>JAPVLO010000628.1:0-600000 GCA_027257055.1 Cephalopachus bancanus
GCTGTGGCCATGATCGCCCAGCCTGGGCAACAGAGTGAGACTGCCACTCAAAAAAATAAAAGAAGAAAGAAAGCAAGACCTGTAGCGCTAGATTTGCCCTTACTTGCCCCGGCTCAGGACTGCGATTGTGGGGCGGACAGAGGCCTCCAAAGTGGGCCGACAGTTCAGGCTGGGCGTGGAGTCTGGGGGAAGATCGTGCCGCAGGGCTTCTGGCCCTCTAGCCCGGCCCCCCCCCCCCCCCCCGCAGGCAGGGCCTAGCGGGCAGGCAGGGAAGCCAGGTCCATACAGTCCTGCTCTGACCTCCTTTCAGCCCTGGCTGCACCAGCCTGGGGCTATCAAGCAAGGAGTCTGTCACCGAGACCAGTGATAAATCCCAGAGTCCCTGAACGGATTCCAGATCATTCCTGGAGTTGTGACATGCCTACACAGCTGCATACTCACATACCCATGTAGTTTTTTGTTTGGGGTTTTTTTTTTTAGAGACAGGGTCTCACTCTGTTGCCCAGACTGGAGTGCAGTGGCGCATTCACAGCTCACTGCCATCTCCAACTCCTGGGCGCAAATGATCCTCCTGCTTCAGCCTTCTGAGTAGCTGGGAGTAGAGGCGTGAGCCACCATGCCTGAATAATTTTTTTTTATCAAGACAGGGTCTTGCTATGTTTCCCAAGTTGTCCCATAAGATTTGAACCAGGAGGCTGAGTTGAGCTCTTCACCACAGTTCAAAGCCCAGTTCATCTCTACCATGAACCTAGGAGGGTCTGATCAGGACACCTTGGGGTCAAGTCGTCCCTAACACGAGCTGTTCATGGGGGTTACACAAAGACACAGTTTTGTTTGTTCATTGTTGTTGTTTTTTATGCATCAGAATTTTTTTTTTTTTTTTGAGTTGGAGTCTCACTCCGTTGCCCAGGTTGGAGTGCAGTGGCATGCTCACAGCCATGCCAGTGACAACCTGCTGGGCTCAGGCAATCCTTCCACCTCAGCCTTCTAAGTAACTGGAACAACAGGCATATGGCACCATGCCTGGCTAATTTTTTTGATTTATTGTAGAGACGCGGTCTCGCCATGCTGCTCAGGTTGCTCTTGAACCTCTAGCTCAGGCAATCCTCTCGCTTCCGCCTCCCAAAGTGCTGGGATTCAGGCTTGAGCCACAGCGTCCGGTCCCACTCTCTCCTACTCCAGTGTCACCTCATCAGAGTCACCTTCTTAAACCACCCCATTTAGAGTCACACCCTACCCACCTTCACCCCCATTCCCTTGTTCTGTGCTCTGGGTTTCTAATCTTCTGCATAGCAGTTACCACTACTTAACACAATAGGTAAGTGTATGTTTGCTTACTAACTGTCTTGTCTTTTTTTTTTTTTTTTTTGAGTCAGAGTCTCACTCTGTCACCCAGGCTGGAGTACAATGGCATGCTCATGGCTACCGCATCCTCGACCTGCTGGGCTCGGTGATCCTTCCACTTCAGCCTTCCAAGTAGCTGGAACCACGGGCATGTGCCACCATGCTCGGCTGATTTTTTTAATTTATTGTAAAGACGAGGTCTCACCATGTTGCTCAGGCTGGTCTTGAACCCCTGAGCTCAGGCAATCTTCTCACCTCCGCCTCCCAAAGTGCTGGGATGACAGGTGTGAACCACCATGCCTGGTCACAATTTGCTTCTTGACTAACCCCTAAGTCACCTAGAAGGGTACCAAGTACCCAAGAAACACTCAGTAAACACCCTTTGAACAAGACTCTTACTTTCTGCCCTTCGCTTTTCCCCACTTAATTTGGGTAATTCCATCCTTGAGCTATGTCAGCACTGATTTAACAAGGAATCCCTGCTAATGGAGTTTATACTTTTTGTCATCACAAACGTGCTGTGAGTGTCCTTGGGGCTTTTCTTCCCTTGTGAGGAGATCCTTCGGGGTAATAAATGCTTACCAGAGAACTGCTAGATCAAAGACACATGCGTTTTACATTTTGCAAGAGGTTGCCTGATGGCTCATCATGCCTGTAATCCCAGCACTTTGGGGAGGCCGAAGCTGGAGGATCGCCTGAGGCTATGAGGTTGAGACTAGCCTCAGCAGCACTGTGAGACCCCACCTTTAATTAAAAAAAAAAAAGAGAGAGAGAGAAAGAGAAAGAGAAATGTTACTTCTCAACATCCTCTACAATGCATACTCATTACTGACAATATGTAAGAAAAAAAAATAGTGCTATGGTTTTTCCCCCCTTTATATTTCTTTAATCATAAAAGAGATTGAAATTTCTTTTGTAGGTTTTGACTTTTTATTTCTATGTGTGCAAACTGCCAAATTTCAATTTTTTTCTGTTTTCCTGTTACAATGTTCTTTTATTTATTTCTATCTTCTGTGAAGTAAAAAAAAAGCCTTTGGACATTAATGTTGCAAACTGTCTTTGCAATTTTGCAGTTTATGTTTTGGTTCTTTTTTCTTAAGTGATTTTTATATTTATGTATTATCAGTTCTCATGTTTTTCTATTATGGTCTCTAGTTTTGTATCTTGTTTTAAAAGGCATCCCCTGGGAAGCTCTTAAAAGTACAAATTGGCCAGGCATGGTGGCTCACGTCTGTCATTCCAGCACTTTGGGAAGCAGAGGCGAGAGGATTGCCTTAGTGCAGGGGTTCGAGAACAGCCTGGGCAACTCGGTGAGACCCTGTCTCTACAATAAAAAAAAAAAAAATATTCACCAGGCATGGTGATGCGTGCCTGTAGTCCCAACTACTCAGGAAGCTGAAGAGAGGACCACCTGAGACCAAGGCTGCAGTGAGCTATGATTGTGCCACTACACCAGCCTGGTCAACAGAGTGAGACTCTGACTCAAAAAATAAAAAGAAAATAAAAATTATTAACCATGCATGGTGGTGTGCACCTGTAGTCCTAACTACTTGGGAGGCTGAGGCCAGAGGATCACTTGAACCCAGGAGTTCAAGGCTTCCGGAAGCTATGATGGCACACTGCACTCCATCCAGCCTGGGCAACAGGGAGAGATCTTGTTTCTGAAAAAAAGAAAAAAAACCAAGCTGGGTGGGGTGGCTCATGCTTGTAAACCCAACACTCTGGGAGGCAGAGGTGAGAGGATTGCCTGAATCCAGGGGTTTAAGACCAGCCTGGGCAACTTGGCAAGACCTCATCTCTACAATAAATCAAAACAAAATTAGCCAGGTGTGGTGGCGCGTGCCTGTGGTTCCAGCTACTCGGAAGGCTGAGGCAGAAGCATCACCTGAGCCCAGCAGGTCAAGGCCGTGGTGGCCGTGAGTGTGGCACGCCCTCAGCAGGGCATGTCCAGCTCTCCCTGAAGCCGCCACCTTGAGACCCCACTCTGGCCCGCCCATCCCACTGAGAGCTGGCATCCGCTTGGTGGTCTCCCTGCTCCCCCAATGCCTCTCCAATCCATTCTCCACACAGAGGCCAGAAAGAACTTCCAGAAACAGAGCTATATGATTTCATGCTCAGCCAAGCATCCTACCACGATTCTCCTTAAATTAAAAATGCAAAGGGTGTATGCACATGAGATAGAATTTCATGTTCAGGGCCAGGTGTGGTATCTCACGCCTATAATCCCAGGGCTTTGGGAGGCTGAGACAGGAGGTTTGCTTGAGTCCAGGAATTTGAGACCAGTCTGAGCAACATAGCGAGACCTCACCTTACAAAAAAGTAAAAAAAATTAGCCGAGCCTTGTAGTGTGGGCCTGTAGTCCCAACTACTCAGAAGGCTGAGGCCAGAGGATCACTTGAGTCCAAGAGGTTGAGACCACAGGAGCTACAATCATGCCACTACAGTCCAGCCTGGGTGACAGAGCAAGTTTCTGTTCTCAATAAATAAAAAAATAAAATTTTAAAAATAATGGATTTATTTTTTCCTTTTGTAGACCTTCTCTAAAATCCCCCCTCCCAAATAAGTTAATGTCGGTTGTTTGTTTGTTTGTTTTTTGAGTTGGAGTCTCACTCTGTCGCCCAGGTTGGAGTGCAGTGGCAGGCTCACGGCCACTGCAGCTTTGACCTGCTGGGCTCAGGTGATCCTTCCGCCTCAGGCTTCCGAGTAGCTGGAACCACAGGTATGCATCACACATCCAGCTAACTTTTTGATTTATTGTAGAGATGAGGTCTCGCCAAGTTGCCCCGGGTGGTCTCAAGCCCGTGGACTCAGGGAATCCTCTCACCTCGGCCTCCCAAAGTGCTGGAATTATACATGTGAGCCACTGCGCCTGGCCTAATATCGGTTATTTGATGCCCATGAGCCTGGAGACACAGGCTGAAACTCTCTGCGTGATCTGCCTAGCTGCCCCCATGTCAGGTGTCAGCTACTATCTCCTAACATACCCTCTGCCCTCCATTCCGTACAGTCTGGAAAGAAGGCCTTCTCTGTGTTCTTCAGACACATGATGCTTTTTCTAGCCTTCACATGCACTTTCCTCTCCCTGACTTACTATCCTCTCTGGACTTAAGCATGCAACTTCTGCTTAGCTTCAAGATGTCAGCATAAACGTCCCCTCCTTGGAGGGCCCTCCCGAGCCAGTCTAGTTAAAGTGAGAGCCTCCTGGATTAAAAAAAAAAAAGGTGGTACATATACACAATGGAACATTATGCAGCTATAAAGAACAAACATATGGACTTTGCAGCAACTTGGATGGATTTAGAGTCTATCATACTTCATGCTCTATCACAGAAACAAAGAACAGAGTACCACATGTTCTCACTCATAAGTGGACCCTGAGCATTTACCATACTACTATAAGAGAGGGATTGGCAGTAGCAGGATACTGCCGGGGTGGTGGTAGGGGACAAAATGTCAATACGGGTACCTGATCTTAAGCCAGGCAAAGTGGGAATCAAAGGGAGGCCCAAACTTTGCCTGTACTATGACCACTTGTATACCTAATCCTGAATTGTATCCCACATCTTTAAAATAAAAAATAAAAATAAATAAAGTAAGAGCCCCTAGCCGGGCACGGTGGTTCATGCCTGTAATCCCAGCACCTTGGGAGGCCTAGACAAGAGGACTGCCTGAGTCCATGGGTTTGAGACCAGACTGGGGAACATAGCAAGACCTCGTCTCTACAATAAATCAAAAAAGTAGCGTGATGGTACACGCCTATAGTTCCAACAACTTGGAAGGCTGAGACAGAAGGATTGCCTGAGCCCAGCAGGTTGAGGTTGCGGTGGCCATTGAGCATGCCACTGTACTCCAGCCTGGGTGAAAGAGTGAGACTCTGACTCAAAAAAAAAAAAAAGAAAAGAAAAAGAAAAGTGAGAGCCCTTTGACTGGGCACGGTGGCTCATATCTATAATCCCAGCACTTTTTTGGAGGCTGAGCTGAGAAGACTCCTTGAGTCCAAGAGTTAGAGAAAATGAAAAATTAGCTAAGCTTGGAGGCGTGTGCCTGTAGACCCAGCGACTCAGGAGGCTAAGGCAGGAAGATCACTTGAGCCCAGGAGGTCGAGGTTGTGGTGAGCTATGATTGTGCCACTGCAGTCTAGTCTGGGTGACAGAGTGAGACTCTCGACTCAAAAAAAAAGTAATAATAATAATAATAATAATAAAATAATAAAACAAGGGCCCCAATGTCCCAACCCCACGCTAACTTTTCTCTGCTCCCATAAATTACTGCAGTGTGAAGCGTGACCTAATCTGTGCGCATGCAGGGTGTGAATGTGAACCTGCATACGTGTCAGCCCCATGAAGACTGAGACCACACCAGTGCCTCTGGCTGGCACAGCGCCTCTGGGGTCTCGAACCATGTCTGGTGCGTGGTAGGCATTCACCGAATATTTGCTGAAGGAGGAACACACGAATGTCTGGGATTAGAGCCTCCCTACCATGGCCTCCAAATATCTGGTTAGAGGAAACCGAAAATAATACAGAACAAACCAAACCAAAGAGGAAGACCCATGGGGCAAACTCCACAGTTTCCAGCAGTAAATTCTTGACCTTTTTGCTTCTCTTTCCAAGATTGTCTGTAAAAAAAGAAAAAAAAGATTTTTCAAAAATCCCCACCAATTACCTCCGAGATGAGACTTCATATGCCAAGTTTTTGCCTAGAGCACATTTTTACAGCTGAGTAATAAACCCCAGAAAAACATGCCTTATGACGGAAACATTGAACATGGTCTGTTCCAGCAAGGCCACTGTGGCTGTGGAGAGACGAGGAACATTCTTGTCAAAGAAAGAGAAAAAGAAGAATTCATTAGATTAGGTAAACATTTACCCAAAGCAGCAGTGTTGTTGATAATAAGGAATTTGGGCATTCCTTCCCAAATCAGATCTCTATTTGTTTTCTATTTTGATCATTTTAATGACACTTTGGTTTTCTTCATGATGGCAATGCTTAGTTGACTAAGAGAGTGTGAGAGAGATTGAGAGAAACATATATATATATATACATATATATATATTTTTTAATGTAATAGAGACGCGATCCTGCTATGTTGCCCAGGCTTGTCTTGAACTCCTAGCCTCAAGCAGTTCTCCCCCCTCAGCCTCCCAAAGTCCTGGGATTGCAGGTGTGAACCACCATGGCCATTCCAGAGATTTCTTTTTTTTTTTTTGAGTCAGAGTCTTACCCTGTCATCCAGGCTGGAGTGCAATGGCACGCTTACGGCCACCACAGCCTCAACCTGCTGGGCTCAGGTGATCCTTCTGCCTCAGCCTTCCAAGTAGTTAGATTTACTTACGCACGCTACCACACCCAGCTCCTTTTTGTGATTTATTGTAGAGACAAGGTCTCACTAAGTTACCCAGGCAGGTCTCGAGCCCCCAGGCTCAGGCAATCCTCTTGCCTCAGTCTCCCAAAGAGCTGGGATTACAGGCGTGAGCCTCAAACTTCTTCAACTGTTAAAATAATGAAACACTCAAGAAAATTTTGAGCCGGGCTCGGTGGCTCAGCCTGTAATCCCGCGCCTTTGGGAGGCTGAGGGGAGTGGATTGCCTGAGCTCACGGGTTCGAGACCCGCCTGGGCAGCGAGACCTCATCTCTACAATAAATCAAAAAATCAGCCGGGCGAGGTAGCGCACACCTGTAGTTCCGGCTACTTGGAAGGCTGAGGCGGAAGGATCTCCGAAGCCCAGCAGGTCGAGGCTGCGGTGGCTGGGAGCAGCCACTGCACTCCAGTCTGGGCGACAGAGTGAGGCTCCAACTCAAAAAAAAAAAAAAAAAAAAGAAAATTTTGAAAACAAACTCACAAATTTATCCCAGGAGCCCAACACCCCCAGTGATCCCCAATTACCCCCTGCCTGCATATTTTCTCTCAGCCCCTGTGGCCTGCATGTCTCCAGTAAGGGTAAACAGACTCCCCGAAAAACAGAGGTGAGACCAGAGGACAACTCTGGTGACTTTTCTTGTTTCCCTTTATTATTTATTCATATTTTTACTATATGGATAAAGAAATCTGGGAACTCTTCTCCTTGGGACACCCACTGGTTTTTGTTTCATTTGTTAGCCTTGTTTTTTCGTGGTTGTTTTTTTTGAGTCGGAGTCTCACTCTGTCACCCAGACTGGAGTGCAGTGGCCACTCCCGGCCACCGCAGCCTCGACCTGCTGGGCTCCAGCAATCCTTCCACCTCAGCCTTCCAAGTAGATGGAACTACAGGCACGTGCTACCACGCACGGCTAATTTTTGATTTATTGTAGAGATGAGGTCTCGCCAAGTTGACCAGGCGGGTCTCGAACCCACGGGCTCAGGCAATCCACTCACCTCGGTCTCCCAAAGCGCAGGATCACAGACTGAGCCACCGAGCCTGGCCTCGTGGCTGTTTTTAACTTAACGATCATTTAAAAAATTGTTCCATGTTATTTATTTATTGTTTCTATTCTGCCAAGTGGTTTCTCACTGCCTCTCAGCCTGGGAGTCGAGTCTCTGGCCCCGGCCCCCTCTGCCAGGAGCCAGGGCCAACTGATGGCCGGTGTCAATGCACAGCCAAGTTGGCTCCTGCCCACTCCCTGCACGCAAGTGCGGGAGGCCCCGCGGCTGCGGCTGCCCCCGCCACTCTGGGGCCACATTGTGCAGCATCGCCTAGGTAACCCACAGCCAGCTTCAGAAATGGAGGCGGGTGCATGGGACAGGGAGATCATTCCCATCATCCAACCTCCTGCTTTGATCGTCAGCGGGTCTCTCCGTCATTGTAGTCAATGATTTTCCGAAATTCTCTCTTCTACTTACGTGCCTACTGTGTGTCGGGAACAGACAGGGGCTCGCTCTAGTGTACCACGAATACTCCCAACTACTCTTCCAGGTAGGTGTTCGGACCTCTCATTCTAATCAAGAGGAAACTGAGGGTCAGAAAGGTCAAGTGACTTACCCAAGGTCACACAGCCCACAGTGCGGTCTTACCCAGGAGCCTGTCATCTTCCGCATTCAGGTCAGAAGTGATGAACTGGCGGATGCTTCTTCCAAGAGAGGGCCTGGGTGTGTTTGATTTGAGGACCTATTGTTGAAGCCAGAATGAGTCATTTGTTTCCATCCCCTCCCCCTCACATGTCAATACCCAGGATTGCTAGATCCTTCTATTTGACGCCCATGAGCTGGGAGATCATGTGACTGTTCAAGACTCAGCTGTGAGGTCACCACGCGGGTAGAAATGTCAGCATCCATGCCCCAGCTGCCCGCATTCTGCTCTGTGGAGAATGGGGCTAATTATGAGGTTAGATGGACCCATTGTCAGGGAAAACTCACCCTGCTCTCTGGAACCATTTATGAGCTGAGCAAACATGCTGGCCGGACAGGTTGTCCTGTACTGATGGCAATCTCAGCTCTCCAGGGGCTCTGAAATGTGGTGTCAGCCTCCTGCAAAGTCCAGACAAATCGTTTAGAACAAGATGGCCCCTGGTTCGTGCCTGTAATCCCAGCACTTCGGGAGACCGAGGTCGGAGGATGGCTTGAGGCCAGGCGTTCAAGACCAGCCTGGGCAACATAGTGAGAGCCCCGTCTTTACAAAAACAAAACACAAAGATGGCCCCATCCCTGGGCTTCAGGGCCTTCCAGGAGCCTCAAAGCCATCACAAAGGCCTGGGAGGAAATAAGTCTCTCCTTCCATTCCAGAGGGTGGGGAGAAGGAGCCGGAGGAATAGAGAGAGAGCAACAGGGTAAAACGCAGTGGAACAAAGGGAGCCGCCAAGAAGCTCCCCGGAGGCATAAAAAGGACCTCCAGCTCCTCTCAGCAGCCTGGCCTCCCTGGCCCTTTTCTAGGAATCCAAGCCTTGGAATCTAGAGGCTGCTGTTGCTTCTGACACACCTGTTGCCGAATGCTCCAGAGGCTCAAAAGCAAACGAGTGAGGATGAGATGCAACCACGTGGCTCTGTGTGGAGCTGCTTGGAAGTCCCCAGTGCTCCTTGGCAAGGCTGTGTCCGAGGCTCGGCCTGCCCGGCGGTGCATCTGCCCACTCCCTGCCCGCTCACCCAGGTCCGGGCGGATGGAGCGAAGCAACACTTCTGTTTCGAGAGGCCTGCTGCCTCCACCCCGGGCTCCAGTCTTGAGGCTGTTGAAGTCAAGCTCTGTGGACAGGAGGCATGGATGACTGGCCACTCCGGCACCTGATAGACAACGTGAGGACAGCCCCGAGAGGCCCCTCCAGCCCCCCATCCTGCAGGCAGGCCCAGGATGCCAGGAGGTGTCCCGTATCCCAGCCCTAAAGCATCAGCCGGTGTCTCCACGTCTTTCCGAGTCTGTCCCCAATTCCCGGCCTGTTCCTCCATTCCTGAGGTAACTCCTCTCTTCTGGCCTCCTCAGCAGCCCCAGAAGCCTTGCAACGGCCTCCTTCCTGGTCCTACAGTGTCCAGGACGTTCCATGATGTTCCCCCAGGCAGTTTCTCAAATAGGTGTGGCATGAGACCCTGTTACTCCCCTACCCCCAACCGTCCATGACAGAAGACAGAAGATAAAGTAAATTAACCAGGCGTGGTAGCTCATGCCTGTATTCCCGGCTACTCGGAAGGCTGAGGCGGAAGGATCGCCGGAACCCAGCAGGTCGAGGCTGCGGCGGCCGGGAGCAGCCACTGCACCCCAGGCTGGGCGACAGAGTGAGACTCCAACTCAAAAAAAAAGAAGATAAAGTAGCAATGATCTCCAGTGCTGGCCAGGTGCTCAGAAGCAAATGCTGCTGGTGGGGTCAGCCCTGGGGCAGGGTCTTCAGAAAGTCATTCAGCGGTGGCTGCCGGGGTTCAAAATACCCACACTTGGCTCCAGTCATCTGTTTTAGAAAGGAAACCTTTAAAAAAAATCACATCTAGCCGGGCTCAGTGGCTCAGCCTGTAATCCCACGCTTTGGGAGGCTGAGGTGAGTGGATTGCCTGAGCCCGCAGGTTCGAGACCCGCCTGGGCAACTTGGCGAGACCTCATCTCTACAATAAATCAAAAATTAGCTGGGCGTGGCAGCACGCGCCTGTAGTTCCAGCTACTTGGAAGGCTGAGGCGGAAGGATCGCCGGAGCCCAGCTGGTCGAGACTGCGGTGGCCGGGAGCGGCCACTGCACTCCAGTCTGGGCGACAGAGTGAGACTCCAACTCAAAAAAAAAAAAAAAAAAAATCACATCTATAATCCCAGCACTTTGGGAGGTGGAGGCAAGAGGACTGCCTGAGCCCGCGGGTCCGAAACTATCATGGGCAACTTGGCGAGACCTCATCTCTCCAATAAATCAAAAAATTAGCCGGGCATGGTGGCACACGCCTGTGGTTTCAGCTACTTGGAAGGCTGAGGTGGAAAGATCACCTGAGCCCAGCAGGTCAAGGCTGCGGCGGTGGTTGTGAGCATGCCACTGCACTCCAGCCTGGGTGACAGAGTGAGACTCCGACTCAAAAAAAAAAAAAAAATTAAAAAATTAAAAAATTAAAATAATTAGTGCAAGAATGATAGTTTGCAAGGATTTTTTTCCCCTAAGAATTGTTGGTAGTAATTTGGAATAAAAATATATATATAATGTTCACCAATAAGGAAATGTTTTTATTTGTATATTTGTTTGCAGAAAGTAACAAATCTCACTCTGTGACTCAGGCTGGAGTGCAGGGGCTTGATTGTAGCTCACCATGACTTTGAACTTCTGGGCTCAAGCGATCCTCCTGCCTCAGTCTCCCTAGAAGGTAGTACAGCTATCTTTCTTCTTTCCTTCTTCTCACCTTCCTTTTCTCCCACTCTCCTTCTCTTCTTTTCTCTTCTCTCCCTCTCTACCTACCTCGTTCCCTCCCTCCTTTCCTTGATAGGGTCTCTCTATGTTGCCCAGGCTGGTCTTGAACACCTGGCCTCAAGTGATCCTTCCGCCTCGGTCTTCCAAAGTGCTGGGATTACAGGCATGAGCCACTGTGCCTGGCCGACAAATGAGTAAATGAATTGCAATATATCCTCATTATGGAATCTCAACAGAATGGATTGGGTTTATGTCTACTGATGCGATGTCTGGGATGCAAAATAAGCACAAAAAGCAAGGTGCACAGAGAGATAGGCACACCAGCTCACAAGGACACCATCAGTTCCACCTTTCCGTATTTCCACCTGTTGATCTGTGTTTGTACGTAGAAAGGGTGCCCACAGAGTCGCATGAGACTGTTCACACCGGCAGTGCTGGACGGCGGCATCGAGAGGGTGAGGGCGATTAGGAACTGCTCACGTATCTCGGATCTGCCCAGGGAGTTACAGGAATGCCTACTGGTTTTGAAATTTGGAGAGCCACTTAAGAGAAGGTGACAGGCCGGGCTCGGTGGCTCAACCTGTAATCCCAGCACTTTGGGAGGCTGAGATGAGTGGATTGCCCGAACCCGTGGGTTCGAGACTAGCCCAGGCAACTTAGCGAGACCTCATCTCTACAATAAATCAAAAATTAAAAAAAAAGAGAGAAGGTGACAGACAAAAAGGAAAAGGAAGAAAGAAGAGAGGAGAAAGGAGAGGAAGGGGGAAAGAAAAGCCCTTCCCTGTGGCTCCGCACCTCTCCAAGGTCTCCTCCTGGCCTCTTTGGGCCCCCACTTTCTCCATCTTTCTTGGCACTCCTTGAGGGCAAGAACCTGCCTTTCAATTCTTACACTTTTTCACATACTCTTCCCTTTGCGGGGAATCGTCTTTGCCTTTTTTTTTTTTTTAACTTGAGTCAGAATCTCACTCTGTCACCCAGGCTGGAGTGCAGTGGCACACTCACGGCCACTGCAGCCTCGACCTACTGGGCTCAGGAGATCCTTCCACCTCAGCCTTCCAAGTAGCTGGAACTACAGGAATGTGCCACCACGCCCAGCTACTTTTTTGATATATTGTAGAGATGAGGTCTTGCCAAGTTGCCCAGGCTGGTCTCGAACCTGTGGGCTCAGGCAATCCTCTCACCTCAGCCTCCCAAAGTGCTGGGATTATAGGGGTGAGCCACCATGCCCAGCTTTTTTTTTTTTTTTTTTTTTAAAGTTAGCGGTCTTACTTTTGCCCAGGATGGACTGCAGTGGCACAATCACTGCCCACCACAGCCTTGACCTCCTGGGCTTAAGTGATCCCCCTGCCTCAGACCTCTGACTAGCTGGGACTACAGGTGTGCACTACCACATCCGGCTAATTTTTTTGGAGGGGGTGTAGAGATGAGGTCTTGCTATGTTGTCCAGGCTGGTCTTGAAATCCTGAGCTCAAGCAATCCTCCCACCTCGGCCTCCCAAAGTGCTGGGATTACAGACGTGAGCCCCAACACCTGGCCTAATTTTGCCTTTTAAACCTGGCAAATCCTTCAAAGCTCAGCCCAGATGCCCCCTCCTCCAAACACCGGCCCCACCTCCCAGGGTCCGTCGGCCAGCAGGGTCCCCTCTGGGTACCCACATGTCCTGTCCCCTCTGGGCCACATTCCACTGAATCCCAGTGTAGGGGCTAGGCTTTCAAGGCAGCAGCGGCTGAAGCATGCAGGTACCACCTGAAGGGAACCTGCCCTAAAGGATTCCCCCTCGGACGGACGCAAAGAAGTCAGAACTCCGGCTGTGGCAAACCCCCTGATCTCTAACTGTCGGCCATGTCTTAAAATGCTTAATAAACTATCTTCAGACCGACTCTGCGAGAGGGAGTGAAAGAAAGGAATTCTATGAGCTAACTCTGGCTTTGGGACAGTCCTTTTGACATCAGTATTGGGTAACAGTGGGGGGGAGGGCGGGCGGGTATGCGACAGGGCTGTCTTCTCGCTCGAGTGGGAGACTGTTGCGGACAGAAACAGTCTGTTAGTCTATGCATTTCAGGCTGAGCGCCAAGGCGGGGGAGGGACAGGCAAAGGGGAGGAAAGACCGGGAAAAGAAGGCATTCCAGGCGACCCATGTTGAATCATCTGTGAATGGGACGAGGGAAAACATTTTCTGCCTTGTGTCCAACTTACACGTCCCTTGGTTTTGCCCATGGATGCTCCATGGATATCGTAAAAATGCCTGCCTGGGCAATGCGAACTACGTACCCAAGACAACTGTAGATAAGCCAGGGGATGAGGGGTGTTTCAGCAGAACTTACTCAGGCTTTCAAAGAATTCCTCTCCTCTTTTGCAATTACTCCTCTGCCAGTAGATAACCAGGTCCAGGGTAAATACGTTTGTGTTTTGACCAAATTCTCCTATTCATTGTTTACTAATAATACTAGCAGGTCCATCCCTTCCTCCATGGAGTTCCCTCTTATCTCTGTCATCCTCATCCGAATGTGGTCCTCTATTTATCTCAGTAGTAAATTCTTGCGACCCTGGGAGCCTGGGAGGTCAGAATGATCACCACCCCCCTGGTTTTACAGATAAGGGATGCAAGGTTCAGAGAGGGGAAGCAACTCGCCCAAGGCCACCCAGCGAGGAGGAGGTGGGGCAGGATTCCTTCCCGCTGTTGGAAATGCAGTGTTGTGTCCTGTAAATCAGCCTTAACTGAATTTCGGGCCCTCACCTATGTGATTGTTCCCTTGTCTGAGAACAATCATTCTGTTCCTTGGCCTTATCCCAGGACCCACAGTGCTGTTATTTAATTAATGTTTAACTTTAAGTAAATTCTCATTTTAAAACAACAATAACAAAAAAAGATTTGCGAAGTGAAATTTATGTCACAGTATTGCCTGTCGAACTTAGACGGGTAACTGAAAATGTGCAGAGTGAAAGCAACATTTTCTTCTTTTTTTTTTTTTGGAGTCAGAGTTTCATGCTGTCTCTCAAGCTGGAGTGTAGTGGCATCATCAGGGCTCACCACAGCCTTGACTTCCTGGGCTCAGAGGATCCTCCCGCCTCGACCTCCTGAGTACCTGGGGCTACAGGCGTGCACCACCATGCCCAGCTAATTTTTTGACTTTCTGTAGAGATGAGGTTTTGCTATGTTGCCCAGGCTGGTCTTGAACTCTTGGGCTCAAGTGATCCTCCTTCCTTGGTCTCCCAAAGTGTTGGGACCGCGGGTGTGAGTCACTATGCCTAGCCCATGTAATTTTCTAGATGCCACAGCTTCCTGAGGGTTGAAACCGGATGCTTTGTCCACAAGGACGCTGGCAATCATTGAGGTGTTAAAGTTGCACTAAGACCATAATGGGAGGATTCAAGATAACTGAGAATGGAGTCACCTTGTTGTCAGACATTTAGATGTGATTTCGTGCCTGGTGCAGGGACTCTCCAAAATCCCTTCTTGGGAAGGAGCTGGAGTCACCTTTGGGCAAAGCTTCCTTGTGCACTTAAAGGCCTGAGGATTTTTTGTTTTGTTTTGTTTTTTTCAGTTGGAGTCTCACTCTGTCACCCAGACTGGAGTACAGTGGCCGCTCCCGGCCACCACAGCCTCGACCTGCTGGGATCCGGCGATCCTTCCACCTCAGCCTTCCAAGTAGCTGGAACTACAGGCATGCGCTATCACGTCAGCAAGTTTTTGATTTATTGTAGAGATGAGGTCTCGCCAAGTTGCCCAGGCGGGTCTCGAACCTGTAGGCTCAGGCAATCCACTCACCTCAGCATCCAAAAGCGCGGAATTACAGGCTGAGCCACCAAGCCCAGCTGGCCTGAGGATTTTTACAAGTGAATTTTTTGTTTTTTTGTTTTTTTGAGTTGGAGTCTCACTCTGTCACCCAGACTGGAGTACAGTGGCCGCTCCCAGCCACCACAGCCTCGACCTGCTGGGCTCCGGCGATCCTTCCGCCTCAGCCTTCCAAGTAGCTGGAACTACAGGTGCGCACTACCACGCCCGGCTAGTTTTTGATTTATTGTAGAGATGAGGTCTCGCCAAGTTGCCCAGGCGGGTCTCGAACCCGCAGGCTCAGGCTATCCACTCATCTCAGCCTCCCAAGGCACAGGATTACAGGCTGATCCACCGAGCCTGGCTTTTTTGTTTGTTTGTTTGTTTGTTTTTGAGTTGGAGGCTCACTCTGTCACCCAGACTGGAGTGCAGTGGCCGCTCCCAGCCACCACAGCCTCGACCTGCTGGGCTCCGGCGATCCTTCTGCCTCAGCCTTCCAACTAGCTGGAACTACAGGTGTGCACCACCACGCCCAGCTAATTTTTGATTTATTGTAGAGATGAGGTCTCGTCAAGTTGCCCAGGCTAGGTCTCGAACCCATAGGCTCAGGCAATCCATTCACCTCAGCCTCCCAAAGCACGGAATCACAGGCTGAGCCACCAAGCCCGGCTATTTTTTTTTTTTTTTTTTTGAGTTGGAGTCTTACTCTGTCACCCAGGTTGGAGGGCAGTGGCACGCTCCAGGCTACTGCAGCCTCGACCTGCTGGGCTCAGGCGATTCTTCCGCCTCAGCCATCCAAGTAGCTGGAACCCCAGGCGTGAACCATCATGCCTGACTACTTTTTCTTGATGTATTGTAAGATGGGATCTCGCCAAGTTGTCCAGGCTAGTTTCGAACCCATAGGCTCAGGCGACCCTTTCACCTCGGCCTCCCGAAGTGCTGGGATTATAGGTGTGAGCCACAGCACTGGGCAAAGGGTAAAAATTTTTTTTTTAAGTTGGAGACTCAGTCACCCAGGCTGGAGGGCAGTGGCATGCTCATGGCCACTGCAGCCTCAACCTGCTGGGTTCAGGTGAGCCTTCTGCCTCAGCCCTCCAAGTAGCTGGAGCCACAGGCGTGCACCACCATGCCTGGCTAATTTTTTTGATTTATTGTAGAGATGAGGTCTCATCATGTTGCCCAGGCTGGTCTCGAACCCATGGGTTCAGGCAGTCTTCTTGCCTCGGCCTCCCAAAGTGCTGGGTTTATAGGTATGAGCCACTGCGCCCAGCCTACAAGTGTAATTTTCATACGCCTCTTAGCGACTGTCCACACCACTTGCAGCTCTAACTGTGTCATTAACAGGGATGCACCAGGTTTCCTGCCAGGCCTCCCATCTGCTGAGCCCAGAACTTTCCTCCTTTCTCACAAGGGGAGACGTCCATCAGGAAACAGAAGAGGCTGTTCCTTGTAGTCTGTGGCCATGAGCTCATGAGGCCATTTAATTCTCCTCAGCCCCTGAAATAGGGATTTGTAGCCCCCCCACTTTCCTTCTTCTCTTCTCTTTTCTCTCTCTCTCTCTCTCTTTCTTTCTTTCCTTATGAGTCAGGGTTTCACTCTGTCACCTAAACTGGAGGACAGTGGCGAGATCACAGCTCACTGCGGCCTCCACCTTCTGGGCCTGCTTCAGCCTCCCAATTTCCTGGGACTACAAGCATGCACCACCATACCTGGCTAATTTTTTGATTTTCACAGAGACGAGTCTCGCTGTGTTGTCCAGGCTGGTCTTGAGCTCCTTGGCTCAAGTGATCCTCCCAAAGTGCTGGAATTACAGGTCACCTGGCAGTAGCCCTCATTTTCGGACGGAGAGGACGAGGCCTGGCTCAGAGAAGTGGAAATGGCTTGCCTCAGGACACACCTGGCACAGGAGAACGGTGGGGTTCCGATCTACCCAGCCTGACTCCCATGATCTCCCCATGTCTCTCACCCCCTGGGAAGGAGACTGGTCCAACTCCTCTGCTTTCCTGGAAACAGCCTGGAGGGAGACAGAATAAGCAGCTGCAGCTGAAGTTTTTAACTCACTCCCGCTGTTATCACAGAACTACGGACTCAGAACAGACATGAAATACAATTAAACCCCCTCCTTTTGACAGGGATCCAGAAAGAAGAAAGACTTGTTCAAAGTCACCCAGCAAAGGGCCGGGTACAGTGGCTCATGCCTGTAATCCCCACACTTTGGGAGGCTGAGGTGGGAGGATGGCTTGAGCCTAGGAGTTTGAGACCAACCTGGCCAGCATGGTGAGACCCTGTCTCTATACAAATAAAATGTATTTGTTTGTTTGTTTATTTTTATTTACTTATTTGAGTCAGAGTCTCACTCTGTCACTCACGCTGGAGTGCAGTGGCATGCTCATGGCCACTGCAGACTCAAACTGCTGGGCTCAGGTGATCCTTCCACCTCAGCCTTCCAAGTAGCTGGAACTACAGGGGTGCACCACCACGCCTGGCTAATTTTTTGATTTAGTGTAGAGACGACGTCTCACCAAGTTGCCCAGGCTGGTCTCCAATCCCTGGACACAGGCAATCGTCTCTCCTCCACCTCCCAAAGTGCTGGGATTGCAGACTTGAGCCACCGTGTCCGGCTAAAAAATAAAATTCAAAAAATTAAAAAGTCCCCAGCAAGTGATGAGGTGTGCGATCATACCCTTGCTTCTTGGCCGGGTTCTAGATCACTTCTTTTCACTCTCCTGCCCTCCCTAAGATGACTGGCAAGTGCAACATGCCAGGAAATGTGGAAAAGTGGATAAAACAGGAAAGTCCCAATTCACCAAGCTGCAATACACAGGGTATCCAATTTGTGAACAGTATCATCATTATGAGGAAGGCCTAACTATATTCGCAGCTTGTGGATCTCATAAAATTGTGATGATACATTACAGTGAATGACCTTTGGATAAAATTCTATCCATAGCTCTGATTTCTTTTTCCTACTTAAACAGTGGTGACTGCTGGGTTGGTGGCTCAAGCCTGTAACCCCAGCACTTTGGGAAGATGCGGCAAGAGGACTGCCTGAGCTCAGGGGTTCGAGACCAGTCTGGACAACCTGGTGAGACCTCGTCTCCACAATCCATCAAAAAATAAGTTGGGAGTGGTAGCACATGCCTGTAGTTCCAGCTACTTGGAAGGCTGAGGCGCCAGAATTGCCTGAGCCCAGCAGGCCGAGGCTGCAGTGGCCTTGAGCGTACCACTGCACTCCAGCCTGGGCAACAGAGTGAGACTCCAACTTAAATAAATAAATAAATGGTGGTGACTGAGGGGCCTGGTGGTTCACGCCTATAATCCCAGCACTTTGGGAGGCTGAGGCAAGAGGACTACCTGAATCCATGGGTTCGGGACCCACCGGGGCAACTAGGCAAGACCTCATCTCTACAATAAATCAAAAAATTTGCCAGCCATGGTGGTGCGTGCCTGTAATTCTAGCTACTCGGAAGGCTGAGACAGAGAATCACCTAAACCCAGCAGGTAGAGGCTGCAGTGGCTGTGAGCATGGCACTGCACTCTAGCCTGGGCAAGAGAGTGAGACTCCAATCAAATAAAAAAGTAAAATAAAATAATTAAAAACAAAACAAAGGCTGGGCTCAGTGGCTCAACCTGTCATCCCAGCACTTTGGGAGGCCGAGGCAAGTGGATTGCCTTAGCCTGTGGGTTCAAGACTAGCCCAGGCAACTTGGTGAGACCTTGACTCTACCAAAAAAAAAAAAAAAAAAAAATTAGCTGGGTGTGGTAGCATGCACATGTAGTTCCAGCTACTCAGAAGGCTGAGGTGGAAGGATCGCTGGAGCCCAGCAGGTCGAGGCTGCGGTGGCCTTAAGCAGGCCACTGCACTCCAGTCTGGGTGAAACAGGGAGACTCCAACTCAAAAAAAAAAAAAAAAAGGGCCAGGTACAGTGATTCACATCCATAATCCCAGCACTTTGAGAGGTCCAGGCAAAAAGATCACTTGAGCCCAGAGTTTGAGACCATCCTAGGCAACATAGAGTGACCCTGTCTCGTTTAAAACAAAAAAAACCCCAAAAAATAAATAAATAAATAAAGTAAAAAGAGAAATGATAGGTATCTTGATATTTTTTACATCTGAGAATTAGACTTTTCAATAAAACGAAAATAATGATAGCATCTACCAAATAGAGTTGGCACAAGGATTAAATGGATATATTCTTTTCTTCAACTAATATTTATTGAGCCCTCACTATGCGGAGGGCTCTTCTGGCGCTGGACACAGCGCTGTAGATGCAAGACAAACCGATGGGCCCCCAAATCAGGTCTCTGGTGATCTAGGCCCTGAAAGGCGTGGTCTCCACATCAGAGGGTCCCTGTAAGGTATAGGGCGTCTCCCTGGCCCTCCCTTCCTCCATGACCTCTGGCACGTGACTGTGACTTGCTAAGCTGCAGTTACCTCTTTGTGAGGCCATGGAGAGGAGGGGTGGAGACAGGGAGGAAGGAGTAAGAGCGGAATCTTGTGCCCAGGTAGAGAGTGAGGTTCTGATGTGAAAGCGATCTGCAATGAGCACAGCTAAAATGTGCAGTTTTCATCCAGGCTCGGAGGCTCAGCCTGTAATCCCGCGCCTTTGGGAGGCTGAGGTGAGTGGAATGCCTGAGCCTGCGGGTTCGAGACCCGCCTGGGCAACTTGGTGAGACCTCATCTCTACAATAAATCAAAACGAAAAAATGAGCCGGGCGTGGTAGCGCACGCCTGTAGTTCCAGCTACTCGGAAGGCTGAGGCGGAAGGATTGCCGGAGCCCAGTGGGTCGAGGCTGCGGTGGCCCAGAGCGGCCGCTGCACTCCAGTGTGGGCTACAGAGTGAGACTCCAACTAAAAAAAAAAAAAAAAAAATTGGTGGTCAGGCACGGTGGCTCACACCTGTCATCCCAACACTTTGGGAGACAGAGACAAGAGGATTGCCTGAGCCCACGGGCTGGAGAACAGCCTGGGCAACATGGCAAGACCTCATGGCAAGACCTAATCTCTACAATAAACCAAAATATTAGGTGGGCATGGTGACTCACACCCGTAGTTTCAGCTATTTGGAAGGCTGAGGTAGAAGGATTGTCTGAGCCCAGCAGGTTGAGGCTGCAGTGGCTGTGAGTGTGCCACTGCCCTCCAGCCCAAGCGACAGAGTGAGACTCTGACTCAAAAAAAAAAAAAAAAGATTAGCGCATGCCTGTAGTTCCAGCTACTCAGAAGGCTGAGGCGGAAGGATCGCCAGACCCCAGCAGGTCGAGGCTGTGGTGGCTGGTAGCCGCCACTGCACTTCAGTCTGGGCGACAGAATGAGACTCCAACTCAAAAAAAAAAAAAAAGTAACAGAATTCGAATCATTGTTTCTTTTCTTTTCTTTCTTTTTTTTTTTGAGTGAGAGTCTCACTTTATCACCCAGACTGGAGTGCAGCGGCCGCTCCCAGCCACCACAGCCTCGACCAGCTGGGCCCATCCTTCTGCCTCAGCCTTCTAAGCAGCTGGAACTACAGGCGCGCGCTACCACGCCCGGCTCATTTTGATTTATTGTAGAGATGAGGTCTCGCCAAGTTGCCCAGGCAGGTCTCGAACCCGCGGGCTCAGGCAATCCACTCACCTCGGCCTCCCAAAGGTGCAGGATTACAGGCTGAGCCACCGAGCCCTGTTTCTTTCTTTCTTTTTTTTTTTTTTTTGGAGTTGGAGTCTCACTTTGTCATCCAGGCTGGAGTGCAGTGACATCACAGCCCTGACCTGCCGGGTCTTCAGCCTCAGCCTTCCAAGTAGCTGGAACTACAGGCATGTGCCACCATGCCTGGTTCATTTTTTGATCTATTGTAGAGATGAGGTCCTGCCAAGTTGTCCAGGCTGGTTTCACACCCCTGGACTCAGGCAATCCTCTTGCCTCTTGACAGGCATGAGCCACTGCGCCTGGCTGGAATCAATGCTTCTCATCATGTTCATCCTCCAGATGAAGCAAACCTTGTTCACTCTCCACCCAGCAATTGGGCGGAGGGGGTGGGGCAACTGAAGAGAGTCTATTTTTCTTTTTTCTCTCTTTTTTTTTTTTTTTGAGTTGGAGTCTCACTCAGTCACCCAGACTGGAGTGCAGTGGCTGCCTCGACCTGCTGGGCTCCGGCGATCCTTCCGCCTCAGCCTTCCAAGTAGCTGGAACTACAGGCGCGTGCTACCACACCTGGTTAATTTTTTTTTTTGATTTATTGTAGAGATGAGGTCTCATCAAGTTGCCGAAGCGGGCTCAGGCAATCCACTCACCTCGGCCTCCCAAAGTGCTGGGATTACAGGCTGAGCCACCAAGCCCAGCCTTTTTTTTTTTTTTTTTTTTGAGTTGGAGTCTCACTCTGTCGTCCAGACTGGAGTGCAGTGGCACACTCCTGGTCACCGCAGCCTCAACCTGCTGGGCTCCGGTGATCCTTCTGCCTCAGCCTTCCAAGCAGCTGGAACTATAGTTGTGCGCTACCACGCCCAGGTAATTTGTTGATTTATTGTAGAGATGAGGTCTCGCCAAGTTGCCCAGGCGGGTCTCAAACCCACGGGCTCAGGCAATCCACTCACCTCAGCCTCCCAAAGGCGCGGGATTACAGGCTGAGCCACCAAGCCCGGCTGAGAGTCTATTTTTCCTAATGAAAAAGCAGAATTCTGTCCATCAAGCAGCAACTGGAGCTTCCCCTCTCCCTTCTTCCCCACTGGCACACAGCCTGTTGCATTCAGAGCCCAGGAACCTTGGAGGCCACCTAATACAACAGACATGAGATTCCTGCTGAACTCTTAGGCATCTAAACTTTGGGGCGTCCTTTGACCCATCCCAGACTCCATAGCCCTTTGGAAATGGTAGGTACTTCATGGCTAGGAGCAATGTCAGATGTATCCCTTCCTCCATGAAGGCAATTTCTGCCAGAGGCAACATTTACAAATGTCAGGATTCGCCAAACTCTGACTGGCACTCTTGGCCAGGTGTTTTCTAGTTGTGAAGAACTCTTACCAAGCCTGGAACTTCTCTTTTCTCTTCCTTCAGGAGGAACAAGGGCCACCTCCATCACAGGAGTGCTTGAGGAATAAGAGGGAGGGAGCTCACAGTTGTGGAAACCTGGTTATAAATCTCCCCTCTGCCCAGCCCAGCATGGGCGGTTATTCTGGTTTTTCAGATGGGTCCACAGAAGGGGGTGTGAGGGCAGAGATTTGTGAATGACAGAACAAAAGCCCCTGGGTGCTGTCCTGGATGGTTGGTCTGGCTCCCTAGGGATTCAGTCACCCAGCTTCCTGGAACCACCTCTTCCAGGGAGCCCTTCGGGTCTTTGCAGACAAATCAGAGCCTGCGCTCTGTCCGTGGGAACTTTCCTCCAGGCAGGCAGGGGTTGGGAAGATGCCAGCAGGCTGTGCCCAGGGCCCGGGAGATACTCCCTCCCTGCCTTCTGTCTAAACAGTTACTTCTCCCAGCCTTCTCTAGACACAGTTGCCAATCTGCTTCTTCTCAAGAGGTAGGTAAGTGTTCCCATTTTACAGAGAAAAAGTGAGGTTCAAAAAAGCTGCAGTTTCATGCTTCAAATCATCCAATAATGGGTCACTGGATCTCAGATGTGCGTGATGCCAGGAAGACCTATTGGAAAGGGAAGTTTTTTTTGTTTTTTGTTTTTCTTGAGTTGGAGTCTCACTCATCGCCCAGACTGGAGTGCAGTGGCCGCTCCCAGCCACCGCAGCCTCGACCTGCTGGGCTCCGGCGATCCTTTTGCCTCAGCTTTCCAAGCAGCCAGAACTACAGGCATGTGCTACCATGCCCGGCTAATTTTTTGATTTATTGTAGAGATGAGGTCTCACTAAGTTGCCCAGGCGGGTCTCCAGCCCGCAGGCTCAGGCAATCCACTCACCTCGGCCTCCCAAAGTGCTGGGATTACAGGCTGAGCCACCGGGCCCGGTGGAAAGGGAGGTTTTAAAAAACCATCAGTCATGATTTTTGTTGTCATCTATTTATTTATTTATTTGAGTCGGAGTCTCACTTTCTCACCCAGGCTGCAGTGTGGTGGCATGCTCAAGGCCAACACAGCCTCGAACTGCTGGGCTCAGGCGATCCTTCCCCCTCAGCCTTCTGGATAGCTGGAACTACCGGCGTACGCCACCACACCTGGCTAATTTGTGATTTATTGTTGAGATGAGGTCTTACCAAGTTGCCCAGGCTGGTCTCGAATCCGTGGGCTCAGGCGATCCTCTCACCTCACCTCCCAAAGTGCTGGGATTACAGGCATGAGCCACTGCGCCCAGTCAATCCTGACTATCAAAAAGTGATACAAAAATCCAGCATTTACAGAATGCTAGGCACTGCCATATTACAGACGAGGAAACCGCAGTGCAGAAAGGCAAAGTGACCTATCCAGAGTTCCACGGGAAGGAAGCGGTTCAGTCTCAGGCCATACCTCCCTGAACAGGCCTGATCTCAGAACTAAGCGGCGCCGGGCTAGGTGAGTACCTGGTTGGGAGTGTTGAACCCGTGACTCTAATGAGAGAGATAGAGACCACGAAGAGCCAGCTCCGATGCAAACACACGAGGGTCTTTAGGAGGCGATACCTGTAACAGTGCTTCAGCCTCAGCTAAAGCCGGCTCAGGCTTGAGGCAGAGAGACAGGCTGGAGGTGGAGAGGCTTCGCCCAGAGCTGTCTCCAAGCTGTCTCCGCGCCAGAGCCTTCCAGGTCCGCGCTGCACGCTGCCTGTTCTTCCTGGGGCTTCTCACCAAGCTCTCCCCTGCGGGCTGGGCCCTGGGACGCCCTTCCTCTGAAAGGGGAAACCAAGGCGCCGGCAGGCCCGGCGGCCAACGGTCAGAAGCAGGCCAGGCAGGCCACAGAAGGCGCAGACCCGGGCGCCTCCCCCTCGGCAACCTCCACATCTGCAGTGCCAGGATCAAGGAGACACCCCGGAGAGCGTCGCGGTCCTTCTCCCTCTCCGGGCCCGTGGGCCGGCAGCGAGGCCAGTCCCCACGGCGTCCCCCAGCACACGTCCTTGTGGGGCGCCTTCCAGGGCACGGAGTAGGATTAGGCTCCATCGCCGCCGATCTGGGCCTGCGTCTCCCCTCTCTGCGCCTCGACTTCCCCGTCTGTGAAATGGGCGCCCGCCACCCACCCACCCACCCACCCCGAGCCCCAGCTGCAGGAGGCCTCTCATCCCGCGCACAGTGCTGTGGCCGAGGCTCCTTCTCTCCGTCCAGGCTCAGGCCCAGGTTCGGCCCCGAGTCCGGACCTGAGTGGGCAGGGGTAGGAGGGAACCGGCTCCAGGTGGCCGGACTTCACACACAAGGCATCTGTCCCTCCCCAGAGAAACCTCACGCGGCGGCCCTGAATGCCTGTCTAGCCCACCCCCCGGGCGGGCGGCCCCGAAAGCGATCTCGCTGGACACCAGGGGGTGTGACCGCCCCCCTGAGGGCCGGGCTTCCCCACGGCTGCCCCGCGACGCGCAGGTGAGGCGCTCGGGCCCAGAGAGGGGATCTTTGGCCCGAGGTCGCACAGCCACCGTGGGGGGGGGGGATTGTGGAATTCCTGGCGGACGTTGGCGCCCGGGTGTCTGCCCGCCTCTGATACCCGGGTTCGGTAGAATAGGCCGCTAACGAGCGCCCATTAGGAGGAATTGTCACTCCTCCGGGAGCGAGGTTGTCCCATTAGGGCGAATTGTCATTCCTCCGGAGCGAGGTTGTCCCGGCTCCGCGCAGGCTGAGTGCCGCGGCCGAGGGCAATTAACGCGGCTCCGGCGCGGGCAGCCGCCTCTGCCCGGGGCAGCGGGGGCGGGGCGCCCGGCGCGGCTGGAGCCGGTCACCCGGCGCAGCCCCTTCCCCCGAGCCCGCCTTTCATCTCCCCGCGCCTGGCGCCTGCCCGCAGCCCAGGCCCGTCTACGGCCCCCTCCCCGCCCCTCCCCCGCCCCTCGCCGCCGGGAGCCCGCGGCCGGTGCTCGGGGCTCCAGACGCCGCGGCGTGCGCGCAGCGCCCCACAGTTTGCGAGCAGGGTTTCCTCCCGGGGCTCCGCGAAGGGCCTGGGCCGTGTCCCCCGCTCGGGGCGCGCGAGGGGGCGGGGGCCTCCCGGGTCTGGCCCTTCTACCTGCGGGGCCTCGGGCGGCGTGGTGCGCGCTCCGCAACCCTGGGCTTTTTCTTTATTCTTTTGAGTCGGAGTCTCACTCTGTCGCCCAGGCTGGAGTGCAGTGGGTTGCTCACGGCCACCGCAGCCTCGACCTGCTGGGCTAAGGCGATCTTTCTGCGTCAGCCCTCCAAGTCGCCGGAACTACAGGCGCGCGCCACCACGTCTGGCTAACTTAAAAAAAAAAAAAAATTATTGTAGAGACGCGGTCTCGCCAAGTTGCCCGGGCTGGTCTCGAACCCGTGGGCCTAGACAATCCTCTCGCCTCCGCCTCCCCAAGTGCTGGATTATAGGCGTGAGCCGTCGCGTCCGACGGCCTTGGGCTTTTCATCTGTGGAATGGGGGCACACTTTGCGCCGGCAGCGGGGTGTGGGAAGGGACACGGGAGACCCTGGCTGGGTCCAGGGGCTCGAGCGTCGCTCAGAGTCGACGCTTCTCGGGGCTGGGTTCCGACGAGAATCCCACCTTCCTGCTAGCCAATGCCACGACTACGCCGACGCCCCTGGGGGTTAACATGGGTGTCTCTAGTGCCAGAACCAGACTTCTGCTGAAGGGCTCTGCCCAACCCGGGACACTTCAGGCCGAACCAAATCCTCAGCCCAGGAGATCTTGCACGGAACCAACCGCGAGCCCCGCGAAGGCTGGTGATCCGCCTAGGGGCTGGACACCCCGCAGGAGAGGGCATTCGAAACATTGTTACTGCTTTTGATAGTGATTTTTTTTTTAAATTGATCCCTCAGCCCTCTAGTTACTTTATGTAGTCTATTGAATTTAATCACCACAAGAGCCATCCCAGGTAGTGATTATTATCTCTCCTTTTGGAGATTTAAAACAAAAAACAAAAGCAAGAACCTGCTGGCTGAAGGAGCCAGCGGGTGCCCAAGGTCACCCCACCAAGAAAAAGGTGCACAAAACGTTCTGAAAAGCAGCCAGCGCGGAGCACGGGGCTTTCCATCTAGGGCTGGAGGTGTGCTGGGTTCCAGCCTCTTCCCAGCAGAAATGAGACCCTTTTCGGAATTGTCTCCACCCGGCTAGCCAGCTGGAGAGAACTAAGGGGCACGTTGGTTGCCTCTCTCCACATCTTTCCTGCTCGTGGCCAGAGTTTGGTACTCTGACTTGGAACACCAGTTATTATTATTGTTTTAATCTCTACTCTTTTACTATTTCTGGCTTCATGATTACCTCTCTCTGTCTGGACTTCAGAATCCCAGGGCAGCGAGAAGAACCCAGCTTTTCTTTTTCCTGAGGAGGTCATTGCATGAAGCGGCTTCAGCGGCAGTGCTTCTGAATTTTGTTTTTAATTTCTCAGGAATGAGCTCGTGTGCCCCACAGTCATCAGATAGTAACAAGGAGTTTTCAGGAACAATGATAAAACATTGGCTGTGTCTAGCCCCGACTGGAAGGCGAACCCTTTTGTACACTTTGGCAGCTGAGGGCTAAACGAATTTCAGCTTTGCTTCCAAAATATATAAGCCTGCACTTTGCCTTGTGCTTCCAGAAGGCATGGAACTTAATCTGGATTTACCTGTGCTGTATTTGAGATGCTTATCAGACCAACCATCATCAGGTATGACTCAAGGGGAAAAGGCACACATCTCCAGATAGTTTTCATAGTTGTTTTGGTTTTTTTTTTTTTTTAACTTTCTCTGAGTTTCCAGTGTTTTTTCTTCTTCTTCTTTTTCTTCTTCACCAGAAGTGCCTCTTCCTTGTTCTTGTAGTGGGAGAGGGACCCAGAGATTTTAGAAGACTGTGTTTTTGACCCATTTACTCTTTTACTTTTTCAGGACCAAGTCTAATCAAACTGAATTAGCTGGCCTGTGTGGACTGTTCTAATCCTCCGAGATTCAGATAATACTTTTTCTGGTTCTCTTGGCCAGGCACGGTGTTACTTCAGGTTACGACTCGGAGGTGAAGGAAACTACATTCAAAGAGGTACTCCAGGAAGAGTTTAAAGATCCGTAGGTCTAGGGGCCAAGGTTTTAATCCTCTTGAACGGGAAGGTCGCCTCTGAGCCCTGGTCATTTAAATAATTAAAAACAACGTCCCTTCCTTCCAACGCTCTAGGGAATGTTGAGCAAGCCTCAGCTGGAGGCAAGGTCTTGCACTGGGCGACTTCCTATTTGCCTCACTTCTCTCTGGATAATGGCTCAGACGTAGGCAAAAGCAGCTTTCGTCTGGAAAACGTCGTCTGAAGTGATCCTCCTAGGCCCGGCGTCCAGCGGGCCGCCGGTATATCCCAGGCCTCGGCGCCTGAAAATTCCCTGCCCCCTTCCCGGGCCAAGACGTCATCCTGAGGCTTTGGGAAGTGCCTACCGAGGGGACGATTTGGGGTGGGTTGGGGAAACCTCTGCTTTTTCAAAAAGCCGGATGCAATGGATAAAAATGTGCTTCCCCAAAGGCGCGCAGGCCCGGGGTGTGCAAACTCGGAACCCCGGTCTTTTTGAGATCTGCGAAAGGAAGGGAGGTGCTAGGTATTATGTGCGACTTCCCCCCCCAAGGCAAACACTGGCGTCCAAACACACACGGCAAACATGGCTCAGGCAAACTCACGCACACACGATTGCACTGCCTTGAGAAGGTCGGATCCGGATCTCGCCCAGAAAGGAGATCCCGGAGACGAGAAAACACGCAGCCTCCACGTTTCTAAAAGCGCGCTGGCTTTGTTTTCGCGTGGGAGAGATGGGGGCGACCGGTTTAAATCCTCCAGACTATTTGGGAGAGGGCCACTCCCGACGCCCTCTCGGGCTTCCTCCCGCCCCGCTTTTCTAGGGGAGCGCGTTCTGAAACACAGCGGACGCCTCCGAGCGCTTGCGGGTGGCGGGGCCCTCTTCCAAGCGCCCCGCGCGAATTCCCAGGGTTGCGGGTCCGAGCTCTCAGCGCCGCCTCCTAGACTCGTGAAGCTTGCCCGGCTTGGGCGCACACAGTAGGAGCTTCACACATGTTTTCTGCCTCGCCGGTTGCAGATTCCACACATATTCCGGCGGGTGGAGGTGGGGCGGGGCGGGGGGCGGTAGGAAGGGCTCGGGGCGCCTCTTAAGAGGGGTCAAAAGACAAGAAATGGGGCTCGGCGAGCTTCCTCTTTAAATAATCGGCCTTAATGAGGTCCTGGACTTTTCAGTTTCGGCGTGATTATAACCCTTGAGGGATCGCCTAATAACAACTCTGCTGACTGCTCCTGTAATTAACTCCTAATTTATTTCAAACAGGGAAAGAAAAAAAAAAAAAAAAACAGAGGCCCCCGCCTCTGCCGGAAGAGCCAATCGGAGGCGAGCGTGCCCGGCGTCAGCGCCAGGGCGGGCGCGGGTTGGCTGGGCCCGGCTCCCACTTCCCGGGAGGACCGGCTCGGCTCCGCGCGCCCCTCCCGGCGCCCCCCAAAAAGTTCGCGTCGCCGCGGCCGGGCCGCCAGCCGAGTCGCGCGCCGCGAGCTGCGTGGGGCAGGGGCGTCATGGCTTCTCCGGCCAGAGGCAGCGACCTGTTCTCGTCCGACGAGGAGGGCCCGGCGAGGGCGGCCGGGCCGGGCCCCGGGCCGGGGGGCGCCGAGGAGCGGCGCGTCAAGGTCTCCAGCCTGCCCTTCAGCGTGGAGGCGCTCATGAGCGACAAGAAGCCGCCCAAGGCGCCGTCGCCGCTGCCGGTCGAGGGCGCCTCGGCCGCGGCCCCGCTGCGGCCGCCGCTGCTGCCCGGGGCTCGGCGCCCGGGAGGCGCCCAGCCCCGGGCCGCTGGGCAAGCCCTTCGAGACGGCCTCGGTCAAGTCGGAGAACTCGGAAGACGGCGCGTCGTGGATGCAGGAGCCCGGCAGATACTCGCCGCCGCCGAGTGAGTGCGCGCCGGGCCCGGGCCGGGGGTCGGCGGCCGCCGGGGGCCCCGGGGGAGCGGGGCGGCGGCTCCAGGCCGGGGTCGCGGAGCCCCTTCTGCGTGCGCCCCGCGCTCGGCGGCCCCGCGGCCCCCGGGGCGTTCTGCGCCCGGTCCGCTTCCGAGACCGCCTCCGGGTGGTGTCCTCGCCGCGCGTGTCCCGGGTCCCCTCGCTGTGCCGAGCGCCCGGCGCAGGGGCGAACTCGCTGCTCTTCGAAGAGCGAGCCCCCACGGGTGGTCGGATGCTCCCCGCAGCCCGGCCACCGGCCTTTTTTTCCCTCCCTGGGCACCGGGGTCTACCCACAGTTAACGAGCACCCACGTACCAGACCCAAGGCGGGCGCCTCACCGCCTTTCGAACCTCGCCACCCCGCGAGGCGCGCCCCCATTTTAAAGATGAGCTAGCTGGGCCTCACCAGACATCCGTCGAAATCATTTCCTCTCGTGGGTCCCACGGAGGGGTGGTGGCAGAGGCCGACGCGGAGGCGATGTCGCCCCGTTCTCCCCCGCGGTCCGCACCCCGCCGCCCGGGCTCTGAGCTTCGCCGGGAGCGGGCCGGGGCCAGAAGGCGCGGGCTCTGCGTGGCTGGTGATTAACTATTAACTAATAACGAACAGCATTTCAGCGGGGCTAGAGTTTACTAATGATGTCCCTTAGCCCACCAGACCCGGGTTCCTCGCTGGAAGTGAGGAGTGTGGAGGCAGAGGCAGGAGACCTGAGACTGCCCCTCCTTTTCAGACATGGACGGAGGCTTTTTTAGAAGAGGAGTGCACTGGCTTGGTCCGGGTCACTGGCAGCCACAGACTTGGGCACGACGACCCAGTGTCCAAGCCCTGCCCTTCTCCTTGGTGCCCTGGCCCCTTTTGCTCCTCCCCAGAGAAACTAGGGGGGAGGTCTACACCTGCACCCTGCTTCCTGCCAGTGAGGCCTGGGTGATGTCTCCAGCTGCTTTCTCACGTCCATTTTGGGGCCCTTTCACAGCTGGGAGAAGTCGAGCGCCTCGGTGCCTCTGACCGGCTTCTCTTGGCCTTTAAAGCCCGTCTTCCACCTCTTCCCCTACCCTGAGGAAAGGTGAGGAGTGACTTTCTCCCTTTCCATCATTCAGCCCTCAAGGCCCGAGGTGAGCTGTATCTTGTGAACAAAACAAGGCCCTATACCCAGGCGTCAGTGGCTGTGCCCTCTGGCAGTGTCTCTCCACCCTGTTAGAATCTCTGAAAGATTCAAAGGGTGAGGAGATTAAGGGACTCAAAGAATTTAAATGCAAGTTTGCATAGTGCTTTAGAGCACTTTTCACTGTATTATCTTATCTGATCCCCTCTGTAGGGCCGCAGCGGCCTCTCGTTAACAGATGAGGACGTTTCAACAGAGGAATTTGGAGTCTGACCCAAAAAAAAAAAAAAAAGTTTGGGAACATTTAATGATCACCTACCAGGTGGCAGACAGGGCTCTGGGCACTCTTAAAATTTAGTACTCTGAACCACACTACGGGATCGGTGTTACCCATTTTATTGATAGTGAAAGAGAGGCTCAGAGACATGAAGAGACTTAATTTGTTTGACAAATATTAGGTGCCTTTGTATCTCTAGGCCTAAGGCAGTGCCCAGCGGTGCACAAAGGATGCGGGCCTTCAATGGAACAGGGTGCAGAGAAATCCCCGCATCTTTAGGCCTGGGGTTCTGGGAGGCCAGTGTCCCCCCCACCCCGTAAATGTCCCTGGCCTGTCCTTGGACTTTCCTGCTCTTGGTAAGGCAACCCTGGGCCTTGGATGTGAGATTTCCCTGAAAAGTACTAGGGATTCCGAGCAAGTGTTTTATCATAAAACATGAAGAAAGAGTTGTGGGTACTTTGGGCCTGGAGGTGGCGGGGAGCCCTGTGGTCGTAGCGGTGGGTCCTGGGATAGCCAAGCGTCGGAGCCTGGGGCGGGGAGGGAGCCACCCGCCTGGGCCTGGTTTTGTTATTCGGAGGAAGTAGGATAAATGCTGTTTTGCCTTGTATAATCGCATCCTTCCTCTGGCTGGTTTAAAATGAGGCAGGGGTGTGGAGGAGTGGTGCGCTGGGAGGAAGCCGCCTAGCTTCATGGCTTTGATACACATGTGGGCTCCCGGTCGCTTGTATTTCATAACTCAAATGCAATTCAGAGGAGCAGCTGTAGTTACCCTGCCCAGGTGCGTAGATGCTTCAAAACTCCCCTGTAGAGGCAGGAGTAAATGTATTCATTGGGAGCTTGGTGTCAAGACAGACAATCCGGGTCCTCCCCTGAGGCCAGGCCAAGTTTGGAGAGGGTGAGAAGTTTGCCAGTGTCTGAGCGTCTCCCAAGGTGTCGTTAGTCAATGTGTTCATTAAGAAGTAGGCTCCCAGCTTTACTGGCATACTTAGGGCTTAGCATATGCCAAAACACAGACTTCATGGTAGCGCCTTACCTATCCCTCTTCCCAGATTTCTGTTCTCTGGTTGATTCCAGAACCTGCTGCCTCTTACTTTTTAAGTCAGTGAAGTGACGGTTAATAAGGCCACACTGGGATGGATGAGTCCCTCTCGTGCTGGAAGTGGAGGCTGGGTTGGGACTTGTACCGTGTCACCCTCAAGTATGAAGTGTAAACTCTTTCTTGGGCCACCAAAGTAACTAAACAAGAAATGCGACATTCTCCCATGAGTACACTGGAGTTAATACTGTGGCTGCATTTGGAAAATTAGCATAGCTCATAAAAGCCAAATGCAGAAAATTAATCGTTGAGCATTCTATACCACAGCTCTAACCTCTTCCTCCCATCACCCTGGAGGAAAACAAGCCCCAAAGTTGGTCGATGCGGGGGAACCACAAGGGTGCCCAGTCCTGTGATTTGCTATAATTGGATCCTTTTTAAAGGCGAGTCTGGATGCTGTTGACTACCTTTATTTTGCTTTGTTATTCCCCACTTCTGAATTCCGGTGACAAAGTAATCATGGACGCATTTGCCCTAAGCCATAGAAGGGGTAAAGAAGGTGACTAAGGTGTCACCGCCTGCTCTCAATTCAGAGGCAGCCCGATTTTTTTCCCCCGACATTTACATTTATGGGCGAGCTAATTTTTCCTTGGCCTTCGTAAAGTTTATATTGCAGAAGCACCCGGCCAAGAAGCTCATCCCACTTCCAGATCTGTAAAACGATGTTCAGATTTTATAATCTGTAGACTGGATGGAATGACAGCTGTGTGGTTGTTGATTGCGTGGGACTGCCCCCATATTCAAAGGTGCTATTAGTTCACCACAGACCTTATCTGCACAATTATCCTTCATAAACATGCTGATGTGAGCCAACTCTTCCTGGCTCACAGAAGGAACCAAGGGAAGCAGCTAGCCCAGTTGCTAAGACCCTGGCCATCTTCCTTTCCACCCGTGATTATCTCATCTCAGCATCCATGGGAGTGTCATCCACTCAGCCTCCCATTTGATTTCTCCGAACACTGGGCTCCCTTGACTTGGGATTTATGTTATTTCTCTTCCCTCTAATGCTGTTTGTTTTCCATATAGAAAGTTCTGTTGTGCCATGAGCATTCCAAACTTTTTGTTGGAAAAAACTCTTTGAAAATAAAGCAACCTGTTGGCTGAAATCTGGTCCAACCCCGGAAAACTCACATGGTTTTGACAGAGGTACCTTATTGAAAAGTGTGCGTGTGTCTGTAGATGCACTTTGAAAAAATAATGACTATATGTACTTTTTTTTTTTTTTTAAGCTGAGCGCTTTCAGTTGAGAGGGGAGGCCTGCAGGGTCAACCCCGGAGAGGATACCGCTTGCTTCCTGTAGCTAATCTTCTCCCCCCTCTGTTCTCCAGGACACATGAGCCCCACCACCTGCACCCTGAGGAAGCACAAGACCAATCGGAAGCCTCGCACTCCCTTCACCACATCCCAGCTCCTCGCGCTGGAGCGCAAGTTCCGCCAGAAACAATATCTCTCCATCGCGGAGCGAGCGGAGTTCTCCAGCTCTCTGAACCTCACAGAGACCCAGGTCAAAATCTGGTTCCAGAACCGAAGGGCCAAGGCGAAAAGACTGCAGGAGGCAGAACTGGAAAAGCTGAAAATGGCCGCCAAACCCATGCTGCCCTCCGGCTTCAGTCTCCCGTTCCCCATCAGCTCGCCCCTGCAAGCGGCATCTCTATACGGAGCCTCCTACCCCTTCCATAGACCTGTGCTTCCCATCCCGCCCGTCGGACTCTACGCCACGCCAGTCGGATACGGCATGTACCACTTGTCCTAAGGAAGACCCCATCCGCAGACTCCATCAGAGATGTTTGTTTCCAAGGGCTCCCTCTTCCTCTCCAAGAAGGCCGGACCAGCCCAGACAGACTCCTGCTCAGCCAACCTTGCACACACCACCCTATGGGGCCAGACCCAAACGTGTTCCTTGGGGGGGGGGCACTAAGCCTTGTTTTCTTGGTGTCATCGTCCAGAATGCCCCCTTTCACAAAGATTGGCTCCGACAGCTTTTATATATAAATATATATAGTAAAATATGATACAGTCTTACACAGCAGATGTGGAATTTCAAATTATTTTGAAAGGCAAAATTTATATACCTATGTATACTTTCTATATACATCACCTTCCTAAAAGACTGCGGAATTTCATTTCCATTTTCTTAAAGGAGGAGACAAATGATATGCAGCAGTTGCTACAATTTGGCAATTATGATGAGATGATTGACTTGCTAATGGAAAGCAAATATTGGAATTAAACACATTGTGCATAGAAAAGTATTACATAAGGGAAGTCTTCAAAGTGAAGGGGACACATCACATTTTTGCATTTTGTTTCATTGAGAGAAACCCCATTAGATACCACCATATTAGGCCCTGTTCCCCCTCCAATTCGTTAAAGTTATACTTTTTTTTTTCCTTTCTTTTTTTGGGTAAGATCAGTATCCTGAGAAGGTCTCACGAGGGAGGTAGAAAAATACCTCCCAGTTTTTCTCAAGGCTGTTGCTTAACTTCATTTCAAATATTTGGAGAGAACAGAGTCAAAGCCTGTTGGGAAGAATTGATGGTTTCTGTGAAATTCTAGGTACATCCATCCTCACACATTGCAAAGGTGGTCTGGGGACATGTGTAGTAGTTTTCTGCTTTAAAAAAAAAAAAAAAAAGAGTATCTTGTAACCATGACCTATATGCTAAATATTTTTGAACAATTAATAGATCCCAGGAAAGGGGGGGAGGGAGAAATCATGCTTTCGCTGTGTGTACCTATTGTATGTGCTAAAACTTATTAGGAAAATTTATCTACTCTTAACACGTTGGGGGCAGAGGGGGGAGCCATGTTTTGACTTGCTAAAAATGGTGTTGTCAGACAGCCCAGTTAGCTCCCCTGGTGTCTTACCTGACTGCTCACCTCTTCCCCTCCCTCCAGTATACTGTTATCCCTTTGAAAGGGTGCCTTGTACAATTTTATATATTTTATTGAAGAGTTATTTCTTATCTCTTATTCTGAATTAAATTAAACGTTTGTTATATTGCAGTCAAGTTTGTCCAAACTCATCATTATTGTAAGAGGTACTCCTTGTTCTTAGCACAGAAGTGCCACCCATATTGGGGATGGGGGTAGGATGAGCTGGGACTTTAAATTATTTTAATGTACATCAGTCAAGGGCTGTGGCCAGATTCAGCCCTGTTGCAGAGGGCTGGTGATGCTGGGGAGTCACTGAAATATTTTGAAATGCTTCATGTGAGAGTTTGGGTAAACTCCTGGGGAAAAGGTAGAATTGTTAAGAGTTTTTCTGGAAACTGCAGTGAGATGAGGTGGGAGGGCCGAGGGGTGGGCCGGAATCTAAGTGTGTAGATGACCCAGGGAAAATCTTGAACTTGAAATCTCGCAGCTACCGAAACTACAAAATGAACAGCTGAGAAAAGGGATCTGGGGCTCTTTGCAAATGGAGTCGGCCACCAGATGCCTCGGCGGGGCTGAGGGTGGTTGCCCGCGGCTCTTTTGGGGAGTGTGTCAAATCGCATTCGGTTGACCCTCCCTGCCTCTCTCCAAGATGGGCCCAGAGCAAGCACTCAGTTTTGGAGGGGAAGGTGGTTCCTTCAAGGCCCCTCCGCTTCGCAGCCTCCTATCCCAGTGGAGACTGGATGAGGACGGCCGTCGGGTGTGGGTTTCGAGGCATTCCCATTAAGATACGGTGGTGATGGGTGGGGGCGCCCAGAAGGATCTTGAACTCAGTGTTTCCGCGGCACAAATACTTCCCAAGTGGTTCCTGGTGACACCTCTTCGGATGGAAGGCTCCAGAGCCGCAGGAGGAAGGAGGACGTGCTGGAGGACCGCGCGTCGGACAGGAGGGCCCCTGGCGCGTCCTGGGACTGGCGTTTCAAACGTGCCTGTGTCCCTGCGCCCGCGCGCACTCGGAGGTGGCCGCGGGACACCCCACGTTCCCGCGGTGCCGGGGATCGCAGGACTCGGCCGCCGTGTCGCAGACATTTCACAGCCCCATCGCCGAGCGAGACCCACGCCGGAGCTGATTTCGTCTCGCTCGGTGGCTTCACTCCGAGCTGAGCCGCCGGAGAGACCCACACCTCCCCAAATGCGCCGGGCCGCTGCGGTCAACACTCCGTTCCCAGCCCGGAATCCTGCCACAGTCATTCAGGGGATGCGTTTTCCAAAGGCCAAAGCCCTTCGCGGCTTCGTCATCCGCCGCCAAGCTGGGCCCCTAATTAGCTGTCCACTAGCTTCCTTCCCGGCGCCGCTCGGGTCCCGCAGCCCGGGGCGATCTCAGCCCGGGCAGGGAATCCAGAGGCGCCGGCTCCGGGAGGAGGGGGTCTCGGGCCAGGGTGGGATTCGGAGCAGCCGGGCGGCGTCTCGCGGGGCTGGCGGGGTGACCCGAACCCGCCGGGCCGGCGGCACACCACCGGGGCTCGAACACCCCCACCCAGCGGTCCCAGGCGGACGGGGTTACCGAGCCGCGGAGCCTCCGTCCGGGTCGAGTTCCACTGTCACCTCGGCCCGGGCTCCGTCGGGCTCGGCGGGGAGCGGGGACATCTCGGAGCCCAGGCCGACCGCCTGCGGCGGCAGAAGGGCCCTCGCCCGCCGGGGTCCCGCGCCGCCCGCGCCTTGGCGGTGACAGCCCAGGACACAGCCTGCGGGCGTGGACAGCCACGCCAACCGACCCCCTCCCGCACTTTCACCGCGTGGGTGCCCAACCCTCCCAGACAGGCCGCTCTGCGTGTTGGAAAGAGGGGAAGAAAGCAGGGAAAGTCGCATGGGTGGAGCCGCCGCGGGGCGCGTGGGGCGTTGTGGAGCACCTGTTCTCACGCGTCGGCACACGCCCCTCGGAGGGCATTTCTGATCCGGTTGACAGTTGCGGAAACTGAGGCACAGAGCGGTGGCTCGCGAGGGTCACAGCTGCCGAGCCGCGAGCGGGAGGGGAGTCCAGGCCGACGTGTGAGCACTGGAGGTGGGCGTCTGGGCGGGCAGAGGCAGGACCCCGGGAGCCGCCTCAGGACCACGCGGGGGACCGGGGAACCCCGAGCCCCGGGGGCTGGGGTCTCTCTCGGGCTCCCTCCCCCAGCCCCTCGGGGCTGCGGAGGGCTTCCGGCTGAGGGTCGCAGGCCCCGCGGCAGGCCGGACCCGGGCTCGGCCCCAGCCCTCCCCTCCCCCCAGCGCCGCCCGGGCCTTGGGGGCGGGGCCGGCCGCAGGAGGCCGGCCGCGGAGGCCTGGCTGGGAGCGGGCGCTGGCGGAACGTCTGCCTGACCCGACTGAAAAGAGGATCCCTGCCTTTGAGCGGAACCTTGTCTGACCGAACGAAAACTCCCACGGTCATTCTTTGCTATAAAAGCCGCTCATTTGCCACGGGTTGCAGAGACCGTTCCCCCGCCCCCATTCCCTCTCCACTGCCGGGTTGGAAATGAGCATAAACCTCATTTATAAAAGAACCCACGTCACACACACACACACCCTCCCGAGATCACAGGGCCTGGTCGGTGCAGCTGACTGTGTCTGTGCTCCCCCTCCATGTGAGCCAAAACCCGCCCCCCCCCCGTGAGGCCGCCGCCCAAATGAAGCGGTCACAGCAACGGAGGCAAAGCCCCCCCGTCGGCTCCTGGACTCCCACCCCCAGCCACCCTCTCACCTCCCGCCTCCTACGAGCCAAATAAAACGCAGGACAATTACTCTCCAGAATAGCCCGCTTCAAAGCGGAGCGGAGGACCAGGCTGCGGAATCCCGAATCCTGCCCCGATAAGGTTCGCGGTAATCAAATCCAAACTCCATCCACCTCCTCTGGCTCCTTGCAGCCTCCTCCGGACCCCGCTGCATTTGTTGATGAAAACACTTTGAAGTCCTGACTCCTCCAAACAATTATTATTATAATTTTAAAACAACCTGGTATTTTCCATTACTAACGGCTCGGGCTTTGAAGTTACACCTCGTAATTTCCTAAATTAAATAAATCATTTTAGGTTTGCACTGGGAGGCTTTTAATGGCAGAGAAAGGAATATCATTATCTCATTGAGACCCAATTGCGGCGGCTCCACGTTGGCTGTGGCTTGGGGCAAGGCCGGCTCACTCCGACAGACAGACTTTATTAACCTCCCGTAACTCTTGAAAGGGCATTTTTATATTTTCTTTGATTTCTCCCCTCCCTATCTTGTTTTAAAGCTGTCCCAACCTTTAATTAGTGCCTAATATGAAAAGCATTATTTTTTTAATGCTATGTAATTTACCAGCGGCAACAGGCCAACTTCACAATTGTTTATTAGACTTGGGTTTTCACACAGGGCAAAGAATGCCGCTCCGAACTCAACTTTTCATGGGTGGTTGCACTAATTAATACAGTGTCTGAGGCTCCTAGGGGTTTTTTTAATATTGAAGCCTATGGGGGCGGAAGGGGCTTTTAGAAGTCCGGCTCGCCGCCGACTCCTCTCTCTGATTTCTTTCATGCTGTTTTGATCCTGTCTGTGGAGTCAGCAGAGGCAGAAACTGTTCCCCGGACCCGGAGACTCCGGGGTCTGAGGCAGCAGCCCGGGGACCCCCGGTGCCCACACTGGCGGGGGCCCAGGCTTGGGGGGTGCAGGGGGCCCCCGGGGCCCACTCCCGGCGTCGGCGGGCGGCCTCCCCTCCTCCAGGCCGGAGGGGGAAGCCGCTGGCCTGGGGCTGGGGCTGGGGCTGGGACGAAGTCAGGCCTCCGGGGGCAAACGCCAGGTCTCCCGGGCACCCACCAGGAGGCAGGGCTTGGCTCTGAGCGTAAAATCTGCCGAAACGGAGTCGGAGACGGCGAGGGGGTTGGGGGGCTCGGGGGACCCAGGCCAGCTTCCGGCCTGTCTTGGCTTCCCTCTGCCTTTTCTGCTCCATTTTCCCCATTCTTGCGTCTTTCTCATCTTCTGTCTCCCACTCTTGCTTTTTCTTTCATGCTGTGGCTCCTTTACTACCCCCCCCCCACCTTTTCAGTCGTTTTGTTTTGTTTTATGTCTGTCCCATTGTACATTTTTCCAATTTCCCCTCCATCTCCTTATGGTCGGCCCTTTCTTTTCATTTATTTCATTTTATTTTTATTTATTTATTTAAATTAAAAAAAAATAGAGAGAGGGTCTCGCTATGTTGCCCAGACTGCTCTTGAACTCCTGGGCTCAAGCGATCCTCCTGCCTCGGCCTCCCAAAGTGCTGGGATGACAGGCGTGCCCCACCGCGCCCAGCCCGTGTCCTCATTTTGAAACATCGCTCTCTCCTCTTCTCTCTTTGCGGGTCCCCTTGGCCTCTCCATAGTGTTTCCCCGTCTTTTCCCGGTTTCCAACTGATTCTCGTGTCCACTGGCTAGCTCCCACCTTCCTTTCGCAGCCTCTCCTCCCGCTGCCAGCGATTTGGTGCCGGCTTCCAGGAGCCCACCCCAGACGCGCCGCCCTCGCGGGTCCCTGCGCGGCGCGCCCCGGCGCGGCGCTGGGGGCGCCGGGTGGCCGCTTTCCCGCGGGCGCCCGTCGGTCTCCGCCCCACCCGGCGGGCGAGCGAGGGAGAGACCCCCTCGCGCAGGAAGGGGGCGAGTCGCTCGGATCCCCCTGGAACCGCGGGCGTCGCGGGCCACGGGGGCAGCGTCCAGGCGCGCGGCCCTTTCCGCCCCGCCCGCCGCCGGCCGCCCGTTTGATGTCGCGGCCCGGCAGGAATGCGGCCGGGTTATCCATCACCTAGCTGGATCCAGAAGGTCTCGGCCTAATCACACTTAATTGCTCGTGGAGGCCCACTCTCGCCCCGGGCCGGTCGCCTCGCTCAATTACTCCCCAAATACCTGCCATCAATAAATGCGCGCTGACACCGGCCAGGCCCGCTCCGCCCGCACGACCATCGCGGCCGACCCGGCGCCCTCGGCCCCACCCCGCCCCCCTTCGTTAAACTTACACCCAGAGGAGCGAGCCGAGCGGATAATAACAGCCCCCTGCCACGGGGCGCTCCCCAAGCGCCGGGCACGGGTGCTCAGCTCGCGGGCGTCTCACCACCGTCCCCTGGGAGTTCAGGGAACCAGCCTCAGGCCGTCCACGGAGGTACCCGCGGTGGCTGAGACACGCAGTGGCCCAGCCGGGTTGGGACCTCGCAGCCCGGCGATCCCACGAGGCAAGGGTGCCTCCCAGAGGCCGGAGGTTTACCTGGGCCCTGGCTCCAAGGTGTGCTGCTGACGCGCCCCTTCGACCAGGGACTCCATCACTCCTGTTCAGACAGGAGCCTATTTGTCCCTCTCACCAGCTTTGTGAAGGAGGCGAGCTTGGCCCCATTTTCCAGATGGGAACACTGGAGTCTGAGGCCTGATGGCAGCAGGCGGGTGCTCACCCTCCACCCGAGGCCCTAGCCTGTCTCGGGCCTGAATACACCGCTCAGGGCTGCCTCCACCTCCCCCCAGCGCTTTTCTCCGTTTTCACCCTGTGGCTTTCTAGCAACCCTGAAATTCAAGAACTACAGCATCTCCTACTTTTTTTACAGAGCGGAGGGGTAAACCTCAGACAATAAACCACCTAGAAAGGTGACTGGGCAGGGCTGAAATCACACAGTGAGCTCAGAGAGCAGAGAGCGGGGCTGTTTGAGATCCTGCTATTCCTCTCACAGCATGTTGCTTCGGCTGAGGGGCTTTGCTTTAAAAGAGAGTGTGTCACGGCTATATTTCATGTCGTTTCCCATTCGTGGGGAGGTAATAACATCTACACAAACACGAAGAGGTGAGCGTCATCCAAAGCCAGCCTTAGACTCCCTTTGTTCCATACTCTTTCCTTTTTGTTTTCTTTTGTTTTTGTTTTTTGTTTTTTGTTTTTTGAGTTGGAGTCTCACTCCGTCACCCAGACTGGAGTGCAGTGGCTGCTCCCAGCCACCGCAGCCTCTACTTGCTGGGCTCAGGCCATCCTTCCGCCGCAGGCTTCCAAGTAGCTGGAACTACAGGCGAGGGCTACCATGCCCGGCTAATTTTTGATTTATTGTAGAGATGAGGTCTCGCCAAGTTGCCCAGGCAGGTCTTGAACCTGCAGACTCAGGCAATCCACTCACCTCGGCCTCCCAAGAGGCAGAATTACAGGCTGAGCCGCCGAGCCCGGCTCATACTCTTTCTTAATGTCTTATATTTATGCCTAAAATATATCCCAGTGTCTGAAATACTCACATATCCAGGATTTCATGTGGCCCTCAAGGGAATGGGGGGGTATTATTATTGTTATTTTCCTCAGTTTAAAAAAATTTATTTATTTTTATTTATTTTTATTTTATTTTATTTTTTTTGAGTTGGAGTCTCCCTCTGTCGCCCAGACTGGAGTGCAGTGGCCGCTCCTGGCCACCGCAGCCTCGACCTGCTGGGCTCCGGCGATCCTTCTGCCTCAGCCTTCCAAGTAACTGGAACTACAGGCGTGCTCAACCACGCCCGGCTAATTTTTTTGATTTATTGTAGAGATGAGGTCTTACCAAGTTGCCCAGGCGGGTCTCCAACCCGCGGGCTCAGGCAATCCACTCACCTCAGCCTCCCAAAGGCGCGGGATTACAGGCTGAGCCACCGAGCCCGGCTTAAGAAAACTTAAAAGGTGCTCAGAAAGGTGAGGTGACTTGCCTAAAGTCACACAGTAAGGATGCAGAGGCAAGCTCGACAGCTAGCTGTGTGGAGTCCTTCCACCTGGATGAGGGTAAGTCCTTGCTAGAATAAAGCGGTTTGTTTCTTTTATTTATTTATTTTCTTTTTATTCTTTTTTTTTTTGGTGGACCCAAGACAGTGTAGATGTCCCTGAAAAGGGTTTCTGAGTTGCAGGGCCTGATATAAAAAGAACTATTTTAGTGGCAAAGCTGTGTCTATTTTTATTTCAATGCTGAGAATGCTTGATGATGGAAAAACTGGCTTTGTAAAGAAATCTCGTATAAGACCCTAAAGCACCTCTCAAAACCCCATCACAGAAAATTACCTGAAAGGCAGTGGTGATGGATGAGGCAGTTATTGATGTGAAATTGGGCAATTTAGGGAAAGTCTGAAGGCTGCAAGTGTTCACCTCCTCCATCCCAGGGCAGCAGCGACTGGCTGTCTAGTCTTTCCGGTGGGATTTCTCTTTGTTTAGCAATGGGAACAGAGAGGAGCCAAAAATCCAATGCAGAAAATCCCAGGGGCGGGTGTGGGGCACTTGATCTCTGACTTGAGAATTCCAGGAAAGCAGCTGGGCCGTGAAGTCCTCGAGAATGGGTGTGGGGTGGGGGTGAGGGGCGTGCCCGGGGTTGGTGCCCTCTCCTTGCTGGCTCAGGGCAGTGCGATGTGGCCTGTGGGACTGGGCTTGCAGGTGTAAGTCATTCCTAGGCCGGGGGCGTCCAGGACTGGCATAGCTACCACTAGGCCACAGCCCCATTTTGATGAGAAGGTAAAACTGTTCTTTTTCCCTCCTTGCAAATAATAGATGAGTGCCCAGGAAATTAGACCTTAGGAGGAAATATTTCCTGAGCCTGGGGCTGATGAAATCTTTTTTTCAGGGGCAATAATGTCCACATTTTCCTTCTTAAGCCATCCCTGGCTGAGTCCGGGACTTGAAAGGGGACCCATGTGATCAGGTACTCAGTGTTTATTCTGAGAGTGAGGATTTTAGTTAGGCAGCAGTGCCAGGATTTTATATCACAGGCTCTGAAACCAGAATGCACCATGAATGGCACATGTATATATATATATATATACATATATGCATGTTACTGCACGCGCAGACTGGAGTGCAGTGACGCACACACACACACACACACACACACACAGAGAGAGAGAGAGAGAGAGAGAGAGAGAGAGGCAGACGGGGGGGAGGGAAGAGGAAGGGAGGGTTGGGGTCTCACTACATTGCCCAGGCACGAACTCTTGGCCTCAAGTGATCCTCCTATCTCGACCTCCCAAAGTGCTGGGATTACAGGCATGAGCCCGGCCAATCCACATGCTTTTTTTTTCTTTTCTTTTCTTTTGGAGTAAGAGTCTCACTCTGTCGCCCAGATTGGAGTGTAGTGACACGCCCACGGCCACCACAGCCTCAACCTGCTGGGCTCAGGTGATCCTTCTGCCTCAGCCTTCCAAGTAACTGGAACTACAGGCACGTGCCACCATGCCTGGCTAATTTTTTGATTTATTGCACAGATGCTGCAGTCTCATCAAGTTGCCTGGACTGGTCGTGAACCCCTGGACTCAAGCAGTCCTCTCACCTTGGCCTCCCAAAGTGCTGGGATTATAGGCACGAGCCGCTGTGCCCGGCCCACATGCTTTTTAGAACAAGATAAAATAACTCATTGGGGTCCACAATAACCATGTTGGAAGCACACAAACTCCACCTTCCTTCTCCTTTCTTTCTTTTCTTTTCTTTTTGACTTGGATTTCCACTCCCTCACCCAGACTGGAGTGCAAGTGGCCTGCTTATGGCCACCCCAGCATCGGCATTCTGGGCTTAGGTGGGTGATCTTTCCACCTCAGCCTTCCAAGTAACCAGAACTACAGGCAAGCGTTACCATGCCTGGTTAATTTTTTTTTATTTATTGTAGAGATGAGGGCTCGCCAAGTTGCCTGGGCTGGTCTCGAACCTGCGGGCTCAGGCAATCCACTCACCTCGGTCTCCCAAAGTACTGGGATGACATACTGAGCCACCAAGCCCAGTCCTGCCTTCTCCTTTCATCAGCAGCTTTAGCACAGATCCATGATCCTGAATATTGGAACATATGATGCCCCAGGACTTTCCTGAAATTCTCCTAACAGAATTATTAAAGAAGTTTACTACAACTAAGAAAAAAAACTGAGACATGTTCTTCATTTCTTTGGGTAATAACTGAATTAAATGAGCACTTTCTGTGTGCCAGGAATCTCTCTCTCTCTCTCTCTCTCTCTCTCTCTTTCATTCTTTTCTTTTCCCCAGATCTGATTCTGTCATTCAGGCTGGAGTGCAGTGGTGCAATCATAGTTCACTGCAGCCCCCAACTCCTGGGTTCAGGCAATCCTCCCACCTCAGCCGCCTGAGCAGCTGGTCCTACAGGTGTGCACCACCACATTCAGCTAATTTTTTTAATTTTTTTGTAAAGATGAGATCTTACTATGCTGCCCAGGCTAACCTTGAATTCCTGGGCCCAAGCGATCCTCTCACCCAGCCTCCCAAAGCACTAGGATTACAGATGTCCACCACCATGCCTGGCAGACATAATTTCATCTCAATCCACATAAGATCAAAGTCAAATATCATTCTCATTTTATGGTTAAGGAAACCAAGACCCCAAGATATTAGGCAACTTACCCATGGTCTCACAGCTGGTGAAAGGCAGAATTTGAGCAGTCTGACTCCAAAGGAACATGTTCTCAAAACTGCTGTTTTGGGTTTGTGTCACCTACAGAAGCAGAAGTTGTCACTTGAGGCAAAATCGCATTTCAGATTAATAACTTAAACCAGGGATAGAACAACATTGAAGGACAACGCTATAGAATCTTAGGATAGAAGAGACTTAAAAAAAAAATCAGTGTCTCACCCTGTCACCCAAGCTGGAGTGTAGGGGCACGCTCACGGCCACCGCAGCCTTGACCTGCTGTGCTTAGGCAGTCCTTCCACTTCAACCTTACAAGTAGATAGAACTACAGGCATGCACCACCATGCCCAGCTAATTTTTTGATTTATTGTAGAGATGAGGTCTCGCCATGCTGCCCAGGCTGGTCTCGAACCCATGGGCTCAGGCACTCTTCTTACCTCCGCATTTCAAACTGCTGAGATTACAGGAGTGAGCCACTGCACCCAGCAGAAGAGAATTTTATGATCATGTCATGCAGGAAGTTTAGAAGAGCAATATTGCAAAATTTAAAAAAAAAGGAGCCACATTTCTAGTTCAATTCACCTAATCTGAGCTCAAATGGGTTCTGGAGATTTAATTACTACTGAGTAACCTGAAATTCAGGCTTCCTATACTTTTTGGGGGGTTGAATTCTCACTCTGCCACCTAGGCTGGAGTGCAGTGGCGCAATCACGGCTACTGCAGCCTCAACTGCTGGGCTCAGGTGGTCCTTCCATATCAGTCTTTCAAGTAACTGGGACTACAGGCATGCGCCACCACACCTAGATAATTGAAAAAATTTTTTTTTACTTATTGTAGAGACGAGGTCTCACCAAGTTGCCCAGGCTGGTCTTGAACTCCCAGGTTCAGGCAATCTTTTCTCCTCAGCCTGCCAAAGTGCTGGGATGGCAGGTGTGAGCCACCACACCCAGCTCTATACTTTAATTGTTAAACCTCCCTAAGAGATGCAGCAGGATCAGGGCACCAGGATGAGGGATGGGTTTTGATTCTCAGTAATATCTGTGCATCCACAATGTGTTAAAAACGTATGTTTATTTTGAGAAGATTGCCTTAGCCCACGAGTTCAAGACCAGCCTGGGCAACATGGTGAGACTTATCCCTACAATAAATCAAAAAATAAGCCAGGTGCGGTGGTGTGCACCTGTAGTTCCAGCTATTGGAAGGCTGAGGTGGACAGATCCCTTGAGCCCAGTGGCTGCGAGTATGCCACAGCACTCCAGCCTGGGCGACAGTGAGACTCAAAAATCAAAACAAACAAACAAACAATCAAAACAAACAAACAAAAAGTTTATGTTATTGGATCTGATCAATTACATAGTATTTTCCCAAGCTCAGAAAGTGAGTAAAAGTATTTACAGAAAACATTGCTATTTTTATTAATCTTTTAACATGCCACCTTTTTTTAATGTGTGTGTGTGTGAGTTGGAGTCTCTGTTGCCCAGACTGGAGTGCAGTGGCCGCTTCCGGCCACCGCAGCCTCGACCTTCTGGTCTCCGGCAATCCTTCCGCCTCAGCTTTCCAAGTAGCTGGAACTACAGGTGCGCGCTACCACGCCCAGCTAATTTTTTTTTATTTATTGTAGAGATGAGGTCTCGCCAAGTTGCCCAGGTGGGTCACGAAACATGTCATCTTGATAAAAAAATGGTGCCCTTGCTAGACAACAAGGCGATCCTCCAACCCCATCATCAAACTTTCTTCCCATATAGATTGTGCTGGCTACACCCCTCCTTTGATTTTGGTGTTCCCACCAAAGAGTACTAAGTGAGATACCCAAGTTACTGAGTTCAGGTATAACCTGGTCACTGATGGCTTTAAAAAAAAAAATAGAAGCAAGATCTTCTATATTGCCCAGGCTGGTCTTGAACTCCTGGGCTCAAGTGATCCTCCTACTTTGACCTCCCAAAGTGTTGGGGTTATAAGCATGAACCACTGCATCTGAACACTGATGACTTTTTTTTTTTTTTTTTTGAGTTGGAATCTCACTCTGTTACCCAGGCTGGAGTGCAGTGGCACACTTATGGCCACCACAGCCTCGACCTACTGGGTTCAGGTGATCCTTCTGCCTCAACCTTCCAAGTAGCTGGAACTACAAGTATGCACCACCACATCTGGCTAATTTTTTTATTTATTGTAGAGACGAGGTCTTGTCAAGTTGCCCAGGCTGGTCTCAAACCCCCAGGCTCAAGCAATCCCCTCGCCTCCACCTCCCAGGGTGCCCACAGGCATGAGCTGCCATGCCAGGCCACTGATGTCTTTCTAAGATGCACTTTACAATCTGTAAACCAAGGCAGGCATTAGTAGCCAGAACAGAGACAGAAGGCCAACCAGGGCCAAGTTTTGTTCTGCTGCGTCCAGAATGTCCTGAATGATATCCTCAGTGCTTAGAACCATGCATGGCCCACAGTAGGTGCTCAGTCAGTCCAGTGCCAATTGAACGAATGAAGGTGGACGTTTTACCCAATGACATAACAGTTCCAGGAATATTTGGAGGCTGTGATTTTTTTTTTTAAGCTTTGGGAAATGTGTAGGTTTGCCACGAGTTCAAACTTTTAAAAAGTCGGTTTAGTTCACAAGATAATAAACGTGATTTGCCTTTGGCAAGACAGGCCTGGGAGTGCTATCAAGACAGTTATGAAAAAATTCTTGATTCGGTTCAAGTCTCTGATGACTAGTCACAGATGAATGTTACAGGAACTTTCACAACCCTGACTGCCGGGTTAGCCAGACTATAAAGAGCCAGTTCTATTTGTCCTTGTATTTCACGAGCAAAAAACGTTTAAAACATGGCATTCAGTGAAGCCCTCCTGAGTCATAAAAGTGTGTAGGTGGATGGAGACCCCTTTGGTAGAGTTCATGTTACAGTATGATCTGGTGGTTAATTAATGCCCTCACTGACAGTGACACAGAGGGGAACAGAGTTCTAACTTTGACTTACAGCTATTTTAGAAGGAAAGGGGAATCTCCAACATTTTCTTTTATTAAGGCCTCAGTTTACTCTTCTGTAATGTGGTCTCTCTTTTTGCAGCCCTCAGATATATGTTCAGAGGCATAATTAAGGCATAGTTAATATTTTGTGCTGCTTTGACACCCGTGATAGTGTTTTACAGCAAAAAAAAAAAAAAACCTTCTAGGTGGGAAATTAAAATTAGGTGGGAAATTAAAAAGTAGTCCCTCAGAATAAAAGGTCAACCCTACTAGCCTGAACTGTACTCAACTCTAAATATTTTGAGGGATTGCGGGGAACATGTCTTTCGAGGAGGTAACGACACAGGTCACACGGTCCCAGATCCGGGGATACAGCAAACCTTTGTGAAATTTATCTTGGTTTTCGAGACCATTGAAAAGAAACTTGATAATTTCACACATTACTCATTCATAGATTGTAAAAATCTCTCCCCAAAGTCTGACCGTCTCCCTGTACGTATCAGAACCCAGACTTCTAAACCCAGGGCCAGAATGAGATCTCACGTTACTAGGACCTTATCACTTTTCAGGCCATGTATGGCAGGCCATTTGTTGGTCGGTGATGAAATACGATCGTAAATTAAAACTAAATGGCTCACGTAAAATAAATGGACAAAGAGCACTTTGTGAGGCCGAGGGCTCCGGCTTGGTTGTGCTCATTCGTGTATTTGGGTATAAAGAGCATTTTGGAAGGACAGGTAACCCCATCTATTCTTAGTAGACGGCAGGCTTTGCCCCAGAGCCCACCACAGAACCTGGGAGTGAGATGGGATGTTGGGGCACTTCTTTACATTCCACAACGTTCTGTCACTTACAGTGTGTCTGTGAAGCTGGTAGCATGAAGGGGACGAGGAAACAGGCTAATGCAGACGGAGAGGGTCACAAGGTGCTCAGAAGAGTTAGTTGGCACTTCTGAGGCAGACAGGAAATTCAAGCTCGGGACAAGCGGCTTTCTCTCTCTCTCTCTCTTTCTTTCTTTCATTCTTTCTGCCACTGCAGCCTCAACTTGCTGGGCTCTGGCGATCCTTCCGCCTCGGCCTTCCAAGTAGCCAGAACTACAGGTGCACACTACCATACCTGGCTAATTTTTTTGATTTATTGTAGAGATGAGATCTTGCCAAGTTGCCCAGGCAGGTCTCGAACCCGCAGCCTCAGGCAATTCACTCACCTCGGCCTTCCAAAGTGATGGGGTGACAGGTGTGAGCCACTGTGACTGGCCTGGGTGATTTTCTTTTCTTTCTTTCTTTCTTTCTTTTTTTTTTTGAGATGGAGTCTCACACCATCGAGTGATGGGGAATGCTGGAGTTCAGTGGCACACACCCTCACGGCCACCCCAGCATCAACCTGCTGGGCTCCGGTGATCCTTCTGCCTCAGCCTTCAAAGTGGCTGGAACTACAGGCGTGCGCTACCACGTCTGGCTAATTTTTGATGTATTGTAGAGATGATGTCTCACCAAGTTGCCCAGGTGGATCTTGAACCCGCGGGCTCAGGTAATCCACTCGCCTTGGCCTCCCAAAGTGGTGGGATGACAGGCTGAGCCACCGAGCCTGGCCAGTGGCTTGCTTTCTAAAGGAGTTAGGGGCTGAGAAGGTCACTGTACCTGGGAGACTCGACGCGGAGGGACAATGCAGTAATGGTTGTGCAGCCTTTTGAGGTTAGTCCTGGCAGGTGTGGGGTGGGGTGAGTGTCTGCTGCAACTGCAATGCTCCCAGTACCATGGGCTTCATACGTGTCCGGTTAATTCATAGGTTCCCCAGGAAAGTGGGCAGATTGGATAACACAGGAATACACTTTACCACTCCTGTGGCTGCTAACTGCTCTTTGTGAGGTTTTTTTTTTTTTTTTTTTTTGAGCTGGAGTCTCACTCTGTCACCCAGACTGGAGTGTAGTGGCTGCTTCCGGCCACCGCAGCCTCAACCTGCTGGGCTCCGGCGATCCTTCCGCCTCAGCCTTCCGAGTAACTGGAACTACAGGCGCGCGCTACCATGCCCGGCTAATTTTTTGATTTATTGTAGAGATGAGGTCTCGCCAAGTTGCCGAGGCGGGTCTTGAACCCGCAGGCTCAGGCAATCCACTCACCTCAGCCTCCCAAAGGCTTGGGATTACAGGCTGAGCCACTGAGCCGGGCTCAATTTCTGACCATTTTTAAGAGCACAATTCAATGACATGAGATACATTCGCATGCTGTGGAACCATCCCTGCCCCTCCATCCCCATATCTTTTTCATCAACCCAAACTGAACCCTGGACTCATTAAGCCCTAACTCCCCACTCCCCACCCTCCCCACCCCACCCCCCACTGTTGACCCTGGCAACCGCCATAAGACCTCCTGTCTCTGTGAATTTCACTACTCTGGGTACCTCATATAGGTGGAATCATACAGGGTTTATCTTTTTATGTCTGGCTTGTTTCACTTAGCACAATGTTTTCAAGGATCACCCATGTTGTAGCACATCTCAGGACTTTCTTTTTGTGGTTGTGTAATAGTTCATTGCATGTATACACCACATTTTATTTACCAATTCATCATCCATTGATGGGCATTTCGGTTGTTTGCACTTTTTGCTCTTGTGGAGAGTGCTGCTGAGATTTATGACTATCTCCTCCCATGAACTTGGCAAATCTCTTGGAGTCCCGTATGCAAAAAATTAGAAAATCTTCCAAAAAATTCTCCAGTTTGGTGGAGAAAGAGCCAGGGTGCTGCACATCACCTAACGGAGAGGTCTGATAGTGTCACCTGGGGAAGCTTTAGAGCGCAGGAGTTGGAGAAAGGAGAGATTACACTGCCAAGGCTGATGGGCGTGGGGAACTTCCAAGCATGTCTTGGAGGACTAACATCCCTTTCCAGGAAGAGGGAGGTGGGAAGGAAGAAACTTCAAAAAATGGAACAGGACAGCACAGGACTGTGCAGGTGACTGGATACCCAAGAGGAGCAAATGGCTTTTATAAGGGATATCAGGAACAATAGTTCGGGTGGCATTGCCCAGCGTTCAAGGATATTGACTCTAGGTCGGTGCTCTACTGACCCTGACCCTGGGCAAGCCATTTGTCCTCTCTGTAACTTGATTTTCTCATAGGCATCATGTGGATCAAATAAGCACTGATCTCAGACGGTTGTTATAAGAAAAAAGTGAGATAATAGATATCGGCCAGGTGTGGTGGCTCGTGTCTGTAATCCCAGAACTTGGGAGGCTGAGGCAGAAGGATTGCTTGATCCCAGGAGTCAGAGACCAGGCTAGGCAACATAGTGAGACCTTGTCTCTACAAAAAACATTTAAAAATAAAAATAGATATCAGATGCTACTCATGGAGTCTGAACTGAGGGATGGCCTCAACGCATAAGAAACTCTGGACCTTATCCTCAGGCGTCGAGTTGCCTTAAAAGCTTTCAGGCAGGCTGTGAGGTCCTACAGCAGGAGAGGACTGGGCCCCAGACCCAGGGCGAATCCGGTTTTTCTCTCTGGTGCCACTCAGATAACAGGAGATACAGCTAAACTGCTGATGGCTGAGGTGGGTGGGTGTGGTTGAGCAAGACTTGAAAGCTGACCCAATTTGCCCAGGGACAGTGGGACAGAGTGGTGGATTCTGTGCGCTTGTTGATTTTGTTTTTCTGAGTCGGGGTCTCACTCTGTTGCCCAGGCTGGAGTGCACTGGCACAATCACGGCTCATGGCAGTCTCGACCTGCTGGGCTCAGGCAATCCTTCCGCGTCAGCCTTCCAAGTAGCTGTAACCACAGGTGTGCACCACCACACCAGCTAATTTTTAAATTTATTGTAGAGACAAGGTCTTGTCATGTTGCCTGAGCTGGTCTTGAACTCCTGGGCTCAGGCAATCCTCTCACCTCAGTTGCCTAAGTGCTGGGATTACAGGAGTAAGCCACCGTGCCTCGCAAGAATGGTGGTTTGTTTTTTTTTAATCAATATTTTTTATTATAATTTTGTGGGATACATTTAAGGGTTAGGTGTACAATTACATTTCATTCAGGCACCCTGTTGATAAGAGGTGTTTCCCCTTCCACAGACAGATATTTGCTACTGTTAATCCCATCCCCCTCCCCCCCCATAGTTTCCCAGTACCGTCAGTCATTTTCTTATAGTATTACATTGGATGTTCAAGGTCCATTATATGAGTGAGAACATGTGATACTCGGATCTTTGTTTCTGTGAGAGGTCACTCAGTATTATAGACTCCAGTTCCATCCAGGTTGCTGCGAAATTCATGATTTTGTTCTTTTTTATGACTGCGTAGTATTCCATTGTGTATATGTACCACATTTTAAAAATCCAGTCCTCTTTTGATGGGCAGCATGGTTGTTTCCAGGTTCTTGCTATTGTGAACAACACTGCGATACACATACGTGTGCAGGTATCTTTTTAATAGAGTGATTTGAGGTCTTCAGGGTATATTCCCAGTAGGGGGATTGCAGGGTCATATGGAAGGTTGATTTTTAGAGCTTTTAGGAATCGCCACACTGCTTTCCACAGAGGTTGCACTAGTTTACACTCCCACCAACAGTGTAGAAGTGTTCCCTTTTCGCCACACCCTCTCCAGTAGCTGTTATTTTTTGAGTTGTTGATAATTGCCATTCTGACTGGGGTTAGGTGGTATCTCAGTGTGGTTTTGATTTGTATCTCCCTGATGAATAGTGAGGTTGAGCATTTCTTCATGCGTTTGTTGGCTGCTTGGATGTCTTCTTTTGTGAAGTGTCTGTTCATATCTTTTGCCCATTTTATAATGGGGTTGTTTGTTTTTTTCTTTTCAGCACATTTGAGTTCCTTGTAGATCCAGGATGTTAAGCCTTTGTTAGACCTGGTGTTGGCAAATACTTTTTTCGAGTCTGTAGGCTGTCTCCCTGCTCTCTTGATGGTTTCTTTGGCTTTGTAGAAGCTTGTCAGTTCAATAAGGTCCCATTTGTCTATCTTCTCTCTTATGACCTGTGGGTTTCGGGTTTTGTTCAGGAATTGGATGCCAGTTCCGATTTCCGTGAGGGTATTTCCTTCCTTTTCTAAGGTTCTTATGGTTTGAGGTTTTACATTTAGGTCTCTGATCCATTTGGAGTTAACCTTTGTGCATGGGGATAGATAGGGGTCCTGTTTCAATCTTCTGCATGTGGTCAGCCAGTTTTCCTAGCACCATTTACTGAATAGGTTCTCCTCTCCCCAGTGGTAGGTGGTGGGGACTTTGTCGAAGATGAGTTGGTTGAGAAATTGAGGTTTTGCTTCTAGAATCTCAGTTCTATTCCATTGATCTATATGCCTGTTCCTGTACCAATACCAAGCTGTTTTGATGATTGTAGCTTTATAGTAAAGTTTGAAGTCTGGTAATGTGATACCACCTGCTTTGTTTTTTTTTTTTGCTGAGGATTGTTCTGGCTATTCTTGGACATTTGTGTTTCCATATGAATTCCTGTGTTGTTTTTTCCAGGTCTGAGAAGAATGTTGCTGGTAATTTGATGGGTATTGCATTGAATTTGTAGATTGCCTTAGGTAAGATGGACATCTTCACAATGTTGATTCTTCCGATCCATGAGCATGGGATATTTTCCCACTTGTTTGTGTCATCTTTGATTTGCAAAGAGAGATAACTTGACTTCCTCTTTTCCTATTTGGATACCCCTGATTGCCTCCTCTTCTCTGATTGCTCTAGCCAGGACTTCCAATACTATGTTGAACAGGAGGGGTGAGAGTGGGCATCCTTGTCTAGTTCCAGTTTTCAGGGGAGATGGTTCCAATTTTTGTCCATTTAGGAGTATGCTGGCTGTGGGTTTCTCGTAGATGGCTTTTACTATTTTGAGGTATGTAAGAATGGTGGTTTTAATCATTCTCTAGAGCACTGGTCACCCTTCATGACCCTCCTTTTCTGTCCTCCAGAGTCCACCCTAGTATCGGGCACATATAAGTCCTGTCTTACTCCGTTTGTGTTGATATAACAAAATATCATGACTGGGTGATTTATAAATAATAGACATTTACTTCACACAGCTCTGGAGTCTAAGAAGTCCAAGATCAAGGTGCTAGCAGGCTCAGTGCCTGGTGAGGGCTGCCCTCTGCTTCTAAGATGGTGACTTGTGATTGTGTCTTCTGGAAGGGGGAGATGCCATGTCCTCACATGGCCAAGGACAAAAGGGCAAAAATAGGCCAAACTCACTCCCTGGCCCTTTTTGAAGGGCACTAATCCCATCCACGAGGGTGGAGCCCACACGGCCTAATCACCTCCCAATCACCTCCCAAAGGCCCTGCCTTCTACTCTTTTGCTTTGGGGATTAAGTTCCGATGTGAATTTTGGAAGCGACACACAAACAGCAGGCCCCAAATAAACACAGCACGGATTAGGAGAGCTGACAGTCACGCCTCTCCCGTCACATTCTCTCCCCCCCACTCCCGCTCTGTTCTCTGTGCTCCTGACCAGGCGTCTGATGACAGTCTGAAAAGTGAACATGTGCCAGTCGAAAACATAGAAACGGAAAGTCTGCACCAGGAATCTCAAAGCCCCTAGCTTTTACAAACTCTGAAAGACCAGCAGCCCTCCCCTACCAAAGACTTCCACTCTGTGCCCCGGCTGGAAGAATCCCTTCATGAAAGCCGTTTCCAACAAGCATTTAAAATCATCCATCCAAAAGATAACTAAATCACAGCCATTCATTGCTCCCGGCCCATCACACGGCAATGAAAACATGTATTTAACCGGGAAAACACTGAGCCTTCCCTCTCCCTGGCCTTCTCCCCCTTTCTTCTCCCTTTCTTTGAGGGCCCAAAATGTTATGATTCATCTCAGTGCTGCCTGGCGCAGCAGCGAATTACAGGCCCCGAAAGGTTTCCAAACCGGAGGGGTAGAGGGAGGGAAGGGCCTCAGCGCCTCCCCGCCATTCTCTCTCCAGCCAGCTGGGTTTGTTCCTTGACTTCTTTTGATCATTGCTTATAACAGTAGCCAAGCAGAGGAAATTAAGCCTTTGTATTTAAAGTAATCCATGACCCTGGATAATTTGTAAGAGACATCTATGAGTGGTTGAAAACGAGCCTCTGACTGCTTGATGGCGAGACATGCCGGACACTCCAGAGGCTCCCTTGGTGGGATCAGAGAATCTCAGTGTCGAATGGGAGGATGTCAAAGTATGCCGTGTTCTCTGGGGACATCTGTCTAGTCCAACTCTTTTGGTTGGTTTTAGTGGAGAAACTGAGGCCCAGATAGGGAAAGGGGCCTGTCTAGAACCCAGTGGGGAGTTTGTGGCTGGGTAGGTTTCCTACAGGGTTTCTGACTCCCTCAGTTAAGAGATCAGGATCGTTGAAAGCAGTGTGGTTCTGCAGGCCCTGTTGTCGGGGTCTCGGGTCAGATGGGCGTGGCCCGTCCTCCGAGTCCACACAGCAGACCTGCACACGGTGCTATCTTTAACCAGAAGCACCAGTCCCCAGCCAAAGGCTTCAGTAGAGTTTTCTTTTTTCACTGGTCTTTCTTATAGGGCAGAAGGAGCTATTGCAGAGATTAAGGGTTTGACTGCAAGGTCAGAATGTACATTCTCTGTGCCTCTGTTTCTGGGGGTAATAGTGAAATCCATCTTGTGGTAAGCATTACATGAGTTAATTGTGGTAAAATGTCAACCTCAAGACGTGTGAGCTGTTACTGTCACCTGAATCTTTTCCACGAGAGCAGTTACTCAAGGACAGTGAGTATATATTTATAAATGCCACAACCTGCAGGCCTGGTTTAGCTTCCTCTACCATGTTACAATACCCTGATTTTTTTTTTTTTTTTTTTTTTTGAGTCGGAATCTCATTCTGTCACCCAGGCTGGAGTGCAGTGGCAAGCTCACTGCCATGGCAGCCTTGACCTGCTGGGCTCAGGTGATCTTTCGCCTCCGCCTTCCACGTTACTGGAATGATAGAAGCACATCACCATGCCTGGCTGGCTTTTCTGATTTATCGGAGAGATGAGGTCTCGCCAAGTTGCCCAGGTTGGTCTCGAATTCCCTGGGCTCAGGCAGTCCTCTCGCCTCGGCCTCCCAAAGTGCTGGGATGACAGGCTGAGCCACCACGCCCAGCCCAATGCCCTGATTAAAAGACACTCAGCGGGGAGCAACAGAGACACTGGGTGAGTGTCCCAGCATTTCCCGCCCCCCCACCCCCACCCCACTAACAAGCTATCTGACCCCGGGCAAGAGCATCAGCGCGCTCTGTCTCAGTGTTCTCATCTGTAAAATGGACATATTAGTCCCAGCTCTCCACGTGAGAAGCATTCATTTAACAAGCATTTACAGATGACTTGCTTGGTTCCAGGCACAATGGTGGGCACTTGGGATGACCAGTGAACAAAGCAAAGATTCTGCCCCCGTGCGACTCACATTCCAGCAGAGAAAACAGACAATTCGAGTAAATGCGCTGACATAAACGGACACATTCTTTAATTAATCAGCCATAAGTGAATCGAATGTTTGGGTTTTGCCTTTTATAGGCGTTTCCTGATTCTCAGATGTCTCTTCTAACTGACAGACACTAATGCTTGCTAAGTTTCCCACCTTTTTATTATGGAAAAATTTCAAACATATACAAAAAAGAATTATATATATAAAATAAAACCTCTGCTTACTCTTCCCCGCTTCGCCCAAGATCAACTCACATCTGACCTTGTTACACTTAAACCACTGCCACCCATTTCTTCTCTTTTCCAGAATTATTTTGAAGCAAAACTCGTGCACTATATTATCTGATTTATAAACATTTTAGCGTGCATATCTAAAAGATAAGCAATTATTGTTTTTAAAAAGACATACTATCCTTATCCCATTGAAAAATTAACAGTCATTGCTTAGTCATTAAATATTCAAGCAATGTTAAAATGTTCTTGATTGAATTTAAAAATTTTAATTTTAAATGTGTCTCAATTAAAATAACTCAATTTGAAATTAGCATGAAAAGATGGTCCATTGTGATCTGTTGATATGTCTCTCAAGGTTTATTTTAGTGTCTAGGTTTTCCTTCCTCCTCTCCCTTTTTTTTTTCCTTCCAATATATTTGTTGAAAAAGAAGGGTAGAATGTTGTCTATATGTTCTCCTGGAATCTGCATTGTTATGAAATAATTTAACATGTTCCCCTGTCCCCCTGTACTTCTTGTAAATGGTTAGATCTAGAGGCTTGGTCAGATCAAGTTTTTACCTTTGGAAAGAGTTTTAAAAATGGTATTCTATTATTCCACCACAGGGCACTTACGAGCTGGTTGTCTCTCTCTGGGTGATGTTTTAAAGCCGTGGGTGCTCAATTCCTAGACCCATGACTTCATTCGGGGCTGCAAAATAGTGATATCCTAATTCTGTCATTTTCTACTCCTTTATCAGTGCTGATACTTCTACAAAGGAAAACTTCTCTCCATCAACTATTTGGTTGCCCTGAGGCACAGCTCATGTGTGAAAGGGAGGAGGAATGTCTGGTCCTTCTTCGTTAGTTACCATTTTTCAAAAAAATGAGTTGGTTATATAGCCTTCTCCGAAGTTCAATGATCTCATAGCTCTGAACATATTTTATGCATTGTAATCCATCCCAGTGACTATCTTGTAGATGTGTGAATGGTCCTCTCATTGGCCAAAGTGAGATTTTTAATTTTTTAATTTTTATTTTTAAGTCTGAGTCTCACTCTGTCGGCCATGCTGGAGTGCAGTGGCATGCTCCGAGTCACCACAGCCTCGACCTGCTGGGCTCAGGCGATCCTTCTGCCCTAGCCTTCCAAGTAGCTGGAACTACGGGCATGTGTCATTATCATGCCTGGCTAATTTTTCTTGATTTATTGTAGAGATGAGGTCTCACCAAGTTGCCCAGGCTGGTCTCGAACTCATGAGCCCAGGCAATTCTCTGACTTTGGCCTCCCAAAGTGCTGGGATTATAGGTGTGAGCCACCACGCCTGGCCATTGTGAGATTTTTAAAGTTGGCTCCTGTCTTTTACGACGTGGCTTCACTAATCTTAGAAAGTCTCTGCTTTCTGGTAAAACATGATCCAGGTCATCTTATACATTTCCTGCTTTAGACATGAGATCAGCCATTTCTCCAAAGGAGCACTGGTCCCTTTAAGTGGGAAATGGAATTCAAGGCTACAATCTGGGCACTGACAAGGCTCCTTGCTGGGAATGGGGTGTACGTAAACATAGACAAGGTGGATATGAGAGGGTAGGGTTAAGGCGAAGGCACTTTCAACCCTTTTAAGAGGGATCTTAAAGGTGGCAGTGTACAGAAAAGTTAAGAGGCTCATCTCTGGCATCAGAATGTCCTGGGTTCAAATCCCATCTCCACTACTTACTAGCCCACTGACGTTCCACAAATTCCTTAACCCCAACATAAGCCTCAGAGTCCTTATCTGTTAAATGGGCATAATACTAGTCCTTGCCCATGAGGTTACATTGAAGACAGGAGTGGAACGCATAATTAGAGAGCTGCTAAGTGCTAGGAAAGTGCTAAGTGCTCGACCAAAACGTGGGTTCAGAAACGACTTCTGAAGAGAGATGAAGGGATGAGAATTGTGATACAAGGAAATCTGCCTCCCACTCTGCCAGTGACTATATCTTGAGTCTCAAGAGAGAGGAATAAATGAGGTAGGGCTATGAAACTGACATGCAAAATGTAACATTCTAGACAATAAACCTCTAGTGCTGGAGGTTGAAATGCCGGTGGGAAAGGATTTGTTACTTTGTTACTGATGGGCCAAATATTGGCACCTTTCAAATCAAGGTGGGGCAACTTTGTTGCCTCATAACAATAGCTAAGTAGATGTGCGTTGTTTGATTTACTTTTGGCTAATAACCTCATGGGCAGGGACTAGTATTACGCCCATTTAACAGATGACTCTGAGGCTCATGTTGGGGTTAAGGAATTTGTGGAAGGTCAGTGGGCTAGTAAGTAGTAGAGATGGGATTTGAACCCAGGACATTCTGATGCTGGAGATGAGCCTCTTAACTTTTCTGTGCACTACCACCTTTAAGACCCCTCTTAAAAGGGTTGAAAGTGCCTTTGCCTTAACCCTACCCTCTCATATCACTCTTGGCCATATTGTTTCCTTGTTTTCGGCTCCCAGGAAGGCTTAAAATTGCATCCCTGCCCTTAGAAATGGTACCACAGCCGCGCTCGGTGGCTCAGCCTGTAATCCCGCGCCTTTGGGAGGCTGAGGTGAGTGGATTGCCTGAGCCCGCAGGTTTGAGACCCGCCCGGGCAGGCGAGACCTCATCTCTACAATAAATCAAAAAATCAGCCGGGCGTGGTAGCACGCGCCTGTAATTCTGGCTACTCGGAAGGTTGAGGCGGAAGGATCGCCGGAGCCCAGCAGGTCGAGGCTGCGGTGGCTGGGAGCGGCCACTGCACTCCAATCTGGGCGACAGAGTGAGACGCCAACTAAAAAGAAAGAAAGAAAGAAAGAAATGGTACCACAGAGCAAATTTCTTTACCTCTTTGTTTCTCTCTAAGCCTCAGCTCCCTTATCTGTAAAGTGGGGCTATTAAGATCCATTGGTGTGGTTCCTGAGATGATGGGAAGATGTGATCTATGGAAACGTGCCCATTTAACGCGGAGTGCTTAATAAATGGCAGCCATCCTTGAAAATAGTGGCCCAGTCAAGAGCTAACCTGTGTTCCCTCATTTGTGGGCTCTTACAACTTGAGAGCTAGGTGTATCATTGTCCCTATTTTACAGAGGAGGAAACTGTGACACAGGAAGGGGGATTCCTGCATCCACAGCCACATAGCGGTTAGTAGTAGCTCCGGTATTTGAACCCAGAGCAAGACTTTGGGCTTAAGCACCCTCTTCCACTGCCTTGACAAGGCCTCTTGTCCAAGTTGGGGCCTGCCATCTGGGCACTGGGGCCTTGAAACTTGCTCCCACGTCCTCGAACGTAGAGATCTGCCCACAGATGGAAGGGCCTGCTTCTGGGGGCTTCCTCTTGCCGTCTGATGCCGGTGACCCACCTACTGATCCCCACTCAGAAAAGCGCAACGGCCCGCAGGGGAGGCTTCCCCAACCTGGCCCTGGACCACGGCATTGGGCTACTTCAGTCATTACGGATCCCACAGCTTACCTTCCTGCTACAGAACTCGAAACAAGAACCTTAGCATCCCTTCAGTGCTGACCTGGGGAGAAAGATGGTTTTTAACGATCAACCTTCATTCAAACCTCCGTGAGCACGCACACGTTTTAACATCACCAGAAGAGAGAGGAGGAAGAGGACACGGGTAGTGGGAGTCTCATCAGCAAGCTGTCAGGTTAGTCCCCACCCCCCCTTTATTGTCGAAGCTCGATTTCTTTAAGTATTTTATTAAGACCAAAGGTTTGAGTTTATGGGAACAAATTCTTCCGTCTCTCTAAGGAACATAATTTTTGGCTCGGGAGGGGAGATTATTAAGCTGCATTACAACATAAATGATACAACACGCTTACCGGCATAAATCATCCAACCTGGAGAGAGTGACCAAAAAACAAAAAAAAAATCACGCTTGAAAACGAAGCACAGCCGAACCACGGGCAGGCTCCAGCTACTCGGGCCAGATTTCAGATTTCATCTTAGACCAAAAAAAAAAAAAAAATTTTAAATTAAATTTCAGCCTCGTGGTGACAGTTCCCCCGGAGGAAGGCTGAAGTGCTTTGTCGACGTCCCTCCCGCCCCCTTCCGAAGGGCAGACTCCCCGCGATCGGAGATGGAGTCGCCCCCACCGGCGCACCTCGGCCGGCCCCGGGACCTCCCGCGCCCGGCCCGGCCGCGCCCCCCGCCGCGAGCCCGGGGGTGGAGCCGCCGGCTGGGCTTCGATGAGCAACACACGCGGGGGCCGCGGCGCCCCCTGACAGCCCCCCTCCCCCCGCTCCGGGGCGAAACGGAGGCCCCGGGCTGCGAGGGCAGGCGGCCGCCGCGCCGCGCGCCCTCAGGTGCACAAATGCGCGCCGGGGCGGGGGCGCCGGTTCCCAGGCGCGCGGAGGCGGCGGCCCCGGCCACCCGGGCGCGGGCGGGAGCGGGTCCCGTGTCAATGACCGTCGGGCTCCGCTGTCAAGAGAGGCGGCCGGGCCGCGGGGCCGCGGAGGCTGCCGGGCCCCGACGCACAAAGGCTCCATATATTCTCAATGAAGGCGCATCGCAGCCTCGGCCCCCTTGAAAAGAGCCGTGAGGGCGGCTTCATTCTCTCCCTTTCAGCGGCGCTCAGACTGTGAAATCCGCACAATCGCGCCCTTCTCTTTAAAGGGAGGGAGGAGCGGGGCCGCGGCCGCGCGCCCCGCCATTCGCCGGGCGCGGAGACCGAGGGTTCACGCCGGGGACACGGGCGCGCGGCGCGGCCCGGGCTGCCCGGCGGCCGCGTTTCCCAGCCCACCGGCCGCAGCCCCCGTCGCCCGCGTCCTTCGTGGGGCTGGTGCCGGCGAGGGTGTCGGGCGGCGGGTGCGGGGCCCGGGCTCCCCCGGGCTGGCCGGGGAGTCGTGGGTCATGCGGGGCTGGCTGGGTGGGTTCCGGGATCGGAGACCCCGGGTCGCACCCGGTTCGTGAGGCTCCCCCGGTAACGCAAAAAGACCAGAAGAAGGATGCAAGAATGGAAGTATTTTACACTCCTTTGGAAATGTTGGGAGTCTCACCGTTCCCCAGGCTGGAGTGCAGCGGCACGCTCACGGCCGCCGCAGCCTTGGCCTGCTGGGCTCAGGCCATCCTTCCGCCTGAGCTTCCAAGTAACTGGAACTACAGCTGCGCACCATCACACCTGGCTAATTTTTTAAATTCATTGTAGAGACGAGGTCTCACCGTGTTGCCCAGGCTGGTCTCGAACCCCTGGGCTCAGACGAGCCTCTCACTTTGGCTTCCCAAAGTGCTGGGATGATAGGCGTGAGCCACTGGACCCAGCTGACCGTTTGATGCTTTTTAACACCAACCCCAGTGCCTGTGATTCACAAGACTACTGCAAGATTTAGAAAAAAGTAGATATTCAGTCATATGTCCCTTAACGACAGGGATACATTCTGAGAAATGTGTCCTTAGGAGATTTTGTCGTGTGATCACAACGACGTGTACTTGTGCACACCTAGACGGTGTAGCCTACTGCACACCTAGGTTGTAGGTAAGGCCTGTTGCTTTTGGTCTACAAACTTGTATGCCACGTGACTGTCCTGAATACAGTAGGCAATTGAACAAGGTGAAAAGTGTTTGTGTATCTAAACATAGAAAAGATACAGGGTTAATGATTTTTTTAACATGATGCACCTGCATAGGACATGTCCACTATAATCTCATGGGGCTACTGTCATATATGCGATCTGAAACATCCTTATTAAGTGCGTTATTGTATATTAATGACACTGTATATGAGTGACACGTGGGTCCCACGTGCGTGCTTTTGGCTGAGAGGACACAAGTGTGAGCCTGGCGAGGAACCACATCCTTTTTCAGTATCTCTGGGACTGATGGTGTGACCTTATTTGGGCAGACTATCTCAAGGGTGAAGCGGACCGTGAACCTGAACCTTGGGACACACGTCCTCCCAGCCTGTCCTTCACAGCCCTGAGGCTCAGACCACTCTGAGGTCTGTGGTCATTTTCCATAACTGCTTCCACTCTTGAATTCTAGGATTGTGAAACTTGGCAGGATCTTAGCAGCTACTGGGTTGCTCACCCCGTGCTGCAATTCTCTTGTCATTGCTTCCTTGCCTCCCTTTCTGTTGACAAAGCTGGGGACAAAACGAGGTGGCCTTGGAGCCACCTGAAGTGTATGGAGCGTGACATTTATACCTTGGATTTAGTAAATTGGGGGCAAAGGTGCACCCGTCCTCAGCAACTCCCACTGACCACCCATGCTTTCCCTTGGAAGAAGAAGGGGCCGACATTTATCAGCGACACTCGCTATCTTAGTACCTCCTAAGAGCTGAGCAAGCCGGGCTCGGTGGCTCAGCCTGTAATCCCGCGCCTTTGGGAGGCTGAGGTGAGTGGATAGCCTGAGCCCGCGGCTTTGAGACCCGCCTGGGGAACTTGGTGAGACCCCATCTCTATAATAAATCAAAAAATCAGCCGGGCGTGGTAGCGTGTGCCTGTAATTCCAGCTACTTGGAAGGCTGAGGCGGAAGAATCATCGGAGCCCAGCAGGTCGAGGCTGCGGTGGCCGGAAGCGGCCACTGCACTGTAGTCTGGGCGACAGAGTGAGACTCCAACTCAAAAAAAAAAAGAACTGAGCACTTAGGGTAGATTATGCCATTTAATTCTCACGAAATCCCCTAGGAGGTAGGTACCACTGGGGCTGAAGAAGGTGAAGGATCTTGCTGAATGTCACCATTGATAAATGGTGGGGGAGGGTTTGCACCCAATGGGAGTGATCCCCAAGTCCTCTCTGATTGTGTCCAGGGCCCTCTGATGCTCCACTAGCTGGGCTGGGCCTATCACACCCTTCCTCTCACCAGACCCCTGCAAAGTTCACCAAGATAGGTGTTTTTCTCATTCCCACTCTTCCCATTTAACAGATAAAGAAATTGAGGTTCCCAGATGAGGTTCCCGGCTTAAGGGAATCCAGTAAAAGGCAGAGATAAAGCCAGCGAACTAACTTTGTTGTGTGTGTGTGTGTGTGTGTGTGTGTGTGTGTGTGTGTGCGTGCGCACCCGCGCAGAGAGATGGGAGGGGGTAGAGACAGATAGGAGGGGTTTGTTACAATCACCCAAGGAGGTCTGGAGCAGTGACTCACATCTGTAAACCCAGCATTGAGGGAGGTCATGGTGAGAGGATTGCCTGAACCCAGGAGACCACCCTGGGAAAACATGGCAAGACCTCGTTTCTACAATTAAAAAAAAAAATGAGCCAGGTGTAGTAGTGTGTGCCTGTAGTCCCAGCTACTTGGAAGACTGAAGCAGAAGGATCACCTGAGCCCAGCAGGTTGAGACTGAAGTAGCCGTGATTGCGCCAGCTTGGGCAACAGAATGGGACTCCAACTCAAAAAAAAAAAAAAAAATCACCCAAGGAACTTTATAGTATAGAAGCCTGATCCCTCCTCTAAAAATTTTGATGCTATAAGTCTGGTGTGGAGAGTGGGAATCTTTATTTAAACAACAAACTTCTGCAGACTTATTTACTCTCAAATGAAAATTTAGCTTTGTTGGAAGTTTTATCTTTTTCTGTAACATATTAGCATATATGTATATTTTTGCTTCTTTATTGCAGCTAGATGTTGATATTATTTTATTAAAACTGGATTTTTTTTCCACATTTACATGCACACATGGTTTCAAAAAAAAGATCAAAACAGTACATAAAAACTATTTGTACCCTCAAAGTTATTGAGATAAATCAAAACAGTACTGTAGTTCTATTAGCATATTTGACATGACTTAACAATTCAAATGGGATGTTGATGGATAAGCTTTTCAGTCCACTGTTGTTGTTGTTGCTTTTAGCCCTGGAGACATTGGAGATGTTTCTGCCTCAGGCCTTGAGGGAGCTCTAGTTTTTGAAGCAGGGTGTGCAGATGTATCTTTCATTTTATTTTTTTTTGAGTTGGAGTCTCACTCCATCGCCGAGACTGGAGTGCAGTGGCACACTCCCGGCCACTGCAGCCTTGACCTGCTGGGCTCCAGCAATCCTTCCACTTCAGCCTTCCAAGTAGCTGGAATTACAGGCGCGTGCTACCATGCCCGGCTAATTTTTTGATTTACTGTAGAGATGAGTTCTCGCCAAGTTGCCCAGGCAGGTCTCGAACCTGCAGGCTCAGGCCATCCACTCACCTCAGCCTCCCAAAGCGCAGGATTACAGGCTGAGCCACCGAGCCTGGCTGCAGATATGTCTTGATAGATTTGCTTGTTCCCACTGATAGATATTTTGACTGCTCCCATATTTTCACTGTTACAAGACAAAGCTGCAATAAACATACTTCTATATGAAACTTTGCCCCGAATTCAAAGTCCAGCAACTTGTAGAATAACTCCCAGGTTTCCAAGCCTTTTCTGCAGAAAAAGAGTCAGAGAACTAAACTCATCGGTCCTTCAGGGCTCTATCAGGAAGCTCCTTTTGGGACTCCCCTACCAGGTAACCCAGAAAAATGGCTCTCTCTGGAGAAAGGGACTATGCATTCACTCAGTGCCCAGATGTGTGTGGATTTCTGTGCAACTTATAAATCTGAGCAGATCTCAGGGGTCTTCCACGGCTGGAGGGGTGTCACATGGATAGGGTTAGACAGAAGAGGCCAAAGAGCCCTGAGTGCTGGGCCAGGAAGAGACACTTGGGTTGTTTTCCACCTTTTGGCTATTGTGAAAAGTGCTGCTATGAACATTCTTGTACAAGTTTTTGTTAGAACACTCTGTTTCAGTTCTTTGGGGTATATACCTAGAAGTGGAATTACTGAGTCATAGTCTATGCTGGTAATTTTATGCTAGCTCTATGATGGTAATTCTGTTTCACTTTTTGAGGAACTGTCAAACTGTTTTCCACAGCTAGACAGCATCTCCACATCCTTACCATCGCTTGTTATTTTCCCTTAAAACAAAAACAGAAAACCAAAAACATTGTAGCCATCTAGTGGGTGTAAAGTGGTATCTCATTGTGGCTTTGACTTGCAATTCCCTGGTGACTAATGATGTCAAATATCTTTCCATGTGCTTATTGACCATTTGTATATCATCTCTGGAGGAAGGTCTCTTCAAGCTTTTTACTCACTTTCAAGATCAGGTTGTTTGATTTCTTTGTTGCTGAGTTACAAGTTCTTTATATATTCTGGACCCTAGGCCCTTATGAAATATGTGATTTGAATATATTTCCTTTTTTTTTCAAATTTGAGTCAGAGTCTCACTCTGTTGCCCAGTCTGGAGAGTAAGGCTACACTCACAGCCGCTGCAGCCTGGACCTGCTGGGCTCAGGCGATCCTTCCACCTCAGCCTTCCAAGTATAGGCATGGCCATCACATCCAGCTAATTTTTTGATTTATTGTAGAGACGGGATCTCACCATGTTGCTCAGGCTGGTCTTGAACCCATTGGCTCAGGCTGTAATCCTCTTGCCTCCGCCTCCCAAAGTGCTGGGATTACAAGCGTGAGCCACTGCATCTGGCAAAAACATTTTCTCCCATTCCCGAGAAGTTTCTTAACCTTGTGTGCTTCAATTTCCTCATTTAAAAAACAGGAATATATAGATGATAGGGCATTTGTGAGGATTAGGTGAAAGGATTAATTTGCAACATTTAGCATAGTGCCATGTGTATAGTAACTTCTCAAGAAATGTTAGTCATTGTTGTTAGTATGTAGGTATCATTCTGAAATAAATTGGGCACATCATCTTCAACTTGAGATTATATTATGAGTATCTTTCCATGGCACTACGCATTCTTGGACAGTCTGATAATTTTTTTAAATTTATTTTTATTTTAAAGATGTGGGGTACAATTCAGGGTGTGGTATACAAGTGGCAATCATACAGGTAAAGTTTGGGCTTACCTTTGGTCCCCACTTTGCCTTGTTTGAGATCAGAAACCCTTATTAATGTTATGTGCACCGCCCTGGCAATTTCCAGCTACTGCCAATCCTTTTATTATAATATTATGGTCAATGTTCAGGATCCACTTATGAGTGAGAACATATGGTACTCAGTTCTTTGTTTCTGTGATAAATCACTGAGTATTATAGACTCTAAATCCATCCAAGTTGCTGTGAAGTCCATAATTTTGTTCTTCTTTATGACTGCATAATATTGCATCGTATATGTACCACATTTTTAAAATCCTGCCCAGTTTTGATTGGCAGCACGGTTGGTTCTCTGTTGTTGCTATTGTAAATAGTGCTGCAATAAACATGCGTGTGCAAGCATCTTTTTTGACGAGTGATTTAAGTTCCTCAGGGCATATTCCTAGAAGAGTGGTTGTTGGAGCGTATGGAAGGTCAATTTCTAGTTCTAGTTATCACACTGTTTTCCATAGAGGTTGACCTAGTTTGCATTCCCACCAACAGTGTAGAAGCATCTCCTCTCCTCCACATCCTCACCAGCAGACAGTTTGATAATTGTGTTTTTTTGAGTTGGAGTCTCACTGTCGCCCAGACTGGAGTGCAGCGGCCGCTCCCGGCCACCGCAGCCTCAACCTGCTGGGCTCCAGCGATCCTTCCACCTCAGCCTTCCAAGTAGCCGGAATTACAGGCATGCGCTACCACGCCCGGCTGATTTTTTGATTTATTGTAAAGATGAGATCTCGCTGCCCAGGCGGGTCTCGAACCCGCGGGCTCAGGCAATCCACTCACCTCAGCCTCCCGAAGGCGTGGGATTGCAGGCTGAGCCACCGAGCCCAGTTTGATAATTTTTAATGACGGGCCACATCCATCATCAGAATGAGATCTAATTAAACAGTCTCCTAATGTTGGATGTTTATGTTGTCTTCCACCCCGATTTAAATCTCTTGATGTTTGTCATATTATCAATGCTTTCCTTCTTCCCCCTTGTTTGATGTTTGATTGGGTAAGTGATACAACACAATTAGGCAACTAATTACTTTAAACATTCAACAGTGAACACTTTTGGTGAGAAGATAAAACTTTTTCAAATACGTGTGTATTTTACATGGACAGGCTCCCATATATTACACACACACACACACACACACACACATACACACAGGAAGCCAGCTTCCAAGATGGCCCCAATGGCTCTTGTCCCTCTGGAGTTTAGGCTCTTGCTCTGAGTGCAGACTGGATCCAGTAACTTGTTTCTAATGGATAGAAGAGGAGGAAGGACCAGGCCTCTCAAGGCTATGGGGCACTACTGCACCTTAGGACACATATACCCAGGCACACAGCATCTATATTTTAACACACGGTCAAAAGTCCCAGATACTTGCTTGTTGATCTCAGGCTGAGAAAAAGTGAAGTATGATGTTTTGTCTTAGTTATTGCTTTTCTAACACTTGAGATATAAAAAGGCTAGCTGCATTGCTTATATTAGCATGATTTGGGGACATCAGCACTGTCAACATGCTCTGGTTTTCCAGGAGACGTCACTTTATTCCATGGATATGTTCCCAGATCCCTGCATGAGAGAATAATGACATTTTTATCAATTGAATCATGCTTGATGTTTATGAGAGTTACTAGCCAAAGGAAGCCTCTAGGGAGCCCTTTTGTACCTGGAGTAAATTTGGTAAATAAAGAGGCCTTTCCTAGTTTGCTAAGATTAGAATTCTTGTTTTATTTTATTTATTATTATTTTTTGAGTTGGAATTTCACTCTGTTGCCCAGGCTGGAGTGCCGTGGCACACTCATGGCCACTGCAGCCTCAACCTGCTGGGCTCAGGCGATCCTTTTGCCTCAGCCTTCCAGGTAGCCAGAACTACAGGCATGTGCCACTACACCCGGCTATTTATTTATCTATTTATTTATAGAGACGAGCTCTTGCCAAGTTGCCCAGGCTGGCCTCAAACTTGTGGGCTCTGGCAATCCTCTTTTTTTTTTTTTGAGTTGGAGTCTCACTCTGTCACCCAGACTGGAGGGCAGTGGCACGCTCCCGGCCACCGCAGCCTCGACCTGCTGGGCTCCGGCGATCCTTCCGCCTCAGCCTTCCGAGTAGCCGGAATTACAGGCATGCGCCACCACGCCCAGCTGATTTTTTGATTTATTGTAGAGATGAGGTCTCGCTGCCCAGGCGGGTCTCGAACCCGCGGGCTCAGGCAATCCACTCACCTCAGCCTCCCAAAAGCGCAGGATTACAGGCTGAGCCACCAAGCCCGGCTCCCATTATGTTTTTTAAAATGACCAAACTGGGGGCAACGGATATCATGACCTTATAGCTTTAACTCAGGCATAATACAATGCACTGTTATTGTGTTATTTGCAAGATAATTTCAAAATTTGCAGAATATTTTTAATTAAGAGGATGGGCGACACAGGCGTCACGTTGTTTGATGCTTTGCTTATACACACATAGACCTTGGGTCCTTAAATCTTGGTTCATCAAACTCACCTGGAGGGCTTGTTACAACACAGATCTCTGGGCCCCAACCTCAGAATTTCTGATTCAGTTGATCAGGGTGAGGCCTGAGAATTTGGTCTAGTTCTGAGCCGAATGTGGTCTCACCTGGAGAGATCTGAAGACTAGGAAGTGGTTACAAACTTCAGGGCCCCCCAAAGCTGGAAAGGGGAGAAAACTGTCTCCTCTCTCTCTCTCTCTGCTTTCCTGATTGTCCCACCACTGAATATGCCTGCTCTGTCCTCATGAGTTTTCCCGACAGGACTTTAAACTCATGGTTTAGAGAATCAGGCTGGATTTAATGACTGTTTTAACTGTCAGGGCATTAGAAAGTCTTAGCCGTCCTCCTCCTTATGGCTGGGATTTGTAATGGCTTAGGTTTAAATGATCTCCATAAGGAATTTATTTTCGGTTTAATGGTCTACCCCAGGTCTGAGTTTCCAAGCAGTTTCCCTGCCAGATATAGAAACGGTGTCAAAAGTTTGATACGAGTCAGGTTACAGCTGAGCTGAAAGATGCTGGTATGTTGACGGTATACCTTGGCATAAACAGCAGGGAGGGGCTCAGGGGCTGTCCGTGAGGTGTGCTTGGACATTCTACTGACAGAACGGAAGTCTTAGCACCAGGGGCTGCCAACACAGTGTAGAAGTGGGCTCACGGCCGGACTGACATCCTCCTGCCAAGGGAGCATGACAGAGAGCCAGAACCCGACTCCAGAGCTAACCACACAGCCTCGGGGGCTTCTCTGGGACCCTGAGTCTGCAAACGGCTCCACTGGGTGATGGCGTCAGAGGGGAAGCATCGAGGGATTTAAGACATTCTCCTTCCATCAGGAGGATAGACTCAGAAACTGCAGCCGTGTTGGGGCCACCATAGACCCTGCTGAATGGAGCGAAGGAGGTTGGAAACAAGAAAACGAAAGGGGAGATTTTATGAGTTAAGACAATTTTGTTCAGAAGTGGCACAAATCCACATTATAATAGTTTAAATGGAAAAGATAGTGTTTTAGACAGAAATGAAAAGTTTAGGGTAGAGCATTGCAATCAGGCATGGGTTGATCTGGGTCCTGACACCAGGGCATTACTTCTGCAGTTCTCTGCCTTGGTTCACTTGGCTTTGTTCTTGTTGTCAAGCAGTCTCACCCCATGTGGTGATAAAAAAGGAATGCCTTGGCTCCAGGTTTCCAGCCTACCATCTCAGTCACCCCAGGGAGACAAAGTTGTGAATTTGACCTTGATTCTTCCAGTGTGGATATCAGGCTGATCCTTGAACTGTAGCTGCTCTGGGTTGTGGTGAGAGATAAGAGGCCTGTCCCAGCACACCACGCCCTGAGAGGGACAGACAGGCGGCTGCTGGAGGGGAGCGGCTGTCGGAAAGCAGCACATGCTGCCCCAGCTTGGGGACTGTGACCCTGGAGAACACAGCAGTCGCTCTCGAGCCACAGTTTTGCTCTTTGCAGTTTCAGTCACCCACAGTCCATCGTAGTCTGGAAATATTAAATAGAAAATTCCAGATGTAACCAGGCACCGTGGCTCATGTCTATAATCCTAGCTTTTCAGGAGGCCAAGAGGAGAGGATTGCTTGAGTCCAGGAGTTTGAGACCAGCCTGGGGAACATAACAAGATCTCATCGCTTAAAAAAAAAAGGAAGCTGGGCTCGGTGGCTCAGCCTGTAATCACGCGCCTTTGGGAGGCTGAGGTGAGTGGATTGCCCAAGCCCGAGGGTTTGAGACCCACCTGGGCAACTTGGCAAGACCCTCATCTCTACAATTAATCCCAAATTAGCCAGGCGTGGTAGTGTACACCTGTAGTTCCAGCTACTTGGAAGGCTGAGGCGGAAGGATCGCCGGAGCCCAGCAGGTTGAGGCTGCGGTGGCCAGGAGTGGCCACTGCACTCCAGTCTGGGCGACAGAGTGAGATTTCAACTCAAAAAAAAAAAAAAAAAAAGGAAGAAAGAAAAGAAAAGAAAATTCAGAAATAAACAATTCATAAATTGATAAATTGTAGATTGTACACCACTCTGAGTAGCATGATGAAATCTGGATGCAGGTCAAGGCTGCAGTGAGCCACAGTGGTGCCATTGCATTCCAGCCTGAGTAACAGAGTGAGACCTGGACTAAAACAAAACACGCAAAAAAATATAGGTTTACACTTCAGAGCCTCTGGCAGAAAAGAGAGAAGTTTAGGGGCAGAAGAAGGAAGAGGGCGAGCTTGCGCAGGGCAGGTTTCCCCCCAGCACCTGCTCCTGAGAGTCGGGGGAGGGCAGGAGTCCAACGTGGAAGCAAGACTGGGTGAGAATTTTGTGTACTGTGCCCTTGGCCCAATAGGTTGACTATCCAGAGCCCAGCTGTGAATTTCCGGTTGCCAGGAAACTGCTGGACATCACAGGAGGTAGCAGAACCGAGTGGCCTCTGATGTAACAGTTTCAGTGGCACAGGTTTTTCCCAGGGACCTCAAGCCTATGGCTGGGTCGAGGCTCTAATGTCGGGTCACCCATGGTGTCCACTCCTGGGGAGGTACGGTGCTGCGAACTTCCAGCCACTTGGAAGGCTAAGATGGAAGGATCACCAAGCCCAGCAGGAAGCGGGGAGGGAGGAGGGAGGGAAAGAGAGAGATAGGAAGGGCGGGAGATGAAGACAGGAAGACCAAACTGGACTAGGTTCATGGCACTAGGAAAAGACTACAAATGGACAGAGACTCATCCCATTCAGACAAACGTGTGTGTGTGCCCAGCAGGTCTAGGCCGCAGTGGCTGTGAGTGCCTGCACTCCAGCCTGGGCGATGGAGTGAGAGACCCCAACTCAAAAAAGAAAAGAAAAGAAAATGACCATTTTTGAAAAAGCTATGTAGGTGCATACACATACACACATGGACATATGTCTTTAAAGGTTCACATCTCCCAGGACACAGCTGTAATTACCTGGTTGCCAAATTAACCTACCGTGATGAGGACCCCACAACCTGCAGAGCATAGAAGGCAGGACACAGATGAGAACGTGGCCAACCTTCTTAGGGATGTACACTCAGAAAGAAGTGGAGAAGGTGAACTTGCAAAGTGCAGCTTGAGAATGTGAAAACTGCGCATGCGTGCGTGCACACACACGTTTGTCTGAATGGGATGAGTCTCTGTTCATTTGCAGTCTTTTCCTGGTGCCATGAACCTTGTCCAGTTCGGTCTTCCTGTCTTCCTCTCCCGTCCTTCCTATCTCTCTCCTTCCCTCTCTCCTCCCTCCCCGCTTCCTGCTGGGCTTGGTGATCCTTCCATCTTAGCCTTCCAAGTAGCTGGAACCACAGGTGTGCAATACCACATCCAGCTAATTTTTTGATTTATTGTAGAGACGAAGTCTCGCTATGTTGCCTAGCTTGATCTCAGGTAGTCCTAAGTGTTGGGATGACAGGCATGAGCCATCACACCTGGTCTAATTCTCTATTTGAAAGCATCTGAGTAAGGGGGCTCTCTCTGCTGCAACTTGTTCTGGAAAAATGAGAATCTCTTTTTATCCTCGTTTCTGACTCGCTGGCCCCTGGGATGTTGGGATATTGCCCTCCCACATATCCATGTGGCCACTGCTTTATTTCTTTAGGTCTTTGTCAAATGTCTCCTTCTCAGAGTGGTCTCTCTCTCTCTCTCTCTCTCTCTCTCTCTCTCTCATCTCCTTCTCAGAGTGGTCTCTCTCTCTCTGTTTCTCATCTTTCCTTTTCTTCAACAAATGTATTAAGCACCCCCTCCTAGTAGCTGATCTCTTGATTTTGGCATAAATCCCAGCTGTGGTGCATATAGGATGTTTGCTCTTGGGCAGGTCTTAGCGTCCCTGGGTCTTGGATTCCTCCTCTTACATGGAGATGACAACAACACTGCGTAGCTATAATACTTAGACAGGATAATTCAGAAGATGAGCTTGGCACAGTCCTGGGCCATCACGGGCCAGGAGTCAGGGCCCGTGATTGCCGGCTATTCACTGGGGGTGAAGTGAAGTTTGATGAGTAACTTGAAGAAAGACTAATGTTGTCATAGGCATTCGTGCAAAGGGCTTCAGGAATCCAGAGGCAGAAGTGACCAGTTAAAACAGTAAAACACTGGACCCGAGGGACAAAGGGGGTAATGTGTCCAAGACACTGGGGACTTATGACCTGAATTGTCTGGCGTTTCACACCCTATCAGTCCTATTACCTTGCACTTCTCTTGAGTTCTCAGAATATAGCAATAACCAACATTTATTTGTAGCAATCACTGCAAATAATATTTGAGTGTGTGTCCTGTGCCAGGCATTTCGTTACTTGATCTTCATAACCACAAGCAAGATTTGCCTTGTTAGGACTCTTGTGGTGCAAATGAAGAAACTCAAGCTGCAGAGAGGTTAAGGTTAGCCTTTCCCCAGGCCATTTCTTTTTCTTTTTTAAGTTGGAGTCTTACTCTGTCCCTCAGGCTGGAGTGCAGTGGCACAATCACGGCCACTGCTGCCACAAGCTGCTGGGCTCAGGCAATCCTTCCACTTCAAACTTCCAAGTAACCGGACCCGCAGGCATGCGCCACCACACCGGCTAATTATTTTATTTATCGTGGAGACGAGGTCTCACCAAGTTGTCCAAGCTGATCTCGAATCCCTGGACTCAGGCAATCCTCTCAGCTCTGCCTCCAAAAGTGCTGCAATGACAGATGTGAGCCACCGTCCTCAGGCCATTTCTAAAACCACTGATGACCTCTTTCTACCCCCACTTTTGATTTATAAGAGATCACTTCAAACCTAGGGTGCATCAAACCTGGGCTGGAGCCCAGACACCAGCACTTCCTGCCGTGTGGTCCTCAGCAGGACCTTCAAGGTTTGGAACCTTGGTTTCCTCAGCTGAGCCACAGTGATGGTGATACGGTCCCCACAGGCTTTGTGTGGGACTTGAGAAAGGCTCACCAGGGACAGAGCCCCATGCAGGGTCAATATGGTAGTAGGGAGTCTTCAGGGCCCAAAGAGGTCTTGTTCAGAGAGAGGGCTAGGCCCAAATTTTCCAGGGCCTTCATGGCCCACTTTGGGGTGAGATCAGAAAAATGGGTGTGTGGAGATGGAAGGGGCAGACCCGGTGGCCAGTTGCCTGGCTCCTCTTCCTACTGTCTTGTTTTTTGGCAGGGAGAGGGGTGGTCTCGAACTCCTGGGCTCAAGGGATCCTCCCACCTTGGTCTCCCAAAGCACTGGGATTACAGGCATGCACCCAGCCTCTACTGTCCTGTGTACAAGCACCGGCCCAAAGGAGCGACCGCGGCATCATACAGAGCTTTGAGTTTCTCCTTGGATGCCTCTGACTGCTCCCCAGATGCTGCCCACACATCTTGAGCTGATTTAGAGCCCTGGTGAGGCTCTAAATCATGCCACAGCGTGCCACCTTTCCATGGGCTGGCCACGCAGACTCTTCAGGTTGGCATTTTTAATACATCTGGAGTGGATTCCAACACTGAGGACTTTGTGCCCCAGACCAACATCCCAAAGCCACTTTGCATCTCTCCTGTGGCCTCTTCATCCTATTCCTGCTCATGCCCTGTGCCCTTCAGGTACAGTGCTTATTCTGGAGTTTTCACAGTGCTTTATGATGCTCTGTTTCACTCTTTAAAAAAAAATTTCCCTTATCATTTTTATTTGGGTAAATCCAGTAGTGTCTCAACTTTCTTTTTTTTTTTTTTTTTGAGCTGGAGTCTCACTCTGTCGTCAGACTGGAGTGCAGTGGCCGCTCCCGGCCACCGCAGCCTCGACCTGCTGGGCTCGGCGATCCTTCCGCCTCAGCCTTCCGAGTAGCCGGAATTACAGGAACGTGTTACCATGTCCTGCTAATTTTTTGATTTATTGTAGAGATGAGGTCTCGCCAAGTTGCCCAGGTGGGTCTCGAACCCGCGGGCTTAGGCAATCCACTCACCTCAGCCTCCCAAAGCGCGGGATTACAGGCTGAGCCACCGAGCCCGACTTCTGTTTCACTCTTATGACACAGAGATACTCATGGCACGAGCCCCTGGGAGCAGCAACCTCTGCTGACATCAGAGTTTGGTGCTGAAGCTTTTAAAAGGCACTCAGAAGTTGAACATGTGGAAGACTCTGCTGGGGCTTTATTCTTGCTCCTAGGTGTTTGTGAAAAACTCCAGTGTCAGAGTTCCTGAAAACTGGTTGGAAGGGACATAGAAGCCCTAGAGTCTGCCTTGAGGGCATCTCTACCCTGGAGTGCAGATATGCAATGAAACGAATATTTCAGTAAAATGCCTTAAGTGCTTTTGGGATCTATTCATCTATCCAACCACCCATCCAATCACCCACTCACCCATCAATCTATTCATCCATCCATCCTCCCCCATCCATTCACCTATTCATCCATCCATCCATCCATAAATTGATTCACTCACCCACCCATCCATCTATCAACATGCCCACCTATCCATCCATGCATCCACCTATTCACCTAACCATACTTCCATTCACCACCCATCCATCCATCAACATATCCACCCACCCACCCACCCATTCATTCATCCATCCATCCATTCATCCATCCATCCATTCTCCTACCCACCAATCCATCCATCCAGCCATCCATCCATCCATTCATTCATCCATCCATTCTCCCACCCACCAATCCATCCATCCAGCCATCCATCCATCCATCCAGCCATCCATCCATCCAGCCATCCATTCATCCATCCATCCACCTATCACCTAAACATATATTCACCCACCCATCTATCCATCAACATACCCACGGACCCACTCATTGATCCATCCATCCATCCACACATCCATCCATCCATCCACCTAACCATCCATCATCCATCCATCCATCCATCCATCCATCCATTCACCTATTCATCCATCCATCCATCCATAAATTGATTCACTCACCCACCCATCCATCTATCAACATACCCACCTATCCATCCATGCATCCACCTATTCACCTAACCATACTTCCATTCACCACCCATCCATCCATCAACATATCCACCCACCCACCCATTCATTCATCCATCCATCCATCCACCCGTCCACCCATCCACCCAGCCATTCACCTGTCTATCCACCCACCCGCCCACTCATTCATTCTTCAACACAACCGCCCACCCACTCATCCATCAACACACCCACCCACCCACTCATCCATCCATCCAGTCATCCATCCGCTCACTTGCCCATTCACCCAGCCATCCATCCATGCATCCATCTATCTATTCATCCATGTATCCATGCCACAAATATTGGGGGCCTCCTATGTGCCTTTTACTGGAGGCAAAATAGAATAAATTGTATCATCTTGTGGCAGCCAATAGACAAATAATTGAAAACATATTTATCATGCCAGATAGAGATAAATGTCAATGGAGAAAAACAAAGCAGGATAAGGAGGCAGAAAGGAATAGAAAAGAGGGTGGTATGTGCAGATATGTGCAGATGTGTGCATGTGTGTAGGTGTATGGTGTGTTTGTGCATTTGTGTAGGTGTGGTTGTGTGTGAAGTGTATGTAAGGGTGTGTATGTGTGTACAGAGGTTTGATTGTGTGTGTTGATGAGTGTGTGTGTGTGTGTGTGTGTGTGTGTGTGTGTGTGTGTGTGTTTATGTACTGGAGATTTTCTTTAGATAGGGAGGTCTAGAAGACCACTCTGAGAAGGAGACATTTGACAAAGATCTAGAAAGCTCACACTAGGGGGTTCTGATCATAAACTAGCTCACAGAAGCCCTCCACAGCAATAGGGTGCTGTGGGTGTTCAGAGGAAGAGGACCCATCTTTTTATGTGTCCCTAAAAGTGGAGTATGATCCTACAGGCTTAAAGAGTTAAGAGTTAGCCAACACACCACTGCTTCTCAAGTTCCTTGCGTATATTCTCTGACAGAACACCCCACTACTGCCCTGTGAAATAGTGGTATTATTTTTACTCTTTTACAGATGAAGAGACTGCAAGGCTGAACACTGAAGTGACTGCCCAAGTGGTGGTGTCACACTTGAACCCATGCCCTCTAGCTTCCAAAATAACCCGAGAACTCTTGATAAACTCTGAGTATTGTGCTTTTCAGCAGTTCCCATGTATCATCTTTTACAAAATGACTTTGAAATGGAGGCAGCACCTCTGGGTCTATCTCAGGAATGTATGGAGGTAATTTTTCACTGAAATCCCATGAACAATGTCACCGGGGATCTAGTAGCTCCCATTTATTGAGCACTTTCTCAATGAAAAAGGCACTGCGAATCTTTCTTGAAGAGCCTACCTTGGATATCTTCGGATAACTCTGTGAGGCAGGCTCTGTGAACCTCAATTTATTTATATATCTTGAGTCAGGCTCTCACTCTGTTGTCCAGGGAGCCTGGCCACTAAAAATAATGTTGAGAAGCTCTTGAGTTCCCATGAAACCCTGAGCCTTGTGTCCAAATTCTACTTTTCTGCCACCTCTGGGATCTTCCTGCAGCGGCTGACCAATGCATCCCTGGAGAGAGGCAGGCAGCCACATCCCAGCACCACCCCACCAACTGTGTGTCCCTTTTCGAAGCTGCTCTTTCTTCAGTCTCACTTTCCTTATCAATTCCCAGTCTGTGGGGCATCCTGCGCCTGCATGCCATGAAGTGCCCTGCCTCCTTATCAATTCATTGGGAGGGGGGTCACAAGGCCGGACATGGTGGCTCAAACCTGTAATCCCAGCACTTTGGGAGGCTGAGGCGGGAGGATTACCTGAGGTCAGGGATTCAAGATCAGTCTGTGCAACCTGGTGAGACCTCATCTCTACAATAAAAACAATTTAAAAAATATGCCTATAGTTCCAGCTATTTGGAAGACTGAGGTGGAAGGATTACCTGAGTCCAGCAGGTCGAAGCTGCGATGGCCATAAGCATGCCACTGTGCTCCGGCTTGGGCAATAGAGTGAGACTTCAACTCAAAAAAAAGAAGAACATGTTAGATTGTGAGCTGGATGTGGTAACCCACCTCGGGGGTCCTTGTCCTCTGCTATTCACACCCTTCTGAACTTTCTTCCCAAGAAATCAGAGGTGGTCTGTGTATGCATCAGAGAGAATATGGTGGAAGAATATGGTGTGTGGTTTATGAAGCCAGATCGTGAAAGGCCTTGTAAGTTCCACATTGATTGCTGGGATCACTCACCCTGGAGGAAGTCAGCTGCCACACTGTGAGTTCAGTCAAGCAGCTCTGTGAAGATGCCTTTCTGGAGAGGAACTGAGGCCTCCCACCAACAGCCATGTAAATAGCTGCTGATTGGACTGTTCAGATGGATCCTCTGGCCCTGGTCAAGCCTTCAGATGACTGTAGCCCTGGTCAACCTCAGACTGCAATCTCATGAGAGACCTAAGCTACAGTGCCCAACTGAGCCACTTGCAAGTTCCTGTCCTACAGAAACTAAGAGTGATAATACATAATTAATATGGTTTTAAGGCATCAGGTTTTGGTATAACCATTATGTAATAGATAATTATAATGATTCTAGATGCATCTCAGGAAAACCGAATCTGGCAATTTTGTTTTGTTTTGTGTTTTTGAGTGGAGTTTGGCCCTTCTCTTTGAACTGTGTGAATCCTTTAAAAAGAAATCATTTCTTACTATTTATAATTCCAAACCACGTTTGAAGTTCAAATGTTGAGTCATTCCCTTAAATATTTGGCCTGATGGTATGACCAGGATACTAAATTGGTCTTGGGTACATGAGTTTGGGACCAGGTGCCAGGGAAAACCAAAATGCTCTAAATTAGAGGAAGGGTATTCGGAGCTTCTTTGGTGATTTAGAAGAAAGAAAGAGGACCAAGACTGAGTGGAGAAGAGAAAAGGAAGACATAAAGAACAGAAGGAAGGCTGCCTCCCTTTCAGATTTCTGGGGAGGCTGCCAGCCCTGCAGGACTCGTGCTCAAATGTTCAGAGAAACAACCCTTTCTGTGCTGATGCAAGACTGGCCAACCGCAGAGAGCACCTGGAAGCTAGGGGAGGCATTTGGATCTACAAGTCGTGGAACTAGATTTGGGGGTGTGAAAGTGCACCAGGTCTCAGAGGAGCAGAGAGGGCCTGACTCTGAGCTTCCTGTTCTGTGTCAGGAACCGATCTGAGGAGAGGCACCAGGATGCCACGTCCTTCTCTCAAGGAGCCTCCCTCCTGGGACACCTGAGTTGGGTGCACTTCCCCATCACCTACTTTCCGACCCACTTTCTCCTTTGGCATTGCATATGACAAACTTTTCTTTTCAAGAAGCTGCGGTAGGTCCACACTGTGCCACCCAAACAGAACTGTAGGTGGGCTGGATTTTGGTCTCTCGGCCGGCAATTTGTGACCTTGGATGCCAAGGGGGAATAACCAGGCGTCCGAAGACCAGGTGTGCTTGGCTTTAGCCTCCCTTGCTTCGTCTCTCTCCTAACCCAGAGCTGGGCTGCACAGGAAAGCCGCCAGTCACGGTCACGGGGACTCCCCCATGAGCCTGCTTAATATCAGCCCACTGAGGTGAAGAACACTCACAAAAGTTTACGGTGTGTAAATCACGGTCATGTTCCACCTGGGGCCTCAGCACAGAAAGGCCCGATTCTCTCTTCAGAGTTGTAAGTGGAAACAGCTTCTCTCTAGCGTCAGAAGAGTTTTTGGATTCCAGAAAATGTGTGAGAAGCCAGGCAGGCGCAGCACCCTTTCTCTCAAGGGAAGCTTGGGTGGGGTCTTCACAGTTGCCTTGAGGGCTCCTTCAGGGACCCAGTACGGCAGCACAGTCACAGCGGAGGTCAAGCCCGGGTCTTCCCGAGAAGCAGAGTTTCTCTACCTTGGGCTATCCTCCAGCACGACCTCCCCCACCCGTCTCAGTAACACCATTCCCAATCTTGACCCGGTTCCATGTCTCCCCATAATCAGTTCCCACTGCCAGGATGCCAGACCTTTCTGCATCTACCTTCTCCGTTCTGCAAAGTTTTTACCTGCCGTTCTCCAAGTAGCTGCCATGGTGTCCCTCCACGCACCTCTGCTGGGTCCCATGGCTGTGTTCCTCCTGTAGGTTTATCCTCGACTGGCTGGGGCATTTGTTGGTCACACATCTCTCTCCCCTAGACAGGGGCAACTCTAAAGAACAGAGGTGACGTTTATTCATGCTAATGACAGCAACGCTTTATGGGGGAGGTCAGGAGCTGCTGCCGGGTCCCTCCATTTTCCTAATAAGGAAACTGTGGTTCAGAAGAGTTAAGCGCTTTCTTTGTCCAAGGTCTCCATCAGGAGGAGGAGGGGCAGGAGTTGAGCCTGAGACTTCTGTCCCTAGAATTGAGGTGTGTCACCCTTACACTGTACTGTTTGCCATGAACAGACATCAACCAGGAATTTGAAAAGATTTCAGTGTGCGGAGGGTTCCCTCTCCTCACCTTGGCAGTCCTGGGGCCAAAGAGCACTTTGAACTCTGAAAGAGTCAAAAAACTTAAAAAAAAATCTCAGAGACCAGATGAAAACCACACTGAGATACCATTTAACTCCAGTCAGGATGGCCATCATCAATAACTCAAAAAACAACAGATGTTGGACAGGATATGATGAAATAAGAACACTTCTACGCTGTTGGTGGAAATGTAAACAAATACCTCTGTGGAAAACAGTCTGGCAATTCCTAAAAGATCTAAAAATTGACCTCCCAAGCAACCCTGAAATCCCCCTTCTGGGAATATTCCCAGAGGAACTCACATCATTTCACAAAAAAGATACCTGCACACACATGTTTATTGCACCACTATTCACAATGGCAAAAACGTGGAACCAACTGAGCTGCCCACCAAAAGTAGACTGGATTTAAAAAATGTGATACATATACACGATGGAATATTACACAGCCATAAAGAAGGACAAAATTATGAACTTTGCAGCAACTTGGATAGATTTAGAGTCTGTAATACACAGTGGTCTATCACAGAAACAAAGAGCTGAGTACCACATGTTCTCACTCATAAGCCGACTCCGAATACTTATAATACTATAAGAAAGGGATTGGCGGTAGTGGAAAACTGCCAGGGGAGGGGGACAAGGCACGCTTTACCAATAAGGGTACCTGACCTCAAGCTAGGTGATATGGGGACTAAAGTGAGGCCCAAACTTTACCTGTACAATGACCATCTGTGTGCCCAACCCTGAATTGTAACCCACATTAAAAAAAAAAAAAAACTCTTAGAGACCAGGTAGACAGCCTCTTTGAGAGGATTTATAAAAGGATGCTGGCCAAAAAATGAAACTTACAAATCATTGAGGAAAAAAGAACATTTGGTCATCATTTCCTTCCTTCCTTCCTTCCTTCCTTCCTTCCTTCCTTCCTTCCTTCCTTACTTCTTTTCTTTTTGTCCTTCTCCTTCTCCTCCTTCTTCTTCTTTTGAGTCAAGGTCTCACTCTTGCCCAGGCTGGAGTTCAGCGGCACCATCATGACTCACCAAAGCTCCAGCACCCTGGGCTCAAGCAATCCTTCCACCCAAGTAGCTGTGACTGAAGATAGGTGAGTGCCACCACACCCAGCTAATTTTTTTGTAGAGACAAGGTCTTGTTGTGTTGTCCAGGCTGGTCTTGAACTCTTGGGTTCAAGAAATTCACTTGCCTTCACCCCTCAAAATGCTGTGATTACAGGCATGAGTCACCGCACCTGACCACCATTTTCTTAAAAGAAAAAAAACGAAATTTGTTTTTCAATGATTAAGTCCATATTACCATCTAAGTTTAACAAATTCAGAAGAAAAATTTCCTTTATTTACATCCATTGGGAAGGGTCACAATTCATTCAATTAAAAAGGCAAATCTCTGAACCCGTATGTCCTTCTGTCTCTCTCTCTCTCTCTCTCTCTCTCTCTCTCTCTGAGTCAGAGTCTCACTCTGTCACCCAGGCTGGAGTGCAGTGGCATGCTCATGGCCACCACAGCCTCGGCATGCTGAGCTCCGGGAGATCCTTCTGCCTCAGCCTTCCAAGTAGCTGGAACTATAGGTGGGCACCATCATATCCAGCTAATGTTTTTATTTATTGCAGAGACAAAGTCTTGCCAAGTTGCCCTGACTGATCTTGAACCTCTGAACTCAGGTAATCCTCTCGCCTCAGCCTTCCAAAGTGCTAGGATTACAGTCATGAGCCACTACAACTGGCCAAAGACAAATCTCTTGGAAACATTTAGAGCAGTAAGATTTCCAAAGGAAGTGTCTGACACATACCATCACCATTAACGTCAACAGAATCACAGCATTCTAATGCTCGTGCTAATTTAAAGCTGGGATTCAAAAGAAAATAGAATTTAAATGATAAAGATTTGAATGGAATGTTAGCCTCTGGGCTTACTTTTCTTGTCTGAGAGCTTGTTGCTAACACCAGCTACCTGAGTGTGATCACCCAAGAAAGAATGTTTATCTTGCTCCTTCTCAAAACAGACGCGTGTATGATCGATCGAGTCAGATCTTGCTCAGCTGGGACATGAGTCTTGCATCTGTAACATCAATGCATGGCCATCAGCAGAGACTGGTTGAACCTGAGAGACAACTTTCTCACTTTGAACTACTGCACAGCTATAGAAGAGACCTGGGGCCTGGAGGGGACGTTGACGATGCCTGGCTAGGGGACATTGATGATGCCTGGCTAGGTGCAAAGCCTGAGTGGCAGCATAAGTCACGTCTATTTTTTGAAAACAGAACGCTACAAGAGCCCTAGCTACCTCTTTAGGCATTTGCAGCATCCTGGGAAAACATGGGCAAAGGTGCCCCCTAGCCCGATGCCTGGTGATATTGGTGGTTGATTTATTAACTTTTTCTTTGTGTACTTAAGAACATGATCTTGCTTGTTACAACAAGCACATATTGCTTTTGTACTAAAAACAATGATATATATATATATTTTTTTTTTTGGGGGGGGGGTTGAAGTCTCCCTCCGTCTCCCAGGCTGGAGTGCAGTGGCATGTTCACAGCCACCACAGCCTTGACTGTTGGGCTCAGGCAATCCTTCTACCTGAGCCTTCCAAGTAGCTGGAACTACGGACATGCATCACCTTGTCTGGTCAATTTTTTGATTTATTGTAGAGATGAGGTCTCACCAAGTTGCCCAGGCTGGTCTCGAACCCGTGGGCTCAGGCAATCTTCTCACTTTGACCTCCCAAAGTGCTGGGATTGTAGGCGTGAGCCACTGTGCCCAGTCGACATACAGTTTAAGAAAACCATCTTTGCCATGATTTTCACTGAAGCGTAGCTTTTCTCAGGGTTTCTTCTGAAAAATAAGCATCTGGCTTACTAATAACAGTTGCACAAACACATGGGCATCCCCCAATCTGTAATTATTTTGTCTCTTTTTTGTTGCCTACCTTTCTGCACTAGTCTCAGCCCCATGAAGGTAGAGATCTTGTTTGGTTTATGCTCCAAACTGTGATACTTAGGAGGGTCTCTGGCCAATGGCAGGGACTCCATACATTTATTTATCTTTATCCTTATTTTGCAGATAAAGTGTTTTGCCCAGGGTCTCAACCAATTTTAACGGCAAAGTAGTAATTTGTTAATACAGTCAACAATTATTTATTCAACACCAACCTGGTGTTGGCATACAACAGCAAGCAGGAATAATAAGATGAACAAGTCTCCTGTTTGGGGGTAGTTTCCAGTCTATTGGAAGATAATTGAAACCATCATAGCTCTCTGTCCCTGAGTTTGAAAATGCTGGTACCCAGAAGAAACTAACTTAGCTGCGTGCTCCAGAAGATGCTTGTTTCTGGAAGGTAAGACTTGGAACAAATCTGCTTACTTATCAGAATTAACAGCTTCGTATCAAGGTTTGCTTCAAGACTCCTGCCTCTCTGTGTCCACCAATCCAGGACTATGATATCATCTCTGCCCAACCTCTGCCTACAAAACCTACAAACACCTTTCTCTAAATTCCCATCTTTAGCAGTCTACTGCAACTGTTACATTTTCACTCTCCTTTATTGCAGAATTTCTAATGCCCTGAGATTGCCTGATCAACAGGTTTTTCTGGTAATCTTTTGTGGTCTTCCCCACTTGACAGGGAGATAAACAGTATTTAAATAAGCAAATATATGAACAAGATCCTATCAGAAATGACTCAGTTCTATGCGGAAGGAGGTGAGATGACAGGGGGTAACTGATCATGGGGTGGAATGTAGGGAATAGTGCTCTGGTGGTCAGAGGAGGTGACTTGTAAGCTGAGACTTGGGCAAGGAGGAGGTGGCATTCTGGGAAAATTTGGGAACTGAGAATTCCCAACAGAAGAAACAGCTTGTTCAGAGGTGCCCTGAGATGGGTACGAGGGCACACTCAAGAACACAGAGCCAGCCAGGCTTGGTGGCTCAGCCTGTAATCCCGCGGCTTTGGGAGGCTGAGGTGAGTGGATTGCCCGAGCCCGTGGGTTCGAGACCCGCTTGGGCAGAGAGACCTCATCTCTACAATAAACCCAAAAAAATCAGCCAGGCGTGGTAGCGCATGCCTGTAATTTCGGCTACTTGGAAGGCTGAGGCGGAAGGATCGCTGGAGCCCAGCATGTCGAGGCCACGGTGGCCGGGAGCGGCCACTGCACTCCAGTCTGGGCAACAGAGTGAAACTACAACTCAAAAAAAAGAACACAGAGCCAGTGTGATTGGATGCAGAAGATCAGGGGAGGTGTCAGGGAGGTGGGCACAGATCAGCAGGGGCAAGCCCTCACAGACCACAGGAAGGAGTTTAGATGTTCATCTAGGAGCGCCGGAAAGCCACTGGGTATTTAAAGCTGGGAGTTACTGTCAAAGAATAATGTAAAAATGGTTGAAAATAACTCTCATTCAAACACATAGTGAGCACGTGCCAAAGATTTAACTCATTAAGGAAGAAATCAACAGGATGGTAGAGCTGGTTCAAAGAGTGTTGGAAGAACGGAGATGTGTCTAGCCCATTGGGAAGAGATGCTGAGAGAAATTTGCTAAGTTGGAAACAAAGCTGGTTCATATCCTACAGGGCAAGGACAGTCTAACTTTTGCAGTTATCTTTTCTATTCCAGTCAAAGATCATCTGTGTTTGTATTTGTATTGCGGCAGACACTTAAATACTGTCCAGGAACCAAGTTCAACTCCTTCTTCTGTTCAATTCCTCTTTTTTCTCTTCCTTTCTAGAGGTGGTGACCCCAAGAACACCCCCTAAGGGAAGTCGTAGGGGCACATCTCCATCTCCAACTCAGGATCTTGGAGAACCCAACCAGTGTCACACATTTCTACGGCTCAGAAACAAGCCAACATGCGACTTCACAGAGCTTGGTCTTTAATACACAGCCAATAGAAAACCAAACAAAGGTACTTCCCTGCGAAATTAATTCTCTCTTATTCTTACATTGAATAACTGAATGAACTCATTAGACAGTCAAGTTTTTACATTGTTTCCATATTTGGGACAGTTTTTTTTTAACATACCAAAAATGCCAATCCTTGTCTATCAGATTCCAAGGCTCTTTCCCAGAATGTGAGAACCAAGAGCAATGATGGAAGAGCATTCTTGCTGACCTCCAGGAATCAGGGGCTCTCTGGACCATCTAGACACCTTCTTTCTCAGAACCTGGGTCTTTCTTCACTGGTAGCTAAAACTCCAAAACCAAAGGAGGAGATTCTACATTCAGGGACACGAATTCTCATTTATCACATCAGCTGCTGTTCCGTCTTTATTGCCTGCCTTTCTGCACTAGAGTCTCATCCCCCATGAGAATGGAAACCTTGTTTGGTTTACGATTGAAACTGTGTCACTTAGAGGGGTTTCTGGCCAATGGCAGGGACTCCATACATTTATCTATCTTTATCTATCTTCGTTTTGCAGATACAGTGTTTTGCCTAGAGTCTCAATCAATTTTAATAGCAGAGTAATAATTTGTTAATAGAGTCAACAATTATTTCTTCAACAACGACCTGGTATGGGCATACAACAGCAAGTAGGAATAACAAAATGAATAAAGCTCCTGCTTTCAGGGAGCTTCCAGTCTATTTATAGGAAGAGAATTGAAACCAGACAAGTTCCCTGTCCCTGCATTAACTCTGGTTATCAGTTGGTTCTTATTATCATCCTGGCTGACCTACCATCTTTCAAGGGTAAGTGGGGTTTGCCTAGGCAAACAAAGGAGGTGGGAGATCTGAGATGCTTAAGTACTTGCAAGTACTGGGGTTTAAGTTAGCCACCACTGCAAAGGATCTTTATTTTTTGAAGTTAAATAAAGAAGTTGCATGTTACAGACGCGTCTGCTGTATTTCAGAGGCCCTAGTGATTATTGCTTTCACATGTGATAATAATTCCAGCCATGACGTGTCCCTCTCAGACGCACGTCTGTGAGTAAGCATTGCTGTCATCACATTTCTGGAAAATGGGAAATGGAAGCTCAGAGAAGTGATGGAGTCACAGCTCTGGCAGGGGCCAACTTGAGTTCTGTCTCCCACATAGCTCTGTTTCTCTAGTGGCAACAGCCCTCAAGGCTCTTTCCTTGCCAGAACTGCCCATTGAGCCATTCGAGTGGCAAGGAAAGAGTCGTGCTGACCCCCAGGTTGCTTCTTGGTAGAACACACAACACATATGAGCAGCAGTTCAAATTCAATCACTGCATCCTGTAGGATTACCCCTTCAAGTGTGTAAAGATGTGAGCAAGTGCTGCATTGTTTTTTTTTTTTTGAGTTGGAGTCTCACTCTGTCGCCCAGACTGGAGTGCAGTGGCCGCTCCCGGCCACCACAGCCTCGACCTGCTGGGCTCCGGCGATCCTTCCGCCTCAGCCTTCCAAGTAGCTGGAACTACAGGCGCGCGCTACCACGCCCGGCTAATTTTTTTGATTTATTGTAGAGACGAAGTCTTGCCAAGTTGCATGTGGGCTCAGGCAATCCACTCACCTCGGCCTCCCAAAGAGCTGGGATTACAGGCTGAGCCACCAAGCCCGGCCTGCATTGTTAATAATATCAAAAAGTAGAATCCAATGTCTATGTATCGGACAGTGGTTATAAAAATGATAGGGCCTCTATTCTACAGAAACTTATGTAGCTGCCAAAAGCAGAACGAAAGCATCCGGTGTCTGATGAGGAAAGTTGTTCATGTTAAACAAATAAAGAAGATTTCAGAAATACATTATGATTGTTATCCCATTTTACAAAACCTCAACTGCTATCTCTGTGTGCAGCTGGGTGCATGATAGAAAGGTACAGCCGGGTGCAGTGGCTCAAGCCTGTCATCCCAGCACTTTGGGAGGCTGAGGCAAGAGGATTGCCTGAGCCCGCGGGTTCAAGACCAGCCTGGGCAACATGGTGAGACCTCATCTCTACAATAAATAAAAAAATTAGCCAGGTATGGTAATGCATGCCTGTTGCTCCGACTACTTGGAAGGCTGAGGAGAAAGATCATCTGAGCCCAGTAGGTCAATGCTGGGATGGCCGTAAGTGTGCCACTGCATTCCAGCCTGGGTGACGGAGTAAGACTCCTACTCAAAAAAAAAAAAAAGAAAGAAAAGTCTAGAAGAACACACAGCAAATCATTATGATAATGGTTTCTGAGTAGTGGACAAAGACAGGAATGTCCATTTTTAATTTATATAACTCTGTATTTTAAAAAATCACAATAGGTACGTAGGACCTTTTAAAAAATTGAGGTAGCCGGGCTTGGTGTCTCAGCCTGTAATCCCGCCCCTCGGGAGGCTGAGGTGAGTGGATTGCCTGAGCCCACGGGTTCGAGACCTGCCTGGCCAACTTAGTGAGACCTCATCTCTACAATAAATCAAAAAATTAGCCGGGTGTGGTAGTGCGCGCCAGTAGTTCCAGCTACTTGGAAGGCTGAGGCGGAAGGATCTCCAGAGCCCAGCAGGTCGAGGCTGTGGTGACTGGGAGTGGCCACTGCACTCCAGTCTGGGTGACAGAGTGAGACTCCAACTCAAAAAAAAAAAAAATTGAGGTAAAATTTACATAACATAAAACTCATGACTTTAGCAATTTTTTAAAAAATGTATTTTATTTTTTTAGTCAGAGTCTCACTCTATCACCCAGGCTGGAGTGCAGTGGCATGATCTCAGTTGCCTTCCATGTAGCTGGAACTACAGGTGCGTACCACCATGGCCGGCAAATTTTTTGGTTTATTGTAGAGACGAGTTCTTGCCATGTTGTCCAGGCTGGTCTTGAACTCCTGGGCTCAAGCAATCCTCTCGCCTCAACCTTCTGAAGAGCTGGGATTACAGCCACCACACTCGACCTTAAACAATTTTTTTTTTTGAGTTGGAATCTCACTCTTTGTTGCCCAGGCTGGAGTGTAGTGGTGCACTCATGGCCACCGCGGCCTCAACCTGCTGGGCTTAGGCAATCCTTCTGTCTCAGTCTTCCAAGTAGCTGAAACTACAGACGCACGTCACCATGCCCGGCCAGCTTTTTGTGATTTTTTGTAGAGACGAAGTCTCACCAAGTTTCCCAGGCTGGTCTCGAACCCCTGGGCTCAGGCAATCCCCTCATCTCGGCCTCCCAAAGTGCTGGGATTACAGGCTGAGCCACCCCACCCAGCCTAACAATTTTCAATTTACAGTGGTGGTTTTTGGTATATTGGCAAAGTTGTGCAGCTATTATCACAATTTAATTTTTATCAACCTAATAAGAAATTCCATACCCAATAAGCAGTTAGTCCCCATTTCTCTCTTCCCCTGGCAACCACTAATCTTTCTGTTTCTATGGATTTGCCCACTCTGGACAGTTCATGGAAATGAAAACATAGAACATATGGCCTTTTGTATCTGACTTCTTTTATGTAGCATACTGTTTTCGAGGTTCATTTATGTTGTAGCATATGCAGTATGCCACTCCTTTTTATGGTTGAATGCTATTCCATCACGTGGATAGACCACACTTATCTTACCCATTCAGGAGTTGATGGACATTTCAGTTGTTTCCACATCTTTTTTTTTTTTTTTTTGAGTTGAAGTCTTACTCTGTCGCCCAGACTGGAGTGCAGTGGCCACTCCCAGCCACTGCAGCCTCGACCTGCTGGGCTCCGGCAATCCTTCCGCCTCAGCCTTCCAAGTAGCTGGAAATACAGGTGCGTGCTACCACGCCCGGCTAATTTTTTGATTTATTGTAGAGATGAGGTCTCGCCAAGTTGCCCAGGTGGGTCTCGAACCCGTGGGCTCAGGCAATCCACTTACCTCAGCCTCCCAAAGCGTGGGATTACAGGCTGAGCCACTGAGCCCGGCTGTTTCCACATCTTGGTTGTTATTAATAAAGTCTCTATAAATATTTGTGTGCAATGTTTAAGATTTGTTTTGTTTGAATACCTGATTTCAAGTCTCATGAGTGCATATCTAGAAGTAGAATTTCTATGTCATGTGCTAATTCTGTTTAACTTTCGAGAAACCTTCACTTTACCAAAGTGGAAGCATTATTTTTGATTCCCACCAATAATGAACAGGGGTCTCCATCTATTCACATCCTTGTCAACACTTGTACATTTTTGTTTTTTGAGTGGGAGTCTCACTCCGTCGCCCCGACTGGAGTGCAGTAGCCGCTCCCGGCCCCCGCAGCCTCCATCTGCTGGGCTCCGGCGATCCTTCCGCCTCAGCCTTCCGAGTAGCCGGAATTACAGGCATGCGCTACCACGCCCAGCTGATTTTTTGATTTATTGTAGAGAGGAGGTCTCGCTGCCCGGGCGGGTCTCGAACCCATGGGCTCAGGCAATCCACTCACCTCAGCCTCCCAAAGGCGCGGGATTGCAGGCTGAGCCACCGAGCCCGGCTGTACACTTTTTTAAAACACAAAGTAGAGTGTGAAGTGATATCTCCTGGTGGTCCTAATGACCATTGATATTGTATATTTCTTTGTTTGTGTGCTTGTTGGCCATTTGCATATTTTCTTCGGGGAAATGTCTATTCATTCCTTTGCCCATCATCTTGAAATCACCTTGTTTTGTCTTTTTGTTGTTGAATTGCAAGAGTTCTTCATATATTCTGCATATCAGATCCCAAGAGATATTATCTGAAGATATCTCTTCTCGTTCTATGTGCTATGTTTACTTTCTTGATATGTCCTCGATGAACAAGAGTTCTTAATTTTGATAGATTCCAATTTATATCTCAGAATTCATTGCCAAATCTAAGGTCATGAAAATTTTCTCCAATGTTTCCTCATAAGAGATTTATAGTTTTAGCTTTGATTCATTTTGAGTTGATTTTGTATATAGTATAAAATAAGGCTCCAACTTGATTCTTTTTATGTGGATATCTAGTTGTCCCAGCACTTTTTTTTTTAAGTTGGTGTCTCACTCTGTCATCCAGGTTGGAGTGCAGTGGCAAGCAAATGGCCACCCCAGCGTTGACCTGCTGGGCTCTAGCAGTCCTTCCACATCAGCCTTCCAAGTAGCCAGAACTATAGGCACGTGCTACCACACCTGGCTAAATTTTTGATTTATTGTAGAGATGAGATCTCACCATGTTGCCCAGGCTGGTCTCAAAGCTGTGGGCTCAGGTAATCCCCTCACCTCGGCCTCCCAAAGTACTGGGATTACAGGCTTGAGCCACTGCACCCAGCCTCCAGCATTATTTTTGAAAATAGTATTCTTTCCCCTTGAATGATCTTGGCATTCTTGTTGAAAATAAATTGACCATAAAAATGAGGTTTTCTTTTAGGACTGTCTACTTTATTTCATTCATCTGCATATGTGTTCTTATGCCAGTACCACGCTATCCTGTTTACTATTGCACTGTAGTAAGTTCTAAAATAAGGAAGTGCACATCATCTTGCATTCATCTTCTTTTTCTAGATTGTTTCAGATAATCAAGGCCCCTTGCAATTCCATATGAATTTGAGGATTGGCTTCCAGTTTTTGCATAAAGACCATTGGAATTTTAATAGGGATTGCATGGAGTCTGTAGGTCACTTTGGGGCATAATGTCATCCTAACAATATTTAGTCTTCCAATACAAGAACATAGGATATCTTTGCATTTATTTAGATTTTGTTTAATTTATTTCAGCAGTGTTTTGTAGTTGTAAGCATACTTTTACAACTTCTTAGTTAAATTTATTTCTAAATATTTTATTTTTTTGGATGCTGTTGTAAATAAAATTGTCTTCTAAACTTTATTTTCATCGCAGCTGAATCCTCTCAAACTTCCAACAAACTGGTACCAATTTTACTGAAACCATTCCATAAAATTGAAAAGGAGGGTATTCACCCTAACTCATTCTATTAAGCTAGTAGCACTCTAATACCAAAGCCAGGAAAAGACACAACAAACAAAGAAAACTACATCCCTGATGAACATAGATGCAAAAATCTTTAACAAAATGGTAGTAAACTGAATCCAATAGCACATTAAAAAAATAATCCACCATGATCAAGTGGGTTTTATCCTAGAAATGCAAGGATGGTTCGACATATGCAGGTCAATAAACATGATCCACCACATAAACAGAAGTTTTTAAAAAATCATATGATCTTTTCAGTAGATGCAGAAAAGCACTTGATAAAATCCAGCATCCCTTCATGATAAAAACCCTCAGCAAAACAGGCATAAAAGGAACATTCTTTAAAATAATAGAATAATATTATAAAATAAATATAAAATATAAAAAGCATTTAAAAATATTATAAACCCATGGCTAATGTCATCCTGAAGGGAGAAAAGTTGAATTCGAGATTTTTCTTCTTTTGAAATATAGGCATTTGCAGCTACAAATTTCTCTCTGAGCACTGATTTCACTATATCCCATGAAATTTGAAATGGTTTCTTTGTATTTTCATTCTGAAAGCATTTCTTATTTTCCCTTGGGATTCCTTTGTGACTCACTGGTTGTATAAGAGAGTTGCTTAATTTCCACATATTTGTGAATTTACCAGATTTACTTTTGTTATTTATTTCTAATTTATTCAATTGTGGTCAGAGAAGGCACTTTGCATGACTTTGAATTTTTTAAATTATAGAGACTTCTTTTGTGACCTAATGTAATTTATTATGAAGTGGTTTCTCTGTGTACCCGAGAAAAATGTGTATTTTTTCTGTTGTCAGATAAAATGTTTATATATACCTGTTAAGTCTAGTTGGTTTATGATGTTATTTACGTCTTTTATGTCCTTATTTATTTATTTTTGTCTGCTCTTCTTTCTATTATTAAAAGTGGGCTATTGAAGTGTCCAAATATTATTGTTGAACTATTTCTCTCTTCAATTCTGCCAAGTTTTTCTTCATATATTATGGAGGTCCTGTTTATAGGTGATGTAGGCTTATAACTGTTGTTTATACTTAACGGATGGCCCTTTTAATCATCAGGTAATGTTCTTTTGTCTCTTATAACAATTTTTGTATTGAAGTCTATTTTGTCTGATATTGGTGTCGCCACTCCAGGTCTCCTTTGGTTATGTCTGTATGGACTACCTTTTCAATCCTTTCACTTTCAACCTATTAGTATAACTTGATCTAAAGTGAGTATCTTATAGACAGTATATAGTTGGATTACATTTTTTTAAAAACTATTCTTGCTAATCTATGCATTATTTAATCTTGACTGGAAAGTTCATTCCATTGGCACTTAATTACTGATAAAGGGAGATTTGCTTTGTCATGCTGCTGTTTGTTTTCTCCATGTAATATACTCTTTGCTCCTTACTTACTTTATTACTGCTTTCCATTGTGTTCGATATTTTCTTCTAGGCCATTTTGATTACCTTTGTCCTTACTTCACTATATATTTTAAAGTTATATCATCTTAGTGGTTGCTCTGGAGATTACCAATTAATACCTGAGTTTACAGTGACCTAGTTTGAATTGATGCCAAACTATTTTCAATGTAAGCAAAACTTTTCTCCCATATAGCTCTGCCCCCACCTTCTTATGTCATTATGGAAACCAATTACATCTTTGCAAATTATACATTATGGTCCCATCAACATAGATTTATAATTATTCCTTCATGTCATTTATTTTAAGTCATACAGAAGAAAAGGAGTTACAAACCCAAAATACATTAATATTACATTTTATATTTACCTATGTAGTTACTTTTACCAGTTTTATTTATTTGTGTGGATTTGAGTTAATATCTAGGGTCCTGAAGGACTTTAAGAGCAAATTTACTAATGGCAATCTCTCCATTTCTAAAATTTGAGAATATTTCCATTTGTCCTTGATTTTTGAGGGATAATTTTTCCAGGTACAGAATTCTTGGTTGACAAGGTTTGGTTTTGTTTGTTTGGGGTTTTGTTTGTTTTTTTTCTTGAAGCACTTTAATATGTCACCCTACTGTCTTCTGGCTTCTATGTTTTCTGATATCATCTGTGGCTGGGCTTGGTGGCTCAGCCTGTAATCCTGCACCTTTGGGAGACTGAGGTGAGTGGATTTCCTGAGCCTGCGGGTTTGAGACCCACCTGGGCAACTTGGTGAGACTTCATCTCTACAACAAATCAAAAATTAGCTGGGCGTGGTAGTGCACACCTGTAGTTCCAGCTACTTGGAAGGCTGAGGCGGAAGGATCACCGGAGCCCAGCAGGTTGAGGCTGCAGTGGCCGGGAGCGGCCACTGCACTCCAGTCTGGGTGACAGAATGAGACTCCAAATCAAAAAAAGAAATCATCTGTTTATCTTATTGAAGATTCCTATACATTGTGATGAATCACTTCCCTCTTGCTGCATTCAGGATTTTCTATTTATTTTTTGCTTTGATAGTTTGATTAGAGTGTGTCTCAGTGTTGCTATCTTTGAGTCTACCCTTCTTGGAATTCTTTAAGCTTCTTGGATGTGTAGGTTCGTGTCTTTCATCAGATTTGGAAAAGTTTTGGCCATTATTTCTTTAAATATTTTTTCTTGCCCTTTTTCTTTTTCCTCTTGTTCTGATATTCCTGTATACATGTATTGGTATATGTGATAGTGTCCCATGGATCTTTGAAATATTATTCATTTTTCTTCATTACTTTTTCTTTTTGCTCCTTCAGTTGGATAATTGCAACCAATCTATCTTCAAGTGTGTTGATTCTATCATATACCTACTCAAATCTGCTCTTGAGTTCCTCAAAATGAATTTATCCTTTGAGTTGTCCTTTTCAACAGAAAAGGTACAAAAATTCTTTTTAAAGAATTTTTATTTGGTTCCCTTTTGTAACTTGCATTTCATTATGGATATTCTCTGTCTGATTAGACTTCATTATTATTGTGGTTTCCTTTAGTTCTTTGTACTTTGTTTGAGCATACTCAAAATTATAATTTAAAGTCTTTTTCTAGTAAGTCCACTATCTGCACTTCCTAGGGACAATTTCTGTTCATTTCTTTTTTTCTTTTCCTCTCCCTGGGCCATATTCTCTTGTTTCTTTGCATGACTTACAATGCTTTTTGTTGAAAACTTGAAATTTTGAATACTTTAATGTGGTAACTCTGAAAATCAGATTTATCCCTCTTCCAAGGGTTTCTTGTAGCTACTTATCATAGTTGTTTGTTTACTGACTTTTTAAATCTAATTTTGTTAAGTCTGTATTCACTGTAGTGTGTGGCCACTGAAGTCTCTGTTCCACTATCTTAGTGATCAGCTAGTGATTCAATAGAAATTTCTTCAAATATCTGGAACCTCAAATCTCTAAATTTCCAGTCTTTGCTGATGGACTCTGTGTCTATGTGTGTGTGTGTGTGTGTGTGTGCGTGCACGCGTGCACATGTGCATATTGGAGCATCCCTTCAACAGTAAGGTGGTTGGAAATTCTACCCTAGCTTTCATTTCTTTTTTTTTTTTTTCTTGAGCTGAAATCTCACTCTATTGCCTAGGCTGGAGTGCAGTGGCATACTCACGACCACCACAGTCTCAACCTGCTGGACTCAGACGATCCTTCTGCTTCAGCCTTCCATGTAACTGGAACTATGGGTGTGTACCACCAAGCCCAGCTAATTTTTTGATTTATTATAGAGACAAGGTCTTGCCAAGTTGTCCAGGTTGGTCTTGAAAATGTAGGCTCAGGCAATCCCCTCTCCCTGCCTCCCAAGGTGCTGGGATTACAAGCATGAGCCATTACACCCAGCCAGCTTTCATTTCTTGTTTGTCAGGAGCTTGAAGGTTAGCCAGTGGAAAAAGCCCAGAGTCACCGGTCTTTCTGAGCACCCAACTCTGGGCATAAATGTGATCTTATTGGTCCCAAGAAATATGTAGGAGTGTTTCAGAGTCCTAGTTCTTCAAAGCATTTCTTTCTCTAGCTCTTCTTCCCGAGTTCTATTGCCCCCCCCCCCCGCATTATCTTTTGCCCCAGGTGGCAGTGACTAACATATTTGTCTTCCCACAAGCAGCTACCTCATCCTTGGAAGAGTTCTGTGTTCGTCCAGATAAAGGAAATCCTTTTGAGCAGTCCTTTAGGCAGCCACCAGACAGGCCATAACAAACAACCATAATTCACTGAGAATAAGGTTTATTATAATCTCCACAATACTAGGAACACGTACCGGGCTGTTGCCTTTAAGGCGGCTGCCGACCTGGGGAGAGGAGGATGAGCCAAGATAAGCTAAAATGCCATAAAGCTCACTTACCAAGATTTAGTTGTTTTTGTCTTGATTAAGCATTCACCTGGTTGGCATAAACTTTTGATTGACTTTAAGAGTCTCAATAAAGTTATACTGTCAGTTTTTTTTATTTTTGGTTTATTGATGCTTTTGCAAAAGGATATTTTTCTATCCCATTATTTAGAGTTTTCTTTTTTATCATTTTTTACAGATGTTATCACACATATGATGCTTTATTTATGTATGTATGTATGTATGTATGTATGTATTTTTGAGTTGGAGTGTTACTCCATTGCCCAGGCTGGAGTACAGTGGCATGCTCACAGCCACCCCAGCATCCACCTGCCGGACTCTGGCGATCCTTCCACCTCAGCCTTTCAGTAAACTTTTCTTTTTCTTTTTCCTTTGTGAGTAAGAGTGCCACTCTGTTGCCCAGGCTGGAGTGCAGTGGCACTCTCATGGTCACCCTAGTGTCAACCTGATGGGTTCTGGCGATCCTTCTGCCTCAGCCTTCCAAGTAGCTGGAACTACAGGTGCACGCCACCACACCTGGCTAGTATTTTGATTTTTTTTGTAGAGACAAGGTCTTGCTATGCTGCCCAGGCTGGTCTTGAACTCCTGGGCTCTAGCAATCCCAAAGTGCTGGGATGACCGACATGAGTCATCACGCCTGGCCCAGAATTGGCATTTCTCAGGATGACCTGAGAACTCATGTTTGAGTGAGTGGCTTGGATTGATTTCTGCCTCTAGTTAAAACGAACAGATATCGCAGTGTCTACCGGGTCAATTGAGAGAGCTGCACTTAGGCTGAGCTCAGGAGGGTGGAGAAAGGACAGGCTGAGAGCCGTTTAGAGAGTCACGCTAGGGGCTGATACAGCGGCAAACTAACCGGCAGTAAGCAAACAAATAAGTAAAACACATCGTGAGTGAAGTAATGACAAATGCCTCGAAGAAAAATAAAGCAAGAGAGAGGGAAGTGAGGCGGCTTCTGTTTTAAGGAGGGAGGCAGCACAGTTCTGTGACATCTTCACGTTCGTAAAAAGAACATCTTCATCAGAACTTCCTCAGAATGGCATTAGAACTCGCTCTGGTCAAGGATAAACCCTGCAGGAACTGGCCATGGGCCATCCAGTCGATGAGTCATTGAGAAAACTGGTCGCTCTGGAAACTGCTGCAGGAATGAGGGAGCAGAAGCAGGTGGACAGCGGAGAGGTCAGCTCAGCCTTGCACCTGCCGATTGGGAGCTGTCCCCAGAAAGGGGGGAGACCACGGAAGCTTTGCTGAGGGGCTTTGCTGGGTGAAGGGAGACAGAGGACAACGGCCATGCGTGACCCTCATGCCTGGCTTTCACTCTCCAAAGTGTCCGGTTGGGCTGCAAGACCAGACAGGGTGCCACGACCTGCAAGCAGGAAGCTTCCAGAGAGAGAGAACACTCTGGAAGGCCACAGACAGGCCTGCAGTACAACCTCCTCCTTCCAAATGGAGACCAGCCACAGGGACAGCAGGAAGACGTTGGTGATCAGCCCAGTGTCTGGCCTGGGGAACGGGTATTTCCATGTCATTTAAACGGCAATTATTGCATTCACCACTCTCCACGTCAACAATAGAGACTGAGTTAATTAAGTGGTTACAGCCATCTCCCTGATGGAATCATATTTGTCTCTGCAGCGCCGAAAACATGCGATAATGTGTTGAGTGAGTCCAGGCCCCCCTTCCTCGCCTCCCCTCACGCTCCAGGAAGGCTTCCCCCCCTCCCCTCCCCTCCCCCCCCTCCCCTCCCCTCCCCCCCTCCCCTCCCCTCCCCCCCCTCCCCGCCTTCGCCCTGGGCAGGGTCTGGCGCTGGGGTCCCAGCGCCTCCTCCGCGGTGCCTCCCGCGGCTTGCCCCCGCGCGCCCCCGCGCGGCCTCCGGCGAGAAGCGCACTCTCGGCTGGGACAAAATCTGGTTTTGATTCACTTCGAAGCTGTCTGGGGTTTAGCTCGTCTGGCTGGGAGGGAGGCTCGGTCCGGGCCCTTAAGGGACTATAAACAAGAACTCTTCGGCTCGTGGGGTGGGGGTGGGGCACGGAGACCGATACATGCAAAGATGGGGTTAAGAGTTAACGGCCGGAGCCAGACTAAGTTGCCCCTGGTGCCCCTGGTAGGGAACCGGATGACTCCAGGCAAATCACGAAACTCTCTAAACAAGGGTGGCGTTCACCTCCCCGGGCGCTGCCAGGCTCAGAGAACATGGCCCAAGCTGTCTCTGCCGCACACAGTGCTTGGAACATAGAACATACTCAAAGAGTGTTCCCCATTAATTTTATTATTATTATAATCACCAGTGGTCTTTGAATTACATTTTAAAAGATTCCAGAACACACTCCCCCTTTCCTTTCTCCATCCCTTACTACTAATATTAAACTCAGTATTTTTGTAAAAGTAAGTAGGAGGGCGAGAAGAAAAGGGATATCCACATACATGCCTGCAAAGAAATAATCTGCAGCTCTGTCCGCATTTGTTTAATCTAACCCAGACCCAGGAGGCACTAGGGTACATTATGGCATCCAATTCACATTTAAATTCGTACCGTAAAAAAATGAAGCAGGCTGGGTGCCGTGGCTCACATCTTGTAACTCCAGCAGTTTGGGAGGCTGAGGTGGGAGGTACTACTAGAGGCTAGGAGATTGAGATCAGCCTGAGCAATACCGTGAGGCACCGTCTCCACAAAAAATAAGAAAATTAGCCAGGCGTGGTGGTATGTGCCTGTAGTCCCAGCTGCTCAGGAGACTGAGGCAGAAGGATTGCCGGAGCCCAGGAGGTCAAGGCTGAGGTAGACCGTGTTTGTGCCTCTGCACTCCAGTCTGGACAACACAGTGAGACCCTGATTCCATATATATATATATATATGTACGCGCACACACACACATATACACACATATTTAAGTCATGCTTTTTCCCTGTGTGCTTTCCTGGCAGTGTTGACTGTAAAATAGGCTAGCCTCGTGCAGACACCAGCGACTTAAGAAGAGCATCTGGGAAAAAGATAACTCCTTTTTTTTTTGAGTAGGAGTCTCACTCTATCACCCAAGTCGGAATGCAGTGGCATGCTCACGCCACCGCAACCTCGACCTGCTGGGCTCTGGCGATCCTTCCGCCTCAGCCTTCCAAGTAGCTGGAACCACAGGTGCGTGCCAACACACCCAGCCAATTTTTTTTTTTTTTTTGAGTTGGAGTCTCACTCTGTCACCTAGACTGGAGTGCAGTGGCCGCTCCCGGCCACGGCAGCCTCGACCTGCTGGGCTCTGGCGATCCTTCCGCCTCAGCCTTCCGAGTAGCGGGAACTACAGGCGCGCGCTACCACGCCTGGCTGATTTTTTGATTTATGGTAGAGATGAGGTCTTGCTGCCCAGGTGGGTCTCGAACACGTGGGCTCAGGCAATCCACTAACCTCAGCCTCCCAAAGGCGCGGGATTAGAGGCTGAGCCACCGAGCCCGGCTCAATTTTTTGATTTATTGTAGAGACGAGGACTCACCAAGTTGCCCATGCTGGTCTCGAACCTCTGGTCTCAGGCAATCCTCTCACCTCTGCCTCCTAAAGTGCTGGGATTACAGGCATGAGCCACCGTGCCCAGCTGACACATCCTTTTTATTGTAAAAGGGGTCACAAAAGTGTGAGTAAGCAAATAAATGGTGACTTGACTTAACATAAAGTTCCTTGGTGGCCAGCAGGGCTTCTCCAGCTCAGCACTACCGATATTTGGGCTTGATCATTCCTTATTGAAACTGTTTCATGGGTTGCAGGATTTTTGCTTCCTGACCTCTACCCACTCGATGCCAGCAGCAGCGCTTCCTTTGCCCTGCAGTTGTGACAACTAAAAACGTCTCTGGACACCGACAGATGTCTCCTGGAGGGGTGACACCACCCCGGTTGAGAATCTCCAATCTAGAGCGGGCCTTTTTGTGAGGCTGTCCTGCTACTTACAGCCAATGAGAGGGAGAGTCCAGCTTGAGTACTTTTTTTTTTTTTTTTTTTGAGTTGGAATCTCACTCTGTCGCCCAGGCTGGAGTGCCCTGGCATACTCATGGCCACTGCAGCCTCGATCTGCTGGGCTCCGGCAATCCTTCCGCCTCAGCCTTCCAAGTAGCTGGAACTACAGGCGTGTGCTACCACGCCCAGGTAATTCTTGATTTATTGTAGAGATGAGGTCTCACCAAGTTGCCCAGACAGGTCTCGAACCCGCGGACTCCAGCGATCCTCTCGCCTCGGCCTCTCAAAGTGCTGGGATTACAGGCTTGAGCCACTGTGGCCGGCCAGCTCATGCACTTCTAAGTTGGCCGTTCTGGAATGCCACGCCGGCCCCTCCCCGGCGGAATCAGGCCTGGCTGTGATGTGGGAGAGGTCTCCGGGACCCCGCTGAGTTGAAATTGGAAGCAAAGAAGTGAGAAGTGAAAGCTGTTCTCAGGGTCCACAATTCTGCTGCCTGTAGAAATCTCATGACAATCCTTGGACTCTTATTAGAGAACATGGTTAGTTTAGTAAAAGATGCCTATTTTACTCATTGTAAAAGAACATTGTTAAATATACATACATATATATATATATTTTTGAGTTGGAGTCTCACTCTGTTGTCCAGGTTGAAGTACAGTGGCGTGATCACGGCTCACTGCAGCCTTGACTCCCTGGGATCAGATGATCCTTCCACCTCAACCTCCCGAGCAACTGGGACAACAGATGCACGCCACCATGCCTGGCTCATTTTTTGATTTTTTTGTAGAGACAAGGTCTTGTTATTTTGCCCAGGCTGGTCTTGAACTCCTGGCCTCAAGCAATCCTCCTGCCTCGACTTCCCAAAGTAATGGAATTACAGGTGTGAGTCATCGTACCAGGCCAGAACATTAAAATATTAAAAGAAAAATATTATTTTTTCTTAAGTACTACAAAGTCTCACCATCCTTGTACACTTCAGCTTTTATTTTTTGGCAGATTTCATGTGGGTCTTACATACCAGGGGTCAGCAGACTGCAGCTCATGGGCCAATCTGGTTGGCTGCTGTTTTTATAAATAAAGCTTTATTGGCACAGTGCCGCATTCAGTCATTTACATTATTGTCTGTAGCTGTGTTTGCTTCCCAGTCAGTGTGACAGAGCTCAGAATATTTACTAGCCAGCCCTTTACTGAAAGTTTGCCCACCCCTGTTGTATGCACACATTGTCCACACAACTTCAATTGTATTATGCTATTTTGATGTGGAACAGAATCAATTTAATATAATTTAGGCAGCAGGTGTTACAGGCTTCCTTGTTGACAGAATTCCTTCACAGTCACACTCTCACCTGATTATGGAAACGGCTGCAGGAGGGAGATAGTCTTTTTTTCAAGGATCAGAAGAGATCAGCAGGGTGTGGCGCTCACCCCTGCAATCCCAGCACTTTGGGAGGCCAAAGCAGGAGGATCACTTGAGCCCAGGGGCTTGAGACCAGCCTGGGCCACATAGTGAGAACTCGTCACTACAAAAAATTAGCCAAGTGTGGTGGCGCATGCCTGTAGTCTCAGCTGCTTGGGATGTTGAGGCAGGAGGATTGCCTGAGTCCAAGAGTTGGAAGCTGTAGTGAGCCGTGAGTGTGCCTCTGCACTCCAGCCTGGACAACAGAGTGAGACCCTATCTAAAAAATAAAAATAAAAAAATAAAAACGAAAAACAAAAGACCACTAAGGCAAAGAAGGGTGGTGTGACTGGCTCAAGATCATAGTAAAATTCAGAGCTGAGACTCATAACTTTGTTCTACAGTCACTCCTTATGTATCTACCTGTCCCAAACTGTGAGTTTGTTGTACTTATGCAGAAATATGCAGATTGCCGTATGGATAGTATTTTTATAAGTTACTTTTCTAAACATCTGGCCCCTTAGTAAACAATACACATAAAGACTGCTCTTTTGGTTTGATTATTTGAATCCTTAGCATGGTGGCCTAATTTAGAAATATCCCAAACCAAAGTGAGTTTTTTTTCCTTCCTAGGGAATCAAGGTAGATAGATAATTTGTCCATTGTTTTGTAAACATGAATGTCAACTTTCACACCCGCCCAGGAGGAAGAAACCAAGCAAGTAGCATCTAAAATTAATATGGGATATCTAGGACTTACCTAGCAGATTTGTTGATGGAATTACATGTTTTTGCCCTGGGGCAAAATTAGCTTAAGATAGATATTAGATCCCAGCATTAAAGTGTTGTGTGGGAAAAAAGAAAAGATTCTGTGGTTAAATCTGTTTGACAAACACGGGTTTAATCAAAGATGAAAAGGTTTCTGCTGCAGAACTTCTCAGAGCTTTTAATATGCTAATATGCTTGTAATTTTACAAAGGGGCCAAGGTATGCAGCACTTTACAATCTCACTTGATGGGGTGTCCTTTTTTCCAGAAACATTCATTAGGGTAACTCCATAGAAACTTTGGAGGGGTCCGCGCAATATTCCACACACAGTGTGGCCCTAGTACATGGGGCATGTACTCTGTAGGAATTCTGTCAAGCAAGCGTCGTTGTTTGTTTTGGGTTTTTTTTTAGTTGGAGCCTCACTCTGTCACCCAGGCTGGAGTGCAGTGGCACGCTCATGGCCACTGCAGCCTCAACCTGCTGGGCTCAGGCGATCCTTCCACCTCAGCCTTCCAAGTAGCTGGAACTACAGGCATGTACCACCATGCCCGGCTAATTTTTGATTTATTGTAGAGATGAGATTTCACCAAGTTGTCCAAGTTGGTCTCAAACTTGTGGGCTCAGGCAGTCCCCTCACCTCGGCCTCCCAAAGTGCTGGAATGACAGGCGTGAACCACTGCGCCCGGCCAGGGGTTGTTGTTAATCTCCCCACTTCCGAGATGGAGAGATGGCTCAGCAGTCTGGTAGTGGTTCCCGAGTTCAGCTGCGGCCATCCACCCCAAGCCTGCAGTCCTGGGTCACCTGCCCTCCCCCTCTGGGCTGAATCCCACTTGCTGGCCAAATTGATCAGTCCATCCAGCGTCCTAGGGATATGATGAATTTTCTCATTGAATTCTTTTGATTTCTGCCTGAGAGTGAACTCCTTTGTGGGCTTTGATATCCTAACACAGCTTGAATGGATTGGCATGTAGTGACTGTCTTTTCAGCTACCTTAGTGGCTGATGATAGAGATGTCAGCTCAGACTGGTGGTTCTAGTAATCTGTTCTAAGCCTTGGGTTGATCTCTGCTTGGACACACAGACGCAAGTGTGCAATTGAAGCCTCAGAAGCTTTCTTATCCTGTGGTGGCACCCAATCTTCAGTGGACTGGATCTGGACCCCAAGGGAAAGCTCTCGTGTATTTATTTATTATTATTTTTTGAGTTGGAGTCTCACTCTGTCGCCCAGACTGGAGTGCAGTGGCTGCTCTTGGCCACCGCAGCCTCGACCTGCTGGGCTCCGGCGACCCTTCCACTGAGCCTTCCAAGTAGCCGGAACTACAGGCGCGCGCTACCACACTTGGCTTATTTTTTGATTTATTGTAGAGATGAGGTCTCGCCAAGTTTCCCAGGCGGTTCTCAAACCTGCAGGCTCAGGCAATCCACTCACCTTGGCCTCCCCAAGCGTGGGATTACAGGCTGAGCCACCAAGCCCGGCCTCGTGTATTTATTAATAGTAGGACTCACGGTTGCAAGTATAAGAAAGCCCGACTCAAGTCCTAAGGTCAAAAGAGGGCTTTACTGGCACCTAAATCCATGGAAGGGCCAAAGAACCAAACTTCAGGATGGGCAGCTCCCCTGTTGGGCTCAGGAACGGCTAGGGCTAGTTCACAGAATGTTCTGGAACAATTTTTGTGTCTCTTTTTTTTTTGGCTTTTCTCTGTAAGCTGCTTTCTTTGCCCTTACTGCAAACTGGCTTTCCTGAGGTGAACACATGGTGACGTGTCTGAGATTTTTTTTCCCCCCACAAAGTGGCAGTTTATTTATTTAATTTTAAAAATGGGGGGTACAATTCGGGATTAGGTGTACACTTGGTCATCGTACAGGTAAAGTTTGAGCCCTCCTTTGGCTCCCACTTTGTCTGGTTTGAGATCAGTTACCCTTATTGATGTTGTGAGCCCACCCCCACTGTCTGAGATTTTTTTTTTTTTTTTGAATTGGAGTCTCACTCTGTCACCCAGACTGGAGTGCAGTGGCCGCTCCCGGCCACCACAGCCTCGACCTGCTGGGCTCCGGCGATCCTTCCGCCTCAGCCTTCCAAGTAGCTGGAACTACAGGCGCGCTCTACCACGCCCGGCTAATTTTTGATTTATCGTAGAGATGAGATCTCACCAAGTTGCCCTGGCGGGTCTCAAACCCGCAGGCTCAGGCAATCTACTCACCTCAGCCTCCCAACTTTTAATGCCACAGTTTCTGCCACCAGAGAGTTACTGACTAGCGTGGTGTCCATTCCCAAGACTAGATCCCAGGGAAAGGATGCATTGGCCCAGCTGGGTCACATGACCAGGATAGGCATGGGAGAGTCACAGGGTATTAACAGGGCGTCTATTAAATTAGCCACGGAGAGAAGAAGTTTCTAGAACAGTGGATAGTCCCCTTGGGAGGCAAATGACATCCAGCTGGGTCACTCGATCTAACTCCAATTCTGATAACAAACTTTTCCTGTGAAAGTTGGTCATTTAGGAAAATAAATTCCTATTTTGGTGAAGTTAAAACTTGTCTTTCTGGCCTCACATCAGTAAGTTCAGTACTTTGAGAGATCAAGGCAGGAGGATTGCCTGAGCCCAGGAGTTTGAAACTTGCCTGGGCAATACAGTGAGACCTCATTGCGACATAAAAAATAATAATAATAACCAGGAGTAGTGGTGCAGGCCTGTAGTCTCAGCTACTTGGGAGGCTGAGGCAGGAGGATCCCCTGAGCCCAGGAGGTTGAAGCTGTGATGAGCTGTGGTCTTGCCACCTCACTCCAACCTGGGTGACAGAGTAAGACCCCAACTCAAAAATAAAATTGTCTTTCCCATAAGAAAGGCAATAAGGGGGGAGGGGTGTTTAAGTGTATAAAGTATCCCCTCGTAAAGTCTTGTAAGGATTCAGTGATATAACACAACACAAGTGTCTAGCACACAGTAAGCGCTCAATGCTGGCTGTTATTATCATAAACAAAAAGAGTTCTTTAGAAGACATTCATGAGAAGCCATTGAAATGGGCGTTCCTTCTCCGTTGCTTCCTGACTTGGGTGGAAACTTGCAGCCAGGCCAGTCTCACCGGTAGTTGGTGAGAGTTGAGTGTCTCGCTGGGGGTCAGATCTCCTGAGCGTGCGTGTCTCTGGGGACCACAGAAGTAAAGCCGCAGTCGCGTCTATGCAGGATCAAATTCTCTGCCCGTCCCCTGAAACCTCCACCCCAAACCGAAATTAAAGTGAATTTGTTTCCCGAGACAATCTCATTTCCTCCGAAACGGTCTAATTTTCCCAGGAAGTGGTTTATTTCATCAAACCCCAAAATGATTTCAGCTGTCTCAGGGAATGAGCTTCCCCTGTTCTCAGCCCCAGCGTCTGCGTCCCCGTCACTTCCTGGAAATGCAGACGGAGGACTGCACAGGGCATCTCGATCCTGCCCGGGGATTTTCCAGACCCTAAATGGAATGTGGAGACAAGGCCGGCCGTGCCCTCGAGCAGTGTTAAGTGCACCTACAAGCACTGGCTTTCCAGTAGGGATTGTGTGGAGGAGACATACGGTTTCTAGAACTGACAAGACATTCTGATCACGAGAACAAGCCGCATGGACCGATGGAGGTAGCCACACAGAAGGGGCCTGGCTCGGCTGGGGGCTGTGGCCAGGCTAGCTGGCTGGGGGCTTTCTGCAAGCCGCCTCACTCCCTGGCTTGGTTCTCCCATCTCTAAAACGGAAATGAAACTCGGAGATGCACATGAGACCAGGGCTGTGGGATGGCCTAGCCGGTTGGTTGACTCACAGGGAGCACTCCCAGGCCCCCTCCTCTGGCAGGACGGTGGGAACAGAGAGGGACTCCGTAGCCCGTATCAGTCGACAGTCAAATTGTTCTTTAAGCACCACTTTTCTTTAATCAGGCTGTTCTTCACCGGGGCTGTTTTAATTAGGGACCCACTGTCAACACAAAACATATGTTCTGAAGTCTTGCTTTGGTTACTAATGATGCCAGGATTATTAAGTCTGGAAGGAATTTCCAGCTCCGGCTGGCGTGGCCTCTCCTCCCCGCCCCCAGTCCTTCAAGCCCCGGTCCTCTGCATCTCAGTTTTCACCCACTTACCCGTTCCTTGGCATGGCTGCCCTCTTGGAAACAGACCCACGGAAGCAATGGGTTCACATCAGTATTCAGGGCATCATATCCCGCAACGTGGCTCTGACCCTCTCCTGTTCCTGCTGACAATCCTCCCATAGAGATTTAGATTGGTGATCTGGTATTCCTTCAAACTACATTTTTTTTTTTTTTGAGTTGGAGTCACTCTGTTGCCCAGACTGGAGTGCAGTGGCACGCTCCCGGCCACCGCACCCTCGACCTGCTGGGCTCAGGCAATCCTTCCGCCTCAGCCTTCCAAGTAGCTGGAACTACAGGCACGCGCCACCACGCCCGGCTAATTTTTTGATTTATTGTAGAGATGAGGTCTCACCAAGTTGCCCAGGCGGGTCTCGAACCCGCAGGCTCACCAATTCACTCACCTCAGCCTCCCAAGGTGTGGGATTACAGGCTGAGCCACCGAGCCTGGCTCAAACTACATTCTTTAGAAAAATAGTAGACACACGCTACATACGCTATATATGTGTAGACACACAAACACACACACACTACAAACATATTTTTCCTTTTTTTCCCCCTGTGAATTGGAGAAGGAGCAGAGTTGTGGCCTACTGGCTGAGCTCAGTTGCTTCTCAATTGTACCAAGTGTGGCAGGCAGCCTTCTACATCGGCCCCCCCACCTACTGGGATTTGTGCCCTGTGCAACGGCCTCCTTTTGAGTGTGAGCCGGACCCAGTGACTTGTTTGAAGCCAATAGGATGTCACAAAAATGATGATTTCACTTCCAAGATTAAGTTATAAAAGACCATGCCAGCCGGGCTTGGTGGCTCAGCCTGTAATCCCGCGCCTTTGGGAGGCTGAGGGGAGTGGATTGCCTGAGCCCGTGGGTTCGAGACCCGCCTGGGCAACTTGGAGAGACCTCATCTCTACAACAAATCAAAAATTAGCTGGGCGTGGAAGTGCGTGCCTGTAGTTCCAGCTACTTGGAAGGCTGAGGCGGAAGGATGGCTGGAGCCCAGCAGGTCGAGGCTGCGGTGCCCGAGAGCAGCCACTGTACTCCAGTCTGGACGACAGAGTGAGACTCCAACTCAAAAAAAAAAAAAAAAAAAAAGACCATGCCTTCCATCTCACCTGTGCTGGTACAATCACAGCTTACCACAGCCTCAACCTCCTGGGTTCAAGTGATCCTCCCACCTCAGCCTCCCAAGTAGTTGGGACTACAGGTGTGTGCCATCATGCCCAGCTAATTTTTCTATTTCTTTCTTTTCTTTTTGTAGAGATTTCTCAATTTGTTGCCCGGGTTGGTCTCAAACTCCTGGGCTCAAGCAGTCCTCCTGCCTCAGCCTCCCAAAGCACTGGGCTTACAGGTATGAGGCCAGAAAGACAATTTTTATTTTATTTTATTTTTTATTTATTTATTTTTTTTTGAGTTGGAGTCTCACTCTGTCGCCCAGACTGGAGTGCAGTGGCCTCTCCTGGCCGCCGCAGCCTCGACCTGCTGGGCTCCGGCGATCCTTCCGCCTCAGCCTTCCAAGTAGCCGGAATTACAGGCGTGCGCTACCACGCCTGGCTGATTTTTTGATTTATTGTAGAGACGAGGTCTCGCTGCCCAGGTGGGTCTCGAACCCGCGGGCTCAGGCAATCCACTCACCTCAGCCTCCCAAAGGCGCGGGATTACAGGCTGAGCCACCGAGCCCGGCTAGAAAGACAATTTTTAACTTCACTAAGATAGAACCAAAGTGCTTTGGTTACAGGTGTGAACCCTGAGCCATGGGCACTCTTGACTGTGTTCTCAGATACAGTTGGCTGTCATGTGGAGAGGCCTGAGGGACCTGGAAATGAGGAAGACTGCAGTCCAATGGCTGCTCAGCACCCTGAAAGAGATTCTGCCCCAGTGAAGCCTTCAGATGACTACAGCCCTTGCTGATACCCTGATTGCAGCCTCCTAAGACACCCTGAAGTGGAGGAGTCAGAGAAGCTACGAAGTGACATGTGTGTGTTGTGTTAAGATGCTACATTTATGGCGATTTCCTGTGCAGCAACTCAAAACGAATACCTCCAAGCAATTCAGTCTGACCCCAAATTGACAAACTCATGAGGTTACACGCCCGGTCAGGTGGAACAAGACAGTTTTTTCTAGAAAGCGAAGCGGGTGGTGACACCTGCCTCAGAGTGCTAGTGTGAGTGTGATACAGAATGGCTTTGTTCAGGCTTGGCTTCCAGTAGGTGCCACATTAGCAGGAGCTATTATCCCTGGTTCCTCCAGACCCACCTTGTTGATCCCCCTCTCTGGAGACTTCTCAGTCACTCGGCATCCCTCGCCAGGGAAAGTTCATCACTTACTGTCCCCGGAGCTCTCAGCGCGCCTTAGAGAAACTTGGCCACTCTCTGCTATAGTTAGTCGCTTCTGGTTGTTTTTGTTTTTTTTTTTCTGAGTTGGACTTTCACTCTGTCCCCAGACTGGAGTGCGGTGGCACGATCACAGCTACTGCAGCCTCGACCAACTAGGCTTCAGGCGATCCTTCCCTCTCAACCCCCCAAGTTGCTGGGACTACAGGCACACACTACCACACTCAGATAATTTCTAAAATGTTTTTTGTAGAGATATGGTCTCACTATGTTGTCCAGGCTGGTCTTGAACTTCTGAGCTCAAGCAGTCCTCTCACCTTGACCCTCCCAGGGTGCTGGGATTACAGGTGTGAGTCACTGCATCAGGTCTCATTTTTTTCTAAGTACCCCCTTCTTTCTATTATACTATTATACTGTGAAATTCACCTTTGCATCTGCAGCACTCAGCAAAAGTCCTCACCGGAAGTCAAGGTTTAAAGCCACCCTTTCTACCTCTCTGTTCCCAGCAAATATAGTACCTCCTTGGGGGCAAATGAAAGAGACCGTCTGGTTTTGTTCTCTGCAAGGGCAGAGAGAACCATCTTGACCATCACCTGCATGACCTAACCGCAAATAAAACTCACTATGGAGGGAAACCACAGGAGTCGAGAAAAGTCACGCAGAGGAAGTGAGATTCCTTGACAGGGAGGTTCCTTGGTCCTCAAAGGCCAGGAGCGTTCAAGTTCCTCTTCGTGTTGCTCATGAAGAGATGAGAACAGGCGTCAGACAGCTTTGGAGCTTGAAGGAAACTCAGAGATTGTCCAATGTCGGTAGCTTCTAGTACGTCCATTTTACAGATGAGGAAACTGAGGTAACTGGATAAGCAGGTCAGTCACATAGTATGGAAGAGAAAGGGCAGCGCAGGGATTGAAAGCTAGGGCTGCTTGTGGTGGGAGGGCTCTGCAGCTTCGTAGATACTTCTGCAACCTAGTGGGCCACTCACTTAAGAGAAATCCCAGGCTTGCCTTCCACTCCCTGGCCAAGGAGAAGGGAGAGTGGCATGAGCCTCTCCTGAAGGCTTCTTCCTTGTTTGTCCCACCTAAAATTATATTTGCTTACTTTCTTATTTTTTTCTCATTATGAAAGTCCTGGATGCTTATAAAAACAACGCAACCGTTTTGAAACAAACAAATAAAATAACACACAAAACAACACAAGTTTTACATGTGCACAGGAAATTAAAGTCTGCTTTGTTGGTCAGTGTGTCCACAATGCTTAGTTTGGGATGAAGTAGGTAAGCAATCAATATTTATTTAATATGTAAACAAGTTATTGCCAAGAGGCTAGATTATGGGAGGGGCATTGGCTTTCATTTTACAAACTACCGTGTTATGATGTTAATAGTATGTGTCAACATGGTGGGGCTAAGGGATGCCCAGATCGCTGGTCGAACATTGTTTTAGGGTGCATCTGTAAGAAGGTTTCTTGAAGCAATTAGCGTCTGAAGCCGCAGACTGAGCGATGTCGGTGGGCATCATTCAATTCACCGAGGGCCCAAATGGAACAAAAAGACAGAGGAACGGCAAATTCTCTCTCTCTCTTTGAGCTCGGACATCTATCTTTTTGTGCCCCCGGACATGGGAGCTCCAGGGCTTATCCAAGACCCCCCCCTCCTTCTGTGAGTTCTCAGACCTTTGACATTGGACTGGGAGTTACACCGTTGGTTTCCCTGGTTCTCGGGTCTTTGGATACGGACCAAATCACACCACCAGTTTTCCTGGTTCTCCAGCTTGCAGAAGGCATACTATGGGACTTCTGGTCTCTGTAATTCTGTGAGCAAATTCCCATAATAAGTCACCTCTTGTCTGTGTATGTGTCCATGTATCTATCTGTCTATGTCTCTATCTCACCTATCATCTCTATCTGTGCATCTATCATCTCTATCATCGATCATCTATCTCTATCTATGTATCTATCATCTATCTCTATCAATCATCTATCACCTTTCTATCATCTATCTCTGTGTATCTATCATCTCTATCATCTTTCTATCTAACTATCTCTGTGTATCTATCATCTCTATCATCTATCTATTTATCATCTTCTATCATCTATCTATATCTTTGTATCTATCATCTCTATCCAGCTATCATCTTTCTCTCGTCTATCTCTATCATCTTTTTATCATCTATTTGATCTGTCTTTTATAATCTATCTATATTTATGTATCTCTCAATCATCTATCATCTTTCTCTCGTCTATGTTCTCTCATCTATCTATATCTAGGTGTCTATCATCTATCCCTCTCTGTTGATCTATCCATCCATCATCTATTTATCTATCTGCTATCAATCGATATCTATCATCATCTTCCTATCATCTATCTGTGTATCTATCACCCTTCTGTCATCTGTCTTCTATCATCTGTCTTTATTTATGCATCTATCATCTCTGCCATCTATCGTCTGCCTATGTGTCTTCTCTCATCTCTCTCTATCTATGTATCTCTCATCTCTCTTCCATCATTTATCAATCTATATCCATCTACCATCTTTCTGTCATCTGTCTATCTATCTTCTCTATCATCTTTCTACCTATCATCTATCATATCTCTATCATCTGTCTCAATCCCTCCATCCATTTACGATCTCTCTCTCCATCTATCTAGTCATCTATCTGTGTTTATCTATTACTTATCTCCCTCTCTCTGTCATCTAGCTCTGTCATCTGTTCATCTCTCCATCTCTCTATTTATCTATCTATGTAATCATCTATCTCTGTCCATCTATTATCTAGCTGTCTGTCTATTGATCTGTCTCTGTCTGTCTCTCATCTCCTATCTATCCATCTTATTGGTTCTGCTTCTCTGGAGAACCTTGACTAATACATATATTATTTGAATTTATAAATAGTGTGTGTATTTTTAAACATAAATAACTCATTGATATATTTTGGTTGTAAAATGCAGAAGGTATGAAGTAAATAATTAGAAAAACTATTGGAAAAGAAAGTTGCCTTGTGTATTAATTTCCCAACAATACTGTGACAAAGTGCCACAAACTGGGGGACTTAGACAACAGAAATTTATTATCTCACAGTGCTAGAGGTCAGAAGTCTGAAAACAAGGTATTGGCAGGGCCACGCTCCCTCTGAAACCCATAAGCAAAGTTGTTCTTGCCTCTTCTGGTGGTGTGCTGGCAATTTTTGGTGTCCCTTGGCCTCCAGTGACATAACCCTAATCTCTGGCCCTTATGACATCCTCCCTGCCTGTGTCTGTGTCCTCACGTGGTTGTAACTGTCTTCTTATGAGGACACCAGTTATCTTGAATAAGGCCTACCCTAATGGCCTCATTTGAACTTAATTACCTTGTAAAGACCCAGGCTCTGAAGCTCAGGGAGGAAAAGTTCACACCCAGGTCCTCCAGTGAGTTTCGAGAACTAAGTCAGAAATTCCTTTCAATTTCCAGAAATAACTGGAGATATAGTAATTCCTCTTATCCACAGGGAATATGTTCTAAAGCTGCCAGTGGGTGCCTGAAATCATGGATATGACCTGTCTTAGTCAATTTTCTACTGCAGGAATACCACAAACTGGGTAATTTATGAAAAATAAAAATAAATAAGAACAACTAGCCCGGTTGGCTCATGATTCTAGAGGCTGAGAACTCCAACCGCATGGTGCAGGTGTCTGGCCAGGGTCATTCTGCAGCAGAAGGCATCATATGGCAAGTGAGTGCATGAGACAGAGGTAAAAAAAGAAGGGAGTGAACTTCAACAATTAACTCAAGTCTGGGATAATGGCTATCCATTTATGAGGGCTCTGCTTTCATGATCTAATCACTTCTTAAAGGTACCATGTCTTAATACTGTTACAATGGCTATTAAATTTCAACATGAGTTTGGTGGGGATATTCAAATTATAGCAGTAACAAACCCTATATATACAGTCATACATATTTCTATATATAATATATATTTTATGGATATATGTCTAAGATAAAGTTTAATTTATGAATTATGCACAGAAAGAGATTAACAACAGTAGCTAATAATAAAATAGAATAATTATAACAATATACTGTAAAGAAAGTTGTGTGAATATGATCTCTCTCTTCAGTCAAAATATCTTCTTTTACTGTTCTCACCTATGTTTGAACTGTGTTGACCATGGGTAACTGAAACTGTGAAAAGTGAAACATCCAAAAACAAGACCATGGATAAGGGGAACTACTGTACATCTCCATTGTTGGATCAATGAGTTTTCAGAGTAGGGGTCTAAATCCCACACTCACTGTCCATAAGCTATGCATCACTGGGCCACCAGGTGAATCTCGGTTTTCTTGTCTGTAAAATGGAGGGTAATAATACCCATGTTGCAAGCTTATCTTGCAGCTCAAAGGAGTTGTGTGTAGTTGGCAAATTCAAAGGTACATAATTAATGGTAACTATTATAATTGTTACCATTGTTGTTATTATCTTTATTATGATACGGTCTTAACAAGAGACAAGTTGAAATCCATGAAGGAATTTTACTCTGACAATCTTTTTGGGGAATGGCGAAATCATTTACAATCAGGGGTTAGATGAAGCTAGCTTTTCTTGACATTGTTGGAAAAATCAGGCATCCCTAGGGAAAGCTAGGGAGTCAGTTAAAGCTAGGGAGCTAGGGAGTCAGTTACATTAAACTGTATCAGGAAGGGATGTCAGGCTGGCGACAGCCATTATGGAGTGATGGGTGATAAATACCACTTCCTTCTAGAGAGCTCTCAGACAGCTCTCAGGCCTGCATGAATTTTGAAAAGTAGAATTCTTTATGGATTCCGCCGGAAAAAAAAATGTATTCTGGAGAAAAACACACACCCCAGTCGTTGTAGGAAACTTGGCAATGCTGTCTTCTGAGACGAAGTAGAGAGACTGATTTGAACCTATGGGCCAGGCGCTTTGTTTGATGGCTCTGTGTCTGATATGTTCTGATTTCATGTGACAAGAGGGAACAACTTCTAACAAAGCAGGAGTAATGTGACCAGGAAACATCAAATTCCCCTCCCAGCGGTTTCCCAGAAGACTCAGAAATGTTACAAGCATGTTGTGTTCTTCATATAAAAACACTCATTTAATTGCCTCTGCAATTAATTAGTTCTGTTCTTGCCAAATTGCGTTCAGACAAATGCCCTGGCAGACTCTCTCATTCCTGGTCTGGTTAGGTGCTGGGAGGAGGGAGGTTGTCTTGACAGAATACATGCCCCTCATTGTTCATTCCAGTGGCCATGGGAGAGTTTCTATTGGTTTGCTTTTTTGTTTTTAGGATTATGGATGAGAATGCCAACTTGAGAAAGTGGGGCTCGAACTCTCTGATGGACTGTTGGCTCAGGCTGGTTATTCAGTGGAGAACTGGCTCTACCTTCATCCTTAGATGGTGCGTTCCAAGGGAGTTTAGTTACGTAACTATGTTCCTGAAACAGAAGGTATCCCCTTTACCAACAATGGAAAGACCCACGTGGGTCTTAAGTGCCATCTCAGGGGTAACTGCTCCTTGGGATGATTTAAAAGGACCAACCCCCAAAGGATCCAACCTCAGCCTCCTGATTAGCTGGGAATACTGAAACACATCACCGCAGCAGGATAATTCTTTGATTTTTTTGTGGAGATGAGGTCTGACTATATTGCCTAGGCTCCAGGAGTTGTGCCTGGCCTGACATTCTGCATTTTTAGCAAGTTTGTCAGTGTTGCCAATCCTTCTGGCTCACTGAGAAAATTTTGTCCAACATACACTGAGTCGCAAAGCCTCTGTTTATCTCAGGGTATCTGAGAAGTAAACAAAGATGAGAGCCTTAAAAAAATAAAATAAAACAAATAAAGGGACCAACCCTGCGCATCCACTCAACCACCACTCCTGCAGCATAAGTTGTATTTATTTTATTTTATTAAGTTGAAGTCTCACTCTGTCACCCTGGCTAGAATGTAGTGGTACAATCATGGCTACTGCAGCCTTGACACTCTTAGGCTCAGGCAATTTTTCCACCTCAGTCTTCCAAGTAGCTGGGACTACAGATGCACACCCGGCTAAATTTTTAAAAAAATTTATTGTAGAGACGAGGTCTCACCAAGTTGCCCAGGATGGTCTCAGACTCCTGGGCTCAGGTAATCCTCTCGCCTCGGCCTCCCAAAGTGCTGGAATTACAGGTGTGAACTATAGTGCCCAGTTAAGAGAAGTTTGTTTGTTTCTTTTTAAAATAACTTAACTTTGTGAAGTGGCAGTATTGTAGCCAATGAAGTTTATCCAAGGTGCAGTCATAGCTCTTTGGAAATCTTCCCCAATGCCCCGCCATGACGACTTGAAATATAGTCAGCATTAGCAATTTTTGACAGTTTCTACAGAGACTGAATTTTGAAGAAAGAAAAAACTGGATACAATTTTTTTACAAAAATTAACTTAATCGACATGGTAGTAAGGAGCCTATGGGTTTTATTTCTGTGGTTTAAGAAACGTTCTCTTGAGGCATAAGGAGACCAAGGAGAGAGACCTCTACTCCCGCCCGCCTCTCTCTCTCTCTGCTTCTTTTCTCTCTGCCCTCGGCTCTCTGCACCTGTGGATTTGGTTTTCTGCCCTGGTGGTGTTCAGTCTGGTGTGCTCTAGAAATAGCCTTTACGAAGCCCAAGTGGGCCGGGCTCGGTGGCTCAGCCTGCAATCCCGCGCCTTTGGGAGGCTGAGATGAGTGGATTGCCTGTGCCCGCGGGTTCGAGACCCGCCTGGGCAGCGAGACCTCATCTCTACAATAAATCAAAAAATCAGCCGGGCGTGGTAGCGTGTGCCTGTAATTCCGGCTACTCGGAAGGCGGAGGCGGAAGGATCGCTGGAGCCCAGCAGGTTGAGGCTGCGGTGGCTGGGAGCGGCCACTGCACTCCAGTCTGGGCGGCCGAGTGAGACTCCAACTCCAACTCCAAAAAAAAAAGAAGAAGCCCAAGGGGTTTTTTCTTCTTCCCTCAGTTGATCACGTTTCTGGCGACGACTCTCACCTACCTGGTTCCGAGGATGGGATTTCAGTTTCGGGTCTTGTTACACTGTTGGGGTTTTTCAAACCAGTCTCTTTGTTTCCATAAGTTCATGCTGTAGGATGGCTACCAGAGAGATTCCTCAAGCATCACCAGCATCATCTCCATCAGAATTAACCTTCACCAAGCACTTCTTGTGTATCATGTGCTCTGATACCTGCACTACACAGGTCATTGCATTGAATATTTAAGCAATCCTATGTGAGAGGTATTTTTCTTGTTTTTTCTTGTTTTTTTTGTTTTTTTTTTTGAGTTGGAGTCTCACTCTGTCGCCCAGGCTGGAGTGCAGTGGCATGCTCCTGGCCACCGCAGCCTCGACTTGCTGGGCTCAGGCCATCCTTCCGTCTCAGCCTTCCAAGGAGCCAGAACTACAGGTGCATACTACCGCCCCCGGCTAATTTTTGATTTATTGGAGAGACGAGGTCTCGGCAAGTTGCCCAGGTGGGTCTTGAGCCCGCGGGCTCAGACAATCCACTCGCCTCGGCCTCCCAAAGTTCTGGGATTACAGGTTGAGCCACCAAGTCCGGTCTATGTTTCTTTTCTTATTTTGAAGATGAGAAAATGGAGACTCAGAGAGGTTGCATCACAAGTTCAAAATCACACAGCAAGTAGGTAGTGAAGCTGAAACGTAAGGACATGCTCTCTGAACCCAGATCCCTCCCCATCCCAATTTACCTTTCCTACATTTTGTCACGTCCCTACTCAAAGTTGCCTGGATGGGCCCCTTCACCTCTAGGATAAAGAGGCAGCTCTTCAGCGTGGCAGCCAGTGCCTGTCTCTGCTGATTCACTCTGCACAGCCAATCCAGGACAGGGGATTCCCTCATGATCTTCCTTGCTTTTCGTGTTCCAGCCGTGTCCCAGCCCCAACTTTCTGCTCATTTTGTCTGAAACATTATTTTCTGAATCTCCCCAGAAGTTATTTGCAACATCCTTTCGCTCGCCATGGCACTTCCAGTCCCAACCATTATTCCAGTGGTCCCCAACCTTTCTGGCTTCGGGGACCAGTTTCGTGGAAGACAATTTTTCCACGGACCAGAGGTGGGGGGTGGGGTGGTTTCTGCATGATTCGAGCACATTACATTTATTGTGCACCACATTGTAATATATGATGAATAGTTATACAACTCATCATAGTACAGAATCAATGGGAGCCCCAGGCTTACTCTCCTGCTACTTGATGATCCCATCCAAGGGTGATGGGAGACCGTGACACCTGAAGTGTGCGACTTATGTCCAGTCCACTCTGTAACCTCATCTTTGTTGCTGTCGCTGCCAAAAACCCTGCTTCACAAAGATAGGATTTTGGAAATGGAAACAGGCTTTTTAGTGCTGATCTGACAGGAGGTGGAGCTCAGACGGTAATGCCAGTGAGGGGAGAGGCTGTACATACAGTTTAAGCTTCACTTACATCTGGCTCTCACCTCCTGCTATGTGACCCGGTTTCTAAATGGCAATGAAACGGTACAGGTACATGGCCCGAGGGCTTGGGGACCACTACATTATTCCACTCCAGATTTGATAAGAACCAAGTTTATAAAACAGGACACATGGTAAAACTTTAATAGAAGGTGCCTCTAGTTTTTTTTTAAGTTTAGTTTTACATATTTTTAGAGAAATGCATATACATTGTTTTAAAAATAGAGAAGCATTGCTAAAAAAAAAATATAATCAGCAATATTGCCCCACATGAATCTGCTTCTCAGAGGCAATTACTTTTATCTTTAAAAGCGGTTTCTTTTAATTATGAGAGTGTATTTTATAAACTATGCCTATCTCCCTCTTGATTCTCCAATTTCAACCGTTTTAATTGATTATATATTATAATATGTCAGCAATTTTAGCTCTTATATAATCCCTTTTTAGCATCTAAGAATATCTCTATGACAATTTTTTGTTAAGTTCACTTTCGATGTTTATAATATTGTGACTGCAGTATATGTTGTACACTGCTAAGACAAATTCGAAATGCAATTATATTCTAATTTTTTTTTTTTATTTGGAGTCTCAATCCATTGCCCAGGCTGGAATACAGTGGTACGCTCATGGCCACCCCAGTGTTGACCTACTGGGCTCCAGCAATCCTTCTGCCTCAGCCTTCCAAGTAGCTGGAACTACAGGAGCATGCTACCATGGCTGGCTAATTATTTAATTAATTGTAGAGACGAGGTGTCACCATGTTGCTCAGGCTGATCTCAAACCCGTGGGCTCAGACAATCCTCTCACCTCAGCCTCCCAAAGTGCTGGGATTACAGGCTTGAGCCACCGCACTCGGCCTATATTCTAATTTTTAGACAACTTTTGTCTTCTCTAGAGTTGTTACTTGTTTTGTTTCTTTTTTTAAATTTTTTTTTCAAAGTTGTGGGGGTACAGTTCAGGGTTAGGTATACAAATGTTCATTATGCAGGTACCCTTGTTAAGGAGGTGTGCCCCCCTTCCCCAGGCAGATTCCCACGACTGCCAATCCCGCTTCCCCGTCCCCCTCCCGACAGTTTCCTACTACTGCCAATCATTCTCTTATAGTGTTACGATGATTATTCAAGTTCTGCTATGAGTGAGAACATGTGATACTCAGTTCTTTGTTTCTCTGAAAGATCACTCAGTATTATAGACTCTAAGTCCATCCAGGTTGCTCCGAAGTTCATGATTTTGTTCTTCTTTATGGCTGCGTAATATTCTATCATGTATATGTACCACATTTTAAAAATCCAGTCCTCTTTTGGTGGGCAGCACGGTGGGTTCCATGTTCTTGCTACTCTGAACAATCACTTGCTTTGTTTCTTTAAAATATGCTTGATCCTCTCAAAATCTTTGGATCTGCTCATACCTTTCAATGGCTCGTATTTCTGCAATGCCACGCATGCCTGTTGGACGACCAACTCTTCACAATACCCCTGGAAAAATCCCTGGGGACTCCGTTCTGCTCTTCAGCATGCTGTAGACCTGTCATTGCCATCATCTAAAGAATTCCTGTCACTTCTCTCTTTTTTTGGATCCGCTGTTTCCTGGATCCTCTATTCAGTCTTTTGCAGCTAATGCCCTTGAGTGTTAGTTTGCTCCGAGTACAAGGATAGGCTAAAGATAAAGCTGCGTCTCAAAAGCAATCTTCCTTTGCACCCTTTAGCAGATGAATGCCCTCAAGAAAAGTTATAAAACAATACCACGGACTGGTTGATTTAAACAATAGAGACTCATTTTCTCACAGTTCTGGAGGATGGAAATCCAAGATCAAGGTGCCAGCAGGGTTGGCTTCTGGGGAGGCCTCTCTCCTCAGTTTGCAGATGGCATCTTCTCATATGACCTTTTCTCTGTGTCAGTGGAGAAAAAGAGGGTGCTCTGGTGTCATTTCTTTTTAATAGGGACACCAGTCCTATTAGATGAGGGCCCACTCCTATGACCACATTTAACCTCAGTTATCTCCTTAAAAACCCTATCTGCAAGTACAGTCACATTGGAGTTAGGGCTTCCACATGAATTTTGGGAGGATGTCATTCAGTCTATAATAACTTTTTTTGATGGTATTCATCTGCTAAAGGGTGCAAAGAAGATTGCTTTTGAAGGTGACACTTTATCTTTATCCTATCCTTGTGCTTTATAGACAAGCTTGATCCATATAGAACCTCAAGTGAAAAATTACTTTTCTTAAAGAAAACAGTTTGGCACTGTGTAGCAAGATTTAAAAGTGCATTCTCTTTTACCTAGCACCTTCACTCCTGAGCATAAACCCTGGAGACAGTTTTGCACAGATACACAAGAGCACCTGCAGGAGAAAAAAGTATAAAGTGTATAAAGTACTGTATAAGCAATGCAATATTTGTCTACCATTGTCCCTTTAAAATTTATTGACCCTGGATAAAAGTCGGGCAGACCCATGACTTTTTTGCTTGCTATCAGAGGCTAGAGAATCCTATCATTACTTTAATTCAGAGAACAGAGGCACAGTTCAGGAATTAGAATGGTTAGCCCAGTACATAAGCAATTTTCAACCTTCATCTAAATATAAGACTTCTCCTTCATTCTCCAGAGACTGACTGATGTCTGGGCTGACCCAGGGTCTGGTGTGTGAGGGGTATGTGTTACACAGAAGATGTCTTTGGTTTCTCCAACTGTCTTGGTTTTCAAAGGTCTTCTTGGGCAAAATTCATAATGACTGCAGATCACCTCTCTGTCCCAAGGGCCACCTTTGATCCATGAGAAACATTTATATATCCTCTGCCCCAATGTAGGAGAGCCCAGGCTGATCCAATATAGTGGTCACTCTCCTGGACCAGCTCATTCACCCACCCATCTATGCATTTAACCACTATCCATTCATCCATTTATCCACCACTAATTCATCCATCCATCCTTCATCCATCTATCCATTCACTCATTCATCCATCCATTCAACCATCCATTCACCCACCATCCACCATCCATCAATCTACTGTCCATATAATTACCATCCATTCATCCATCTATCCATCCATCCATTCACCCACCCAGTTGTTTTGTGTGCTCCATGATTTAATGGGAGCAGTTCACTGTGGCCCCTAAACCATAGACATACCAAAGGATTCTATTGAGATCTCTTCTAAGGACTGAGGTGAGAGACAGACATCTTCTTTCTCCCCTTAAAGGGGATAGTGACACAGACATCTTCAAATGTTTCTTCAAAAAAAACCTCCTCCAAAAAACCTCTTCCCTCCTTCAAACTCAACAAGAAAATTTTATATTTCATTTAATATTTGACACATAGAGGCTGCATTTAGATAAACACATTAAATCTTCAAATCATTTTATTGTCATTTTGAGCATGAGATATGACAAATACTCTTATCAATATGTCCATAATTTCTTTTATAATTTATTTTTTATAAATTATACCATAATTTGTAAAATTCATAAAAGATTGACTCACGTTAAATATTTTTTAACATTTTATAAGTTGATCAAGTGAATACTGCAGTAACTTTTTTTGTTGTTGTTTAAATAGGGAGTTCTCAAGATTTTATAGCTGTGACTGCACTCAGAAATACGTTTAGAAAATGGCGTTATACAAATCAAAACCACACTGAGATATCACCTAACTCCAGTCAGAATGGCAATTATCAACAACTCAAAAAATAACAGCTGCTGGAGAGGGTGTGGCGAAAAGGGAACACTTCTACACTGTTGGTGGGAGTGTAAACTAGTGCAACCTCTGTGGAAAGCAGTGTGGTGATTCCTAAAAGCTCTAAATATCAACCTCCCATATGATCCCGCAATCCCCCTACTGGGAATATACCCTGAAGAACTCAAATCACTCTATAAAAAAGATACCTGCAACATGCATGTTTATCACAGCGTTGTTCACAATAGCAAGAACCTGGAAACAACCATGCTGCCCATCAAAAGAGGACTGGATTTTAAAAATGTGGTACATATACACGATGGAATACTACGCAGCCATAAAAAAGAACAAAATCATGAGTTTTGCAGCAACCTGGATGGAACTAGAGTCTATAATACTGAGTGACCTCTCACAGAAACAAAGATCCGAGTATCATGTGTTCTTACTCATATAATTGACCTTGAACATCCAATGTAATACTATAAGAAAATGACTGACGGTACTGGGAAACTATGGGGGGGAGGGCGATGGGATTAACAGTAGCAAATATCTGTCTGGGGAAGGGGAAACACCTCTTATCAATAGGGTGCCTGAATGAAACGTAATTGTACACCTAACCCTTAACTGTACCCCTAACCCTTAACTGTACCCCACAAAACCATAATAAAAAATATTGATTTAAAAAAATAAATAAATAAAAATTTAAAAATTAAAAAAAGAATAAAATATATGATTCTTTAAAAAAAAGAAAGAAAATGGCATTATAAAAAATTGGGGATGAACAGTAATCAATGCAAAACTGCTATGCTATAGAAAATCAATTATTTTCACTGCTTTTTATGTTCGTAAAGTAGATGAGAGGCTCAAAAATCACGAAACTGATTCTTCCCATGGTAATGTCTGTATGTGGCACTGTCTTTGTATCTGATGGCCATGGTTTTGTGTTGCCTCAGTAAAAACATCCAAGTTCACAGTTTGTTTATATTTTTTAATGTTAAAAGATTGAAACAACTTTATATCCATAAATAAGAGACTAAATAAGTGATATATCCATTCAGGACAATGATCCAAATCTGACATATCCATAAATGAAACACCATACATCAGTGATAACCAATAGCAGCAGTACTTATTAACATGGGTAAGTTTTACAAGCAGAATGCAAGGGGCAAAATTCCATATATTTAATATATTATGATAATTGTATGTACATGTATAACTCTATCTACATTTTTTTTTTTTTGAGTCGGAGTCTCACTCTGTCGCCCAGACTGGAGTGCAGTGGCCGCTCCCGGCCACCGCAGCATCGACCTGGTGGGCTCTGGCGATCCTTCCGCCTCAGCCTTCCGAGTAGCCGGAATTCAAGGCATGCGCTACCACGCCCGGCTGATTTTTTGTGGAGATGAGGTCTCGCTGCCCAGGCGGGTCTCGAACCCGCGGGCTCAGGCAATCCACTCACTTCAGCCTCCCAAAGGCACGGGATTACAGGCTGAGCCACCGAGCCCGGCTTATCTACATTTTTAAAGTGAAAAATAATATTGTTTAGGGATACATGTATATGTAACAAAGTATAAAGAAAGATATCCGATATAATTCATGATGACATAGAGGACCGTAATTGCTTCTAGGAAGTGGGGAGATGAATATGAAATACAAAAAAAAAATTATTCAGAGGGTTTCAATTGTCTTGGCAATGTTTTATTTCTTAAATTAGAAGATATTCAGCTGCTCATTGCATAATTAGTTGGAAATATATATATATATATGTATATATATATAATTTTTTTTTGAGTTGGAGTCTCACTCTGTCGCCCAGACTGGAGTGCAGTGGCCGCTTCCAGCCACCACAGCCTCGACCTGCTGGGCTCCGGCGATCCTTCCGCCTCAGCCTTCCAAGTAGCTGGAACTACAGGCATGCGCTACCAGGCCCGGCTGATTTTTTGATTTATTGTAGAGATGAGGTCTCGCTGCCAAGGCGCGTCTCGAACCCGCAGGCTCAGGCAATCCACTCACCTGAGCCTCCCGAAGGCGCAGGATTACAGGCTGAGCCACCGAGCCCGGCTGCTTGAATTATATTTAAAAGAAAATAAATTTTCCTCCCAATTTGAAGGCTACCCTCCAGTCACTTTTAGCTTCCAATGTTGGTGATAAGTCAACTAAGGTCATTTTCTGTTCTGATTTTAATGGCATCTATTGCCTTTTCTTCATTCCTCACTCTGGGAGCTGTTAGAAGCACTGCTTTCCTAAATGTGGTTTCTTTTCAGTTAATTTTTCTGGACACTGCTGGGCCCTTTCAATATAAAAGATAGACTTCCCCCCATTTTTTTAGTTGGAGTCTCACTCTGTCACCCAGACTGGAGTCCATCCCTCCTCCACCCATCTATCCATCCATTCGTCTATGAACAAATGGATGTGCTGCTGGGCTCTGGTGATCCATCTGCCTCAGCCTTCCAAGTAGCCAGAACTACAGGTGTGTGCTACCACGCCCAGCTATTTCTTATTTTTTTGTATTGGCGGTCTCGCCAAATTGCCTGGGCCAGTCTTGAACCTGCAGGTTCAGTCAGTCTACTTGCCTCGGCCTCCCAAAGTGCTGGGCTTACAGGTTGAGCCACCGAGCTCGGCTGACCCTTATTTTTAAATTATGAAATATTTGAGTTATTATTGAAATAATATCCCTCCTTCATTTTCTCTACTCTCATTTTCTGAAAGTACAGTTATTTGGATGCTGGACTTTCTAGATTAATTCTCTAATTTTCATATAATTTCTCTCCAGTTTTTGACCTATTTGACTTTCCATTCTATTATCTGGAGGATTTCTCCAAATTCACCCTTTAACCATCTCGTATTTAAAAAAATTTTAAAAATCATATTTTTAATTTCAAAGGTTATTTTTTCTTAATTTTCAATTTCTATATTGCTGTCCCTTCTTATCTCATGGCTACAACAATTTTTAAAATCTATTCTATAACATCAGATGAATTGATACATTTTCCCCATTGCTTACATTGTATTTTCTCTGCTTGTTCTTTGTCTTTCCTTTTTCTTCTCCTTCTCCCTGTTCCTTCCATCCTCCTCCTCCTTCTTTATTCTCTCCTTTTTCTTTTCCTTCTAGTTTTTGTTTTTTCACAATATAAGTTTTTAATTAAAAGTCTGGACATACTTGGCAGACCATTTTTATGAATGAGGTTATACTAAGAAGCTGAATGAAGGTCTGTGCTTATTCATTGAATGGTGAGTTTTACTACAAGGTAATTGTTCTCAGTGTGTGAACCGTATATGAACCCCTGGGAATCACCAAGATCCTTTCAAGGGGTGCACAATGTTAAAAGTATCTTCATAATAATACTAAGATATTCTTTAACTGGGTTGGAAATTGTACTGGTTCTGGAAAAGCAATTGTGGTGATGATGGATAATTTCATGTGTTCTCTTGACTGGGCTACAGGGTGCCCTGGTGTTTGATCAAACATTATTCTGAGTGTTTCTGTGAGGGTGTTTTGGGTGAGATTAAATCTAGAATTTTTTTTGTTGTGGTAAGCAACGAATAATAGGAAATCAATCCTCTTAAATTTTAAGTATCCAATGTAATATTGTTAATTAGATGTACGTTTATGTATAGCAGACCTCTAGAATGTTTTCATCTTGAATGACTGAAACTATATCTGTTAAATAGCAATTCCTCCTTTCTTCTCTCCATGGCCTCTGGAAACCACCATTCTGCTCTCTATTTCTATAAGTTTGACTGTATCAAATACTTCAAAAAGTGGAATCATGCATCATTTGTGCTTCTGTAATGCACTTATGTTATTAATAATAATGTCTTTAGAGTTCATTCAAGTTGTAACACATGACAGGGTTGTCTTCTATTGTACAATTCTTTATACATTTATCCATCAATGGATATTTAGATTGTTTTTACCACTTGGCTGTTGTAAATCATGATACCAAAAAAAAACATGAAATCACAAATATGTCTTTGAGATTTTCTTTTCAATGATTTTGCATATATGTCCAGAAGTGGAATTGATGGGTAATGTGATAGTCCTATTTTTTTGAATACCCATGCTGCTTTCCATAATGGCTGCACCATTTTACATTTCCAACAACAGTGCATGTTCTCATCAACATTTGCTATTTTCGTTCTTTTTTTTTTTTTTTTTTTTTTTTAGTTGGAGTCTCATTCTGTCACCCAGGCTGGAGTGTAATGGCATGCTCATGGCCACGGCAGCCTTGACCTGCTGGGTTCAGGCAATCCTTCTACCTCAGCCTTTCTAGTAGCTGGAACTACAGGTACGTGCCCCCATGCCCAGATAATTTTTTGATTTATTGTAGAGACAAGGTCTTGCCAAGTTGCCCAGGCTGCTCTAGGATCCCTGGGCTCAGACAATCCTCTTGTCTCTGACTCTTAAAGTACTGGGATTACAGGTGTGAGCAACCATGCCCAGCATTGTTTTTGGTTTTAATAATGCTATTCTAACAGGTGTGTTATTATCTAGAGCCCTTTCATTTCAACTTAATAGACTTCCTTTAGCATTTCTTGAAAGGCAGGTCTAGTGGTGAGGAACTTCTTCCTTCTTCAACTATTGTTAATTTGCCAGTCTTTTTTTCTCTCTCATTGTTGAAGGAAAGTTTTGTTAAATATAATATTCCTGGTGTGTGTGTGTGTGTGTGTGTGTGTGTGTGTGTGTGTGTGTGTATGTTTTCTTTCAGTTCTTTGAATATATCATTCACCTACTTCTGGATTGCAAGACTTCTGCCGAGAAATTTTTGAAGGGTCTTATGGAGACTCTCTTTTATGTGATAAGCAGCTTTTCTCTTGCTTTTGGAATTTTCTTTTTGTCTCTGACTTTTGATCATTTGATTATATTGTGTTTGGGTGGTGGACTTTTTGGGTTCATCATTTGGTATTCGTTGGGTGTCTTAATTCTGATATCCATTTACTTCCCCAGACTTGGAAATTTTCAGTCATTATTTCTTAAGTTAAGCTTTCTTTCTCTCTCTATTCTTCTTCTTGTTCTGTGATAACACATATTGGTTTGCTTATGATGTCCCATAACTCCCTCAGGCTTTCTTTACTTTTTAAGAAATTATTTTTTCTTTTTGTTCTTCTGACTGAATGATTTCAAATGATCTATCTTTGAGTTTTCTGATTTTTTCCTTTTTCCATTGCTTGATGAACTATGATGTTAAAATTCTAGTGAATTTTTCAACCCAGTTATTATAATCTTCAGATTCAAAATTTGCTCAGATCTTTTAAGTATTTTCTTTCTTTGTTTATATCCTCATTTTATTCATGCATGAGCTCGGTGAGCATTGTTATGATAGTCATTTTAAATTCTTTGTCAGGTAATGCATGTATTTCTGTTCCTTTGGGGTCAGTTTCTGAAAATTTACTCTTTGGGTCACATTTCTCTGTTTCTTTGTGTGCTTTGTAGCTTTGTGCTGGGATCCATGCATCTGAAAAAACAGACACCTCCTCCAGTCCATATTGATTAGCTTTTTAAAGGCAAAAGTCTTTACCAAACAGCCTAGTGAGAGATTCTGAGATATCTCAAACTTTTTCCATGAAAGCATCTTCTCTGAACTGGAGTCTATAATTCTCAATTAGAAGGATTTGCCGTTTTTTGTTTTTGGAGCTCATTATTAGTTTCCCCTGATGGCTGTCTGTGATATTGTAGGTTCTCTGGATCTTCCCTAAGCCTCCTGGCTTTCTTTTCTCAGCAGCTCTCAAACTTTTAGAGTATATCAGGTTTTTTCAGTGCTCCGAGTTGGGCAAGACAAAAACCAGCCCTTTGAAAAAGGCCACAGAAAGCTGGAATATTGGACACATGCTCCACTCTTCTGTCACCACCACCCAGAGAAAAAGCCACCAAGGCTATATCTGCTGTATTACTGGTCTTCTGGAGCAGCAGCAAGTTGCCCAGGCCTCTTTTGTTCTTAGTGGTCCCTACACACCTAGAGTATTCCAGGTTTTGTTGGCACTTCAACATTGGTGAGACATTGAGGAGGCCCCGCCAAGAGACAGAATGTGGGACACACACTCCAAATCTCTCTCTTTAGGGAAAATCTGTGAATTGGAAGTTTTCTCCTGCTCATTTTGCCCTGAGGTTGGGAAAGGGACTATGGTGAGTAAATATGCGCTTGTCCTAAACCTTGCTTTTGTGTTCAGCAGTCCCCAGCCTGGCGGCTTTCTTATCACTGCTTAGATTCAGACAAGTCAGAAGCTAGTCCCTTGGGCAGCCCCCCTGAAAAGCCAGAGCATTAGATATACAGTTCAGTCTTCTCTCTTTCTCTCTAGAAATAAGCTGGGTGCTGGGAGTTACCTCCCAACTATGCCTTGCTGTGCTGGAAGGGGGCTCATGGGGTAAGTGCCATGGATTTTCCTACAGTTTTGATGTAGCTGGTTCTGTGCTTTCTGGGAAAGCAGCAACCTCTCGGCTGGTCTCTGGATATCTCACAAAGGGAATTCGTTCATCTATTATTAGTTTGCGGGTCTTTGTGAGAGAAAGATGGATCTGGGCCTTGCTTTTCTGCCATTTTGCTGGCCTAAATCAGTGGACCTTGAGTAAAGCAGATGGCTCTTCATACAGTGGGTGGGCCTTATCCAATTGGTTGAAAAGCTGGATAGAACAAAAAGACCAGCCTCACCTAAGCAAGAGAGGGAACTCTTCAGTAGACTACCTTTGGGTTTCATTTGCAATAGCAGCTCTTCCTGGTTCTACAGCAGGTTTCCTTCAGATGAGAACTCTGCCTTGGCTCCCCTGGTCTTCAGTCTGCTGGTTGATCCTACAGATTTTGAGCTTGTCATCATCTTCCATAATTACATGCGCCACTTCCTCATAATAAGTCTGTGTGTGTGTGTGTGTGTGTGTGTGTGTGTGTGTCTCCTCTTGGTTCTGTATCTCTGGCGAATCTCTAGTAAGACAATAGATAAAATTACTGGTGTAAATCGAGGCAGTGACACTGCACTGTACTAACGGTTTTTTAATTCTTTACTGCCATGCATTGAAAATAAAAAGAAAATGTTGGTTTCACTTGAGAATATCCTTCATGAAGCAGAAAATGTATCAACTGTATTAAATCTTGAGCTTTGAGCACACACCTTTTTAACACTCTCAAACAATGGGAAGTATATATAAAGCACTATTGCTGCATACACAGTATGATAGTTGATTTAAGGAAAAGCACTTTTATGACAGAGTTGCAAGCTGAACTAAGTCACTTCCTTTCATGGAACTTTTTTTTTAAAGAATAGCTAGCAGACAAATTGTGATTATTCAGACTTGGGTATTTGACAGATATTCTCTTGAAAAATGAGTAAAGTCAGCTTGTCACTTGAAGGAGATGACTGACAGTATTTTTTGCCAATGATACAATTCAAGCTTTAAAGCAGAAATTAAAATTTTGAAAACTGGGTTTGTCAGTGTGAGCGTGTCATCTTAGGAATACTTACACTTTTCTGATTAGATCTGCAATGATAATAAGAAATGTAACATTTTGAAACTTCATGATGAAATGTGTCAACATTTTGGAACATCCGGATGATTCCGTGAACCAATACAATTTCACCTTTTGGTAAAAGACTCATACCAGGTAGTCCAATGGATTTTAATACAACAAAAGACAAAGAGTTCAATGATGAATTTAGGAATCTACATTGCAACTGACCTTTAAGAAACTATTACTAGTACACGTTTGACGTAATATCAAAGAATATTATCGGCGGTTGTTTGAAAAGGCTACTGAAATATTCCTTCTTTTTCCAACTACACATCTCTGTAGTCTTCACATACTTCAACAAACAACATCTCACAACCTACTGAGTACAGAAGCAAATAGGACAATCCTAGTCTATTATAAAGCCAAATGCTTAATAGACTTACAAATTTTATTTTATTTTTGGGGGGATGATATCAAGTTTTATTTTCTCATGAATAATGTAAATTTTAGGATAAATTATTGTGTCATTATTGCTCTGGTCACTGGGAATCTCAAAGCCAAATTTGTGGTCCAATATTGTTATCCATTTAGGATTTTTTGTATTATCGTTGTTTTTTTTTTCCAGTTAAACTTTTTAATTTTTTTTTTGGAAGATGTGGGGTACAATTCAGGGCTAGTGTATCTGCATAATGAACATTTGCAGACTTGCAAATTTTAAAACAATGCTATTCTCAATATCTCCAAATACCCAGTCAGTGTTTGAAGGTAGAACCAATGGGATTTTCTGACAGATGGGATCTAGGATTGAGAAAAAAAAGAGAGGAGTCCTGGATGGTTAAAATTTGGGGCCCGACAACACAAAGAATTATTTATTTATTTTGAGTTGGAGTCTCACTCTGTGGCCCAGGATGGAGTATAGTGGCATGTTCATGGCCACTATAGCCTCAACCTGCTGGGCTCAAGTGATCCTCCCACCTCAACCTTCCAAGTAGCCAGAATTTACAGGTGTACGCTACCATGTCTGGCTAAATTTTGATTTATTGTAGAGGTGAGGTCTCATCAAGTGACCCAGGCTGGTCTCGAACCTCTGGGCTCAGGCAATCCTCTTGCCTCTGTTTCCCAAAGTGCTGGGATTACAGGCTTGAGCCACTGTGCCTGGTCTTAGAAAGAATTATTTTAACATTGACTGAAATGAAGAAGAGTGTAGAGAGAGCAGATTTGGGAGTGGGATGGATAGGAATTTGGTTTTAGATGTTTTGCAATTTGGAATCCAGGTCTATGTATCAAGAACCAACAATGGATTAAACCAGAATTTTTTTCTCCTCACTTAACAATTATAAAAATAATGCTACACAAGCATGGTTCAGTGGCTACAGTGCTGGGACCTAATCTCCTCTTTTGTCACTCATTTGTGCTCAAAAGAAAGCTTCCATTTTGTGGCCTTTAATGGAAGGTGGAGTTCCCCCCCTTCACTTCTACAGGAGAGAGAGAAAGAGAATGAATACCTAGCAAGACCTGAGTGTGACACATGTCACTTCTCACATCCCGTTGGCCAGAGCTCACACAGCCATGAGAGGCAACGGAGTAAGTAGAGTCTTTATCTAAGCAGCCATATTCTTTTTTTTTTTTTTTTGCTTCCAGAGAAAGGAAAATGCCCACCTTTTGACCATAGAGTTAGTGTTAGAATGAAAATAGGAATTCTTCCCCTATTGCCAAAAACAGGCCTAATGATCCTTTTGTTCATATGGGCTTAGACCCACTAGCATTCAGAAAAAGTTCTTTAATGAGATGTGATTGAAGAAACACATAGTAGGCTCACCATCTTGTAGCTGACTTCAAAGTTCTCTTTCCACGGACATGGTTAGCTCTGGCCATGCAGAGATCATAAGAATTCAGAGCCAAAACCAATCATAGAGTTACTGAATTTTTCATTTAGAGATAAGGAAACTGAGGCTCAGAGAAGAGACTGCCAGTTAGTTGTTACAAGGTCCTGCCATGAACTTGAACCTTTTGACCCAAAGTCCACATCTCTCCCTGGTCCACCATCAAGTTTAGTGTGACTCATATGATTTTCACCCCATTTCCCTTTCATTTGCGGGGACACTTTTCTCTTCTCATTTTCTTTTTACTTAGTTTCTCAAAAGCATTCATTTCCTCGTGTCCGGTCTGACTAGTAAAGGATGTCGGTCATTCAAGAACCATCCTGGCTCCTCCCTGATTCCATGGCCTGCATGGCCACCCCCTCAGCCACGTTCCTTTCTTCCTATTCCCTGCGGGTTTCATGACAGTCTGTGCCTCTGAGTCATGGTCTTGCTGCTGTCTCTGTCTCAACAGACCACTTCTCCTTTTTTTTTTTTTTGCCCAGAAATCATCTCTGAAACCCAGCTCAATTGTGATCTCTTCAGCAAGGATTCCCTGAGGAAGACTGAGTTGCTCCTTCCTTGGTGACCCTGAATCCCTGTTCATAAAGCTCTACTATAGTCCTTGGTACTGGTAGAGAGTTTATTTATGAGGGGGGACCCCCAAAAAAACCCCAGAATTTATTTATTAAAAGATTGAGTATTTATTTCTTAAGTGTTTAAACTTCAGGCAATTTCAAAGTACTCTCCGCTTGATGTAGTACACCGAGATGCTTTTCCCACTGCTCGAAGCAGTTTTTGATCTCATCAATTTTGATGCCTTTTAGTGCTTCTGCCATTTTTTGTTTCACTTCTTCCACATCAGTAAAATGTTTTCCTTTGATGATTTTTTTCATCTGAAGAAACAACAACAAAAAAGTCACTTGCGGAGAGATCGTGTGAATAGGGAGGGTGGGGTACAGGGGTCATGCTATTTGGGGTCAAAAACCACTGAACACTCAACGCGGTATGGGCAGGTGCACTCATAAATCACCCATCATGAAATGGGCAAATGTGCTGAAAGAATCTCTAAAAAAAATTCACTGAAGCCGAATGCAACCTCTTCCATCAACGCTAGCTGGTCCGCTGATATCAATGGGTTCCTAGAACACCTACCTAGAAGGGGGAGCCTGTACTACAAGGGTCTTGCTCTTTAAAAAAGAATTCTGGTTTTTTGGGGGGAGTCCCTTGTATGTTGCCTGGATTCTTCACATCAGACTGCAGGTTCCTTGAGAGGTGGGCTGAGTTCTGATTCTTCCAGAAACTTCAATTCCCACCCCAGGGTGCAAGGACGAGACAGCCCTAGATCATTCATTCTGGAGTTAGCAATAAAAGAATTGGCTGTGTCCCCCAAGCTGAGCCTGGGAAAGCAGGAGATAGACAGGCTTTGGGTCAAGGTCAGAAAAATCAGTCTAAGCCCGAAAGGGCAGAAGTAATGAGCTAAGCATGGCTTTGGACTGGAAGATTCATAGATAATTATCTCTAAACACCCAGAAGCAGATCAAGAGAGAAACTCAGACCTAAAGTTCTCTTAGCTCCTGACAAATTATCTGACTCATGGCCTTTCAGTAAAATTCCTTTATTTTGCAAATAGCCTGTGCTTCTGTTTCCCATGGACAGTCATTTCTGGGATATTGCTAGCAATTTGATTAAAGATAAATTTTTTTTGCTACCTCTATTTTTCAAATATTCTGCAATTAGCAGAATAATTTAAATAAGATTTCTTTGTTTGTATACATTTTTGAGATACAAATGTAATTTTGTTACATGCATATTAAGTTGTAACCGGAAAAAATACATCTTTTGGTCTATATTTGCTGGGAGCAAAGAGGGACTGGCAATCTTCTGTGGGCTGGGGTTCAGCTGGGACCTGGACCCAGGAGGAGACAGCAGTAGGAGGAGTGGCAGAGCCCTGGAGGCCCACAGAGGAGTGTGGCGCGGGGAGCAGAAGGACAGATGGCCTCCTGGGCCTGAGTCAGACCGGGCCCCTCAGGAGTCCTCAGAGCCCACAGGTAAGGGGAGAACTAGGTTGTCTCCCAGGGCCTTGGCAGCCTGGATGAGGGGATGATGAGATGTTGGCAGGCTTGCCAGGCAAGGGCGGGGGGACACTCCGGTGCTGATGCACAGGCAGAATTTCTCAGCCGTGCTGGTCCCAGGTCCCACCTTTTTCCGTGTGTGTGCTCCCAGCATGGAGGATCCGGAAGATGTGCCTCCCAGAAGCATACCTTGGTCTCTTAGCTGAGAGCTCACTGTTGGGCAACCCTACCTGGTGGTGTCTTATCTCTTTTTGCCCATGGAAGTTGCGTTGGCTGTGCTCCTTTCTTGGTTGTACTGTGATGAGGTAGGGGTGAGACACACACACACAAACACACACACACAGAGAGAGAGAGAGAGAGAGAGAGAGAGATAGAGAGAGAGAGAAAGAGAGAGAGAGAAACACAGAGGAAAGAGAGGAGCTTTCAATGCCAGGCTGGGGGCTAAGGACCTGAACTTCCAAAGGCCTCTTCTCCCTCCAGGACTCAGTGACACTGCAAATTGCTCCCTTCACTGTCACGGAAATTCTGTCTTGGGCATCTTCACGGACTCATGCTTGGTGTTCTATAGGCTTTGCCTCATTTGTTCTCCCCCTTCTCCCCTTCCCTCTCACTGTGGCCTCAGCGAACACCTGCCACTTCCAGTTCTCTCCACCTGCAGTCCCGTTTTCTGCCCAACTGATTTTCTAACTGTCTGGAAACACCCACCTGCATGTTCTGCAGGCATTTTGAACTCTGCGTGTTCAAAACGGACTTTTCCATCTTTGCCCAAAGCCAGCCTGCCTCCGTATGCTCCCAAACTCAGACGCCCAGGGTCCCAATCTGGCAGCTTCCCCCAGTCTGCTATTCACGTCCTACTCCCTCCTCACTGGTCTCTTTGCCTCCCCTAGATCCTCCCCTATAGATTCTTCCAGAATGATCTTTCCTAAGCACGAGTGCCACATGGCCTGCCCTTGCCAAATACCCTGGCCTCTTCCCCTTCCCTGCCATCCCTCCGCCTCCCCCTCCCTGTGGAAAATATCCACAATTGTGCTCCCAGGCTCAGGGGGTCTCCCTCCACATAGGACTCCCCCAGGCAGCTGTATCCCTCATCCCACTATTTCCCATCCTCTGCCAGGGGAAACCCTCTTCATTTTTCAAGGCTCTGCCCAGACACTTCCTCTCTTGAGATGGTAGAGCTCCCCCAGAAAGTTTCCTCTCCTTCCTCCTGGTTCCCACATCTCCCCCTGCTTTCTTTTACCTGAGCAGTAGTGATGCCACACCAATGTTGTTGACAAGCCTGACTTCCACTGGACTGCGGGACACCTCAGGGCAGGGCCCTCTGTCACATTTACTTTCACGCTTCTGACTCCTGCCAACTACCTGGTCATTATTGCTCCAATAACATGGAAAGAAAGACAAAAAGAAGGAATCAGTGGGGTTTTACTATTCAGCCCCATGGTGCTGAATATTTAAGGTCTGCTTTCTCAGCAAACATCCTACCTTCTCGTAACTACAGCTCCTGATTTTGGGGGAATGTCACCTCCTTCTGTCTGGGAGCCACTCTCCAGGGAGGCTCAGACTCAGGCATAAGCAAAGCCAAGTGACACATCACATTCCCGTGGACTTCTGTGAATCACTTCCTCCCCTGTGATTGATTAATCGATGGATTGATTTTTGTCGGAGTCTCACTGCGTTGCCCAGGCTGGAGTGTATTGGCACGGTCACAGTCACCGCGAACCTCGACCTGCTGGGCTCGGGTAATCCTTTCGCTTCAGCCTTCCAAGTAGCTGGAGCCACAGGCACATGCCACCACGTCTGGTTCTTTTTTTGGTTTACTGTAGAGACGAAGTCTCGTCAAGTTGCCGGGTTGGTCTCGAACCCCTGGGCTCAGGCAATCCTCTCGCTTCCGCCTCCCAAAGTGCCGGTATTACAGGCATGAGCCATCGTGTCTTGCCCCTGTGATTTTTTTCCGCTCCATCTTTTGAGAAAGTTCTCTTTCCTGCTGGACTTGAACCAAGGAGGATGACAGTCTGGGGCTGTTGTCACCTCCTTGCCACCATGAGGAGTCTGCTAGTGACAGTAATTCCTGGAAAGGTGCAGGGTTGAACACACGGGTGCAGAGAGAGTGAGGTCTGACATGTCTTGGTTCATCCCTGGACTTTTCAGAAAGCAGAAACATAGTGGGTTGAGTAGTGCCCCCCCCAAATGCATGTCCACCTGGAACCTCAGAATGCAATCTTATTTGAAAACAGGTGAGGATGGAGATGAGATCATACTTGAATAAGGTGAGCTGCAAATCCTATGAGAGCTGGCAGGCCAGAATTCTTATTTTGTCCCAATAAGAGTCAGAGAAGGGGCCGGGTGCAATGGTTCATGCCTGTAATCCCAGCATTTTGGAAAGTGGAGACAAGAGGGTTGCCTGAGTCCAGGGGTTAGAGACCAGCCTGGGCAACTTGGCAAGAACTTGTCTCCACAATAAATTATTTTAAAAAATTAGCTGAGTGGGGTGGCACCTGTGGTTTCAGTTACTTGGAAGGCTGAGGCAGAGGGATCACCTGAGCCTCGTGGGTCGAGGTTGCAGTGACTGTGAGTGTGTCACTGCACTTCAGCCTGAGCAACAGAGTGAGACTCCAGCTCAAAAAAAAGAAAAAAAAGGAGAGAGAGAGAGAGAGAGAGAGAGAGAGAGAAGGGCACACAGACACAGAGAAGAAGACCATTCACAGATGGAGGCAGAGATTGGAGTCTTGCCCTCACAAACCAAGGAATACCTGGGTCCTCCAGAGGCGTCTCTGGGAGGGAGCTGGGCCTTGCTGATGCCTTGATTTTGGACTTCTGGCCTTTGGAACTGTGAGAGGGTAAATTTCTATAGCCACCCTAGAGAACGAATACTGGTGCCAATAAATATCCCTCATCTTGTTTTTGGCGGGGGGGGGGCTTTTTTTCTCTTCAAGTCATTTTTAATTGTTTCTTTCCTCCCTTGTAGAAATCTCAATTGGCAAACTGAAGGATTTCAAAGCAGTTGTGTCTTACAAATAAAAACCAGCAATCTGAGTGATGAAAACTTAAAAGCAAGACCAATCATGAGCAACCCTCAAGGCCCCAGTAACAAGGGACACGAAGCCTAAATCTGATAAATGAACATCCTGAGGATGGAGTAGGTTTGGGGGAAAACGTTCTGTCTCCAGTTCGAATAGAAACCACTCTTTTGTTTTGTGTTGTTTTGTTCTGAGTTGGAGTCTCACTCTGTCACCCAGGTTGCAGTGCAGTGGCACGATCATAGCACACCACAGCCTTGGCCTCTTGGGCTCAGGAGACCCTCCCGCCTCAGCCTTTTGAGTAGGTGGGACTATAGGTGCATGCCACCATGTCTGGCTAATTTTTAAAATTTTTTGTAGAGACGAGGTCTCGTCATGTTATTGTCTTGGTTGGTCTCGAACTCCTGGGTTCCAGCAACCCTCCCACCTTGGCTTCCCAAAGTGCTAGGATTACAGACATGAGCCACCATGTCCGAGCACAAACCACTTTTTGATGAACCTAGGAAGAGATGACATCTCAACCCTCCATGGACATACCTATGAGGAGTGGGATGCAGAGTGAGGCTCTGGGTTGTATCATCCTCACAAATACTTGAATTTCCACTGGAAAAAAATATGCGTGGGTTTGACTCCCCTCTATGCCATCCCAAGGACACATGGTACTTCCTACTGAATTGTTGGAACTAGAAACTTAATGGTCTCTTAGACAGTTGCCATCCAACAGGTTAGCATGAGCCACATAGATGGGTTCAAATTTTTTGGCCCCCACATTAAAAAGAAACAGGGAAAATTAATTTCAGTAATATATTTCATTTAACCTAATAAATCAAAACATGTAATAATCTCAACATGTAAACAATATGAAAGTTATTAATGAGATTTTTTGCTGCTGTTTTAAGGACAAGGGTCTCTACCAGCCCCGCGTGCCCTGCTCTGTGTGGCTTGAGCACTAGCATGTGGTTAAGAGGGGAGGACCTTACAACTTTTACTCAAGACTCTCACAACCTCCAGTCTCTGAATCCGGCTTCCAGGAGGCCTCTTCTCATTTTAGATCTGCCTGTCATCCATATTTTTGAATCCAGCCTCACCACTCCACCCTTTAAAAATAACATTTCCAATCATTCTCTCACGCAGCGTGAGATTTCTGAGCTATGATTCACTTCAAATTTCAGCAGGGCTTAAATGCTTTAATTTCTTTTTAAATATTGTTGGGAGAAAAGTCAAACAGCCCAATGAGAATATTAACAAGCAATTTACATACAAGGGGATACATATGAGCATCATTAAAAAACGCTCAGATTCACTAGCAGTTGGGAAAGTATAAATCAAGGCAACACTTTAACACTTTTTCTCATCAAGTGGGAGTTTGACTGTTATTGGGTGTTGGTGAGGGAGTAGGAAACGGTTCATTTCCAACAACTCCTCCAGAGAACAATTTGACGGCATCTAGAAAGCCAAAATTGTGCACATCCTATGACCAGTAGTTCTCCTTGGCATCTTCCTTAGAGAAACTACCTTACATGTCCACCAGAAGCAAATAGGAGAATGAGTAGGGTGGCATTGTTTGTAATAGGAGAAATTTGCAGTGACCTAAACATCCTTCATTAGAGGCATGTATAAAACACACCATGATAGAGTCACACTAATGACTACAACATACCAGTTAAAAAGAATGAGACAGGCTGGGCGTGATGGCTCAAGCCTGTAACCCCAGAACTTTGGGAGGCCGAAGCAAGAGGATTGCCTGAGCTCAGGGGTTCGAGACCAGTCTGGGCAACTTGATGACCGTGTCTCCTCTACAATAAATAAAAAAATAGCACTCGCCTGTAGTTCCAGCTACTTGGAAGGTTGAGGTGGAAGGATCACTGGAGCCCAGCAGGTTGAGGCTGCGATGATTGTGAGCATGCCACTGTACTCCAACCTGGGTGACAGAGTGAGACTCTGACTCAAAAAAAAAAAAAAAAAAAGAATGAGACAGAGCTACGTGTACTTATACAGGCAGAATTCCAAAGTCATAACTTCTGAGGGTAAAAAAAAAACTTACAGAATTATACAAGGAATATGGTACTATTTATTTAAATGTGTCACACTAAACAATGTAAATATATTTTTACACATACTCACACATGTTTGCAATGATACAGAGAAGTTTTTGGAAGGAGACACACTGCAATGATGACAGTGAGTATCACTGGGAGACACAGAGAAAGGAGGGTTTCAGTGTAGTGGCCAGAGGAGACATCAATTTTATCTGTAATTTAATGTCATTTCAGGGAAGCAACATTCATGTATGACTGGTCGACTTTAAAATTAATGAAAAACATGGGATTGGGAGGACCTCTTACCTTTCCTGGCAATGAAGATCAGAGGCAAATCTTTCTTCTTTCCGGACCATCTGATCTCATTCTATTTCACCCTAAGTTTCTGAGTCTAGGGAAGGATCCTGATGCAGCCCCAATGCCTGGTATGACACTAGGAAAATCACTTTCCCTCTTTAGTCTCCACTTTTATCTATAAAATAAGATAGTCATGTCAGATAATCCCTTGTATTTTGCAACTGCAATGTATTGAGTCCAAATAACTAAATACATACTGCTGTATCTGGAGGAAGGTTAACCTGATCAAGACTCAACATCAGATGTGAATCACTGATGCCAGTGCTTATTTTCCCAGAATGACCTTATCCAGACCTTCAATAACTGTTGTTTCACCATTAAAGAGTACCCTGGACACTTAAAATAAGATGTAAGAGGCTCAGTGTTCCATGGAAATACTTTCAGGTGTCAAATGTCACATTGTTATTCTTGACTGAAAGCAAGAAGTCTGGCTTTTTCAAGGGCATTGAGATGCACTGAGATGAATCTACTCTAAATCCAAGGAAAAACTGAAGGAGAATTGAAAGACAAGCCTATTTATGTCAACTGCAAGTAAATATTTTTGGAACTGGTCTGAGTCAGCCCAATTTGGTGGAACAATTTGTTCATTCAATGACTATTGAGTACCTACAAATCAGAAGTCTCCACTAGTAGAGACTTTCCAAAGAGCAATAAAATTGCTAATATTTGTTGAGCAGTGGCTTGATTCTAGGGGCTGACCTAAGTGCATCAATGACTTATTTTACTGGGTCCTCATAATATGGTGTAATTTTTAACCCAATTTGCAGCTTAAGAGATTAAGGCCCAGAAGGGCACATTGGCTTCCCTAAGAGGACATATCTGGTTGAGATTGGATATGGGATTTTCTCCACATAATTTGACACCAAAGTCTACACTCTCAGGTGAACAAACGAATATAGCATGGCAAATTGTGATGAATGACATCTTCTCTTGGATATCTGAGAGACGTCTCAAACGTAACCATCTAAGGTAAGAATTACACATTCTCCCCCTTCCCTTCCCTTTCAGCCCCCAAATGTTTCTCACACAAGCTACTCCATCTCAATGGATAGCAGCTCCATCCTTCCAATTATTCAATCTCCAAATCTTGGAGTCATCCTTAACTTTTTTCTTACATCCCAGTTTAATCTATCATCTAATCTTGCTGGTCCTTCCCTGAACATTTTTTCACAATATGACCACTTCTAGTGTTACCAGTCTTGTCCAAGCCACCATTGTTTCTGGTAGGATGGCTTTATTGGCTTTCTAATACATTTCCTTGATTCTACTCTTACCCACACAAGACTATACCCAGCACAGCTGCCAGAGTGATTTTTTTCACGGTATAAATTAGGTCATGCCACTCTCTTCTGCCAAACTATGCAGAAGCCTCCCAGTTCTGCCTCTTACTTAGAGTAAAAGCCAAAGTCCTTAGCATACACATTGTTCCACTAGCTAGAATATAAACTCTATGAAACCAGAGACTATTGTTTTATGTACAGATGGTCTCATAATACCTGGTACCTAGATAGTAGTCAACAAATATGGCTGAGTAAAGAAAAAGTAGAATCATTTCCACTACTCTACTAATGGATATGAATATGAAGATTGAATTTGAAGGGGTAGCTTGTTGGGAAGAAGTTTGGTGGACTGGTGAAGAGCACAGGTTTTGGTTGCTTGAGTTCAATTTTGGTTCCCCTACTTCCTATATGCATGATCTTGGCCAAGATTCCTCACTTTGAGGCTCTATTTCTTCATCCATAACATGTATTAATAGATGTCAATGCTTAGCACTTCCCTCATAGGTTTATATCTAAGATAAATTGAGAAGCTGCGTATGAGTTGCTTAGCAAGGATTCAGCAATGTCAGTGCCTATTCTTGGAACTCAATAATTTTTGAGAACTTCTGGCACCAGCTACTCAGAGTTGAGCCAAACTTCACAGATTACGGGCTCAGTTCTCCATAAAACTGTCCTCACTTCAGATAGCAATCACAAGTTCAAGAATCCCCAGACCATCAGCCCTTGTGACCTCCTGGCTACAAATCTGGGAGTTCTTACGACTCCTTCATGCTTGACAATTTACTACAATGATTCACACAACTCAGGAATGCACTATATTTATGATTACAGCTTTATTATAAAGCATTCAAATCAGAACCATGCAAAGGGGGAAAAATAGATGAGGAGGTCCAGGAGAGCTCTGAACATCAACTTCCATGTCTTCTCCCTGTGGAGAAGACACACCCATGTGTGATAATACCCAGAGAACTGCCAGCCAAGGAATCTCACCCAGATTTCCATGTTCAGCGTTTCCATGGGAGTTTCATCATGCAGCCACTATTAATGGGCTCATTGGCCATGAGGCTCACTTTCTAGCCTCCTCTTCTAGGCTAGAGATTGGACTGATATCACGTGACTCATAGTCCCCCAACCCTCTAATCACATGGCTGGTCTTTCTGACACAGCCATTTCCCATTCTGAAGAATCTCATGAGCCTATACTCAGGTGTGGTTAGAGGGACCCACCATGAATAACAAAGACACTTTTTATCACTTGGGAAAATTGCAAATATTTAGAGGCTACCTCTCAGGAACTGGTGACAAAAGCCAGCCAATTCTTTGTGACACAATAAATGGGAAGTGGCATGATGGTATTTCGTGCCATTTTCATCTCAAATCTCACCTCTGTTTTTATGAAGCTGACTGGGTCATTTTCAGCATTGCTATTTGCATGTCCCCACTGTGGAAAGCACAGATTTGAACATTCAGTTCCCAGGCCCCATACATAAGCTCATTTACCTTCTGCAGTCTTGTCTTCCTAAGATGGCCCCTTAACTGGCGGTGTTCTCTGGGCATTTAAAAAGGAGTCATCTTCCCACATGATCTTGTTCATATGCATAGTTCCAGTGTCCATCTTTGAGTTAACCACTCCTTTGTCTCTTTCTCTAGCCTGGACCCCTCACCTGTGCTCCAGATTCCCATAAGCAGCTGCCCACAGGGCACTGACTTCTGGCTCTCCACAAGCTCCTGTTGGTCAGCAAGTTCTGAAAGAAACTCACTCCCCCATCTGTCAAACCCATTTTTTTTCATGGTTCCTCTCGTAGTAATTACCTTAGTCTATCTTGTGTTGCCATAACAGGATGCCACAGACTGAGTAATTTATTAAAAGAAAGAGAGAAAGAAGTTTATTTAACTCATAGTTCTGGAGGCTGGAAAGTCCCAGGGCATGGCATTAGCATCTGGTGAGGGCCTTCTTGCAACATGGAGGAGGGTATCACATGGGGAGAGGGCAAGAGCATGCAGGTCATCTCAGGTCTCTTCTCTTCTTCTTTTTATAAAGTCACCAGTCCTGTCATGGAGGACCTACCCTAATGACTTTATCTAATCTTGGTTACTGACCACAGGTGCCATATCCACTCAACCTATGAATTTGGAGATCGAGATTCCATCACATGAAATATGGGGGAATACAGTCAAACCAGAGCAGTAAAGAAACCACATTCCACCCGACTGTCTGAGCTTGAAACCTGAGCATCATACTCACCCCCTTGACCCACCAAGATTTCAAATCCTTTCGATGCTGTTGGCTAAATATGTCTCCAGTGTGTGTCCTTTTCCTTCAACACTCAGCCTGGGCATCATGTACTCTGAATCCCAAAGCTCTTTGTTACTCAGCAGAGTTCATACTAAATTATGACTTCCTACCTTCTTGACTGCCTTCTGTCTTTGGTAAAGACTTCTCCAGCACTTGTTAACATACAACTTGCTCAATATATGTGTGTTAAATGAACAAATGAATGTGTAATGAATGATGGAAAGGGGAACGGATAGGATTGCTCAAGAAGTTTGGTGGCTCAATTCTGGAGGCAGCAGCCTTTGGACCAGATTTGCAAGGCAGTGGGGAGTTGGTAAAGGTTTCAGGTCAAGAAGCAATGTGATTTAAGGGGTGCTTCCCAAGGATCAGAGAATGAGGGGATGTATGGTTAGACTACAGATACTTCCAGTAATCTTTAAAGACGCAGTGGAGTGACTGCTGGTTATTTGGAAATGGTTTCCTTCAGTTGGTTCAAGACTCCCGTGGTTCAGTTCCAGGGCGGTAACACAACAAGTGGGAAGAACGCAGCAAAGACCTGTCAGGTATGGAGAGAAGGGATCAACCAGGATTATCACGGCAAATAAACCTCTCCCTGGAGCCCGGGGAGATGATGAGCTCAATGAAGGCATGAGCGCCTTTTGAAAACCCCTCCAAAATAGCTGGGATAATTGGGGTTTAGCTTTCTTGACAACAATGAAAAAAAAATATGTCATAATTGCCCATTTTTAAAAGCTTCATCCTTCTTTCACCAGGATAAAAAGATCCTGGTGATTTGGAGCTCAGAGAAGCAGGCCTATTATGGCTCGTTATCCCTGGCTCCCCGACTCCCCACATGAAAGACGGACGGCTCACTTCCCCACCTCTTGTTCTCAGGCCCTGCTCTCCCTGTTAAATCTTGCAGCAATTAGCAGGCATTTCACGGCCCATTTCTGTCAAATAATGTGACTTGGCAAAAAACCGGTGCCCTTGTAACCGTCTGAGGGCTGCAAATCATTTTCTGCTTTCCAGATGGAGTAAGATTTTGAAATTTGTGGTGGGTGAGTTGCTGGGAACCAAGCACAACTTCCCTGAATCCTGACCTCCTCTCAACCTGAGACTCAGGGTCAGGGGAAAGCATGGGCACATTCTGTCCCCGTGTGCCCTGATCCCTCTGCGGTATTTGGCACTCACACTTTGGCCGGCGGCTCCTTGGTGTCCTCAGGAAGTACCTGCTCTCCCGTCAACCTGCCCTGTCCTCCCCACCTCTCATCTTGATTTTCCTGGAGTTACCCACCCTCCTAGTTTGAATTTACACCCTGACAACTCCCAAGGCTTTATGACCAGCCCCAGTGCTCGTTGGACTCACATACCCAGCGGCTTGCCTGATAGGCCTGCTTGAGTGTCTCATTGGCTTCTCCAACTAACATGACCTGGTGCAGTCCCTCCCCCTATTCTTTGAACTTGAAGCAAACTTCTCCCTATAGGTTCTTTTCTTCAGACAGCCTCTCTAATGCATCTTCATAAAATCAAATCTGATAGTATTCCCTTACTCCAAATCCTTCAATGACTCTACTGAGATTTTTCAGATCAAGGTTAAAATCCTTATAAAACTCAAGGCTCCCATGACCATTCACTTCCTTCTACTTATCCTGTCCATAGTCCAGGGGTTAAAACCCTGGTTCTGCAGTCAGTGAGAACTTAATTCAAAGTTTGACTTCACCACAAACAAACCGTTATGTCCTTGGGAAGGTTATTTTGCCCCCACAGTCTTGAAGCTTTTTGCCTATGAAATGGGAGATCATGACTGTATCCTCTTTCCACAGGGGAGATTGTACCCACGGTGGCACCCATGAGAGAGGGATTGTGAAGATTCAATAACCCAGTGCTCATGGGGCCCTGCCTGGAAAAGAGACAGTCTCAAGAAGTACTGCTTTTAAGTATTGTTTTCAACTTCCTGACCACCTTAGAATACTGTTTGCCATGTTCCTTTCTCCATGTTCTGCTATTTCTGACTTAGAAGCTCTATTTCTGTGTGGTCTTTATGGTCTCATTACAAGGAAGCACCTCACATCTATGTGGACATACAGTTCGCCTTCTCCTGCCCTGTACTATTGAAGCCTTGAGACCAGAAACTAGGTCTTTACCAAGGCCTGTTTCTCTTAGTGTACCTAACACATAACAAAATCCTTGGGACTTTGTAGATGTAAGAGAGATATTTGTTGGATAAGTGAATGGATGGATAGCTGAAGGGAAGAATGGGTGACACATAATGGGTGGTTTTGAGAGATTAATGAAACAAGCACTGTGTGTGAGAGTATCTATAACAGTGTTTGGTGCCCAACAGGGCTCACTATATGCTATTTTACTTTCCTTTAACGAATCCTACTGACATGCTTGGGAAGAAGGATCTAGAAAGGCAGCTGGGGTTGAGAAATTTTGCGATCATATTTCTCGTTGTGCAACCTTGAGAGGGTTGTTTAATCTCCTTGAACTTGTATTTGCTCCTCTGTCAACACAGGGATGACAATAACTTGATATTGTGATGATTCAATCATGTATATGAAGATCCTGGCAAATCTCTGGCACCTGGTGGCTCTCAGATAATGTTTGTCTTCTTTCCTAAGGTTCATAGAGGGGTCTCGTGCTACTGGAGAATCTTGGAAAGTCTTTAGGGCCTGGGACCATCATACAAAAGCATAGAGCAAACATGGTGCATTTGAGGAATGACAGCTTGGTGAAAAGTCCTGAAAGCATTCAAAGAGGACCCTGGGGGTTTGGCTGAGGACTCACCAACCACAAAGATGGTGAGACAGTGTCTTCACTTTATGAGGCTTGCAGGAGACAGCCACACATTAGGAGGGAAGGACTTTGTTCTGAACTCCCCACCGATTTGAGACATCCCTGAGAGGCAGACTGCTGCTGCATATTGGCCACGAGAGGGCACCACCAACATTAAAGTGTTGAGACAAGTTGAAGGCGTGAGGACCCCTTTGAGGAAGGAATACTTCTCCTACAGGAAAAATTCAGCAGCCTGGGAGCTGTAAAATCAGATGCAGCAGACACACAACACCCACATCTGCTTGTGGAAATGAATGGAAGTGAATCAGAACAGAATTCACATGCATCTTTCTGACAGCTTCCTTGTGCTGTGTACAAAACACCCCAACAGATGTGCTCCTGCCCGTTCTAAATGTGCAGCATTACATAATAGTTTTATTGTATTTTTATTGCTCACATATAACAAGCTGATGTGCTTAATACGCATGCACCCTCACCAACGCTCCATGTGTAAGAAGTCCAAATTATAAATTTGAGGCTGCAGCTTGAGCTAAGTGGCACATCTGCTAGTCTCTCTGGTGGGCCTAGTATATTGGGGAAGGGAGGGGGTCCATGTATGTGTTTATACAGCTAAATTATTCCATGGCTAAAAAAAAGAAAGAAGAATGACAAGAAGAAGAGAAGAATAAAGTAAGGAAGAAGAGGAGGAAGAAGGAAGCTTGGAAGAGGAAGAAAAGTTAGAAAAAATCCTGGTGGCTTTTTGATGAGTTGGAAGTTTCAAATTCACAGTTTCCCTGGAAAGAAGACAGGGAGGATTTTCTGGAGTTGCTCACCATCATTTTCCACGGGAGGCAAGTATTTGGAAAAATTGAACTTTCACTTTCTGAATCCTACTCTAAAACGCTGCTTCCCAAACATAAGCTATTCAATAATTTTAGCTGCTTTGCTGAAGAACCCGGAAATCTCAGTGTCTTTGCACGATAGAAGTTTAATTTTCGATCACATAAAGCTTCACTGCTATTGGGGTAGAACCGGAGTCTCTGGTCCCATGCTTACTCAGGGACTCAGGCAAACAAAGATCCTACTGTCTCCCAAGGGTTGCAGAGGCGGCCATGGGTGTGGCCATATGGCTGTGAAGATGCGAACCTGGAGGAGAGGGCTACACGGGGGTCTTTGTGGGTGCTGTGATCTGAACGTTGGTGTCCCCTCAAAAGTCCTGTGCTGGAGCCTAATACTCAATAAGGTTCTATTACGAGGTGAGATCTTTGGGAAGTGATTCAGCCAAGAAGGTTCTGACTAATTAACAGGATTAATGCCTTTTATTAAAAAAGCACAAGTCAGGCCCCCTTGGCCCATCCGTTATGTGAGCATGCCAAAACAAGGTGCCATCTATGAAACCCTCACCAGACAGGGAATCTGCCAGCACCTTGATCTTGAACTGCCCTACCTTTAGAACCATGGGCAATACATTTCTGAGGTTTTTAAATGACCTGGTCTGAGGTATTTTGTTCTAGCAGCCTGAATGGACTATGACAGTGGGTCAGGTCTGGAAGTGATGTGTGGTCACCAGCATCCTTATTCTACCCATATGGCTCCTTCTGTCTGTAAGGAGGTGGGGAAATGTATTCCCTAACTGGTCAGCAGCCTCCCAGCAACAACTCAGTGATAGGGGACGTGAGAATGAATCTTTGGTATCTTTGGTGGATAGCTAGCGTCTTTGTCAGGTCACTTAGTTTTTGCCACATCTGGGAACCACCTGAACCATTACATGCTTAATAGGCTTCTTTTGCTTGTTTGTTTGTTTGTTTTTAGTCTCGTTTTGAGAGCCTCATTCTGTCACTCAGACTGGAGTGTAGTGGCACACTCATGGCCACCACAGACTGGACTTGCTGAGTTCTGGCGATCCCCCAAGAAGCTGGAACTACAGGCATGCGCCACCATGCCGGGCTAATTTTTTTGACTTATTATAGAGATGGGGTCTCGCCAAGTTGCCCAGGCTGTTCTTGAACCTCTGGACTCAGGCAATCCTCTCACTTCTGCCTCCCAAAGTGCTGAGATTACAGGTGTGAGCCACCTCTCCAGGCAACGTGTCTTTTAAAATGACTCGCGTTTGCTTGAAAAATGCACTTAAAACATTTTTAAATTTAGTTTTCTAAATGGAAAGCTATAACATCTGCTATAAATTAAAAGTAGCAACAACGACAACAAAGAATAAAAACAAAGCAAGATGATTTAAATCAAGCCAGACATTGTTAACCAAAAAAGGCGCTGAGCCTGGGGCCGGCTCTGTGTTCAAAAGAGGGGTCGGCCACCTTGATGGCACCATCATGATCAGGAAACAGGTGGAGGGGGACATCTCCCTCCTGAACCAAGCTGGTGCCACTGAAAAGGGTACCTCGGTCCACTGCCATCTTGTGCCACTTGCTCTCTCTACACTTTGGGACATTTCTCTGTAAGAACAGCAGTGGACAGCAGTCACAAGATGGAGAAAGCAGTGGCTGAGGGTTCTCATGCCTGCCTTCCTCATGCCACTGCTATAAATTGCTTGCACGTCCTCTCTCTCTCTCTCCTCTCTCCTCTCTCTTTCCTCTCTCTCTGTACCTGTCTCTCTCCTCCCTCCCTCTCTCTGTCTCCCTTTTTCCCCTCTCCCTCTCCCTCCCTGAACCCTTCCTCCCTTCCCCTTCTCTCTCCCTTCCTCCCTTCCTCTGTCCCTCTCTCTCAGGCTCAGCAAGGAGAGAAAAGCATCTTACCAAGGAAGCAGACGTTGTCATGGCACTTCACAAACCGTTCTGTGGAAAGGGTCATTTTAGAAGACAAAGTGTTTACGTAAAATACCCCAGGGTGTTAGGAAGTGGGGCCTTGAGAAGGTGATTAGGTTGTGAGGGTGGAGGCCTCATGAATGGGATTAGTGCCCTATAAAAGAGGCTCCCGAGAGCTGCCTTGTCCCTTCCACCACATGAGGGAACAGGGAGAAGGTGCCGTCTATGAAGAAAAAAATCAGGCTCTCACCAGATAATGAATCAGCTTGCCTTTCATCTTAGAATTCCCGGTCACCAGAACGGCGAGAAGTCAATTTCTGTTGTTTACAGGGACCCAGTTTATGATGTTTTGTTACAGCAGTCCGAGCAGACTAAAACAACAAGACCAGGGCAAGAAAACTCACATCACCCAGGAAGCCTTTGCTGCTGGGTCCTCAGACTAGCTCCGGATTTCCAGGGGAGCGAATCAAGGGAAAGGGAACAGGCTTGCAGAGGCTGGAGTGTTTTGGAGTGTTGGAGCTTAGAGTCGGGGCGAGACGGGGAGAAAGATGAAGTCAAAGACATGGGCAGCTCTCACATCTTGCAAAGCCAGTCCGAGGAGCTCAGACTGCAGACAGCAGGAGACACAGACCAGTGGCAGGAAGCTATCTACGTTTTGGACAGACTCGATCACTTTGACGAAAGCTTGAAAGATGAGATGCAAAGATAATGTGGAGTTGCTGGGAGACCAGCTGGGGACGGATGAGTCTGGAAAACCAGGCAGTGGCATGTGGCAGAGAGAGGAGCGGAGGAGCACGAAACGATGTGGGGCAGGAAAGCGCAGCCACCCAGGGAAAGACGAGGCTCTGGGACCAGCAACAGCAACGCAGTTGGCTGTGGGTGCATTGGATGGGAGTTGGGAACTTGAGTGAATTCTGTACCCTTGACCCAGACAAGGCCATGGTTTCTGAGGCATGGGGGAAACGGCTCTGGGAATAGGGCAGGGAGGCAGGTGGGACATCTAGAGCACAAGATTTAAGGAGGCATTCACTTGCTGGACGGTACAAGTGCAGAACCAGCACTAGAGAGTGAGTGACTCCCTTTTTTTTTTTTGAATTGGAGTCTCACTCTGTCACCCAGACTGGAGTGCAGTGGCCGCTCCCGGCCACCGCAGCCTCGACCTGCTGGGCTCCGGCGATCCTTCCGCCTCAGCCTTTCGAGTAGCTGGAATTACAGGCATGCGCTACCACGCCCGGCTGATTTTTTGATTTATTGTAGAGATGATGTCTCGCCAAGTTGCCCAGGCGGGTCTCGAACCCGCGGGCTCAGGCAATCCACTCATCTCAGCCTCCCAAAGGCGTGGGATTACAGGCTGAGCCACCGAGCCCGGCTGAGTGACTCCTTAAATCTTGCGCTGCAGGCACTTTGCTTGCCTTTTCCCAACAAAGCCAAGAGGCTACTCTCATGGAGCATGTGTTCTAGGCATTCACAGACGACAAGGGAATGACAAGGGAAGGGAATTTTAGACAGTGGTAAGAGCTGCAAAGAAGACAGTGAGGTGTGACAAGTGCTTGTAGGGCAGGGGATGGTGATCAGGTGGGGCGGGACCTAGACTGTGCTGGGGAACTGGAGTGAGTCCTCATCATGATAAAAGGACATCGGAAGGTGGGGACACTGAAATTGTCCCCACAGGGCGAACAAGAATTTCATGCCAGGTTCTGGGAAAAAATACAGTTACAATGACGTATCCATGAGGTTGAACTTTGGCCCACTTCCTGGGAACTGAAATTCACGTAGTGCTAGACACAGATGACTTGCATCCTCAGTGCTCCTGTAGATAGGATTTCTGACACTAGACTCACAAGGCTTTTTGTTTAAGAGTTGCTTAAGATGTTCTTCAGATCCTAAATTTCAGTGGAATGGCTGACACCCACCGGCCTGAAGACCTCCACGGAGAAACTGAATCAGCATTGGAATGTAGTATCTTCATCATCCAGTCCACAAATTTTTTTTTTGAGTTGGAGTCTCACTGTCACCCAGACTGGAGTGCAGTGGCCACTCCCGGCCACCACAGCCTCGACCTGCTGGGTTCCAGTGATCCTTCCGCCTCAGCCTTCCAAGTAGCCGGAACTACAGGCGCGTGCTACCATGCCCGGCTAATTTTTTGATTTATTGTGGAGATGATGTCTCACCTGCCCAGGCGGGTCTCGAACCCGCGGGCTCAGGCAATCCACTCACCTCAGCCTCCCAAAGCACTGGGATTACAGGCTGAGCCACCAAGCCCGGCTCCAGTCCCACAAATTAAAGGTAGCAAAAAAAAAAAAAATACAAAATAAAAACAAAGTAAGATGATTAAATTCAAGCCAGACATTGTTAACAAAATAGGGTGCTGAGCTTGGGGCCTGCTCTGTGTTGGAAAGAGAGGTTGGCCACCTTGATGGCGTCATCAAGATCAGGAAATGGGTGGAGAGGACATCTCCCTCCCAATCTTGCCCTCTTGGCTCAATCAAGAATCCCCGCTCCTTGGCCCATTCCCAAACCCTTAAAATCCCCAGACTCTTTGGGGAGGCGGAGTTGAGGTATCCTCCTGTCTCCTCCTTCAGCTGCCCTACGATTATTAAACCCTTTCTCTGTTGAAACCCTTGGTGTCTAGGTGTATCGACTTGCTGCTTGCTCGTTGGCTGATGAATCTATTCTGGTTGCAAAATGGTTTGCTTCATATTTGCATAGAGTACCTGGCTCCATGAAGAAAAGGCATGGAAGGGGAGTGGGGAGAAGCTGGGTGACCACGAGGGGGCCACAGCCATCGTCCAGACAAGAAAGGATGAGATGATGGCTTGGACTGGGTGGTGGGTGAGGAGGTAGGAGGGAGTGAACAGGGTTGGGAACGCTTCTGAGCTAGAGCCTCTGGGTCCAGCTATTGGAGTGGAGGTGTGGGGTAAGAACAAAAGAGGACTCAAGGCTTCTGAAGGGATGACTCTTCAGTGTCCCCAGTTCAGAACTTGCCTTTCACAGCACACATTTCTAATTTTTGCTGGCTTTGTTCTAGTTTTTCCATCTGCCTTCTGGTGGAAGGAGCTGGGTGAGATTTTCACCTGCTGTCCAAGGTGAAGATTGTCCCCTCAGAGCCCTGGTACCATCTTGGATCAGGCTGGCCAAAGTAGCCAGAGACGAGGAGATGGAGGGTGTTCCTGGGGATGGGAACCTCTTCTCAAAGCCTTTCATGAATGAGAAATATCCTCCCAAGGCAGGGAGGGAGCACTGTGTTGAAAGCCCATTACGCTTCATTATCCCAAAGTTGGGACTATCCTGCTGGGAGCGGGGGAAGGGAAATAATTCACTTCCCCTGAGGGTTGGGGCTGGCGGAAGGGTGAAAGAAAAAAATCCAAGAAAGAGACGTAAAATAGTCTCCTCTGAGCTTTGTCTTCAAACAGCATGTGGGCTGGACAGGAAATGTCAGCCCTGAGTGGAGCGGACAGAGAATCCAGTAAGGCGAAGGGGCACCTTATGTGTCTTCAAGAGCCCTGGCTTCAGAGACGGCTTCCGCACTCACCGGTCTGGCTTTCCTGCGGCAGTGTGGCCATGGATGCGTGTGCCTGGGGCTGGGTCAGCGTGGGAGCCTCGCCTCCCCCACCTCTGCCAGGATAAGTAAACAAACAGGCAAGGACAAGGGCCAAGGACATTAAATCCCAATTATCTACTCTCCCTAAATACTTCCTGTGAGAACAATTTGTCATTGACATACTTAATTAGACTCTCGACCAATATTTTCCAGATGTGGGGATTTTTGCTAAAAAAACCCAAGCACAGATGTTTTCCATATTTAATAAGACAGCTGAGGCTAACCCTGGGGGAGGAGAGAGAGAAAACCTACAGGCTCTGTAATAATCATAGCTTAGTGGATCGAGAAAGAGAATCTACTGGCCTTGGGGTCTTTCAAAAGGAATCACAGTGGCAAAGACAAGGGTCACCAGGGGCTGTCTGTCTAGACAACCCTGGACCCTGGTCCATTTTACATAGGTGGGCAATCGAGGAAGGAAATCAAAGGGAAGGCGGTGAGTTTTGGAGTCAGAATTCGAACCCATGTCCCCAGGGCCTCGAGTGAAAGAAGAGAATCAGTAATCACGAGCAGGACCCTTCCTTGGGAGATTTGTCCCTTTGGAAGATAGGGCTCTGCCCGAGACGGAGTTCTTTCCCATAGTTCATCTAGGCCAGCCAGGGTGAGGCAGGCAAGAGGCCTCTGAGCCCAGTACTTAGGCAGCACTCGGTCTCAGGTGTCCCATCCTGCACTCGCAGGCCTAAGAGTCGGTACCTCCTTCAGTTTTTGCGTCCTGTGTGCCTCCCTTTTCTCACTCCAGTCCTGGGTCTGAATTTGCCATCGCTGTCACAATCTTGTCATCCTTTGCTTCTCTCTCGGATTTGCCCAGCTGCCCACTGGCTAGCCGCTTTGCCCCATCGTTCCTCCCGGCCTGTCTATCCTACACGGTGACCCAGAGAGATCTTTCAAAACCCGAACGACTCCGTCACATCACTCCTGTGCAGGAGAAGCTTCAAGAGCTTCTTGTGGGCCTTGGGACTGGGTCGAGCTTCGCGGCTGGCCGTTCAAGGCCTTCCAGTCTCAACCCTGCTGAGCTGCCCATCAACCTCCTCCCTTTGCTGGCTTCACCCCCCAGTCTCGCTCACACTCTGCAACGAGCCACAGAGTGGCTTACATTTTCCCGCGCACGTCTGGTGCCCTCCTGGTCTCTGTCTCTGGAATCTGACAGCCCCCTTCCGCCTGGAACCCTTTCATCCTCCCTCCTGTCACTCTGCCCTCCAGAGTGGTTCCTTTCTTTTTTACCCAGTTTTTTTTTTTTAATTATACAGTTGTAGGGTACGATTCAGGGTGAGGTATACAACCACTGATTACGCAGGTACCCTTGTTAATGAGGTATGTCCCTCCCTCCCTAGCAGTTTCCTTCAACTGCCAATCCCACCCCTTCCCCTGACAGTTTCCCACTACTGCCAATCCCTTTCTTATAGTATTATCATTGTTCAAGGTCCACTTATGAGTGAGAACAAATGATACTCTGTTCTTTGTTTCTGTGATAGGTCACTGAGTATGACAGACTCTAAATCATCCAAGTTGCTGCAAGGTCCATATGTTTGAACTTCTTTATGGCTGCATAATAGTCCATTGTGTATATGTATCACATTTTTAAAATCCAATCCAGCTTTGATGGGCAACATGGTTGGTTCCATGTTTTTGCTATTGTGAATAGAGCTGCAACAAACATACGGGTACAGGTATCTTTTTTGGAGCATGATTTGAGTTCCTCTGGGCATATTCCCAATAGGGGAATTGCTGGGTCATATGGAAGGTCAATTTCTAGTTCTTTCAGAAATCACCACCCCACATGGCACCTTAACTAGGAAAGCCTCTATCTCTCTTTCAAGACACAGCCTTTCTGGGCAGCCCCGCCGCCTGTAGACTCTCCTCTACCCCTCTGTGTCTACACTGTACCCTACACATAGTCCTCTTGTAGCACCCAGTATGCCTGGCTTGTTCACCAGGCTGTGGCCGACAGGGCTGCCCACTCCAGGAGATGAGGATTGTCATGGTCTCCTCTTATTCTTCATTCCTGCCCACAGGATAGTGCAGAGCTGGCTGACTGATTAATGAGGTAGTTGGGTGGACACTCCCCACCCTCCACAGATGAGGAAACAGAGGTTGAAAACTCAAATGCCTCCTAGGAGCAGGCAGGAGCTCTCAGTGAGGGGCTGCTGAAAGTGCTTATGCTCAGCAGAGCTGTTGATCCTGCACTAGGACCTGTATTGTCCTGTGCACAGTGTCATCTGTTGTGGTCAGATCCATCATCTGGACAACTTATAATATGCAAGATAGGAAGGTTTCACACGCCAAGAAGTTGAAGTGATTTCAAACACAGTGCCTGCAGCCCAGAGCAAACCCACCTGTGTGGGGAGTCATTTCTGATCTGGGGGCTTCGAGCTTTCAAGAGGTTGGTCAATTGAGTCCTGTGAGTCAAAGTCAGGCCTTCCTTGGACTCCCTGACCAGTGCTCTCTGAACCTCCCTCTCCCCACAGAGGCCTCTTTTGTACCTTCTACTTCTTTGAAATTCTCAGATTGCCAAAATCCTAGCTTGGTCATGTAGCTAGAAGAGATAACCTTGCCCAGCACGGCAGACTGGTGACACGTCAGTTATTGTCTTTCTTTAGCAGGACACCGCCAGAGGGGGAGAGAGAGAGAGAGAGAGAGAGAGAGAGAGAGAGAGAGAGAGAGAGAGAGAGTGCGTGCGCGTGTGTTTATTGTTACTTATTTATCTTTTTGAGTAAGAGTCTTATTCTGTCGCCCAGGCTGGAGGGCAGTGGCACGCTCACAGCCACCTAAACCTTGATCTGTTAGGCTCAGGTGATCCTTCCACTTTAGCCTTCCAAGTAGCTGGAACTACAGGTGGGCACCACCATTCCCAGTTAATTTTTTTCATTGATTGTAGAGACAAGGTCTACCAAGTTGCCCAGGCTGGTCTCGAGTCTCTGGGGTCAAGCAATCCTCTTGCCTCTGCCTCCCAAAGTGCTCTTTTGTACTTTTCAACTTGGGATTACAGGTGTGAGCCACTGCACCTGGCTTGTGTGTGTTTATAGTGCAACCTTCACTTGATTTGTTGAAAAGTGCCTAAGAGCACCAGGTCTAGAATCAGAAGACCTGGGTCCTAATCATAACATCCATCCCCTACATGTTTGAGATCTTGACCAAGTCTCCTCAAATGTAAAATGGGTGTAGGATGCCTTCTTACAGGTGATTCTGAGGGTGACACAGTTTGGAAAAGCACATAATACTCAGGCTATGGTATAGAGTAGGTGCTCAGTTAAAGACTTGCTGAATATGAATTAAAGAACAGCAACAATGGAAGGAATATTAGCCATCACCTACATCAGGGATCTGATCTCTCATCCATAGGCCAAGTCTAACCTGATGCCTGCTTTTGGAGATAACTTTTTATGACACTAACTTATTCATGTATTATCTGTGGCTACTTTTGGGCTGGTGCAGCAGAGTTGAGTAGTTGTGATGAAGACTGCATGGCTTGCAGAGCCTGAAATATTTATTATGTAGCTTTTATTTTTTTGAGTTAGAGTCTCACTCTGTCGCCCAGGCTGGAGTACAGTGGCATGCTCATGGCCACCACTGCTTCAACCTGCTGGCCTCAGGTGATCTTTCTACCTCAGCCTTCCAAGTAGTTGGAACTACAGGCATGCGTCACCATGCTCTGATAATTTTTTGATATCTTGCAGAGATGAAGTCTCACCAAGTTGCCCAGGTTGGTCTCAAACCCGTGGGCTCAGGCAATCCTCTCACCTCGGCCTCCCAAAGTGCCGGGATTATAGGCGTGAGCCACTGTGCCTGACCATATGCAGCTTTTTATAGAAAATCTCACCAATCTCTGATCTGAACCCTCTCTACTCAAAGTACGTCCATGGTGGGGCAGTGTCAGTCTCGTCGGAGAGGTTATTAGACATGCCGAACTTCGGGCCCCCGTGCAGACCCACAAAGCCAGAATCTGTCTTTTAACAAGATCACCGTCTGAGTCACATGCCTGCCAGCGTTTGAAAGGTGCAGGTTTAGAGGCACGCTCCCTTTCTAGATGCTGTGACTCTGTAAGACAATGTAACTTGCCCAGGATAGAACCCAAGGCTAGGAACTGGTTTCCTAATTGTCCTCTGTTCCCCATATTTGCTGTGCCCAGTCTTGTCTCCCCTCTCCCTCTCCCTCTCCCTCTCCGAAGCCTCCTGTCCTTCTGTCTCCCTGGGTCGTTTTCTATGTTGCACCCAGTGCGTACAAGGCACTTGGTCAGTCCGTCGCTGCACTTTCCTGGGAGAGCAGCTCAGGTTCTTTGAGAGCAGACCTTGTGTCTTAGCTGCACTGCAGTGATCCCAGATAAGGCAACAGAGGCCTAAAGGAGTTATGGCGCTTATCCAAGTTCACAGGACTAGGGTTTGAACACAGCGCCTGAGCCAGACATTTCCACAACGCTCCCCCACCCCCAGCCCCTTGGTGAGCGCCCTGCTCATGCCTGCACTTTTGCTTCGTGAAAACACTTTGGGAACTCACTCAGTTTCTCCATCCTCTCACTCCCTTCCATCCAGGTGTGCTCAATCCAGACTAAATAGAAAAGGAGGGACCTCCTTCTTGGAGAAATGTCTAAGACCAGGGGAGATGGAACATTCTGCAGAGCCAGAGAACAAGGAAATGCTGGAAGGTAAGAAGGGTCATGTCAGAAGGACCTGGCGGCTGGCTTGAAGGAGCTCTTGTGACCGAGTTTGGGATAATTTGAGCAAAAAGAGGAATAACGAAGGTAATTGATTTAGACGTATTGATTTTTAAACTATTCATAGTTGCATAGCACCATCTGTATACTTCTCAAAGAGATCACCTGTTCATGAAAAAAAAAAAAAAAAACCCTATTGCAATAAAGAGCAATGCCCCGACAGAATCTCAGAAGGGGAAATGCAGGGAAGAACATTTGTAGAGTTTTGGGGCCTAGGAGAGGCGAGCTGAGGTCTCACGCAGGGTGACCAACTGTCCCAGTTTGCCCAGGACCTTTCTGGGCTTAGCAAGGTCCAACCTTGCTAGAAAATCTCTCAGATTAATATTAATTGCAAAAGGGAAAATGTCTGGTAATAGAGAGATGTGGCATGACAGTCTGAGCCAAGCTGTCCAGCTTGGTATTGTCCATGATGAGGTGACCTGACACTTTGTATCTCCTAATGGGACACGGGAAGTTCACAAGCCAGCCACGTGGTGTTCTCCTTGGAACTGTCAGGCCTTAAGGGAATAATGAGAAGACAGTAGACGAATGCAGAATGTGGATCTGGCCGGAAATGTTTGATGGGGGGCAGGTAAAGACAGAAAACGACCCAGTGCCGTGTATGTGCTTCTACTGGACTGCGGAAGGAGGGAGGGAGGGAGAATGAGAGAGAGGAAGGAAGGGAAGGAAGGAAGGAGACAGCTTTGACCGCTTTAGAGCACACTTTGGAACAACCAGAATATTTGGGTATTGTCGGATGCTGTTATCGAATTAATGTTGATTTTCTTACGCGATTTTTTTTTTCTGCCAGCGCCTTGATCTTGGACTTCCTAGCTTCCAGAACTGTAAGAAATAAACGTCTGTTATTTAAGTCACCTGACCGATACTACCGTGTTATGGCAACTTGGACAGACTAAGCTAATCCTCAAGTTTACAGCCTGTGCCCTAACTTCAACCTGTGGCTCTGGCAGATGGCTCTGTTGAGTTAAAACTTTTCACACATTTGGGCAGAAGTGTACTGCTATTATGTAGAAAACATCCCAGATGTCGGTCAAGCTGCCCCAGAGTAAAGCACTGTTGCAGTAAATCGTGGAAAAGTTAGGCTGGTGTGAACCAGGCAGTCAACCAATGCAGTCTCTTTGATTTTCAAATGCGAGCATGGAGGGTCAGAGAGGTTGAAGGTCTTGACTTGGGTCACACAGCTGAGTGTGGCCAGAGCTGGAGACAAGCAAGAACTGCTCCCTGGTGCCAAGCTCACCTGCCTGCATACATTGACCCTTGTTGTTTAACTCTGCTGTCCCTCTGCTCAGCTCAGCAGAAATGTAAAGTAACACAAGATGGTTGTAATTGTGGACTACTGCCATGGTGGTGGTGGTGATGGCGGTGGGGACACAAAACATCCATAAGGGTACCTGGTCTCAAACCAGGCAAAGTGGGGACCACTGGGAGGCCCAAACTTTACCTGTATGAAGTCCACTTGTCTACCTAATCCTGAGTTGTGCCCCACATCTTTTTTTTTTTTTTTTTGAGTTGGAGTCTCACTCTGTCCCCCAGACTGGAGTGCAGTGGCCGCTCCCAGCCACCGCAGCCTTGCCTGCTGGGCTCCGGCGATCCTTCCGCCTCAGCCTTCCCAGTAGCCGGAATTACAGGCACGCGCTACTATGCCCGGCTGATTTTTTGATTTATTGTAGAGATGAGGTCTCGCTGCCCAGGCGAGTCTCGAACCCACAGGCTCAGGCAATCTACTCACCTCAGCCTCCCAAAGGCGCGTACCCCACATCTTAAAAATAAAATGTATACATTTTAAAAGAAAATGACTATAATCTAGTAAGAAAGACAAGGCACACATCCTCCAGAACTACAGACTACAGGTAGCAGATGCTGTGACATTCTTCCCAGATCTCTCCTTCAAAGCTACTCAGGAGGCTGAGGCTGAAGGATCACCTGAGCCCAGAAGTCAAGGCTGCAGTGGCCGTGATCATGCCTCTGCACTTCAGCCTGGGTGACAGAGTGAGATCCCGACTCAAAAAATAAAAATAAAAAATCTCTGTCCCCATGCTGCAGCTGCTGGAATGTCTGCCAACGGCTCACAGCTCATCTGCCACTGGGGATAACCTTGGGTGTGGAGTTCAGGAGTATCTTCCAGGGACACTCATAGCTCAGGACTGGCTGATGTGGGAACACAAGCACTGGTCCCACTTCCCTCAATCTGGCACAGCTCTCAAGGGCCAGAGCAGGGTCTTGTCTCCCCACAATCCATCAGCTGTGGATTCAGCAGCAGATCAACTTCTTCCTGGCTCACAGGTACCCACAATTCTTCCTCATCCTGATCTCTAGGGCCACCTCCAGGTTTTTGGGGTGTCCTGCTAAAGATAATGTCTGTCTGTCTGGCTGATTCTGTCTCTCTCTCTCTCTCTCTCTCTCTCTCTCTCTCTCTCCACACACACACACAAACACACACACACACACACACAGACACGTACACACACACACACATATATTTGTTTACATATATATTCTTATATATGGATCCACATGCTAACATTTAAAAATACAGATGAAAAGAAATAATAATGTTGTTGCTGTTTTTTAACACACAACATACTTTGGAGAACATTCAATTTCATAATATAAATCTACCTCAATTAAAATATGTAGACACATATTGTTCCAATTGTGCATGAATCGATTTATGTAACCAGCCCCTACTGCTGAACATTTAGGTTCAGACTTCTGATATTCCAATCAACATTGCAGTACATATTTGTATACCTGTGTGTTTGTTTACATGTATGAGTATACATCCAGGATAAAGTCCTGAAAGTAGACGAGCTGGGTTCAAAGTCATGTGCATATTGATTTTGTTACAGTGTGGCGAATTGCCTGTCAAAACAATATACTAATTTATATTTCATGAAATAAAGTATCTTTTTCCCCATAGAATATATACCAGGTGAAAGTCCACCATCTCCACAGCGAGAACAATCACTCAGTTTGTTGTCAAAACGTGACAGACACAGTCAAAGTTTCAAGCCTCGCACCTCCATGTTCTACAGGAGGAAGGAAATGGTGGAGACCTGTCAATGACACTCAACTGTCTTTCCTTCTTTGGGAGGCCTATACCTCCTTGGGTATTATTGCTCATCCTGTCAAGACAAAAACCTGCCTCTCTTTTGGTAGAGTTGAGTTTCTCTCCAGACAGAGCAGTTGTGTCCTCACGGAAACACCAGCCCGCTGACCCCAGAGGGGAATGCTATTACCACAGTGCTGGAGGCAGATTAATGCAGAATAATAATGAAAGGCATTAACAACGTAATTATAGATCCTTGGGGGTTTAAATTCACATTTTTCATCCCTAATCTCATGTGATGTGTACATTTTGTCTTTTGAATGGAGTCTTCTGTAGAGACACTGATCACTATGCTGTCAAAGAATCCCGTTGTCCTTTCTGGCATCAGATAGGTGTGCACCACTGAGATGGTCACCGCCCCTAAACCTGGAAGTTCTGGATGAAGATTTATCTCTAGTCTCATGACAGCCAAGCAGTGCCTTTTCACTCGACACCTGATCGATGACGTGACAATCAAACAAAATCATCTTTAAGAGGACTGGTTCTATTCAATGCCGAAATGCCTCATGAAAAGCCTGAGGCTTACCTAATCAGAAACATTGAGAGAACTTCAAAATGTCAACTCTTCAAAAATGTTAGAAAAACCTTTAGATAACAGAATGATTGTAGACATGGGTACTTAATCCACCGCAGTCTTTAACATACAGATACTTTATTTTTTGAATCCAAGATATTTGACATTCTCAATTTTTGCTTTTCCCCAAATATAAAATCTCCCAGAAGTGTATGGATACGGAAAAAGATTAACTTGCTCCTACTTAGCTGTGCTATAATAGATTACCCTCAAGAGCTCCTCTTGAGATTTCCTTATAAGTACTTTTTTCCAAAATTTATATACCGTCACATCTTTTAGAAGACTGGTGAGTCTGGTCAAGGCAAAGGTCAGGTGGGATGGAGAAGGAGAATGATGTATCATTTGGTTCAGAAAGCCTGAGCTTATAAGTGCTTTAGGACCTTGCATTGGCTACCTAACATTAGTTTTCCCTGAAAAAAATTTTTTTCTAAAAATTAAAAAAATTTACAAAGATAGGATCTCTCTGTTGCCAGGGCTGGTCTCAAATTCCTGGCCTCAAGTGATCTAAACTCCCCTTCATTCTAGATGTTTGAGGTCTGTAAATTAGCTTCAGTCTGGAAATTGATCTAAGGGCCATGATTCTCTGTTTTTTTCTTTCAAGACAGAACTCTGATCATTAGATCTAGAACTTTTCTGCTTATACGGATCAAGGAAGACTTTAGCACCCTGCCCATCTCTTTCAGTTTTAGAGATGCCATGATCAACTAGATGATGACAAAAAAATCTCTGCAAATCAGACTGCTCTGAGGTCTGCCTTGGTTCCTCTGCTCATTACCCTAACCATGCCCATCTTGTCTCTGGTGTTCAGATGCCCCCTCTTGGGCCTTACTTCCCTGAATCTCATTATTCCCACTGCATCAAAGATATGGTAGAAGTTCGATGGGAGAAGTTCCCATGGTAATTTCTGACTTTCAGAAAAGAGTCATCATGGCAATGTTCAAGGTTGCAAGTTTTACTCATAAATTTATTTCTTATAACTGTGATGAGGAGCATGTCCTCTGGGCCCTGTCAGGGAGCATGAATAAGTCTAACATGATAAATTCTCTCTAGCATTCCAACCTCTCTAACTTTTGGATAACTTCCTCTACAGCATGGCAAAGGAATTCTACCATTTGACCTGCATAGAAGATAGAACTTATCGAGAATGACAGAGATTTACTACCACAGCAACCAGGTGGTGACTGCAATTGAAGCTGCTATGTTTTTTGTTTTTTTTTTTAAGGAAATCACCACATCGTCTGGCATCTTGCACGCATCTCTTGATTGGCATTCATTTTCCTCTATATCTGTTGGCAAAGACCATCAGAGACAGTTTGCTTTTGGCTGGCAAAACCAGAAACACACCTTCATTGTTCTACCACATGGGTATATCCACTCTCTACTCCCAAGTTATAACGGAATCTTCAGAAATCTAGACTGCCTTTTTCCTTTATAAGACATCGTGAGGGTCCACGACACGGATGATATTATGCTGATTGAATCTGGTAAGCAGGAAGTAGCCCCTGCTTCAGACACATTAGCACCATACCTGCATATATTAGGGTAAGAAATAGATACCACAACACTTCAGGGGCTTGCCACTTTGGTGACATTTCTAGTGGTCTGGTGGTCCAGGACCTGTCAAGATGACTCTTCTTTGTGTGTGTGTGTATGTGTGTGTGTGTTTCCTTTTTATCTAATTTTATTTAGTTATTTATTTTAAATATGTGGGATATAAATCAGGATTAGGTATACAAGTAGTCATCATATAGGTAAAGTTTGGGTCTCTCTTTGGTCCCCAGTTTGTCTGGTTTGAGATCAGGTATCCTTACTGATGTTGTGTACCCCCAGAACCCCGGCAGTGTCCCGCTACTGCCAATCCCTTTCCTATAGTATTATGGTAAATGCTCAGGGTCTGCCTATGAGTGAGAACATGTAGTATTCTGGTTTTTGTTTCTGTGATAGATCACCAAGTATGATAGACTCTAAATCCATCCAAGTTGCTGTGAAGTCCTCATGTTTGTTCTTCTTTATGGCTGCGTAATATTCCATCATCTATATGTACCACATTTAAAAAACCAGTCCAGTTTCGATAGGCAGCACAGCTCGTTCCTTGTTTTTGCTATTGTGAATAGTGCTGCGATAAACATATGTGTGCAGGTATCTTTTTTGTAGAATGATTTGAGTTCCTTCAGGTGTATTCCCAGTAGGGAGATTGCTGGGTCATATGGAAGGTCAATGTCTATTTCTTTTAGAAATTGCGACACTATTTTCCAAAGAGGTTGCACTAGTTTGCATTCCCACCAGCAGTGTAGAAGCGTTCCTTTTTCTCCACACCCTTACCAGCATCTGTTTTTGTTTTTGTTTGTTTTTTAATGATGGCCACTCTTACTGGGGGTAGGTGGTATCTCAATGTGTTTCTTATTTGAATTTCTTTGATGATTAGGGAGGCTGAGCACTTTTTCATGTGTCTGTTAAGATAACTCTTCTAAGGTCAAAAACAAGTTGCTGCATCTGGTCCTTACTATCACCAAGACAGAGACACAGTGCCTAGTGTTACACTTAGAAATTTGAAGGCAACATATACTTCATTTGGATGCACTTACTGAGTGACCTGAAAGGTTGCCAGTTTTGGGCAGAGCACTGAGAAAAAGAATATTCTGCAATAGATACAGGTTGCAGGCTGCTGTCTCTCCTGCTGTCACTAGAGCCATATGACCCAGCAGTCTGAAGGTCTTTAAAGTGGCTAAATAGGGGTAGTTAGGAGCCTTCAGAAGGCTACAGGCACATCAGAGTGCAGATCCTTAGTATTTTTTTTTTCCAGAGGTAAGGTCCTGCTGCTAAGGCTGGATTCAAATTCCTGGGCTCAGGCAATCCTCCTGCCTCAGTCTCCCAAGAAGGTAGGTCTACATTTTAAGCGCCACTGCACCCTGCTAGATTGCTAGCAGTTTTTGAGCAAAGACATACTATCCTCTGTGAATAAGTACTCTCCTTTAGAGAAGCAGTTTTGGGATTGTTAGTGGGCCTGAGCAGAGACTACACACTTGACCATGTTATCGTGTGATCTGAGCTTCCCATCTTAAATGGGGTATTGTCTGACTTACTAAGCCATAAAGTTGGAAGTACAAGGCAGTATGCCAATATCAAATGGAAGTGGTATATATGAGATCAAGCTCAAGCAGACTATGAAGGTACAGATAATTTTCGTGAACTACTGTGGCCCCATGATGAATTTCCTATGTCCAGTTGACCGAGGAAGGAAAAAATCCTACACCTGGCTTACACATGGTTGACAGGAAATGCAGAGATCATCCAGAAGTGGACAGGTACAATGCCCTAGCTCAACTCTGGGATGATCTGAGAAACAACAGTGAAGAGAAATCATCCCAGTGGGTAGAACTTTGAACCCTCATCTGCTTGCTCCATTTATATGAAATGGGTCCACATTGATTATGGGCTGTGACCGAAATTTCGGTTGGATGATCAATGACTTGTATTATGATCGGAAAATTGGTGACAAAGAATTTTGGGGAAGCAGCATGTTGATGAATTCCTTTTAATGGATGCAGTGTGTAATGATATGTAGGAAGGGGACTCCAAAAACCTGGAATTATCTTTTGAAGGGGGTAGGTAAGCCCTTTGTAGTACACTCGGAACTGGTTCCTTTGGATCAAACAGTCAACCATAGTTTTTATCTGGAAGTCTTGAGAAGGTTGTGTCACGATTTGTGAAAGAAATGCCCCAAGTTCTCCACCATACAATGTACCTGCCCACACCATGCTGTGTTCAGCAGTTTTTGACAAAAGATGGTATGACCCCTGTGCCCCATGCTCCCTATTCACCCGATCTCACCTTGAGCGACTTTTTTGTTTGTTTCCCCAGTGAAAAAAAATCCTCAACGGGAAACATTTTGCCATTGTGGAAGAGGCAAAACAGAAACGGCAGAAGCACTAAAAGGCATCAGAATCGACGAGTTCAAAAACTGTTTCGTGCAGTGGAAAAAGTGTCTCAATAGGTGTATTACATCCAACAGAGAGTACTTTGAAGGTGGCTGAAATTTAAGTATGTAAGACTAAATACACAATTTTTAATAAGTAAATTCTGATTTGGGGGGTCCCCCCCTTGTACCGTGTCTATGTCTACCCAACGGTGACCTCAGGAGAGAGAGTTTTATTATTAACCTGTTGTGTGGACGGCCTCCTTTCCTGCCACACCTGTCATTGGCCAGTGGGCTCATAAACAAAGTTTTCATGATGGCAGGGATGGAGATGTTGTGTGAGCTCAGTAACACAGATTTCCATTCGCCAAGGCTGACTTGGCTACAGGCACTGCTGAATGCCACATCTGCCAACAGCAGAGACCAATACTGAGCCTTTGATGTGGCACCATGCCTTAGGGGATCAGCCCATTACTTTGTGGAAGATGGATTATGTTGAATCACTTCTATCATGAAAAGGAAAATGCTTTGTTGTCACTGAAATAGTCATGTATTTTTCATACAAATTTGCCTTTCTTTGCTGTAAGGTTTCTTGTGTCTTCAGGATTATTTGCATTTATTTTCTCATATAGGTTTTATATATGTCTTATCAAATCTATTCCTAAGTATTTAATTTTAGTTGTGATTTTAAATGGGGTTCTCTCTAACATCATGGCCTCTGTTTATTACTTGTAGTGATGAAGACTATCCATTAAACTAATACTTTTTTAATGTATTGGTTTCTTAAACTATGTAGAAAAATGTGAAGTTTCAAACCAATGGTACAATAGTATAAGCTTTTAGAATAATATTTTTTAAAGAATGCCTCTTAAGTCACGTATGAAAGGACATAGCATGGATTTAATATACCCAATGAGCAGTCATTTTAACATTGCCCAAATCTCATGTTTTTTTTTTTTAGCAGTTCACTTAACTTACCCTCTAATCACTAGCCAAGGACAGTACCAGTTTCTCAGAAGTAGCTATTGATAATTGTTTTACAACTTCCCTCCTCAGCTTGTTTTGTACTAATTAGCTTTTCTATTTCAAGTATTTGCCTCCACCTATATGACCCACGTTAACCTAATCAGCATTTCATGACACAGACAGACCCCACCACCATGGTAGCAATCATGTGACTAACCCACCCATCTGCCTGCCATCCGTCATCTGACATCAGTACCCATGCTTGCCTGCCCCTTCATGATGACATGGAGCAGACCACCACCCACTCACCTTAATGACTTTCCCCCTGCAAAGGAAAGGATTAAAAGGACTCAACCATGAGCAGCCATTCACCACTGCAACCACTGCCTTACTAGACTCTAGTGGGGTCATGTGCTCTTTGAGCTATGGCTGTCACCATGTTTCCTGGCTTTGGCCCCCTTCCCTACCTTGGGGAGGTGAATCCCCTCTTTCTTTCTTTCTCTCTCTCTCTAATTTACTTTTTAAATAAACTATATTTTCCAGTTTAATTTCTGTGCAATTCTTTGCATCTTTCACGTGGCATCAGATTGCACACCAGACACCCACACCCCCAAGTGGGCCTGACCCAACATTCTGGATGCCTTGCCGGGAGTGTGTGCCCTAACAATGTAGAAAAAAAAAATGAGCCATTGTTGTAATCATATTTACTTTCTTCATTTCAACCTGCAGGACTCCTTTTTGTTTACCTGGGAATGTCTTAATTTCTCTCTCACTTCTGAAGGAAAAAATTTATTTTGAGTCAGAGTCTTACTCTGTCATCCAGGCTAGAGCACAGTGGTGCAATGATGGCTGCTGCAGCCTCGAGCTGCTGGCCTCGGGAGATCCTTCCACCTCAGCTTTCCAAGTAGCTGGAACCATAGGCATGCACTACCACCTGGCTAATTTTTTGATTTATTGTAGAGATGAGGTCTTGCCAAGTTGCCCAGGCTGAAAGAAAATTTTTCTTGAGAGGTTTCTGTGTTTTTTGTTTTATGTATTTGCATTTTAAATGTATCAGTCACTAACTTCTAGCCTCCAAAATTTCTGATGAGAATCTGCTGATAATCTCACCCAGGATCCCTTGCATATGACTCTCACTGCTTCCAAGGTTTTGTCTTTGGTTTTCTACGTTTGATTATGCATCTCTTTATGGGTCTTTGTAAGCTCATCCTATGTGGTATTCTTGAGACTTCATTATCTTCATGTGTTCCATCAAATTTGGGAAGTCTTCAAGCCTTTTATTTCTTCAGCTAGTCTCTGTCCCCTTTCTCTTTCGGTTCTCCTTCTGGGACTCCCACAATGCACATGTGAATCTTTCTGGTGGCATCCCACAGGTCTCTCAGGCACTGTTCACTATTCTTCAATCTTTTCCTTCTTTCTGTTTCTCAGACTCAATAATTTCCATTGTCTTATCTTCACATTCACTGATTCTTTTCTTTACCTGCTCAAATAAGATTTTGAATCCCTCTGGTAAAATTTTCGTTTCAGTGATTGTACTCTTCAGCTCCAGAATTTTCTTCTGGTTGCTTTTTTAGGTTTTCTATCTCTTTACTGATATTTCCAATTTGTTCATACATTTTTTTTTTATTACTTTCTCCACGTTTTCCCTTAGTTGAAGAAAATGTCTTTAAGACCATTATTTTAAAATCTTTGGTAGATCCACCAACAGGTCTTCTTCAGAGACAGTGTTTATTAATTTACTTTTTTTTAAATAGGTCATATTTTTCTGAGCTTTTTGTATGTTTTGTGATTTTTTCGGGTTGAAAATTGAACATTTGAATCTAATAATGTGGTAACCCTAAAAACCGGGTTTCCCTCGTTTCCCAGAGTTTGCTATTTTATTTGTTTGTTTCTTGCAATTTGTCTCTGTGCTCTGAAATAGTGGCAGTAGTAGCTGCTGTTGACTAAGAAGCCCCAAGTAAGAAGTCTTGCTAACAGGTTTAAAGCATTATTCTGTGGAATTATCACAACAAACCTACCCAATACGTACTTATATATACCTTTATAAAGAGGCACAAACTCTTGACATCCCCTAAAAGTCGCTTATGCTGAAGGAGAGACTTGCAATGATGGGGTAGGTGCAGAAACAATGGCCTCCCACCTCTTTGTCTGCGTCTCTGACCACAAGCAGCAATCAGATATTTAGGAAAAAGGTTGCCTTTGCCCAGTCTGGCTCCCAGGAACACACACACAGCTGCTTGCCAGAGAGCCTGGAGTACAGGATGGGAGCTGTAACTGTGCTAAGAGCCAAAATTTACTGAAATTAATCACAATTCACCATCCAAGCCTCCTTTTGGAGTTGAAAGCCTTAAATAAATCCAAAGTTTCAAACTAGTTACATCAGACAGGTTTTGTCAGTGCGACAGTAGTCTAGGGGAGGAGATACATTCCTGCTGTTTCTACTCTGTCATCTACCACCAGTTCCTCTCACTATTGCTTTTTCATGTCAATTTTACATCCTGCTATTTTAGGGAATTGTTTTGGTGTTTGAACTACTTTTATCATTCATTATCTGGGATTTTCTCAGAGTACTACCTTAGTTCAATGTTGAATAGTAACGGAGGTAAGTTACCAATAACTGATTTTTAAAAATCAACATCTCTCCCCGAAATAGAATTGTATATTAGAACAAGTTAGAGTCTCAACAAAATGTTAGAACCTTATCAAGAAAATAAAAATAAGCACATTTCAGAAGTGAGGAGTGTGAGTTTGCAGATTGAAAGTGCTTTATCCCGAAATACTTCAGAAGTATAATACATGCCTTTAACACAGTTACCCTGACTACTAGCTATCACAGCCCTGTTAGTATTTTGTGCTGTGACAAATCAAATTAGTGGTTCCTCCTCCATGGCAAAGAGTGAGACGACAAAGGGTTTGGTAGAGACAGCCCTAATGCAAAGGACCTGAGCTGAGATCCTTTTACCCACTGCAAATTCAGTGATGCACATGTTACAGAAATGTGTAAGAAGAAAGCAACCTTTGGAATTTTTTTGTTTCTAACTCCTCACCACCACCAAATAGTCACAAAGGAGCAGGGGTTTTTAAGGCTTATTCACATCTGTTTAAATACAAAAATAAAATAAAGTCCTAAAAAAACAAAGGAAGGAAAAGTTTCAGTGGGGCCATGTCTATAATTTATCATTCATATGATTGAAAAGTAAAAAAAGTCATTCAGAAATCTAGTTAGTTCTTGTAAGGCAGTTGCCTCATATTGCACTTACTAAATCACTTAGTGAATTGCCAAAATTTTTCACTTGTGTCTAAACTATTTAGGGCAATAAAGGCATTTGATTATTCATTCAATAAATATTTCAGTTGAAGTAAAAAAGAACATCTACAAACAAGTAATTACCTTGCAGGGAAATGGAGCCTAGAATAGAAATGTATACAAAAAAAGTAGTCTCAAATTTTAATTGTGCCTGGAGTGCAAATGAGCCTAAACATTAAAATGTCTCTTATCAAGTACAGAAAAGCAGAAAGGACATTCTAAGAAACAACTGATACAAATGAACAGAACCTTGAGATGGGAAGCCAATTTTAGGAAACTACAGGTGAGTGTTTCTGAGGGATTGTAGCTTAAACCTGGTAATGATGAACTTCAGTCCTAGAGATTCATGCTAACTTCATCTGATGATGTCATAAGGTATTACTGACCCTTCCTGTCTGTTCCACTCAATGTCACTCTTGGGTTAAATTTCAGTGACTACTCTCTGCAGGAAAAAGGCCTAAGGAAATTTTATTTGACTCCTTATCCTCATTCAAAATTCCAAATTTCTTGACTCTTTCCTTGTTGTCCTGAGTTTATTTTTAAAACAAATTTTCTTTTCCTCTTGTTTCTCAGTCCAAAGCACCTGGGAAGTCTTTACTTGATAAAACTGAAGTTAATTAACTCTTCTGTTGCCCTCTGACCATCTGTTATCTGAGAAATAGTAGAGAATCATGATTTTTCAGACAGAATCACCCTTCTCTAGAGACTCAGGGTAAGAATGGCTAGAAGAGCTGTCAGGAAAATCTCCTCTTATTATTTTTCAATAAAGTGTAATGAATATATTTATTTCATTCTGTATATGACCCACTTAAAAAACTTTAAAAATGTTAAGGCTACAACGTTTCCCCAAATCGCATATTTGTTTGTGGGAACCTGAGTTAAGTATGTTACATCCAACTCTCCAAAACTTTAGCTATGCATTCAAGCAGAGAATATGGCTGGATAGAAAACCCCTAACATACTGACCCTTGCAGCACAGTGACGACCACAAACCCCAAGCATCCATGTGGGATGGCAGGTGATCTCTGCATCTTTCCCAGATCTGTTCATTCTTCTAGTTTCTCAGACATTCACTTCATACCTTCTCCTCTCTTGCTCAAGGTTCTAACACCACTTACCCCTCAAAAAAGGCCTTGATTTTTACTTTGCTAAGAAAATTGAAGCAACATGAAGAGAATTTCTATGAGCATCCATCACCACATCTACGTGATTATCTGAATATGCCTATCTCATCTCATCCATCCATCCATCCATCCATCCATCCATCCATCCATCCATCCATCCAACCATCCTCCTATCCACTCACTCATCCACCTATCCATCTATCCATTCGTCCATCTATCTACCCACCCATCCATTCACTCACCTGCTCATCCACCCATTCACCCACCCATATACCCATATATTATCCATCTATCCATCTATTTACTCATATACCTATGCATCTATCCATGCATCCATTCATCCATCTATCAACCCATCTCCCCACCTACTCATCTATCTATCCATTATCCATATATTCATCTATTTATCCATCCAATCATCCACCTATCCATCCATCCATCCATCCACCTATCCACCTATCCACCCACCCCTGCACCCATACACCTGTCCATGCATTCATCCATCCACCACCCACCCACCTACTCATCTACCCATTTATTATCTATCCATCCGTCTATTTATCCATCTATCCATCCATCTACCCACCCATCCACCCACGTACCTATGCAACTATCTATCCATACCTCGATCTACCCCCCCATTCACTCACTCACTCCTATATCCACCCATGATCAATCTATCCATCTGTTTACCCATCCACCCAGCCACCTATCCACTCGTCCATTCATCATCTTGCCTCCAAGTACCATAGATGAAAACTCTTTTCTTGTATCCCCAGCATTTCCTCCATATCCACACGAGCTCTCCTCTCCTTTCTTCTACTCAAGGAAAGCTTCAGCTGTTGCCTCCTCTCCTCATTCCCTACTGCATCATCAAGGTTCCCTTCTCTCTGAATTAACTCCATCAACATACAAACCTGATGCTATTAGTCTCATTCTAAAAATAAACTATATTGACTCATATCCGTTTGGGTTCCAAATCCCTTCAAAAGAATTGTCTACATTCACAATTTCCACTATTTCTTTGTCCATTCTTTCTTTAATCTATTCCAGTCAGATTTTCTCCCTAGGCATTCCACTTGAACTGTGGGTGTTGGCTGGGCTCGGTGGCTCAGCCTGTCATCCCAGAACTTTGGGAGGCCGAGGCGAGTGGATTGCCTGAGCCCGCAGGTTCGAGACCCACCCAGGCAATTTGGCAAGATCTCATCTCTACAATAAATCAAAAAAATTAGCTGGGCATGGTAGCGTGCCTGTAGTTCTAGCTAGTCAGAAGGCTGAGGCGGAAGGATCGCCGGAGCTCAGTAGGTCGAGGCTGCGGTGGCCGGGAGCGTGTCACTGCACTCCAGTCTGGGCGACAGAGTGAGACTCCAACTCAAAAAAACAAAAAACAAAACAAAAAAACCTGTGGGTGTTACAGTCACCAAAACAAAAAAAGAAACCTGTGGGTGTTACAGTCACCATTTTGACAAACCCAATCTTCATCCTCCTTGGCTTATCAACAGGGTGACCATATAATTTACCTTCCAGAACTAACACTTTTAAAAGCATATGTGGGTGCTATTAATAAAGTCTTTGGAATAACATCCACAAACTGAGAAATACGTGCTAGGGGAAACACATATTTCTAGCACATATTTATCAGTTTACTGCTAAATGCTCATATCCCCCAAGTTAGAGGGTAAGACACTTAGGGTCTGAGGTTTTTGTCTGCCTTTTCACTTTGTATCTCCAGAGCCCAGAACAGTGCCAGCACATATTAGTTGTTGGGTATTAGGTGACTGGCTGTTCAGTGAGCACCATAGTAACTCCTCCAATAGCAGTTGAATGATCAATGGGTCGAATGCATAACATTGCACTCCTGGGATAGGCTTAAGCACTAGGGATCCGATGGATCTGAACCCACCATGCATTTATGACCCACGGAGTTGCGTTTCCTTCCCCAGCAGGCAGAAACCCCAGAGACACCACACTTGCATCTTCCCTTGCAGCTCTTGTTCTCACTGTCGCCCCTCAACCAGTTCCCGGAGCAAGCTTCAGGGAGCCTCCAGAATGGCAGTGATTTATTTGCCTCCTGGTTCAAAGCAATTCAGAGGTCGCCCAAGACAGGAGGATTTCCCTGTCAGGCCCCTGAGCCCTCTGGTATTGCTGATGACTCAGAAATCTCACTCTGCCCCGTGATTATCCTCTTGGGTTCAGAGAAGAGGTAACTGTAAGAGATTAAGAGCAATTACCCATCTCCAGAGAAAGGACGACGGGCACATTAGGGCTCGCTTGGTGTTTTTTCAAGCTTATTTTGAACTATGAGCAGAACCTACTTATCCTCGTTTTGTGTGAGATGAAGTCATAATCACTTAGAATCACCCAGTCAGAAGCTTTTTTCCATTTTAGTAATAATGCCACCTTTATCAGCATCATCAATCTCCCTCTTTATTCCGCCACACACACACACCACACACACACACACACACACACACACACACACACACACGCATTTCAATTGACTCATCACATACCCAACATACCCTTTTTATTTCCTTGAAACTAAAAACAAATAGTCACAACGTTGTTGATCTAATGATTCTCAAGGAAAAGGATTTAACACAGATTCTTTTTTGAGTTGGAGTCTCACTCTGTCGCCCAGACTGGAGTGCAGTGGCCGCTCCCGGCCACCGCAGCCTCGACCTGCTGGGCTCCGGCGATCCTTCCGCCTCAGCCTTCCGAGTAGCCGGAATTACAGGCATGAGCTACCACGCCCAGATGATTTTTTGATTCATTATAGAGATGAGGTCTTGCTGCCCAGGTGGGTCTCGAACCCACAGGCTTAGGCAATCCACTCACCTCAGCCTCCCAAAGGCGCGGGATTACAGGCTGAGCCACCGAGCCCGGCTTGACACAGATTCTTAAGGAGCCATTTGATAAACACATGTCATGACAAGCAATATCTTTTTAGAGCACGCTGAACTCACCCTCATACCTTCTAAATAGGGGAGCTTGCAATGGTTACAGCGGCCTTTGTTGATGGATGTGGGCTTGTAGAGAGGGGCTGTGTCAGACAAGAAGACTTTATGAGGACGCTGAGAAGCTCTGAGTCTGCAGGGCCGGTGGCAGGTGGGCAAGGGTGATTTCCCCCATCACACCAGCTTCCATCCCTGGTGTTGGGAAGGAGGAGTTACAGTGGGGATTTTAAAAAGTTTTCATGGGGCATATCATGCTTTCTGTCTTCACCGCAAAGCCTTTAGTGACTTTTTTTCCAAAGGAAATTTATATAGCTTTCTCATTTACTGAAAATAGGTGGCAGGTATTCATCTTAGAAGTTGTCTATTTTACTGATCTTTTTAATATTGTGGATTCCTTGAAAGTAATTATGTCTTGCTTTTTTTTTTTTTTTTTTTTTGCCTAGAACGTGGTAACATTTTATAAAAGTTAGCTTGTTTAGTAAGAATGTGGCCCACCTAGCCATTAGCCACATGTTTAGTGTGTCTCTTCTGCAGATTCCGACTTATCCATTGTATCGTTCAGAACTTGCATAATTTTAGTTTGCATTTTTTAAAAAAACTTTTCTAGACTAGGTTTTCCAGAGTAGAATTGAATGGAAGGCACAGTGAGTTCCCACACACCCCCAGCCCCCCCGTCACCAACAGGCCACACCAGTGGGTACATTTTTTTACAGGTGATGGACTTACACTGACACGTCATCACCCAAAGTCCATAGTTTCCATTAGGGTTCGCTTTTGGTGTTGTACATTCTGTGGGCTTGGAAGGATATATAACAGCATGGAGCCACCATTGTAGTATCCTACAGAATGGTTTTATTTTGTTTGTTTGTTTGTTTGTTTTGAGTCGGAGTCTCACTCTGTCTCCCAGGCTGGAGGGCAGTGGCACGCTCCCAGCCACTGCAGCCTCGACCTGCTGTGCTCCCAGGATCCTTCCGCCTCAGCCTTCCAAGTAGCCGGAACTACAGGCGTGCACTATCACACCCAGCTAATTTTTGATTTATTGTAGAGACGAGGTCTCATCAAGTTGCCCGGGCGGTCTCGAACCTGCGGGCTCAGGTAATCCACTCGCCCCGGCCTCTCAAAGTGCTGGGATTATAGGCTGAGCCACCGATCCTGGCCCCTGCAGAGTAGTTTTACTGCCTTAAACATCTCAGTGATGTTCTGAAGCAAAGGCAACTAGATTACTTCTGGGGAGTACAAAGAAGGTCTAGCCCCTGTCAAAGTCTGCACAGAAGAAAGCAGATACCTGGACTGTGCCTTTTCAAATGCCCAACCCCCTCCATGGTCCCGGTTTGTAGTGATAGGGCAAGTATTAATGGATGTGATGAAGAGGGATATGGAGACTGCACTTTGAGATTTTTGAAAAGATGGAAATGAGGGGCAGTATATGGGAAAGATTTGTTGAAAAGCTAAATGAATCTTCTGGTCTTTGCTCTCAGATCTACAGACAACCTTGGCTGTGTTAGTTTCAGCCCCCGTAGATACAGAAGCCATGCACAGTTGAGCAGAAATTCAGTTCAATTCAGTTGAGTCTAGTCATTAAAACCATCTACTTGCTTATGGACCAATCATTAATGTCAGTCCAGTCATTAAAGCCATCTACTTGCTTTCAGGACCTGGGGGTATCTGCCTGGCTATCCATATGAGCAGTGGCTCTGCCCCCCTATTCACTAATGTCACTGGAAGCTGCTGAGTGGTCTTAGTGGGAATTTAGTCTGTCTTTGCTTCCATCTTCAGATCTTAAACATAGGGTTTTGGGAGATGAAGTCACTTGTTCCCAGTCACACAGCTGGAACCATTGTCATCTTTGTCATCCATCATCGTTACTGGCATTCCCATCAACATTATTGCTACTTATGGAGTACTGTGCCATGCACTGTACATCTGATCTCCTCTTACGGATAGGGAAACTGAGGCTCAGAGAGAGGGAATGACACACCCAACATCATTCTGCTGGTAACTGCTGGTAAATAGCATACTCAAGACTCAAGTTCAGCCTGTCTCACTCCAAGCAGCAGGCCTCTTCTTTGACATCACGCAGAGAATCGTCGGAGTGGTGGCTGCTGTTCCCAGAGGAGCTCTACGTAAGAAGCCTTGCTGATGGATTTAGGAGCCTTACCTGTGTAATCCTCGCAACAAACCTATGGGTATGTTCAGAACCCTCAGTTTCTCTTCTAATGACCGAAACTCTTCCAGGCTGTTTTAAGACTGGATCTTTCTCATTTTTTTTAATCTTAACTTACAGGACACTTCCTTGAAGAGAACTTTCCAGAAGTAGGAACTCCGTGCTAGCCTCTATCCTTCCTTGTTTGTATCCTGGATAGAACTCACCACCAGCAGTTGTTACTTGTTTTATACTTGTTTTCTTGATTTGTGTTTGTAAATCATAGCAACCACAACATTATCTTTCCCCGTAGTTTTCCCGGTGCTCAAGTTAGTGCCTGATGTGTCATTGAAACGAAATGAATGTAGAGAAGGGTGAGATTCAGAGTGGCTGAGTAACTTACCAATGGCCACACAGCTGGTAAGAGGTAGGTAGATTTGGAATCAAATCCAAGTTTATAGACTTCAGAAGTTGGGAGTTTATTCCCTGCAATACATAGTTTAGCATAGCTAGGAGTGCACAATAAGTACATAATCCTTACTGAACTCATTTATTTTATTTCTTAAGCCTATGTCTCCTGCATTTAGCCTGGCTAGGATGAAAAAGCAGGGATTAAGTTTACAACTCTCCCTCTCTTAGAAAAACCACTTTGATTTAGGGCAATGATGAGTCATTTTGCCACTGAGTTTTGCTAAATTAACTGGTGCAAGCCCTGTCTCTCATGGTGCTATGTTGAAAGGTTGGGGCATTTATCCCAGGACACTTAAGTGGATAAAGGAATAATGTAGGCTGAACGGCTTAACTACTCACTGGGAGAGCAGAAGGTTGATTATTCCAGCCACCAAGATATATCTTACAAGGAGGAATAAAATAGATGCTGACACTACTGTTTCATTGCTAGGAATCCCTTCTGAGTCCCTGCTGGCGTGGGAATGTAGCTGTGATTGCAGTGAACATGGGTTGTATTCTATTTTCACTTAACACCTTATCATAAATGTACTCCCTTGTTGCTAAACATTCTTAATTACCATTTTAAAATTGACAACTGAATAGTGTTGTATCATACAATAGCTGACCAAGCCACTATGGTTGAACATGTTTATTTTTAGGTTCACAAATTTTAGATTATGTTGTAAGATGCATTTTTAGATATTTAGCATTTGATTTAGAGGGCCTATCCCCTTTGCTAAAAACCCCAAACTTTGTATTACAAAGCAAAATAAGAGAAGCTTTGTGCGTTCTGAGTGAGTAGTTGAAGTGTTTCCCAAGAGACTCGCACTACTTGACCATGGCCTCCACGGGGCATGAATGAGCCAGGCTCACCTCAACTTCCCCAGCATTGGCCATCACTTGGTATAAAAATAGGTTAGGGTTATTTCAATAGAGTAAAATAGTAATTTGATGTCCTTAGTTGCATTTCATTAATACTGGTGCTGTTAAACAGATCTCATACTTTTGTTTTGAGCAGTGTTGCATATTTTACATGCCAAGTGCATATGCCAGGAGAAAATTTTTTTAAATGATAACTTCTGCAGCCATTTGATAACGTACTTTAAAGAAAACACAATGTCAGCAGACCCTCGAGCTGGCATGGTTCTGGGAATTGTGTCAGTCACAGAAACTAATAAAAGAGATTCATGTCGATACATTTGACTGAGAAAATATAAAAACATCATCTGTAATAAAGAAAATGGAAATTTGTTTGCAGTACTTTCTTCATAAATACTCATATTATCATCACGTCATGGCTTAATGCAAACTAACTTGCTTCTAGGTAACTTGTCCCATGAGGCTGAGCAAACTGGCTCTCCTGAGTTCATGGAGTCACAGCATCTGAGGTGGGAAAGACAGTATTTTTTAATTTTAATTTTTTGAGTCAGAGTCTCATTCTGTCGCTCAGGTTAGAACGCAGTGGTATGATCACAGCTCATGGCAGTCTTGACCTCCTGGCTCAGGGGATCTTTCTGTCTCAGCCTCCCCAGTAACTGGGGCTATAGATGCATGATACCACGTCACGCCTGGGGCTAGTTTTGTGACTCCTTTGGGTAGAGGTGAGGTCTCGCTATGTTGCCCAGGCTGGGCTTGACCTCCTGGACTCAAGCAATCCTCCTGCTTCGGCCTTGCAAAGTGAGTCATCTGATCCCTTTTCATTGGTCCTTTGTCAAGTTTTTTTTCCCTTGGGTCAGGATTTCACTCTGTTGCCCAGACGGGAGTGCACTGGCATGCTCACTGCAGCCTTGAACTCTTGAACTCAAGCAATCTGTCCTCCTCAGCCTCCCCACTAGCTGGGACTGCAGGTGTGTGCCACCACATTTTTATTTTATTTTATTTTTACTTTTCATAGAGATGAGGTCTTGCTACATTGCCTAGGCTGGTCTCAAACTCTCAGGCTCAAGTGATTCTCCACCTCAGTCTCCTCAAAGTCCTAGGATCCTAGGCATGAGCCACCACACCCAGCAACATAGCCTTTTTTTTTTTTTTTTTGGAGTTGGAGTCTCACTGTGTCACCCAGGCTGGAGTGTAGTGGCACATTCATGGCCACTGCAACCTCGACCTGCTGGGCTCAAGTGATCTTTCCTCCTCAGCCTTCCCAGTAGCTGGAGATACAGGCATGCGCCATCAAGCCCAACTAATTTTTCTTGATGTATTGTAGAGACGAGGTCTTGCCAAGTTGCCCAGGTTGGTCTTGAGCCCGTGGGCTCTGGCAGTTCTCTCATCTAGGCCTCCCAAAGTGCTGGGATTATAGATGTGAGCCACCGTGCCAGGCCAAGACAGCATTCTTGATGGTGAGAGTTGAGATCCTTCTCTTACAAATACGCGAGGACGGTCACGTTCATCCTGCCTGGTTCTGCACTTGGGCTCCTGTGTGGATCTTCCTGAGGGCTCCCACCTGTGGACAGAGCTGCCTTGATGGCTCCCAGCAGATGCCCTAACTGCACCTGCTTCTCATTGTTAAGCCTCCCGCGGTCTCCCCCTCCTTCCCTCAGTGGTGAGACCTGGGTTGAACTGATGATTCAGACAATCAGGTGCTGTGATTTCCCACCGATGTCAAAGGCACCTCACGATGAGGCTGGGGCCGGTGGGGGAAGGAAGCCGGGGTTGAGAGGGCAGAATCCAGGTGTGGGTCTCGCTAGAGACTGAGAAGCTGAGGCTGGGAAGCCAGGAAACCAGGCCATGCAGGAGAGAGAGGAGGAGGCTGGGCGAGGTGGGCGGTACAGGCCTAAGCTGACAATGGGTCCAGGGGAGGGGGCTCTTCTTTTGGGGAGCCTGGGTCTGCTCTTGGAGAGGTGCTGAGGAAACCAGCTGCAGCTGGCCTCTGGCACATGTGCAGTTTGGCTCTTGTGCCCCCTGCCCCAAAGCAGACCCATGGTCAGTCCAACCGGGTCGATAGCAGCATGCTCTGCGGAGTCAGTGCAACAGGCTCCAACCCCAGCTTGCCCCCTGCTTGCCGGCTGCATGGCTCATGTAACAGTGCTCAGCACCCTGACGCATGGTGAGTGCTCGGTAAGCATTAGCATAACTCTTGCTATTTATTTATTTATTTAATTTTTTTTTTTTTTTGAGTTGGAGTCTCACTCTGTCGCCCAGACTGGAGTGCAGTGGCCGCTCTTGGCCACCGCAGCCTCGACCTGCTGGGCTCCGGCGATCCTTCCGTCTCAGCCTTCCAAGTAGCTGGAACTATAGGCGCGCGCTACCACCCCCGGCTGATTTTTTGATTTTTTTTTTTTATTGTAGAGATGAGGTCTCGCCTGCCCAGGAGGGTCTCGAACCCGCGGGCTCAGGCAATCCACTCACCTCAGCCTCCCAAAGGCACGGGATTATAGGCTCAGCCACCGAGCCCGGCTGACTCTTGCTATTTATTTATGAACTACCTGCAGTGTGACCAGGTCTGTCCTCCACCCTGCAAGGACAGACACGTGAACCGAATGCAGGAGTTCACATATACGGTGTGAAATGTGCATGTCACCAAATAACTGTCCTTGGCATTCAGAAGAGGAAGCAGGTGATTGGGACAGCTTTTTCTAAAGAGTAATATTGCGCAGCCATGAAGAAGAGCAAACTTGTGAACTTTGCAGCAATTTGGATAGATTTAGAGTCGATCATACTCAGCGATCTGTCACAGAAACAAATAACTGAGAATCACATGTTCTCACTCATAAGTGGACCCTGGACATTTACCATAATACGATAAGAAAGGGATGGGCATTAGTGGGACACTGCCATGGGAGGAAGCGGGGGGGGGGCACAAAGCATTAGTAATCCCCAATCTCAAACCAGGCAAAGTGGAGACCAAAGGGAGGCCCAAACTTTACCTGCATGACCACTTGTATACCTAATTCTGAATTGTACTCCAAATCTTTAAAATTAAAAAAGAGTAATGGCCTAGAGGGAGAGGGTGTGGGAATTTGAGATGAGGGTTTTGATGAAGCCAAGAAGGACAGGAGGTGGTAAGTATCCCCTACTTAGACTACTCGGACCCCAACATACGATTGTATTTAAATGAGACTTTATATATGTGTTTACATATGTGCATGTATGTGTATTTAAACAAATACACAAGGGCAGATGGCTATACATTAAACACTGAGTTAAGAGGTACTTGGTTGTTTTGCTCTCTATAAATCTAGTTCTGTATTGTTAGAATATTTTACAGGGAGAAAGCATTCCTTCATTTATTCATTGATTTTTAGTGGAAACACAAAGTCTTTTTTATTCTTATTTTTAAATTTTTTATTTTAAAGATGTGGGGTACAATTCAGGTTGGGTATACAAATGTCCATCGTGCAGGTACCCTTGTTGATGAGGTGTGCCCCACCTCCCCTGGCAGTTTCTCACTACGACCAATCCCAACCCTCCCCCCTGCCCCAGCAGTTTCCCACTACTGCCAATCCCACCTCTCCTCTCCCCGCTATCCTCCCGGCAGTTTCCTGCTACTGCCAATCCTTTTCTCATAGTATTACAATAATTGTTCAAGGTCCACTTATGAGTGAGAACATGTGGTACTCAGTTCTTTGTTTCTGTGATAGACCACTCAGTATTATAGACTCTAAGTTCATCCAAGTTGCTGTGAAGTTAATTATTTTGTCCTTTATGGCTGTGTAATAGTCCATCGTGTATGTGTGCCACATTTTTTTTTATCCAGTCCTCTTCCGATGGGCAGCACCGTTGGTTCCATGTTTTTGCTATTGTGAACAATGCTACAACAAACATACGTGTACAGGTATCTTTTTCATAGAGTGATCTGAATTCCTCTGGGTGTATTTCCAGTAGGGGAATTGCGGGGTCATATGGAAGGTTGATATTTAGATGTTTTAGGAATCGCCAAACTGTTTTCCACAGATGTTGTACTAGTTTACACTCCCACCAACAGTGTAGATGTATTCCCTTTGCCCTGCATCCTCTCCAGTATCTGTTACTTTTTGTGTTATTGATGATGGCCATCTTGAGTGGAGTTTGGTGCTATCTCAGTGTAGTTTTAATTTGCATTTCTTTGATGACTAGTGAGGCTGAGCATTTTTTCATGTATCTTTGGCTGCTTGTATGTCTTCTTTTGAGACGTGTCTATTCATATCTTTTGCCCACTTTGTAATGGGGTTGTTTGTGTTTTTCTCTTCAGCACATTTGAGTTCCTTGTAGATCCTAGATGTTAGCCTTTGTCAGACATACAGATGGCAAATATTTTTTCCCAGTCTGTGGGCCATCTCCCTGCTCTCTTGATGGTTTCTTCGGCTTTGCAGAAACTTGTATGTTAGACCGAGCTGTGAAACGCCTTTTGCTCTGGGCCAGAGATTACCCAAGCAGTGGAGGGCAAGGGACAGGATGTGGACAGAGGAATGGAACGCTGAAAACCAAAAGCAGAGAAGCAGAGGGTAACTCTTGCTGGAATGTGTCAGGCTGCAGGAGACGCAAGAAGGATACCTGATGTCATTGCTCAGGGGCCCAAGCACCTGCCCTGTGCCACATGTCATTGCAACAGCCTTGCAAGGTGAGGATGGCTGTACCCATTCTACAGATGGGGAAACTAAATCCCAGGGGTGTGACGAACTCTCCCAGATCATGCAGGCTGTGAGTGAAGGGACCTGAGTACCAGCCTGGGTTGTTCTGAAGCCTTACCCTCTCCCTCCTTCCAAGGGGAATGCCAGGGGCAGTCAGGAGACCTGTGTCTGGCCCACAGTGGACACGGGCGGTCCCTCACTCCTGTCTTCCTGCTGCTCTGACCTTCTCTCTTGTCCTCCTGGGTATGCTGCACGCACTGTTCCTGGCTGGAGTTCCTTTCCTTTGCTCTTCCCACACGGCCTCATCCTGCCATTCGCATCTCAGCCCTGCTGGGAGCTTTCCCCAGACGTCCTCTCCCCAGTCGCTCTCCTCTCGAGACCCTGTGTCATGGACTCCACTGCCCAAAGTGGCTGCTGAACTCCCTTGGTGCCTACTCGACTTCCTTGTGTCTGTTTTGTTTCCCACTGTCACCCCAAGCACCTATTTCTAGGCTCTCACATATTTGCAAAGTGCATGGATTTAGGAGATTTCAAATGGAAAACGTTGCCCTGGATTCCAACTCGTAACGTCACCAGAGTTTGAGCAGCAGAAATGGGAAGAAAAACTGATGTTGGAACTCCAAAGCAAAGACCGCTTTCTTGGCCCTGGCTCACCTTCTAAGATTCATGCCAGAACTCCACATTCTGGAGCCATGCCAGCACTTGTCAGCATTGTTGAAGATCGTCTTTAATTAGATAAAAATGAACAGCACTCAGACAAGGTGAGGGACTTCCTCGCCGGGCACATTGCTGGCTGAATGCACGGGGCCCCGATTAGTGTGCTTCTCCATAGAAGAGGTGCCCTTGTGTATTATACCAGACGGGTGCCTTGGTTGCCTGGCCGAGGCCGACTCTAGCTTTTTCAGAAAGAAAGTGACGTCATTGCCTTGGATCAGAATGTTGCCGGGTGCCATGACTCACGCCTGTAATCCCAGCACTTTGGGAGGCCAAGATGGGAGGATCACTTGGGGCCAGAAGTTTGAGACCAGCCTGGGCAACAAAGCAAGACCCTGTCTGTACACAAAAGAGAAAAATTAACTGGGTATGGTGATGTGTGCCTGTAATCCCAACTACTTGGGAGACTGGTGCAGGAAGATCACTTGAGCCCGGAGTCTGAGGCCGTGGTGAGCAGTGATCATGCCACTGCACTCTAGCCTGAGTGAAAGAGTGAGACCTTGTCAAAACAAAAAACAAAAAAACGCGCTGGTGTGGCATGGTTCAGCTCTGATTTTAAAACCAGACATTCATCCTTGACTTTCTTCACTCTCTGAGCTGGTAGTGATTGGCTTTGGGTGCTCACTGGCTTTGTAAAATCTTTCAGGGCCAAATGCGTTCCCTGCTGTCAGCCTGTCAATATAAAGCAACAGGATAACAGATATCTGCAGCTTGTTCGACTAAGAAAAATCAAATAATGTCCTGAATTGACTGGGGAACCTGGGTTTTAGTGACTTTGCCTCTCTGATCAAGGCTTTGGGCTGAGTAGAAGGGTGAAACGACCTGATTAATAGCAAGGAGAATGCATATTTGTTTACTGTGGGAGCCAGAACAATGCCTCCCCAGAGACGGCCACGTCCCAATCCTTGAATCTGTGAATCTGTTTGGCCACGGCAAAGGGAATTAGGGTGGTAGATGTAATTAAGGTTGCTTGTCCTCTGATCTTAAAGTAAGGAGATGATCTTGGATTATTAATCAGGAGGGTCCTTAAAACTAGAAGATGGAGACAGGAGAGGTTAGAGTCAGGTGTCTGGGCCTGGAGTGTTAACACTACCTAGGAGCTTGTTAGACCCTCTGTCCCGCCCAGAGCCACTGACTTGGGACTTTGCATAGGAGTAGGAGCCCAGGGATTTGAGAGGTGCTGGGGTAGTGTCCACGACCCACTGATGGGCAAACAGCTGCCCCAAGCTCTGGTCATCAATGGTCATGTAGGAATGTGGACCACTGTCACCCACATTCTAATTTTTTAAGAGAAGCCAGAAAACTATTTTCTGCAAAATATCTTTTTTTGGGGCGGGGGGTTGGAGTCTCTCGCCCTGGCTGGAAGGTAGTGGCATAATCATGGTTCACCGCAGCCTCAACTTCCTGTGCTCAGGCGATCCTTCTGCCTCAGCCTCTTGAGTAGCTGGGTCTGCAGGCACATGCCACCACACCCAGCTAATTTTTTGACTTTTTGTAGAGACAAGGTCTCACTATGTTTCCCGTGCTGGCCTCTAAACTCCTGGGCTCAAACGACCCTCCTGTCTCAGTTCCCCAAAAGTGCTGAGATTACAGGCATGAGCTGCTGTTCCTGGTTTGAAATATCTTTTTTTTTTTTTTTTTTTGAGTTGGAATCTCACTCTATCACCCAGACTGGAGTGCAGTGGCCGCTCCCGGCCACCGCAGCCTCGACCTGCTGGGCTCTGGCGATCCTTCCGCCTCAGCCTTCCGAGTAGCTGGAACTACAGGCGTGCACTACCATGCCCAGCTGATTTTTTGATTTATTGTAGAGATGAGGTCTCGCTGCCCAGGCGGGTCTCGAATCCGCAGGCTCAGGCAAGGTCTGAAATATCTTAATTTTTAAATACTCTGTAGGATAAGTACACAATATGGCCATGCCCCTCTAGTTTGCAACCTTTTCTCTAGACTTCCCTCTGCTACCCTAGCAGTTGTGATTCTGGTGCTGGTTTGAGCATGCATGAAAGGACTGATATTGAGCAGATCACTTCTGTGTGGACTCCAACTCCTTGATTTGCAAAACGAGGAGGCTGGATAATGATACCCATTGTTCTTTGTCATGTGAATATTGGGGGCAGCAGGTTCAGTGTCTTCTTCTCAGATTCAAACAACTTTTGGATATCTTTCAGAGGGGGAAAAAAAATGGAACAAACCCCAGATGACCGATTAAGTCATTTTTAGTGAAGCAAGTGTAAACTTCAAACACCTTATGCCTGTAGTATTATGGGTTTTTAAAACTGAAAATTGTAATGAAATATAAATAGAGCCATAAGCCAGATGCAGCTTAAAGTAGCTAGTGGAATTTAATGTGATGGATGTCCCTGCTTTGCTGCAATGATACCAAGGCCCAGGACATGCATGAGGCTCTGAGCACAGTGGCTCATGGTCCTCTGGGTTCGGTCGACTCTGGCTACGTGAGCCATGTGGGGTGTTTTTGTCTTCACACCACTCCCTCTGTCTATATTACCCAAGTCTATTTATAGAGGAGGCTGTGATGTTTTCTGGTACTCTCACGCCACAAACACATGTCTGAGACGTGATACCTGCCTTTGCACTGTTGACTAAAGAAAAAAAAATCAAGGTTGTCGGGCCTGATCACCGGTCACATGAGCACAAAGATGGGGTTAGCAGATGCTGGTCATGGCAAAGGGCGGGAGGAAAGGAAGAAGGAGGGGCACGTGGCAATGCACTGGGAACCGGGTCACTATCAGGGAAGAGAGGGCCAGCTAAAAACCTTAACTTCAGGTGCATGCGACTTACTTATGTGGTAAATCCTCACTTGTACCCCACAACTCTAAAATAAAATAAAATAAAAATAAATCGATAAATACATCAAGCTTTTAAAGAATTAAGCTCAGTCTTCAGAAGTCTCACTGAGAAGGAAAGCCCTAAGTCTTTCAGAGAGATACTGTCAGACCACTCCAGGATGGTGTTTAGCTCACAGTTTCTTCTCTTTTCTTTTTTTTTTGAGTTGTAGTCTCATGTCGTCACCCAGGCTGGAGTGCAGTGGCACACTCACGGCCACCCCAGCATTGACCTGCTGGCCTCTGGTGATCCTTCCACCTCAGCCTTCTAAGTAGCTGGAACTATAGGCACGCACCACCACACCTGGCTAATTTTTTGATTTATTGTAGAGATGAGGTCTCGCCAAGTTGCCCAGTCTAGTCTTGAACCGGTAGGCTCTGGTAATTCACTCACCTCGGCTTCCCAAAGTGCTGGGATTACAGGCGTGAGCCACCGTGCCCAGCCAGCTTGCAGTGTCTATACGAGTTGTGGAGGTTATGTGCAAAATCAAACCAGACTTGCTCAGAAGTAACATTAAAGCAGAGTCCTATCAAGGTTTGGGTGTACGAGCACATCTGGTTATAGATCACAGAAGCAAAGTCTCTAACCCCATCAGATGTTAACTTACATTTAGGGGACGGAAAAGACAAGGGTCATTTGTTATTTGAGGAATATAGTGACTCAGGTGAGAGACATGGGCCTCGTGTGTTCCATCCTGTCTTGTCTTTGTTTTGTTTTTGTTTTTAAATCAGAGTCTCACTCTGTCACCCAGGCTGGAATGCAGTGGTACACTCACGGTCACCGCAGCCTTGACCTGCAGGGCTCGGGCGATCCTTATAACTCCGGTTGCCACGTAGCTGAAACTACAGGCACGCACTACCACGCCGGGCTAATTTTTTGATTTATTGTAATAATGAGGTCTTGCTAAGTTGCCCAGGCTGGTCTTGAACCAGTGGGCGCAGGCAATCCTCTCACCTCCGCCTCCCAAAGTGCTGGGATTATAGGCGTGAGCCACCCAGATCTTAACACTGTCTGGGTTGGAGGACAAGAATCTTCCCCTAACTAGTAGGTCACTCGGCTTTTATTCATTTATCTATATCTATGTCTATATATATTTTTTGAGTTGGCATCTCACTCTGTTGCCTAGGCTAGATTGCGGTGGCACACTGCTCATGGCCACCGCAGCCTTGACCTGCTGGGCTCAGGTGATCCTTCCACCTCAGACTTCCAAGTAGCTGAAACCACAGGCAGGCACCAGCATGCCTGGCTAATTATTTATTTATTTATTTGTGTGTGTGAGCTGGAGTCTCACTCTGTCGCCCAGACTGCAGTGCAGTGGCCCCTCCGGGCCACCGCAGCCTCGACCTGCTGGGCTCCGGCGATCCTTCCGCCTCAGCCTTCCAAGTAACTGGAACTACAGGCACGCATTACCACACCTGGCTAATTTTTGATTGGTTGTAGAGATGAGGTCTCGCCAAGTTGCCCAGGTGGGTCTCGACCCATGGGCTCAGGCAATCCACTCACCTTAGCCTCCCAAGGCGCGGATTACAGGCTGAGCCACCAAGCCTGGCTAATTTTTTTTTGTTGTAGAGATGGGGTCTTGCCAAGTTGCCTGGGCTGGTCTTGAACCCCTGGACTCAGTTATTCCTCTTGCCTTGGCCCCCCAAACTGCTGGGATGATAGGTGTGAGCCACTGTGCCCAGCCACATTTTACTCATTTTTTTTTTGAGTTGGAGTATCACTCCGTCACTCAGACTAGAGTGCAGTGTCACACTCATGGCCACCACAGCCTTGACCTGCTGAGCTCAAGCAATCCGTCCACCTCAGCCTTCCAAGTAGCTGGAACTACAGGCACTAGTCAACACGCCTGGCTAGTTTTTTTTATTTATGGTAGAGACGAGGTCTCGCCAAGTTGCCCAGGCTGGTCTCAAACCCCTGAGCTCAGGCAATCCTCTCGCCTCGGCCTCCCAAAGTGTTGGAATGACAGGCGTGAGCCACCGTGCCCGGCTCATCCTGTCTTGTCTTTAAAGCATCTTCCTGGAGGGCTGTTCGTCGTCACAGAGTCAAGGGCTCATGGAATGACTCTGGCAAGCAGAAATGGGCAAATATGGTTATTTACTTATGCTATTTTGTCTCACAGAAGTACCACAGGACACTTTGGAGCCAGCCCATCATACCCCCTACAGCAAGGACAGGCGCTGAAACCCCACAGTTCTGTTCCACCCTAGTGACCATGAACAAACTCCTGGGTTTATGTTCATTTTAAAAAGATGGTCAATAAAACAAAAACATAAAATCTAAAAACTCTTGTAGACATCCCGGGCTCTTCCAAAGATGACTGCAGGTCTCCTGGGGCTCAGAACCCCAGTTTAGGACACAGTGGGGTAGGGAGCAAAGTAGAACCTCTGTGATGGCCTGGCCTGAGTCTGTACCACTGCGCAGGCTGACAGCCGCTGGACCGTTGAGGGCAGGTGTCTTCTCGCTGAGCCTTAGTCTCTACGGTAGTAAGATGGGGTAGCAGGTTTACTCCCCGGGAAGGTGTTGTTAAGACCAGGCATAATGTAATGAAAAGAGCCTGGAACTTCTGTTTTTGTGGTGGTGGTCAAATGCAGTGATGGGAGTCGAAGTGGCTTTTTTTCTAGCTTTCTTGCAGTATTATTGACAAATAAAAATTGCGTATGTTTATTATTTACAACCTGATGTTTTGACATATGCATACATTGTAAAATGATTGCTACAATCAAGCTAATCAACATAGCCATGACTTCACCTAGTTATCATTTGTGTGTGTGGGTATGTGCACGCACGCATGGTGAAAACATTTAACACCGACTCGTAGCCAATTTCAAGTGTAAAATACAGTATTGTTAACTGCAGCCACCACACAAGACATTAGGTCTCCAGGAGTTATTCATCTTGCATAATTGAGACGCTGTGTCTCTCCTCACTGCCACTCCCTGTCCCCTGGCGGCCAACATTCTCCTTTCTGCTTCCAGGAGTTGGAATTTTTTTAGATTCCGCATACGAGAGAGATCACGCAGTATTTGTCTTTCTGTGCCTTCCTTTTCTCGCTTTCAGGCATCAAGTCCCCTACGGTCATCTAAGTCGTCACAAATGGCAAGCCTTTCTTCTTTTTAAAAGCTTTGTAGGCATCCGCGACGTGTTTTTTACCCAGTCATCCACTGATAGAGATGTGGACTGATTTCGCACCTTGGCGCTTGTGAATAGTGCTGCGAAAAACATGGGGATGCAGATGCCTCTTTGAGATGCTGATTTTATTCCCTCTGAATTTATACCCAGAAGTGGTTTTGCTGAATTATTTGGTAGTTCTATTTTTAATTTTAAGCTGTGCTCACTTACATTCCTACTGACAGCATACAAAAGATCATTTTTCTACACATTTTCACAAGATAACACTTGTTATCACTGTCCTTTGGATGTTATCTAATCTAGGAGGTATGAAGTGATGTCTCGTTGTGGTTTTGATTTGTATCTCTTTGATGATTAGTGATGCTGAACATTTTTGTCTTATACTTCTCCGTCATGTGTATGCACTGAGATATGTCTATTTAGGTATTTGCCCATTTTTAAATGGGGTTATTTATTTTCTTGCTATTAAGTTGTTTGAGTTTCTTATATATTCTGAATATTAACCCTTTTTCAGAAGTATAGTTCATATTTTCTCCCACTCTGTAGGTTGTCTCTTTAGTCTTTTGATGGTTTTCTTTGCTATGCAGAAGCTTTTCAGTTTGATGCGGTTTTTACTTTTGTCGCCTGTGCTTTGGGATCCTATCAAGAAAATAATAATAATTGCCCGGTCTGATGTCCAAAAATTTACCTTTATATTTTCTTCTAGTAGTTTTACAGTTTCAGGTCTTATGCTTAAGTCTTTAATCCACTTTGAGTTGGTTTTTGTATGTAGAGAGAGATAAGGATCCAATTTCATTCTTCTGCATGTGGATATCAAGTTTTCCCAGAACCATTTATTGAAGAGATTGGCCTTTCTCCATTGTGGGTTTTTGGTACCCTTGTCAAAGTTAATTGGCCATAAATGCATGGATTTATTTCTGAGCTCTCTATTCTTTTCCACTTAATTAGATATCTGTCTTTATATTTTACTTTGAAGTCAGGTAGTGTGATGCCTCCAACTTCGTTCTTTTTGTTCAAGATTATTTTAGCTATTCAGGATCCTTTGTGGTTCTGTATGAATTTTATTTTATTTTATTTTTGCAAAAATGCCATTCGAATTTTGATAGAGATTGCATTCAATCTGTAGATTGCTTTGAATAGTATGGTCACTTTTACAACGTTAATTTTCCCAACCCATGAATAAAAATATTTTCATTTATTTGTACCTTTTCCAATTTTTTCATCAATGTTTTATAATTTTTGGTTTATAGGTTTTTCACATCTTTGGCTAAATGTATTCCTACATATATACCAGGGGTGCCAAAAAATGTATACACATTTTAAGAGATGTTATGCATGTATTACGCTTCAAAGTTGAGTTTAATTATGGCAGCAATGTGTAATTTTAATGCCTTTTTTTCTTTTTGAAAATATGTGTACATTTTTTGCCACCCTTGGTATTTTTCAATGCTATTGTAAATGTGAATTCTTTTAAAATTTCTATGTCAAATAGTTCATTGTTAATGTATAGAAATGCCACTGATTTTCATAGGTTGATTCTGTATCCTGCAAGTTTACTGAATTTGCTTATTAGTTCCAATGGCTTTGAATTTTCTTTATATAAGCTCATATCATCTGCAAACAGAGATAAAGGCAGAGATTTGAATGCCTTTTATTATTTTTTATTGCATAATATCTCTGGCTAGGACTTTCAGTACAATATTGAATAGAAATGGTGAGAATAGGTATTCTTGTCTTGTCCCTGATCTTAGAGAAAAAGCTTTTAACTTTTCACCACTGAGTATGACATTAGCGGTGAGTTTGTCATATGTGGCCTCTACTGTGTTCAGGTAGAGTCCTTCTATACCTAATTTTTTGAGAGTTTTTATCATGAAACTGCGTTTTGCTGTGTCTATGGAGATGATCAATATATGATGTGAGAAGAGTGTCTGATTTCATTCTTCTGCCTGTGGATAACCAATTTTCACATCATTTAGTGTTATAGCCTCTGTTGCTTTGAAGATTAAATACATGCGATGATGAAGGTGGAGATGTTTTTATGTCTGTAAATGGTTGTCCAGATGTGCGTTAGTGCCATTATTTTGTCAAGATACTGGTTAGGAAATAAGATAAGCTGAAAGCATTACCTCTTTCTAGAGACCTGCTTTATAAAAGAAGGCAAAAAAGAAAGGTAAAGCCATATATCTTGGAAGGAAAATTTTGTGTAGCTAAGTGATGGGTTAGGAATGTTTTAGACTAGGCTTTCAGGGCCCCTTGTAATCATGCTATTCAAACTGATTGAAAGAAAAAGCCATTCTTAGAAGAAAGGGACATTCTTTGGCTATAATTTGGTTTCTGAAATGGAAATCCATATTTGACCAATAGCATCCTCCTTTCTAAATGAAGTGGCATTTGCCAATATGGATTCTGAGCTCTTGGCTCACCAAGTAAAGGAGAATGTCAGCTTTTTAGGTATTTTCAGTTAACATTTCTTATATAAAAGCTAAATTTCTAGGTAATTTGTGCCCCGCACCCTTCAAAATACAATCATTGCTGTCAGCAGCACTCTATTCCCAGAGTGCCTTTATAGAGAGACAAAAGGCTTGTGAAATCCCAAGTGACTTCACTGTGGTGTCTTTTTACTTATTTAATTTAAATGTCTATAAACACGAATGTATTACGTAAACTCCACCCTTCCTCTTGGCACACAGTGGCTGAGGTCTCCTGTCTTGATCTCGGACAGGCTCCCGACATCCTGGGACAAGTGGGCAGCTGTCACTTACATCAGAGTCACCTGCTCTGCTCTGACCTGGCTTCTCCTTATCTCTGTTTTTCTATTCATCTCTTTAGCATGACATTTTAACCATGGCTACCTTGGCCATGACTCCAGTTTTTATATTTCATATGAACTCCTTCTAGGCTCATAAAATAGTGTTTTTGAATAAGTTAGAAGAAGTATGAATGAAGGGATGGGACTTCGTACCTTTGTTGGGCTAAATAGTGTCTTCAGGATTTGACCAATCTAGACAGATAATTTAGTTAATCACCTGGAGGAATTGTAGCAAAAGTGGCATACAGCAGACACCCCAGCTAATAAATGAAGGTCAACTCTTTGTCATTTGGCAGAGAGGAAGCATTGTAGTAAAACCATATTCCAGCAAGCAGCTATAATCCATTCTCTGTGCTAAATATAAATGGAGGTCATGGGAAAGAGAATTTTAATAGACTATAAAGTGCTGCAAGTGGTTATTCTAAAGTGTTAGCTTATAAATTTTACTAACTTAAAGTGCCAAGAAGAAGAAATCTATAAACATAAGTGATTAGGGTCACCTTCTATTATTTTTTTTGTCAGTTGTCAACAAATGGTACCATGTATACTTGTTTATTCTTTACTCATTCATTCAATATTTATTAGCATTTACTAACTCTAAGACACTGGGCCAGTCATAAAACTACAGAAGTGAATGATGGTCCAACATAACAGTGGTTGTCATGGTGTGAGGGAGGGTGGGGAAGAGTCTGGGTCTTGGGTTTCAGGTGACCATGTGGCTTCTATCATCAGGTAAACATTCTGCCAAATATGCTAGAACATCATAGATTTACTGACTGTTTGACTGTTGAGTTTTAAGAAAAGTCAAAATGGAATACTATCCCCTGGGAAATTACGAGACCAGCCAGCTTTCTCTATCTCTTTCACTTCTGGTGCATTTGTCTTCTCAGCTGGTCAGGACCAGCTCTCCCCTGTTTGGGAGGAGATGCTCATTTCCCCCCACCGACACAAGTCTTCTGCTTCTCCTTGAAAGGATTGCTTTGCCTTCTCTCATACTGGAGTAGAATCTGAAACTGAGGTTCAGGGTCATTCAACAATATTAGCATCTTTTGTGTGCTAGATGCTGGAGATACAGTGGTAAAAAAAGAAACGAGAAAAAAACAAAAAACAAAGCAAACAAACATTGTCTTGCCAACACAGTGCTTTTATCTAGGTGGAAGAGGAACTTTAAGCCATCACAAAAATACCTACACAATTATAAATGGTGGTAGGTGCTATAAAAGGAAAACATTCCTTGACACAATAAGTGGAGAGACCTTAGATGATGCTTGGGCTGATTTCTGAAGGCTGAGAAGGAACCAGCCTGAGGAAATGTGTTCCAGGCAGAGAACGGAACGGGGGGGCTGAGTAAAAGGAGAAGGATCTGGTGCCGTAACGAACTGCAGACCCGTGAGTGCAGAAGAGTCATGACCAGGAAAAGAGGGCAGATCCAGACATGGACCAGGTGCCCAAGGCCTTGAGGGCCATGATTCTGCTCCAAGGAGGATTTGAGCAGGTTCAGATACGCGTTTCTAAAAGACCATTCTGGTTCTTTTAAGAAGGAGTGAGAGGTGGCAGCAGGGAACAGTGAGATCAAGGCAGAAGGTTACTGCAATAGTTGACAGAGAGTTGATGAAGCGGAGACTAGACTGGTGGCTTTGGCTATGGCGAGAAGTGCTCTCACTGGGGATGCATGCACTGAGAGGTGAAACCGACAGTCCTGGATAGGCTGAAAAAAGGCATCTTCTATAGGGTCCAGCTAGCTTGCTAGATGAAAGCTGGGGCCAGGGAGCAACAAGTAAAGCCCGAGCAACAAGTAAAAATGTACGTTTGCCTCATACTTCCTCTTGTGAGATTTTGCTTAGCGCCCTCAAACAGAGAGGGAAGGGTTGGGGTAGGAGTTCAATGTTCCAGTGGTTCTGCCTAATAAAATCACAGTAAATCCATTTTTCTACCTCCTTCCTTTCATCTTTCTCCTTTTCTTCTCCCCTTCTTCTCTTCTTTTTTTCATCCCTTTCAACAAAAATTTCCGAGAACAGCCTATGTCTCAGATACTAGAATATTCAAGGGGGGGTTATATCAGTGAATAAAAGGGATCAAGCCCAACTTCCATAAAATTTATGTCCTAGCAGGAGGAGACAGTGAAGAAACAAGAACGCATTTTGGAGTGTTCACTGTGCAGATCTTGCATACATTTAATTAAACATATACCTAAGTATTTTATATGTTTAAATGTTAGGTGGCATTTCAAGATGCCAATTTCTATTTATTCATTGTCAGTATATACAAATATGACAGGATTTTGCATGTTGGCCTTGTAGCCTGTGATCTTGCTGAATCCACTTATTATCTCTAGTTGGTTTTTAAATTGGAAGTCTTAAGATTTTCTGCACAGATGATTATGGTGCAAAATAAACAATTCTTCCTTTCCAATCTGTGTGACCTTTTTTTTTCTTACCTGATTGCATTAGTTGGAACTTACAGATCATTGTTGAATAGTAGTAGTGAGAGTAGGCATGCTTGTCTTGTTCTGATCTTAAAAAAGAAATATCCGGTCATTCACCATTGAAAATCACATTAGTTGTAGTTTAAAAAAAAATATATATATACATATATATATATCCTATTTCAGGACAAAGTTCTTTTCATTCTTAGGTTTCTGAGAGATTATTTTTTATGAATGAGTGTTGAATTTTTAAATGTTGTTATTGCTTTTGAGGTCATTATATGACTTGGGGTGTTTAGCCAGCTAATAAGGTGAATTATAATAATTTTCAAATAGTAAATCCATCTTTTATTCCTTGAATAAAACTCACTTAGTCATAAAGTATTGTCCACCAATAATTTTAAAACATTAGTTTATAATATTTACAGATTTTTGTTGAGTTTTTGTATCTATATTCCTGAGAGATATTGATCTGTACTTTTCTGGTAATATATTTGTCTGAATTTTAAATCAGAAAAATGCTGCTCTTATAGAATAAGTTTGAGGGTATCACTTACCACTCCTGTTCTATTTTCTGAAAGAATCTGTGTAGAATTGATACTATTTATTTCTTAAGTGTTTCATAAAATTCACTTGGCACATCTAAGCCTTCAATTTTCTTTGTGGGAAGGTATTTACTGGGACATCTTTGTTAGATATAAAATTCTTCAGGTTATCTATTTTTTTAAGAGGATTTTGGTATTTTTGCATTGTAAGGCTTTGTCTATTTTGTCAGTTGTCAAATTTATTAGTGAAAAGTTTTTCATAGTATTTCCTTATTATTTAAATGTCTATCGAATCTGTGGTGGTGCTTTTTTAAAATCCTGATTTGGTAATTTGTGTTTTCTTTCTTTTTTCCTGATCAGTCTGTCTACTGGCTAATCAATTTTATTGATTTTTCTCAAAGAACCAACTTTGGTTTCACTGACTTTTTTCTACTTTAAAAAAAATCAAGTGAACTGATTTCTATCTTTACCTTTCTATTTTTATCTTTGCAAGCCCCTTTCCTAGCCAGTTTCTTAAGATGGAACCTTGGGCCATTAATTGAGACCTTTCTTATTTTCAAATGTAAGCATTTAATTCTATAAAATTTCCTATAAGCATTACTTTAGCTTTTTGACACTAATTTTGATACACTGTGCTTCTATAGGAAGTTCAGAGTACTTAAATTTCTTTCACGATTTCTTCTTTGGTTCATACCATTTAGAAATCTGTTAGTAAATAATAGATATTTTTTATTTCCCAGGTGTCTTTCTGTATGTAATTTAGTTCCATTTCATTGTGGTCAGAGACACGTTTTGCACGATTTTAATCTTTTAAAATTTATTGAGATTTGTTTTATAATTATAAACTAAATATAACTTATTTTGGCACATGTTCTGTGTGTACCTGAAAATAATGTGTATTCTACTTTTGTTGCATGATGAATTCTAAAAATGTCAATTGGATTAAGTTGTTTGAAAAGGTTGTTCAAATTTTCGATATTCTACTTCTGCCAATTGCTGAGACAGGATTGTTGAAATATCCAAATATGATTACTTATTTGCCTACTTATTTGTCTTTTTAATTCAGTATTTGCTTTCTGTATTTTAATGTTCTGTTATTAGGCATGCACACATTTAAAGTTGTAATATCCATTGAATGAACAAAACTTTGTATCATTATGAAATGCCCTTCCTTGTCTCTGATAATACTCCTTGTTCTGAAGTCTACTTTTGTATTAATGTAACATCTCCAGCTTCCTTTTTATCATGGTAAAATATACCTTGCATGAATTTTACTATTTTAGATATTTGTACATTCAAATTGTTGTATCATTGCCATCATCATTCATCTCCAGAACTTTATCTTCTCAAACTAAAATCTGAATTCATTAAACAATAATTCTTCATTTTCTGGCCATTGCCTTGAAGAGCTAAGGTGTAACCTTGTGCTCTTTGAGCTATGGTCAGGCCAAGTTTTCTTAAACTTTGGCCCTCTCCCCTGCCTTGGGGAGGTGAATCTCCTCGTTCTCTCTCTCTCTTTAATTTATTTCTAAATAAACTATATTTTCTAATCTAAAAAAAAAATTCTTCATTTTCCACTTCTCTTCGCCCCTGGCAACCACCATTCTACTTTCTGTCTCTATGAATTTGACTCTTCTAGGTACTTCGTATAAATAGAATTATACAGTATTTTGCCTCTGTGTCTGATTTATTTCAGTTAAGCATAATGTCTTCAAGTTTCATTCATGCTGTAACATGCTTCAGAATTTCATTCCTTTTTATATTGGCCTAACATTCCCTTGCATGTATATGCCACATTTTGTCTATGCACGTGGGAAGTTGATTTGTTTCTACCTTTCGACTATTGTGAATGATGTTGCTATAAACATTGTGGTATAAACGTGAGTTCCTGTTTTCAATTCTTTTGAGTACATGCTCAGAAGTGGAATTTCTGAATTGATAGTTTTTTTTTTCTTTGACACTTTAAAAAATGTTCTATTCACAATAGCAAAACCATGAAACCAACCTAACTGTCCACCAACAATTGACTAAATAAAGAAAATGTGACACACACACACACACACACACACACACACACACACACACCATGGAATACTACTTAGCCATAAAAAAGAACAAGATCATGTCCTTTGCAGTCACATGGATAGAGATGGAGAGCATTATCCTAAGTGAATTCACTCAGAAACAGAAAACCAAACACCCCATGTTCTCACTTATATGTGGGAGCTAAATGCCACAAAGATGGAAGTAATAGATACTGGGAACCATAAAGGGGGGTGGTGGAGGAGGGGACTTAGGGTTTATAAGTTACCTGTTGGGTACGATATTCACTATTTGGGGAATGGGTAACCTGAAACCCAAATCCCACTAGTATGCAATATGTCCATGTAACAAATATGCATTTGTATCCTCTGAATCTAAAATAAAATAGAAGTTAAAAATGTTATGCCACTGTCTTCTCACTTGCATAGTGTCTGATAAAAAGTTTGCTGTAATTCTTATCTTTAATACCGTATACTTTGTATATTTCTTCCCCATTCCCACTCCCCAGTCTCCTTAAAGATTTTCTCTTTATCTTTGGTTTTTCAGCAGTTTAGTATAATATGGGGTTTGGGGAAGGTATAGGGAGAATGGGATAAGAATTTATCCTTCTTGTATTTCTTTGAGATTTTGGAATATATGGTTTGATGTTGTTTTGAAAAATTCTCAGCCATTATCTTTTTAAATATTTATTTTACTCTATTTTTTCTTTGTTCTTCTGTGATTCTAATTATACACAGGCTTATCTGGGCATAGCTAGAGTAAGAATACCTTAGAAAGAAATCCAGGGAAAAAAAATCATTTAAAAAATTTGCTGCTGCTGGGCTCGGTGGCTCAGCCAGTAATCCCACGCCTTTGGGAGACTGAAGTGAGTGGATTGCCTGAGCCCGTGGGTTCGAGACCCACCTGGGCAGCGAGACCTCAGCTCTACAATAAATCAAAAAATCAGTTGGGCATGGTAGCGCATGCCTGTAATTCCGGCTACTTGGAAGGCTGAGGCGGAAGGATCACTGGAGCCCAGCAGGTCGAGGCTGTGGTGGCCAGGAGCGGCCACTGCACTCCAGTCTGGGCAACAGAGTGAGACTCCAACTCTAACTCCAACTCCAAAAAAAGAAAAAAAAAAAATTTGCTGCCATACTTACAGAGAAAGAGAAGCAGGGACTATCTATGTGGCCATGTAACAATGCGACCTTCCTTGTTGAAGAAATGTCCTTGTGGGAGAGAGAGAACCTCTTGTGACTCAAATTGGTCTGTTCATTTATTAAATCAACTCATTTGCTGGGTCAGTAGTCTCACAAAGCTGCTGAAAGAAGGAAGGAAATATATGTCTCCAGTTATCTGTTTACTTCTTCTCTTGCGCTATCATACCATTTAAACAGTTTAACTATGTATCTTAGAGACGATTCCATATTAATTCATATAGAATGGCCTCTTTCTTTGTTAAGGCTACATTGTAGGTTTTTGAATGGCAGTAACCTAGTTTATTTTCAGTCTTTAAAAATGTTGAACACCATAAATACTGATGGACTTTTAGAATGTTTCTAACTTATTGCTATTACAACAACTGCTTCAGCTAACATTTTTTTGGGCCTGTATTTTTATATCCCCAGGCAAAAATAATTAGCAGCTTTTGTGGTTATGGTTTTTAATTTTTCTTTCTGAAAACTTCAGTTGTACCTGACTGAACCAATCACAATCCTTAATTCATGGCACAGTATAGTTATTATCCATATTACACCTCTCTTTAGTTTCTAAAAATCTTATTATTTTTTACTTATTCCCTTTTCTCATTGCTATTATTCTCACCGCAGGCATCTACTTTCTTGTACATAAGTACTTGTATATCATTACCTTCTCTCCATCTTTCGTTGTTCATTTCCATCATGTGTCTATCTCCAAACCTATACTGTTGTTTAGTGTATTTTTATATTTACGTTAAATCAATCACGCTGTAAGTGAATTGTTTTTACACTTTTTAAATGCACCTTATGTCTCTTAAGTCATTTCACATTGCTCTGTGTGGACCCAACTCATTTATTCTGACTGCTTCACAAAACCCAAGCTTATACAAGTGGAGCAGGAAGAAAATTTCTGGTGGTACAAAGGCTGATCAAAACCCACATGCATTTGCAATTTAAATAGATTGTGCCAAGATCCAAAACAGTTGTATTGACTTACAATCACAGCAGCAGTGCTAGAGGGTTTCTGTTTCCCCACATCCTTCCCCAAAGTAAGAACTGTCAAATGTTCTGCTGGATGAAAATGACAGTCTGTTGTCTTTTCAACTTGAATTTACGTAGCTATCAATAATCGTGAGATGCTTTTCTCTGTACTGGCCATTTGCATTTCACTTTTATTGTAAATTTCCTGCTCCCACATATAGCCTCCCTAAATGTCCTCAGCCTGACAGTACTTCTAGAATTTCAAACTTGAACCTTGGGTGATGATGAAATCTGTGACCAGCGGTGGGTACCAATGACTTATCTATTTTAAACAAGGCTGCAGTGAGATTGAGCAAATTAAAAGCTTATGTGCCTTATGATTCTTAGGGCCAATAAAATAATTGCTTAGACGTCTGTGTTATAAAATTGTAAGCTACGAGCACGAAATGAAGTTAACCAATGTGTTCAGCCCAAAGTCATGCAGGGGCCGTTTTAGCGTAATTGTGATATGGGCTTCAAAACCCCAGCTTCAAAACTCACAGCCATGCCCGCTTCCTGCAAGCATGAGGCACAAGCAATTTGTCTTAGAGCTTTGTGGGAAACTAGACACATGACATGTCAGGACACATCTGGTTCATCAGAAGGATTTCTCCTAGCTTCTCCACTCCCTCTTTCCTTCCAGACTTCTTCCCTTTATTGGAGACAGAATACCTCTCCTTCCACAACAGGCCTCAGCCGTCCATCCCCTTTGTCCGTGTTTGTTGACGAGTCTTAGTGTTCCGTGAAGGCCCTGTTAAGTCTCCACCTCCTTCGCTGACAACTTGGCATTTGCCTGATGTGACATCTTTGAGTTCTTAAGACAGGCCAGGGAGGTGAAAGAGAGGGCGGTGTCAGGAGAGGGACGGAGAAGGAGGGCCCGCAGCGTCACACAGCATCTGTCACCAAGAGTTGGATTAGACCCCGGTCCTTGATGGAAGCCGGGGTCCACCCTGCAGGCCTCTTGTGGGAGCCCGCACGGCCTGCTCGACACCAGTAGCCACTGTCAGGGCGCCCGGGAGCCAGCGGTGCCACCGGGGGGCCCTTGCTCTGCTGACTACCTGGGGGGGTTGGTGTGCGAATTTGGGGCAGAGCTGGGAATCTTGGCGGGAGAGAGAAGGTCGTGGATCTGCTCAGAGGAAGGCGGAGGGAAAAACGCTCTGTGGCAGTGTGGCTGCAAACGTGGTTTTTTTTGTTTTGTTTTGTTTTGTTTTTAAGAAGAGAATGTAGCTGGGCTCGGTGGCTCAGCCTGTAATCCCGCGCCTTTGGGAGGCTGAGGTGAGTGGATTGCCTGAGCCTGCGGGTTCGAGACCCACCCGGGCAACTTGGCGAGACCTCATCTCTACAATAAATCAAAATGAGCCGGGCGTGGTAGCGCGCGCCTGTGGTTCCAGCTACTCGGAAGGCTGAGGCGGAAGGATCGCCGGAGCCCAGCGGGTCGAGGCCACGGCACTCCAGTCTGGGCGACAGAGTGAGACTCCAACTCAAAAAAAAAAAAAAAAAAAAAAGAAGAGAATGTGTAATAGAAATTTGAAGTTAGTAACTGTGTCCCGGGCAAGGTAAATCCCCTTCTCCCTCTTTCTATTCAATGCTAGGTCTAATAAGTGCTGTGGGAAGACAGATAGTGACCCCAGCATGTGCACCTACTGTGTGCTGGGATCTATGCATTTCATGAATAATCTCACCTAATTACACAGCATTTTCATAAAATATTTGTATTTCCAATTCACCTCCCAATCATATGATATTATTCTCGCAATGGCCCCGAGAAATTGTTTTCTCCGGTTCAGTCAAGACGTTATTGTTTTGCAAAGAACAGTAACCTACTCAAATGAGCTAAGGAAAGATGGTTTCTTGGTAGGTTGCAGGGAAGTATCACGAAAAACGAGAGAAGATTTGAGTTTGGTTTCATAGGAAGTCATCGGGTCATACCTTTCTTTCTCGCCATCCCTGGGTGGGCTACATGGCCTCCTAAATCTGTTCTCTTCTCCATCCTTTCTCTGAGAGGGGTTTCCACTGCCAGTGTTCCAGCTTACACAGGAATTAAAATAGATTCCCAAGTCCCAGGTCAGCACCTGCAGGCTTCCCGTTCTCACTGGAGGTTTTGTGTCTCCTAGTGCCAAGTCTAATTAATCAGAGGGAATCTGATTGGCTCATCAAAGATCAGGTGGCCACATCTCAGCCAATCATCTGTGGCTGGGAAGCAGGCCTCGGAAGGGCATAGCTGTAACAGGAACCGAAGTGATGTCTTCTCCAGGATCTGCTACAAGACTCATTTGACAGATGAGAAAACAGAGGTTCGGAGATGGAAATGCTTTGACTCTAAGGCATAGGTAATAGAGTAGCTAACCAAGGATGTGAGTAGTAGGGACCAGTGGTAAAGAGTTGGTGGAGAGTGCTTTATATTGTTATACCCTTAGAAATAAACAATTCTAGAGTTATATTTGGAAGCGTTATTTGGCTTACAAATGGCTGAATCCAGTTCAAAATACCCTAAGCCTAAAGGTTTTGTGATGAAAAGATTCGGGGGTCCTCTGGAACAACCCAGTTCGGGGGTTTAAACCAGGTCAACCCAAGCCTTAGTCATTCTTTTTTTTATTATTTTTTATAATTAATCAGTATTTTTATTGTCGTTTTGTGGGGTACAGTTAAGGGTTAGGTGTACAATTACGTTTCATTCAGGCACCCTATTGATAAGAGGTGTTTCCCCTTCCCCAGACAGATATTTGCTACGGTTAATCCCATCCCCCTCCCCCCTATAATTTCCCAGAACCATCAGTCATTTTCTTATAGTATTACATTGGATGTTCAAGGTCCATTATATGAGTGAGAACATGTGATAGTCTGATCTTTGTTTCTGTGAGAGGTCACTCAGTATTATAGACTCTAGTTCCATCCAGGTTGCTGCGAAATTCATGATTTTGTTCTTTTTCATGGCTGCGTAGTATTCTATCGTGTATATGTACCACATTTTTTTAATCCAGTCCTCTTTTGTTGGGCAGCATGGTTGTTTCCAGGTTCTTGCTATTGTGAACAACACGCCTTAGTCATTCTTGTGGCTCTGCTTCCTTTATGACTTTCTTCAAGTGCTGCATTCCTTCATGACCCTCAATCCTCTGCCTAGATTCACTGGCAAACTCCTACTCACCCTTTAAATCCCAGGTCAAATGTTACCATTACTTCATATATTTTGCTGATTGGTTGTCTGGCTCTGTCTTAGTCCATTTGTGCTGCTATAACAAAATAGCTAGGACTGGGAAATTTAATAAACAACTGAAATTTATTTCTCACAATTCTGGAGGTGGGGAGATTCAAGATCACGGCATCTATATATTTAATGCCTTGTAAGGTATCTCTGCTTACAAAGGGGTGCCTTGTTGCTGCATTCTCTGAATGAAATATGCACCATATCCTCATGTGGTAGAAGAATGGAAAGAAAGAGGCAGAACTCTAAGTTCTCTTTGTAGGAGCATTAGTCCCATGGATGAGGCCAGAGCCCTCATGGCCTATCTCCTAAGGGCCCTACCTGTTCATGCTGTCACCTTGGAGTTAAGTTCTGACATATACATTTTGGAGGGACATATATATTCAAACCATAGCAAGCTCCATGCATAATTAATTGCTCTTTTTTTTACAGGGTCTGTTTCCAGTTCATATTCTAGTACGACACTCACTGCACTGTGTTCTGAACATATAGAGAGAGATGGTAGGGCTCTCCAAACCTGTGTTTCTCCTCTACATTCTGGCCATACGTGTTTCACCTACGTTTTCCAGCCCCAATGCTGTTTTCCAGGGCCATGTAACTGAGTTCTTGTCCCGCCTAACAGCAGACCATTTTCAGGCGTGGCTCCCCAAATCTTCCACACAATTGTCCCTCTCCTTTTACCTGTGGTCAGGTGTAGAGAGCTGGAGGAGTCCCCAGAAGACGGTGGAGCCTTTGCATGGAAGGATGCTGAATCTCTGAGTCACTGCATGGAACAGAGCATCCCACCTCTCAGCCCACATTGAAGTACATTATGAGGGATCAATCTACTTTCATGATATCAAGACACCATTTTGATTCTTACTGACTATGTGATTCTTGTTGCATAGCAAGCCATCTCAAAACTCAGGGGCTTCAAACAACAACCCTTTTTATTTTTATTGTTAATTTTTTATTTTAAAGATGTGGGGTACAATTCAGGGTTAGGTATACAAATGTTCATTATGCAGGTACCCTTGTTGATGAGGTGTGCAACCTTTTTTAAATGCACGCAATTCTGCATGTAGTCTGGGTTCAGCTGGGCAGTTCCTCTGCTGGTCCTGCTGCTGGCTACTCATCAGTTGGTGAACTGGCTGTGGGCCGGGACACAGAAACACTGGGCTTCTCTCTCTTTTCATATAGCTGCAGGACCTCTATTTCTTCATGGGCCCTTCACTGGTCTTTCTGCTAACATTGCCCAACTTCAGTGGGGGCTCCCAATCCTGCCAAGTCGTCTTCTGGAAGACCTGATACATCACTTTGGCTGTATTCTATAGGTTAGGGCGAGCCACAGGAGTAGCTCCATTCAAAGGAAGAGGACTACGTGAAAGTGCAAATACTGGGAGGTAGTTTTTTGGGGCCAACGGACGCCACAGACCCCCAGAATCACTGAGGTGAGGGGCTTATCTGTTATAGCAAGTGCCCGCACTGATGAACGCGCGCCAACAACTCAGTGTTTCCCAGACTCTGTCAGGCTCTTTACTGCCCTCACAATTTTTACATCTTCTGTGTGTATTTTAAATATTATGTCCTTAATGTTTCTTTAAATCAACTAACCTCGAAATATAGATAAGATTACTGAAAAATAAAACCTTGGGTGACAACTGTAAAGACGGAGATGCAATTGTAGTGCTCTTCCATTCTCATTGAAATAAGAACATAACTAGGACAACAGTCCATCAACATGGCCCCTGATGTCATCACCTAATCACAGGGATGGACCCAGTTCCTGGGTAGGAGGTTGAAGAGATGCTGGATAATTTTGGTTGAACTGAATTTGTTGGAATTCAAATCCGCTTCTCTGCAAGTTCTATTCACTAGATTCCACCTAAACTCAATCTGATTCGCCTTCTCTCTGTCCTTTGATATTTGACCAACATATCCTGTTTCCTTGAAGCAATGGGTAAAAAAATAGCCCAACAGAATGCATGAATCAGCTCAAAACACCAAAGACCACCCTTCTCTCCTTTCTGTGACAGCTTTTTGGGCTGGTTCCAAACCCAGGAACAAGATGGCGGGTGGACAGGTGTGGGGTGTATCTCTGTGGTGATGACGACCGGCATGTTCTTCTCAGGACCGGTCCTGTTTTCCTAACAACCATGGTTGTGACCTTAATTCTCCTGGCCGCCTGTGCTGTTATGTCCTGAGAGCTTGGAAACACAGCTCCAGAATTCACAGCAGCATCCCTACAAGAGTCTGATTTCCAAGGGGTTCTCGCTTTGTGGAGTTGCTCAAACACCTTTGCTTGCAGGTCTGCTTCTTCCCTCTCTCCCCCTTCCTCCCCTCTCTCATTCTTTTTTATGACCAAGGCTCCACCTTTTCTCAGCTCCTCTCCTGAGTGTTCAGAATAAATCGGGAACTCAGCTCATACTTACTGATGGCTTTTCTGCAGATGAAAGGGTCCCTGCCTCTGCCTTCTTGATAGCACAGACATGGGAATGACTCCATTAGAATATTCTAGAAAAGAGCCCCCTGGACATTGGGCGCCCAAGCACTATGGAGTTGGGATATTTTCTAAGTAGAAGGCATCGTTGAACAGTTTCTGATTTGCCTTAGTTTCTGATTCCAAAGGGACCCTAATTGGACCTTAAACCCCCAACTCAGGGACCTCAGACCTTTGGCTGGATAAAGTGTCAAGGAGAATCCTCTCACGAAACCCCCTCGTGCTCAGGATCCTGTGGTCGTAGCTCTGCGAGCCAAATAACATTCAAATAAATGGGGCCTCATTCTTTCAGGGCTGCTGCTTCTAGGTGTGTCACCCATGGGGACCAGGCCGTGACAACAACTTGCGGGGGAGGGGCAACAGCTACAAGAGCCACACAGGCCTGGGGTGACCCTGCCCTACCACACTCATCTGTGCAGCTTCGGGCAAATGATTTCTTCTCCTGGGTCCTCACGACAACTTGGTCAGCTTGAACTTGGGGTGTCATGTGCTTCGAGTCCGGGAATGCAGCCGTTCTCCAAGTTGACTTGGTTTCAGAATCCTTCTATGCTTGATATACATGCAAAGTCCAAGGCCCCCTCGTTTTGGTTCCGGAGGCCTGAACATCTTCAGGGTAGAAGACACCAGCCCCTTTAGGTGGTGCTGAGGAAGGTGGTAGCCCACAAAATGTGGAGGAATTTGAGTCTAACATGCTGTTTTCCATGGGGACTTGAAACCTGATATCTGATGAGTTCACAAGGGAATTTCCCACTGCCTAAACAGTCCCTGTTGTTTCCTTGATGCATCCTAACCATGGGCAAAAAAAAGCCCATTAAAATGCAAGAACCAGCTCAGGATACCAAAGACCACCCTCCCCTCCTTCCCGTGCTGGCCTTCTGGGCTGGGTGCGATCCCACGGGCAAGATGGCGGGTGGACAGGTCCTACTCGTTTTTATACCTACTGCGTGGTGTGGGCTGTGAACTAAAAGTGGAATAAAGAAACGAAAGAAGGAAAAAAGCAAGCTCTCAGCTTGCAGTGAACCCTGGCTGGGGGTCTGTCCCTCCTCAGGAGTCGCCTGGATGGACAGAACGGGTGGGTTTGCGTGGTGCTGGTGCCCTCTAGTGGTCATGTGTGAAACCACCAGCACATTCCTCTGGGAACCGGTCATTCCTGGTTCCCTTGAAACATACCCATGGCCCCGACGGCATCTTTCTACTGATGGGAAATGGATTTGATCTGTGCGTCTCTTGATGCAGGCAGCTGAGCGAGGTGGAAATCTCGGAATCCTGGAGTCAAAGAGACCTGAGTTCTTCCCCTTTCCCCCATCATTAGTGCCTGGCCAGCCAAACTTTTCTGAGTCTCAAGTTTCTGGTCAGTTGAGCATAATGAAAGGGGAATATTCCACCATCAGGAGATCTTGAACTCACTCTGCATTCTCCTTCCTGTGTTTTCCCCCACTGTTTAGGGTCCACCCTTTGTCCTGAAAGTCTCAGAGAGTGGCCCTCTCCAGACAAGGCTGGGAAAACTGGGGCCCGGTATAGCAACGGGCAGTGTCTGTTCCTTCAAATGGAGACTGGTCCCTGTGCGGCCCTAACCCGGCTCCCTCAAGGCTCCCTGCCCTTGTCCAGGGAAGGGATCCTAGTTCTGACCTCTAACCCTTCCTCCTTTCCAGTTGGCTAGTAAAGTGTCAAGGAAGATCCCTTCATGAGAAAACCTCATTTTTAAGGTCCTATAGTCATGGCTCTTGGGGTGACTGGCACCCAAATATCAGGCCTTCATTCTTTAAGGGTGCCTCTTTATTTTTAACTTTAACTTTTTTTATTTTAAAGATGTGGGGTACACTTCAGGGTTAGGCATACAAATGTTTATTATGGAGGTACCCTTGTTGATGAGGAGCGCCCCCTTCCCCTGACAGATTCTCACTACTGCCAGTCCCACCTTTCACCTCCCAGCAGTTTCCCACTACTGCCAACACTTTTCTTTTAGTATTATGATAATTGTTCAAGGTCCGCTTATGAGTGAGAGCATGTGATACTCGGTTCTTTGTTTCTGTGATAGATCACTCAGTGTTATGGACTCTAAGTCCATCCAGGTTGCTGTGAAGTTCATGATTTTGTCCTTTATGGCTGTGTACTATTCCATCATGTATATGTACCATTTTTTAAAAATCCAGTCTTCTTTCAATAGGTGGCACGGTTAGTTCTATGTCCTTGCTGTTGTGAGCAATGTTGCTATAAACATATGTGTGCAGGTATCTTTTTCATAGAGTGATTTGAGTTCCTCCGGGTATGTTTCCAGTAGGGGGATTGTGGGGTCTTATGGAAGGTCAATTTTTAGATCTTTTAGGAATTGCCACACTATTTTCCATAGAGGCTGTACTAGTTTACACTCCCACCAACAGTGTAGAAGTGCTCTCAGCGATGCGTCTTAAAGGTGTGTTGCCCATGGGGACCAGACCTGACTAAAGCTTGGCGGAGACCACCGACGACAGGAACCACACAGGGCTAGGATGATGCTGAAGAGTTCTGGGCAAATGGTTTCCCCTCCCAAGGCCTCACAGCAATGTGGTAAGGTCAACTTGGCGTATTGTGCTTCGAGCGCCGAAATGCAGCCGTTCTCAGAGTTGATTTGGCTTCAGAATCGTCTACACTTGGGGCACATGCAGATTCCAAGGCCCGCCCCAGTTTTGATCCTGTGGGGCCAGGGCTTGAACATCGGCAGGGCGGATGCCCGTGCAATGTCTTCTGCGGTTGGGCAGCTGGGAAGCTCCATTTCCAAGGGTGCATCCTCATTGTTGTGCCTTATGCTTATCCCTGGCTTTGAACTTGAAAGACATACACGTGAGGCACGGGTCCTCCGATGGCAGTGGCCTCCACCACCAAGGCGGGGGTGGTTTACTCAGAACTGCGCACAGAGGGTGGGCAGCACGGCCCTCGGGCCATGAGCGGGCACCTCACTGAGTGCAGAGACACGTGAAAGCTCATCAGGGAACACTTGGAAAGATCATTGCACACAGGCTGAGGGCAACGTGGCCTCACAGAGACATCTGAGGCAAAACTGTACAAGGCAGGTGGCTGGCACAGGAGGGGTGCCCCCCTTTCTTCTTCAGATTGCTCGAAAATTTTGTTTCAAAAAACTTCACATGGAAGTTTTTGTTGTTGTTTTCTCTTTCAAATAGCACATGGAGGCATGAAACTGCAATGGAGGTCGTTAGCAAACTGGAAACATTATTTATTCCACAGTGGGCTGAGCATTCTTCTAGAGCAGAAGAAACAGCAAGGACAGCTGTGTTCCTCCCTTGCAGAGCTCTGTCTCCAGGTAAGGGAGGTGGGCAGCCATCACCTCTACTGACACGCGTATCAGACGGCAGGGCGGGGAAAAGCAGGGACGGAGACAGGGCAGGGGTGAGGGACGGCAGCCTCTGACAGGGCCAGGCAGGAGCAGAGGCCCGTGTGAGGTCAGGACTGAGAATCTGGGGCATTTCGGAGCATTCCAGGTCAGGGTCTGTGGTATCTTTACCATCCCAGAGTCGCTGATATGCTTATGTGGCCGGGAGACCAGGCCATTGACATGTTTATGTAGGTTCAGGCAGGGGCCCATCGATCGGACTGGGTCATTGACATGTTCATGTAGGGTCTGGCATGGGGTCGTTGGTAGGACTGGGTCACTGACAGGTTCACATAGGTTCTGGCTTGGGGTCATTGATGCGGCTGGGTTGTTGACATACTCATGTAGATTCTGGCATGGGGCCGTTGATACGACTGGGTCTTTGACATGACTGGAGCTGGCTCTTGCAAGGTCCGCAGAAGGTCACCAGATGGACGATGATGTGACAGTTCTGTGCCAGCCGATGGAGGCATGGTGCACCAACCTGGATCTGGGAGCTGCATTGTGTTCCCGTGTTGGGTCACCACCCACGAGGGCATAGTCCTTGGGAAGTGATGTTGGAAAAACGAACACGGCCCAGGACACAGAGGACTCCAACGTTGCCATCGCACTGAAGGCCCTGGTGGTGAGCCATTGGAAGGATTAAGTAGAAAAGTAACCATTGAGCTCTAACCCATTTTTAAAATGGGGCAGAGACGGAGAGAAGGAAGTTTACACAATAAGCAGGTGAGACACCAAGAGAGAATGGATCAAGTCAGTTACAGGGAAATGGCGCAGAGGCTAGAGGTATTGTGGAGGTGGAATGGCAGGGCCACACGGCTGGCCAGAGCCCCTCAGGAGGGAGAGGTCCCGCTTGACTCCAGGAATCTGGCTATGAGGGAAATCGTGTCACTTACTCAGCTGGGCAACAGAAGCAGGAGCTGGTTTTAGGAAGGAGCTATCCAAAAGGCAGCCCGAGGCTGGGTCTAGAGCACAGGAGAGAGGCTGAGGTTGGGGATGGATAGACTTGGGGGTCATTAACTTAGTGAAAGTGTAAAATGCCAGAATGGAAAATCCAATGGAGTAACCTTAGCCAAAGGGCAGCCATTTTAACATGGCTTAGCTTTGTCACGTTCTTCTAACAGTTCGCTTTAATTGATCCTCTCGTCATTAACCAAGGACAGAACCAATTTCCCGGGCAGACAGCTATTGACAGTTTGCAACCTCCTTCCCCAAGCTTGCTTGACACTGTTTATTTTTCTACTCCAAGTTTGTCTTTTAGCCATAAAGAACCAGGAAGACCCAGTGACACAGACAGACCCCATCACCATGGCAACAGTTATGCAAGGAAACCACCCATCTGCCTGCCCCTTTGTGATGGCTTAAAACAGACCACTATCCAGTCACCTTAACAACCTACCCCCACGCCAAAGCAAAGCTTTAGTGGCTCAGCCTGTAATCCCGCGCCTTTGGGAAGCTGAGGTGAGTGGATTGCCTGAGCCGGCGGGTTCAAGACCCGCCTGGGCAGCGAGACCTCATCTCTACAATAAATCAAAAAATCAGCCGGGCGTAGTAGCACATGCCTGTAATTCTGGCTCCTTGGAAGGCTGAGGTGGAAGGATCGCTGGAGCCCAGCAGGTCGAGGCTGCGGTGGGCGACAGAGTGAGACTCCAACTCAAAAAAAAAAAAAAAAGCATTCAACCTCGCTCCTTGGAAGACTGAGGTGGAAGGATCGCCAGAGCCCAGCGGGTCGAGGCAGCGTGCCACTGCACTCCAGTCAGAGTGACAAAGTGAGACTCAAAAAAAAAAAAAAAAAACATTCAACCGCAAACAGCGGCTGCCATGCTTCTCTGTAAGCTCTGGCTCCCTCCCCAGTCCGAGAGAGGTTGATCCCCCTTTCCGCACTCTCTCTCTCTTTCTCGAATCTACTTTCTAAGTAATCCATATGTCCCAGTTTAATTTCTGTTAAATTCTTTGCATCTTACCTGTGCCACCATCTCAGCACACTGGCCCACTGATCTAACAATCCTCTGAGACCTAACATTTAGAAAGGAACTGGGGAGTCACAGACATCTACAAGGTGAAGTCAACACCTGAGGGAGCATGCGAGCATTTGAGATGATAAATAGTCCTGGTTTACTGCACGTGCCCATTTCCATGGTGCAGACAGTTCCACCATGAGCAACTGCAAGCTACCAACGTGAAGTCACCAAATGCAGAAGCGATGCACACAGTCAGCTCCTGTGAGCAGGTCTGAGCCCAATGAACAACAGCAGTCCATAAACCCCCCAAAAACCCAAATGTGGAAACCTCCCTCCAGGGGCTGTCAGATTTGGAATTGTTCTGCAGAGTCCCTCAAATGAATTTTGCCCGTCTCGCACGCATGCAGCATTTCTCCATGACGCAACACCAACACGCAGATGGGAGCTTGTTTTCGCTGCAGAAATGCAGGGAGTTTAAGATCTTCCTGCTTTGCTTCCTACCCAGAGGCTGCAGGCAGGGCAGGGTAGACAGGGGCCAGAGTCCCTGCAGCACCTCCCAGGAGGCTTCTGCAGAGTTCTATGCGCTGCCTCAAGGTTCTGCGTTCTCAGGTGGTGCTGGCCCAATTTCAAGTTCTTCCACGTCTTCCCCAGAAGAGCAAAAGTGTGTTTTTTTGTTTTCATGTTGGCAGAGGAAAAAGTTGGAGCCACGAACCCAATTTTAAAGTCATAAATAAACACAGCGCAGACACAGTGTTTTTATTGCTTGGAATTTTATCTCCTTGGATCCAACGGTGTCAACTTCAGAAGTCCCTTTTCTGGGCTCCTCACTGGCACTTGGTCAAGTCTTCCTGTCACTCTTCTATCCCTGGGGTGCAAGGCATTGGGGGGTCTTGTTAAAGGGGAGCTGAGGGACTGGGGTGGGGGCCGACAGGGAGATGAGGGGAAAGGCTCAGGTCAGGGGTTAGCCAGAGAAGGGCAGCTGAGCCATCCCAGAAAGGTGGAGGATGCAGTGAGTGGCCTTGGTGCTGTGACCCTTAAAGACCATGGAGTGGGGTGGAAGGAACTTGAACGTGGGTACTGGAAAGACCTAGTGTCAGCCACTTCTCCCTTGCCGGTAGCCTTGGGCAAGCTGACGTACGTTGGCATTGACAACCTATGTTGGCAAGTCAAAATTGTTGGCATCAAAAATAATTGTAATATGTTTTTAAATGGGTGAAACTAAAGCTAAATAAAAGCCAAGTGTGCATGTGTGTATATATGCACTTGTCACTTGTGTGTGTGTTTCTGGTTAAGTCTGTTCCAGTGTTTTGCCAGTTATCCATCTATTGCCTCTCAGCCCCAAATCCACCCTTTCCCCCCTGCTTATGATGCTGGAGCTTTCCTCCTTTGCCAGCTGACCTGATGTTAGGCCTCATCTGTAGATGACACTGGAAGGACATTGACAAAACACAGGGATCTTTTTTTGGCAAGTGCTTCCATGGACCCTGTGGGCAGCTTCTCTGGCATTCCAGATGGTGGATTCCCTGTGTGCCATCCTGGCTGTGGAGTCCGTGGGTTCTGCAAGTTCAGCTCCTCGGCGAACCCTTCTGCCCTCTCTCCAATGAGGTCTGGAACCCTTTGTGGGAGACTGTCACTTCCAGGTGTGCTAGGTTTCTGAGTGTCCTGCCTGTGTCCCAGGCATAGTGGCCGTTCCTTATACCTGTGATTCAGGTATTCTTTACAGTTCTCCACCTGCTTCTGGTGAATCCCTCAGTGCTCCAATCCCTACATGCAGCTAATATTCCTCTCTAATAAATGTCCCCTTTTCCAGTTACTGTGTGGCTCCTGTCTCCTGATTGTATCCTGACTAATACACACAGGAGGAGGGTAGAAATATTAATGGTTGGCATTGTTAGGGAAACAAATTAATGGTGTAATATAAACATGTAAGAGTAACCACTAAAAAGCAGAAATATTTCTAATTCTTAGTTAACAGAGGGAATAAAAGAAGATAAAATTTTAATGAAAACAACAGAAGACAGAAAAATGTTGATATGTTGGAAAGTTGTTAAAAATGGAAGAATCATACTCCTTGAATTTATTTACTTTTGCACTTTAAAATAGTCAAGTCAACATCCTATATGGGTTATTGATGCACAGATTTGTAAGTGTATAGATACGTACCATAAAATGAGAAACTCCCAATTCTTGGTAGTGACTGACCCTGGAGAAGTCTGGAAAGAGTCCAAAGTCTGATGTGGTCCTTTTAGGGCTCATAACTAAATTTGTAATATTTTACTGAAAAAATTGAAGCAAATGTGGTATCATGTTAGGATTTAATAAAACTGGGTGGTAGGTATGAGATGATTATATTATTCTCGGCCATTGCTGCATATGAAATAGCACATAAGTATAACGTATGCTTCAAAAAATCTAGGAGCCAAGGCATGCAACAAGAAAGAGGAGGTACACAAAACACAAACGGGACATGGCAGATATTTCTTGTTTTGAATTGGAGTAAGCTTGCAACTGAACTGTGCTGAGCCCTTCCTCTTTCTTTGATGGGAACATAATTCCCACTAAGGTTCCCGTGAGGGAAGGGGTGGGAATAGAGAGCCCCAGATACTTTTCACCCCTCACTCTACAATGCAGCCTCCTTGGTAGAACGTTAAACCTTTTCTTTATGTGATTTTGAACTTTCACCCTGTCTCGTTTCCTATCATTCTTCCCACATACCTACGTTGCAGCAATAATGGTTGTCTTCCTATTTCTGAGATGCTACATGCTCCCATTACACTGTGCATTTGCACAGAAGACTGTCCTGTCTACCTCCAATGCCATCCCTCTTCCCTTCCTGGTGAGTTTTTCTTGCAATCGATGCCTCCTCCTCCTGAGCCCTTCTCCAGCTCCCTGAACTGGGGGTTACAATGTGTGAGAACGGTTTTAGAGGGGGAAGAAGCCTACTTTGCCTCTGAACTTCAAGGCCATCAGAAGGTGAGCTTGACCGTGACCCTCGCTAGCTCTGAGCCCCTTGAAGACAGAGGTCGTGCAGGAGCCACACGGCTCAAGATGAATGATTTCTACCCACTGCTCATTCAGCACCAGGCACAGGTGGCCTTGGCTTCAGCAACGAATCTGTATTCTGCAGGTGAGGCACTCAAGCCTCAGAGAGGTCAAGCAACTCACTTAGATCACACGGCCGGAAAAGCCGAGATTAAAACTTACGTCTGTCTGATCCCAAACCCATGTTACTTTGTGCTGCCTCTGGGACTTACCCATCTTGGGGTCCCCAGGGTCTGTCCCACAGCCAACGGCTTAGGAGGCCCTTATAATTGTTCAATGAATGAAATAACAGAGGAGTGCATGAGTGACTGAGGAACCCAGGAACCATCAAAGGCAGACAGCATTTCATGAGGAATGTGTGCCAGAAAGAGCATGTGTATGACTTTGGCGTGGCAAGCAGGTGACATTAATTTGCATGTTATTTTGGCTTTGCCTTCCACCCCATAGGTGTTCAGAAGAGGGCATCTGGGCTGGCAACATCATGCCCTCCGCCCACATTTCATTGCTGAGTAAAATGATTTAAGGTGCACGACGAACAACCGCAAATAAACAAACAGAGCAAGTGCCAGAAACAGCAGAACATGGAATGCAGAAATGGAGATAAGATAAATAGGATGTGAAATATCTGGGTCTTAGGAATAAGTCAAAGAAGAGAGCCGGCTTATTTTGGTTTTGTGTGGCCAGTGAATTAAAAAGACAAAGACTCCAACATTCATGTGTGGAGTTCTTAATGAACTATATTCGGTGTTTCAAGAGGTCCTTAGCAGATTTGTGTGTGTGTGTGTGTGTGTGTGTGTGCTGCGTGTGTGTGTGTGTGTGTGTGTGTGTGTGTGTGTGTGTGTGTCTATTTGGAAAGGGGGGAGATTCTATCGCCTCCTGCTAAACTGATGTCGATTGCAGGATACAATTAAAATAACCTTGAATGTGGACAACAGACCAACAGATACTGGGGGCTACAAAAGGGGGAGGAGGGGAGGGGGAGAAAGGCTGCGAAGTCACCATCGGGTACCATGCTTACCATCTTAGGGCGGGCTTCATGGAAGCCTGAATCTCGGCGTCCCACAATATAACCGTTACAAACCTGCTCATGTGCCCCCCGAATCTAAAATAAAAACAAAACATTAAACAACCCTGAGCTGCCTTGGCTGGCTTTGGAAGCAGAGGGGATGCAGTGACGTGGGCTGAGGCTGACGTTTAGACGGGCAGGAATGTGCGTGCTGTGTCTCAATCGAGGCACGGTTCATGTATTCATGTGATGCCCTGAGTTATTCAGCATAAAGGAGCACAAGAACTCAGCCTCAGGTACTAGGGAGGCCAGGTGTGTGTCCCGGTCCTGTCACGTTCCGCCTGTCCAACTCCAGATACCTAGATGACTTCCCTACTTTGAGTCGCTTCCTCATCGGTAAAATGGGGGGAGGGGAGATAGCATGACAGCTGATGTTATTAGTCCTGATTTTATAGATGAGAGAAGTGAGCCTCAGTGAGGTTATGTGATCTGCCCAAGGTGACAGAAACAAGAAGTGACAGGGCTGGAATCCATACCTGGGCATCTGACTCTTGAGTAGTCTGCCAGCTCCTCTGTCCTGTTCCCCTGCCTTCTTATTCTCTACCTTCTCACAACCCAACACGGAGATGACACCAATGAGATGCCGTGTGACATCATAAATACGGGAGGCGATGGCTCTGTCCAGGCCCTCAGTGTTGCCCATGCAGCTGGCTACCCAGAAAATGAAGCCAGGCAGCAAGTTTTTAAAAATGCTGAACAATGCCGAGCTCGGTGGCTCAGCCTGTAATCCCAGCACTTTGGGAGGCCGAGGCGAGTGGATTGCCTGAACCCGCGGGTTCGAGAACAGCCTGGGCAACTTGGCAAGACCTTGTCTCTTCAATAAATAAAAAATTAGCACGGCGTGGTAGCGTGCACTTTATTTCTGGCTACTTGGAAGGCTGAGGTGGAAAGATCGCCAGAGCCCAGCAAGTGGAGGCTGTGGTGGCTGTGTGTGCCACCACACCCCAGCCTGGGTGACAGAGTGAGACTCCAACTCCAAAAAAAAAAAAAGCTGAACATGCCTATTTAATCAATGATCTTGGTTCTAATGTGACATGTTCAGCTTTTACACTCAGAATGACTGCTTGGCACTGAGAGCTGCCATGCACACAAACCCGTGGAGTCAATACCCAAATTGTGTGTATGCCAATCATCGGAGGATGGCAATTTCCTAAACCTGCTTGTTTTTCTAAAGGAACATAGGTCCTTGTTCATAAGTGCTTTCCAGCAAGATGTGATCACTGTGAGGACTGAAGACCCTTGATGCAGATGAACTAAGGGGATGTTTGAGCTGCAGGTGGGGCTCTCTCAAAGCAGGGTTCCTTGAACCCTGGACGCCACTCGTGTAGGCAGCTAACAGGTCTTTTCTTGTAGGATGCACACCTTGGCCACTGGGTGGCAGGGTTGTAAAGCCAAAGAACCAACTGCAGACACTCAAAGGAAATCGCCTTGGTTGGGTGGGGGGGAGAGGGAGGGGTATGGATCTACCCAAGCCCACCTCCTGATGGAGACAAAACAAATTTCTTCCTCCTCTAAAACCATTCCCCCGAATTGAAACCCATGGTTCATCCTTAAATAAAAGTCTGGCATTTCCATTCCCTGAGTAAATACTTGTGGTCTCCATTCGTCCATTCGTCCATCCATCCATCCATTTATCCATCCATCTATTTTTTTCTTCCATCCATCCACTAAATGTTTATGAACATCTACTACATGTCAGGACTGTGCTAAGCATTGGTGATACAGCCTCAAATCAACACACCCAGACGATGTGTTGATTTTCACTTTCACGAAGCCCTTACCATCCAAATGAGGGAATGTGTACATTAAATAGTATCCAGACACATAAAAAAACAAATATAACCCAGCGTACAGGTTTTGAGAAAAGGCATCAAGAACCTTGACTGTGTATGCTTTTTCTGATGAACGCATTAACTAGGTGAGGTGCGAAGGGGAGGGAGCGATTCTAAGCCGAGAGAAGAGAATCTACAAAAGCCTCAAAGGTTTAAAAAGGAAAAACGCCTTATGAGTTTAAAGCAGGCCTGCAGGTGGGGAGAGAAGAGGGAGAGGAAGCCAAGGACCCTGGCAGGGACTGGCTCGCATGGGGGCTTTCAGGACACAGCCTGGAGCTTGACTTGGATTCTACGAGCAATGGGAAACCTTGGAGGTCACTGTGATCTGAACCTGCCCTCTCTGCAGCCTCACCTCTGCGGGACTTCGTGTTCTGCAGTCATGTTTAACTCCTGTGGGGACCCTCCATGACCTGGGTCTTTGCACTCACTACCTCCCTTCTTTGGAAGTCTTTAATTCTTTTTTTTTTTTTTTTGAGTTGGAGTCTCATTCTGTCACCCAGACTGGAGTGCAGTGGCCACTCCTGGCCACCGCAGCCTCGACCTGCTGGGGTCCAGAGATCCTTCCACCTCACCCTTCCAAGTAGCAGGAACTACAGGCGCGCACTACCACGCCTGGCTGATTTTTTGATTTATTGCAGAGATGAGGTCTCGCCAAGTTGCCAGGGCAGGTCTCGAACCCGCGGACTCAGGCAATCTACTCACCTCAGCCTTCCAAAGAACAGGATTATAGGCTGAGCCACTGAGCCCGGCTGGAAGTCTTTAATTCTTGTCTCTGGTGCATAAACTTGAACCCACCCTTCACCTCGCCGGATCCTATTCAAAGCTACTCCTCAACTCAGAGATGGGAGAAAGCCAGACTACATTGTGGCATCCCACTGGCCAAGGACTGGGGCTCAAGTAGGGTGTCCTCACTTGGCACAGCAGCGAACTGGGGGAGAGGGAAGGAAGGGAATCGGGGTGGGTGTGAAGGTTGAATTTTGAGTCAGGCAGAGGAAATGGGCATCAGGAGACAGGATCACCGAGTGCCTTCTGGAATGTGCCCTAGGAATTCTGGCTGTGTTTTTATGTACCAGCAGGAGAGGAAAATGTGGTGGGGGTATTTATGTAATTAATGATAACTTAATGAACAAGATTGAAGGCAGCCTAGGGAATTAGAAGCACATCAGGCAGGACTCCTCCATGCAGATCACATCTTCCTGATCACCTCGTGCTGTCTTTGTTGGTTTCTCTCTCAAACAAGCCTCTGTTTAGACAGTGGAGTGTGTGGGTTTTCCCTCGTCGTAGAGCCAGGATCCATTACCCTGTACGTGGTCTTGTATACAATGGGGGTGACCGTAGGCAGTCTCCCTATTTCTCCCAGCCTTTTTTCTCCTGTTCGTCAGCTGAGGTAATCATAAGCTCCAGCTGCTGTGAGCTGAGATGGCATACTGGATGTGAAAGGATTTGGGGAAACTCTTTTCAGACTCAAAAACTGACACCATGTTTTTAAAATCATCCCGTTTTGTTCTCTCCTCTTTCTTTCCACTCTGTTCATCAATAACTAAGAGGGTTTGGATTAAGGTGAAAGACAAAGCCAGGGCTACCGTGAAGGTTAGTGCATGAATTGATGTCACAGGGAATTTCTAGCCTGCAGAGCCAGGAAGGATGGAGGGATGGAGGGAGGGGTGATGGAGAGGAGGAGGGCTGGGAAGAAAGAGGAATGGATGCCTTTGCCTTCTGCCTTCTCCGAGAGTGTCTCCTGGGCAGCCAGGTGGGAGGAGTCACAAAGGAAGTTACAGGTAGGGGGAAAAGTGGGCTGTGTCCCCCAGCAGGACCACTCTGTCAGTAGAGGAGGTTAAGGTTGACCCAGGCAGGGGCACAGTGTGAGCCGTGGGCAGATTCAGGCTTGGTTTGCAGAGCTGTCACCTCCTGGCCGGGTGATCTCTGGCAAGAAAACATCACCTCCGCAAAACTCCAAATAGAGATAATGACACACTCCCTACACGGTCCCGTGCAAACTGCATGGAGTCACTCTGGGGAGTGTTGAGCACAGTGGTCATTCTGATGATGGCCGTGGAACCCATGCTGGGTCTGGGGCTCGAACTTGTCCGTGACTCTGCCCTTGGCTAGTGAATAACAATGGGTGGAGCTCGAGCTCATCCATGCAACCTGGTCGTTTTACAGACGGGTAGACAGAACCTCAGCACCAGGAGGCACTTGCTCAAGACTGTGGCCTTCCTTGGACTTAGCACGTTTCCCACAGTGATACCTCTTGGGTGCCTGCTCGGGACAGGAGGACGCATCTTCAGGGGAGACCAGCTCATGACTGCACTGCAAATGGACAGAGCTGATGTGGCTGTCATCTCCCTGATTGTCATATGAGTGACCACTATTTACTGAGCGTCCACTGTTCGCTCAGCACTGCCTCAATTACACGACAGTAGAGAGTTCCTTCCTTCCTTCCTTCCATTTTTTTTTTATTAATCAATATTTTTTATTTTGGTATTGTGGGGTACAGTTAAGGGTTAGGTATACACATACATTTTGCTTAAGCACCCTTGTTGATACGGGGTGTCTCCCCAACCCCAGACAGATATTTACTACCATGAATCTCACCTCCCTTCCCCTCCCCCCCATAGTTTCTCACCACTGTCAATCCTTTTCTTATGGTATTATGATAGATGTTCAAGGACCACTGCATGAGTGAGAATATGTGATACTCAGATCTTTGTTTCTGTGAGAGATCACTCAGTATTATAGACTCTAGTTCTCTCCAGGTTGCTGTGAAATTCATGATTTTGTTCTTTTTTTATGGCTGCATAGTATTCCATCATGTATATGTGCCACATTTTTTAAATCCAGTCCTCTTTTGATGGACAGCATGGTTGCTTCCAGGTTCTTGCTATTGTGAACAGTGCTGCGATAAACATACGTGTGCAGGTATCTTTTTCATAGAGTGATTTGAGGTCTTCAGGGTATATTCCCAGTAGGGGGATTGCGGGGTCATATGGGAGGTCGATCTTTAGAGCTTTTAGGACTCACCACACTGTTTTCCACAGAGGTTGCACTAGTTTGCACTCCCACCAACAATGTAGAAGTGTTCCCTTTTCACCACACCCTCTCCAGCAACTGTTATTTTTTTGAGTTATTTTATTTATTTATTTATTTTTTATTTTTTTTGAGTTGGAGTCTCACTCTGTTGCCCAGACTGGAGTGCAGTGGCCACTCCCGGCCACCACAGCCTCGACCTGCTGGGCTCCAGCGATCCTTCCGCCTTAGCCTTCCAAGGAGCTGAAACTACAGGCGCGCACTACCACACCTGGCTAATTTTTTTGATTTATTGTAGAGATGAGGTCTCGCCTGCCCCTGCGGGTCTCGAACCCATGGGCTCTGGCAATCCACTCACCTCAACCTCCCAAAGGCGTGGGATTACAGGCTGAGCCACCGAGCCCGGCTTGAGTTATTGATAATTGCCATTCTGACTAGAGTTAGGTGGTATCTCAGTGTGGTTTTGATTTGCATCTCCTTGATGATTGACATTTCTTCATGTGTCTGTTGGCTGCTCGGATGTCTTCCTTTGAGAAGTGTCTGTTCATATCTTTTGAACACTTTATAATGGGGTTGTTTGTTTTTTTTTCTTTTCAGCATGTTTGAGTTCCTTGTAGATCCAAGATGTTAAGCCTTTGTCGGACCTGGAGTTGGCAAATACTTTTCCCAGTCTGTGGGCTGTCTCCCTGCCCTCTTGATGGTTTCTTTGGCTTTGCAGAAGCTTGTCAGTTTAATGAGGTCCCACTTGTCTATCTTATCTCTTATGGCCTGTGGGTTTCGAGTTTTGTTCAGGAATTGGATGCCAGTTCCAATTTCCATAAGGGTGCGTCCCGCATTTTCTAAGGTTCTTATGGTTTGAGGTTTTACATTTAGGTCTCTGATCCATTTAGAGTTAATTTTTGTGTATGGGGACAGATAGGGGTCTTGTTTGAGTCTTCTGCATGTGGTCAGCCAGTTTTCCCAGCACTATTTACTGAATAGGTTCTCCTCTCCCCAGTGGTGGGTGGTGGAGGCTTTGTCGAAGATGAGTTGGTTGAGAAATTAAGGTTTTGCTTCTGGAATCTTAATTCTATTCCATTGGTCTATATACCTATTCCTGTACCAATACCAAGCTGTTTTGATTATTGTAGCTTTATAGTAAAGTTTGAAGTCTAGTAGTGTGATACCTCCTGCTTTGTTTTTTTTTTTTTTTTTTTGCTGAGGATTGTTCTGGCTATTCTTGGTTGTTTGTGTTTCCATATGAATTCCTGTATTGTTTTTTCTTGCTCTGAGAAGAATGTTGCTGGTAATTTGATGGGCATTGCATTGAATCTGTAGATTGCCTTAAGTAGAATGGACATCTTTATAATGTTGATTCTTCCAATCCATGAGCATGGGATGTTTTTCCACTTGTTTGTGTCGTCCTTGATTTCTTTGAGCAGTGTTTTCTAGTTTTCATTGTAAAGGTCTTTCACATCTCTGGTTAGGAAGATACCAAGGTATTTCTTTTTTTTTTTTTGTGGTTATTGTGAATAGGATTGTGTTTTTTATTTGGGGTTCTGTTTGTTTATTATTGGTGTAAAGAAATGCGATTGTCTTTTGCACATTTATTTTATACCCTGAGACTTTGCCAAAGTTCTTTATCAGTGCAAGGAGTCTTTTGACAGATTCTCTTGGGTTTTCAAGGTACACAGTCATGTTGTCAGCAAAGAGGGATAATTTGATTTCCTCTTTTCCTATTTGGATACTCCTGATCGCCTTCTCTTTTCTGATTGCTCTAGCTAGGACTTCCAATACGATATTGAACAGGAGGGGAGAGAGTGGGCAACCTTGTCTTGTTCCAGTTTTCAGGGGAAATGGTTCCAATTTTTGTCTGTTTAGGAGTATGCTAGCTGTGAGTTTCTCGTAGATGGCTTTTACTATTTTGAGGTATGTTCCCCCTATGCCTAGGTGTTTGAGGGTTTTTATCAGGAAGGGGTGCTGGATTTTATCAAAAGCTTTTTCTGCATCTAATGATATAATCATATGGTTTCTGTTCTGATGTCTGTTGATGTATTTAATTACATTTATTGTCTTGTGAATCCTGAACCAGCCTTGCGTCCCAGGGATGAAGCCTACTTGGTAATGATGGATGATTTTTGAGATGTGTTGTTGAATCCAGCTTGCTGGGATCTTGTTGAGAATTTTGGCATCTATGTTCATCAAAGATACTGGCCTGTAGTTCTCTTTCTTTGTTGGGTCTTTACCTGGCTTGGGTATCAATGTGATGTTGGCTTCATGGAATGATTTGGGGAGGGTTCCATTTTTCTCAATTGCCTGGAATACTTTCAGTAGGATTGGTATCAGCTCCTCCTTAAATGCCTTATAGAATTCTGCTGGAAAGTCATCTGGTCCAGGGCTTTTTTTTTGAAGGTAGTTTTCTTATTACATAGTCAATTTCCTTGATTGTTATTGGTCTATTTAGGGTCTCAATTTCTTCTTGTTTCAACCTAGGCAGGTTGTGTGATATTAGAAAGTCTTCCATTTCCTTAAGGTTTTCCAGTTTGCTTCCATACAGGTGTACATAGTAGTCTCTAATGATCTTTTGTATTTCTTTGGGGTCAGATGTGACTTCATCTTTTGTGTTTCTGATTGTATTTATTTGGGTGTTTTCTCTTTTTTTCTTGGTCAGTCTAGCTAAGGGACCATCGATCTTGTTTATCCTTTCAAAGAACCAGCTTTTTGTTTCATTGATTTTTTTGTATTATCTTTTGGTCTTCTGTGTCCTGGATTTGGGCTTGTATTTTGGTGATCTGGATTCTTCTGCTGCAGTTAGGGTTTTGGTGGTCTTGCTTTTCCAGCTTCCTAAGGTGACTTGTTAGGCTGTTGATTTGTGATCCTTCCATTTTCTTCGTGTGCGTTTGTAGGGATATGAATTCCCCTCTTACTACAGCTTTCATGGTGTCCCAGAGATTTTGGTAAGATGTCTCTTCATTTTCATTTGTTTCCAGGTATCTTTTAGTCTCTGTTTTGACTTCATTGTTGACCCAGGAGTTGTTTAGCATCATGCTGCTTAGTTTCCATGTCTTTGTGGGTTGGGGGGGAGCTTGTTGGTGTTGATGTTTATTTTTATTCCACTGTGGTCTGAGAAGGTGCATGACAAAATTTTGATCTTTTGAAATTTGTTTATGCTTGATTTATGGCCAAGTATGTGGTCGATCTTAGAGTACATTCCATGCGGTACTGAGTAGAATGTATATTCTGTGGTCATTGGGTGGAGTGTTCTTTAGGTATCAATTAAGTCCATTGGTCAAGAGTCACATTGAGGTTCCGGATCTCATTACTGATTTTTTGTCCTGATGATCTCTCTAGGGTTGTGAGTGGGGTATTAAAGTCCCCAGTTATGATGGTGGTAGAGTCAATATCTTTCTTTGCATTCTTTTTTTGGGGGGAGGATCAATCAGCATCTTACTCTGTTGTCCAGGCTGGAGTGCAATGTCATAGCCACAGTGACCACAGCTCAGAGCAGCTGCTACCTCTTATACTTGGGTGATTTCCACCTCAGCCTCCCCAATATTAATAGGTGGGACTGCAGGTGGTATAGGTAGATGCCATAATGCCTGGCTATTTTCTTTCTTTCCTTCTTTCTTTCTTTCTTTCTTTCTTTCTTTTTCTTTCTTTCTTTCTTTCTTTCTTTCCTTTTTTTTGGTAGAGATGAGGTTTTGCTATGTTGCCCAGATTGGTCTCAAACTCCTGGGCTCAAGCAATCCTCCTACCTTGGCCTCCCAAAGTGCTGGGATTCTAGGCATGAGCCACCATGCCCAGTGGACTTGACTGTTTTCACATGACCCTGTGGGCGGGGTTATTTTTTTTTTTTTTTGAGTTGGAGTCTCACTCTGTCACCCAGACTGGAGTGCAGTGGCCGCTCCCGGCCACCGCAGCCTCGACCTGCTGGGATCCGGCGATCCTTCCGCCTCAGCCTTCCAAGTAGCCGAAATTACAGGCATGCGCTACCACGCCCAGTTGATTTTTTGATTTATTGTAGAGATGAGGTCTCGCTGCCCAGGCGGGTCTCGAACCCGCGGGGTTATTATACCCATGTTTCAGATAGGGAAACTGAGATTTAAAGAGGGATGGTATTCTTGCAAAAAACCACCCAGCTAGGAAGTGACAAATCTAGAAACGAAACCTCAGTCTGCCAAGGTCTCTCCACATCGCGAGCTTGCCCATAGTCCTCCCCCTTCACAAAGTCACTTGTGAAAAAAGTCACTTGGTCAAATTTGCCAAGAAGAGGTGCTGGGATTTGAACCTATGATTTGAACTAGTGACCTTGCCCCTTGTGCCTCGAATTTCTTAGTTTCAGGAGTGTCCCCGAGACCTTTCTCCATCCTGTGTCCTTGGACACCTCAGCTCTTTCCACCCTTACTTTCTTTATGGAAACACAGAGCAGACACTTCTAGATTTAGAGAGGATCTTGGTCCCTGATACATACCAGCTCTTCACCTGGGATAAGATCTTCTTTGGCATTAGCGTCCTCATTTGTTAGATGTGGGTCATCCAGGTGATCTTGCCGGCTTGTCGTGAGTCTGATTCAGTGAGATGATGATGCAGAAATCTCCCAGGTCCAGTTCCTGGAGGAGCATGGATGCCCCACAAACCAGGGGCATATGGCCAGGAAGAAGCTAGATTCAAATCAACCCCGGGGCTTGGGATGTAACTCCAGGCTGCTTTAGGCTTGTCCTGTCTTCCAAATCAGAACATCCAAATACTTTTGAAATGCAGCTCATGGAGCAAATAATTATATTTGCTCAGGGCAGCGAACAACTTTCTGCAGCCAGTGACTGTGTGAGGGGAAGGAGGAATGCCCCCACACCAAGGGATCCTTATCACCACACACCTGTAACCTGTTCAGACTCTACAGCTGGTGAGCTACCAAGTGTCACAAACTCCACTGCATGTTGGAGTCCCCTGGGAGCTTTGGAACGACCCTGGGTCCCAGGCTGCCCCAAAACAGTGACATCAGAAGAGCTGGACGTGAGAACTGCACATCAGGACCTTTTAAAGCTCCCAAGACACTTCCACCATTGCACCACATCTGAGAACCAGGGATCCAAGGAACTCATCCTTCAGACATTTCTCCCCTCTCCCCAGAGAGGGCTGGGTGGGACACTTCTCTAAATGTTGCACAGAGATCAGTCCATTGACCACAGATAGTGCCGTGCTCACCACGGCAACCCCAAACCTTGGAGTTTCTGGGAGTAGAGCAGGGAAAGAACTCAGACCCAACAGTTAAGCCTTCAGGAAATAGGGTTGTAAAGGAGACCCAGGCAGCCCTCGCCAATAAGACCATGAAAGAGGAGGTTCAATGGTTATTTCCCCTTGACGTTGGTAGACCCCACTCTTTTCCCCCAAATAGTATGCATCATTATTTTCTTCAATTCACCAACCGTTTTTTTGAGAATCTTCCCTAATAGATGTTCAAGGTCAATGATGCAAAGCTGAATAAGCCACAGGTAATAAACTCTGAGGAGTATCTGTATAGGTGAGGAGTAAGGTACCAGACCTGGGAGTTAAGAATTATAATAAGGCCGGGATCCATGGCTCAGCCTGTGATCCCAGCACTTTGGGAGGCCGAGGCGAGTGGATTCCTTGAGCCCATGGGTTCGAGACCCGCCTGGGCAACTTGGTGAGACCTTGTCTCTACAATAAATCAAAAACTTAGCAGGGCATGGAAGCGCGTGCCTGTAGTTCCAGCTTCTTGGAAGGCTGAGGTGGAAGGATTGCTGGAACCCAGCAGGTCAATGCTGGGGTGGCCAGGAACATGCCACTGCACTCCAGCCTTGGTGACGGAGTGAGACTCCAACTCAAAAAAAAAAAAAGGAAAAGAATTATAATAGAAGCATGTGAACAGTGCCATAAAAAATGTCACTTTACTTAAAGTGGATGGTTTCCTGAGCAAGTGATAGTTCAGTTGGGTCTTCTCCCGCCTCCTCCTCCTTGAGTTGGGATCTCACTCTGTCACACAGGCTAGAGTGCAGTGGCATGATCACAGCTCACTGCAGCCTCCGACCCCTGTAATCAGGCAATCCTTCCGCCTCAGCCTCCTGAGTAACTGGGACTACAGGCACATGCCACCGTGCCCGGATAATTTTTATAATTGTGTTTAGAAATGAGGTCATCTTCCTGTCTGGCCCAGGCTGGTCTCTAACTCTTGGGCTCAAGCAGCCTTCCCACCTCAGCCTCCCAAAGTGCTGGGATTACAGGTGTGAGTCACCACACCCAGCTTCAATTGGGTCTTGAGGGATGAAGAGCAATGTGGGGAGACTAGATTCTCGGTTAACGACATGCTTGAAAAACAGCCAACAGCTGGTTAGTTGAGAGGAAAACAGGGTGGATCATGGAGGGCCTCAAAATGCCGGGCTTAATTTGGATTTTACGTGGTAGCAGGTGAGCAGTTTAGAAAGAGAAGATGTATGACGATGTTTGTTTTTGTTTTTGTTTTTTGTTTGTTTTCCTGAGAGGTTAATATAGTTCTGTCACAAGTCAAAAGTAACGGATACCAAGAATCAAAAGTAATGGACTACTGATAGCACTCGATTAAATTAGAGCTACATAAAACATAAAAGTAAATAGTGCAAGGAAACGTGCAGCTTGATACCATTTATTTGAAGTTTAAACACACACAAGAGGACACAACATGTTGTGTAGAGCCTCATACAAAGGCAGTAGAAATATAGAATTATGCCTGGGAATAACATGTAATAATTTCTGGATGGTGGTTCCCTGAGGAAGGAGGAAAGGCTTGAGATCAGGGAGGATACACGAGATGGGTCGGTTGCATCTGTCAATTTTTTTTCTTCATGTAAACAATAAAAAGAGTCAAAGGAAATGCAACGAAGTGCTCAAATGTCTTCAGACCAGATGGTGCATGCATGACTGCATTAAACAACTTTTTGTAATTCTCTCTGTTTAAAAAAAAAAAAACTCATGATAAAAATATTTGCAGAAAAGAATCCTATGTGCAATATTGTTCGCTCCGATCCACCATCCCCCAGAGAGTGCATTTTTAGTGCCCACATGTCTGCCAGCATTTGCATTTAATAGAAACTCCTATCCAAAACTGCTCTCCATAAAGAATGGTGGAACAATCAATTTCATGGGTTTTAGAAGTCGTTTGAAGACACCAAGATAAAGGTTTCCCCCCAAGGTCTGATGTCTGCTCCCCCTCCCTTTCCTGCAGTTAGAAATTCTGCCATGGTAACAGCCATGGTCCTCAAAGCTCAGACTCACGCTCTGTGATGTGAATGTGAGACTGAAACGGTTTCCTGTCAAAAACGGATGGAACAAGAGGAAGATTCCACAGAAACAGAAACCTTGATGCGAGTCATGAAAATAATACCTAGAGTCACAATCACTTCCATCTGCCCTGTGCTCACGGTGTGTCAGGGTGTTCAGTAGCTCACCAAACCTTCCCGTGGGACGCACACGTCACTGAGACTCACAGAGCCAAAGGGACCCGCCCAAGGTCACACTGGAGGGAAGTAGGGGCAAGCCTTGGGCCTGCTCCAGCAAAGCGGCCACGTCCCTCCTTCTTTCAGGAATTGTAGGTCGTTTTGTCATTAGATTAAGCCCCTCAAAGGCGGCAGTCCCTCAACCCTTTTGGCTGCAGGGACCAGTTTTGCAGAAGATACTTTATCCATGCATGGGGTCGGGGGAAGGATCATCAGGCATTCGATTCTCCTAAGGAACGTGCAAGCTAGATCCCGCACATGCGCAGTTCACAATAGGGCTCGCACTCCTATGAAAATGGAATGCCGCTGCTGATCTGACAGCCGTTGAAGCTCCGCCTGCCAGCCACTCACCTCCTGCTGTGTGGCTCAGTTCCTAACAGGCTATGGCTAGGTACCAGTCTGTGACCTGGGGCCCGGGGACTCCTGCTCTAAGGAATGATGCTACCCCTGATCGTGCCTGACACTGGGGTGGGCACCCTAGGAGTCCAGACAGATGGACCGTCTCCACTTTGCTTAGGAGAATTTCTTGAATGAACTGACCCAAACATCTGAGACATGGATGGAAACTGGATTTCCTTCTGAAATTCCCAGAGGAGTAGGAAATTCATATTTAAAGTCAAATTTAAAATTTGGCAGCCAATTTGAATTGTTTTTTTTTTTTCAATACACTTTGCAAGTCTGATCAAACTTGTCTGGAAGCAGTATCAGCTACCCATTTACAGCCACGGATACTGGTGACTTCCTCCCTGAGGAGAATTTGAAGCAGGAAAACCCACTGTCTGTCAAACGTCAGCTTCCCAAAAAACTACTGGAAAAATACCTGTTGGTCAAGCAAAGCTGAGCTTATTAGATCTAACATGACAAGAGAGAAGACCATTGTGGCGGAATCTTGGTAGAATCTCAAAATGGGAAAAAGAAGGGAAGGTATTGAGGCCCTGAGCTGGATGATTTTTAAGGTGGGTCTCACAAAGCAAAGACCCAGATGAAGCCCAGCAAAGCTTATGACCCAAAAGCTTTGATTTGTGGTTGCAGTGAGGATCACAGAGTGAGCCTTTGGGAGCAAACACTTGGTATTGCTGAGTCAGCCATTTCAGTGGGTTTCCAGTCCCATCATCTGGAAGCAGGAATCTCTCTTTTTTCTTTTCTTTTCTTTATAATGGTAAAATAGACATAACATAGCATTTTTACCACCGTAACCATTTTTGAGTGTATAATTCAGTGGCATTAAGTACAGTCACATTGTTGGGCAGCCATCACCACCATGCATCTCCAGAACTCTTCATGCTCCCCAACGGAATCTTTGCATCCACTAAGCATTAACTCCCCATTTTCTCTCCTCCCAATGCTCGGAGCCACCATTCTCCTTTCTGTCTCTATGAATCTGACCATTCCAGGTAGGCTCATAAAAGCAGGCCAGCATAATCCTCTCTCTCTGTGGTAAGCTCTGGGACTGGACATGCTTTCGTGATGCCATGTCAAACAATTATACTGACCCACTTCAGATTAGGCTATGTTTTAGGAGGGTCTCCATGGTTGCAGCATGTGGGTGCTACCTGAGTCCTCCCACTGCAAACAGTTTCTCAAAGTGAGGTGGCCCAGGACCTTCCTTCCCCTCCACAGGCCAAGCAAAAATGTGCCGTCTCAAATTACCTGAAGGCCATCAGATAGCAACAGTATGAGCTGGAGCGTGGCTTACTTTGCTGGAAGGCTGGAGAGCAGATGCCAGGTCGTTAGGACCTTTGGAAACGGGCCCTTTGACGTCACGCCTGTGCTCTGGCAGAAGGTGACAGCCACAAAGAGGTGAACAAAAAAGTCAAAACTGCTAACTGGAGCTCTTTTAGAGGATTTCTGTTGTAAATTCAGGCTCCCTTGGCCCGTAGCCCTGTCTAATCATTTGCAGTCACCCGGAATTTTCTAGAACACATCTGGGGTCTGAAAGCAGAACATTTTTGGCTAAGAAGCATCTTCAAATTTTAATGTCTACTTGAACTCATTTCTGAAATGAATGAGTTTAACCTTTCTTTTTCTCAAGACTCACTTAGGGGTCCATAGCCAGAAGCTCTTTTGCTGTCTGGAAGCACCTACTGAACTATTTTTTTTTTTTTTTTTTTGAGTTGGAGGCTCACTCTTTCTCCCAGGTTGGAGTACAGAGTGGCACGCTCACAGCCACCACAGCCTCAACCTGCTGGGCTCAGGCGATCCTTCTGCCTCAGCCTGCCAAGCAGCTGGAACTACAGTCGTGTGCCACCAGGCCCGGCTGATTTTTTGATTTATTGTAGAGACAAGGTTTCGCCAAGTTGCCCAGGCTGGCCTCGAACCCATGGGCTCAGGCAATCCTCTCGCCTTGGCCTCCCAAAGTGCTGGGATTATAGGCATGAGTCACCGTGCCCGGCCACCTACTAAACTTTGATCACAACACATATTTCTCGGGTTCTTATTCTCTGCAGATCCTTGGTGCTTCCATGCACAAGATGGAAAGTTTAGTTTGCCAATGGGAAGCCTGCAATCTAGTTGGGCAGACGGGACAAGCACTGCAGAAACACATGGCAATACAATAGGACTCCTACACCATTCAGTGTTAATAATCCCTGCCCAAACCCCTCTCTACTCTAAGGAGCTCACACAGCAGTTGCCTGGGGTTCATAAGAAAGGACATGTCATAATGTCTGGACACACTTCCGAGTGTCACGACCTTGAGGGGTGATGTTCTGGCTTCTGGTGGGTCCAGGTCAGGGATGCTACAAAACATCCTACAGTGCAGGAAACAGCCCCCACAGCAAAGCATGATCTGACCCCAAGAGGCAAATTTAAATAAACCACCCTCATTCACACAGCTAGAAAGTGGCGGAGCTAGGGTTTGCCGGAGAACCCAGATGATCTGGGTCATTGCAACTTAGTTGCAGGGAAGGCAAGGCGGGAGTCCACCTATGTCAGTGTGACTGGTTGTTTATTCTTTTTTTTTTTTTTTTGAGTTGGAGTCTCACTCTTTCGTCTAGACTGGAGTGCAGTGGCATGCTCCTGGCCACCACAGCCTTGACCTGCTGGGCTCCGACGATCCTTCTGCCTCAGCCTTCCAAGGAGCTAGAACTACAGGCGTGCTCTACCACGCCCGGCTAATTTTTGATTTACTGTAGACACAGTCTCACCAAGTTGCCCAGGTGGGTCTTGAACCCGTGGGCTCAGGCAATCCACTTGCCTCGGCCTCCCAAAGTGCTGGGATTACAGGCTGAGCCACCGAGCCCGGCCGGTTGTTATTCTAAAAAAAGCTTTCCTCTGGGATGAGACTGTCAACCTATAGGTAATTTTGTTATTTGCTTTAGGAAATTCCTGCAGATCAATTTGTGGAAGATGACATTGAATCACTCATAGAACAACAGTCTACCTGACAAGCCTTCCTTCAAGATTCCCCTTCACTGTGCTGTTAAGCCTGAACTATTGGATCCTGAACTTGGCCCAATCCAAACTAATCACCTGTCTTCAAAAAATGCCCTAGATCACTTGAGCCCAGAGCCCAGGGCCCTATAATTATGCTGCTTCTGACTTCCCTGTTTCTGAGACGCAACTGAGACTCTGTCAAGATGAACTCTTCCTTCTTGAAAAGAATTCTAATAAACGTAGCTTTGCCTTATAAACAGGCTGTGTTTGGGGACCCCGACAGCACCAAGTTGTCTAAGCTCAAAGCACTTCACTGTTTGTGATGTGCTACACTGTTTGCTAATACAGTTTTGATTTGAGCTTAAATGACACTGTAGATATCACCCTGGGATTTGCTTTTTAAAATGTTTACCTTAGATATCTTTAACTGTCAGCTAATAGAACCACCTCATTCTTTCCACTACCCCTAACCAATGGCTGTGTGGTATTTACTTGCATTAATATATGCATGTATCTTAATCAATTTATCCAGGTTTATTTTGGGGGGAGGGGTTCAGGGTCCCACTCTGTCCCTCAGGCTGGAGTGCAGTGGCACGACCACAGCTCATTACAACCTCAACCTCCTGGGCTCAGGGAATCCTTCTGCCTCAGCTTCCCGAGTAGCTGAGACTACAGGCACATGCCACCATGACTGGCTAATTTTAAAATTTTTTTTTTGGAGAGATGAAGTCTTGCTATGTTGCCCAGGATGATCTCAAACTCCTAGGCTCAAGCAATCCTTCCACCTTGGCCTCCCAGAGCACTGAAATTATAGGAGTGAGTCACCATGCTTGGCTCATATTTATACGGACTATCTTGGGAGGAGGTGAGGGTGTTTTGCATGTGGGAGGAATGTAACTAATTTGTGGTTAGACTGTGGTCGTTTTAAAGTATGTTCTCAAATTCTTCTATATGCATCCCATTGAGAAGCAGGGCCTATGTCCTTTCCCCTTGAAATTGGGAAGGCTTCTGTAACTGTTTAATGGTGGAAGTGAAGTATAAAAGGCATGCAAATTTCCCCTTGGTTGCTGGAATACTCACTCTTGAAGGTTTACGCAACTGCATGAAAACAGTTCAACTGCCCGAATTAGCTCCCACAGAGAGACCATATAGGAAGCCCTGGGAACACACACACACACACACACACACACACACACACACACACACACCCCAGAGAGAGAGAGAGAGAGAGAGAGAGATCTGGTTAGTTCTCAGTTGTGTCAATGCCTGCTTCTCCAGTTCATGCCTCTACCTGCAATCCGGAAAGGCCCTGAGCTGGAACTGGTCAGCTGAGCACCTACAGAATTCCTGACCCAGAAAAAACTATAAGTGGCTATAAATTGTCACTGTTCTAAGTCACACATTTCGGGGTAATTTGTTACACAGCAATCGATAACAGAGACACCTGCTTTATAAAATATGGTCTCACTGCCAGAACTGCTCTTTACTAGTTAAGGAAGTGTCAGTTGCGTTTGCAGAATCAAGTCAGGGTAGCCATGATATTTACAGATTTTCTTCAACAGCAAAGTGAAATATTTCCTTTTGCTATAAACAAGATGATGTCAGGCTTGGTTTTGGCGGATTGAGTGGGAACTGGGCAGAAGGCCTGGCCTGTGTCTCCATCTGGTGCATTCAAGATGACTTCTGTTATTCGATGCCTTGAGGGAGGGTCTCAATATTTGACTCTCTCTGTCTGATTCACCTTTGACTCAAACGTTTCTTCTTTCTGCCTAAAGCATGAGACATGCTTACAACGCAAACTCAAGATAAGATGCCACTAGAGCAAAAGAAAAACTAATAACACAAGGAAAAGATGAATTCTACTTCCAAAAATGGGGGAGTTTAGAAAATGTTCATATCAAATATTTCTACTGTAGGATTAGGAATTTTGGCAGGAAACCCTTAGAAAGATTGCAATGTTGATCCTGAATTTATTTTCGTGAGGCTTATTTGAGTGCCATGTTCATTTATTTCACTTTTATTATTATTTTTAATTGCCATAGTAGTTGTTAAGTCAAAAATATGTGTATCCCAGCAGGACCTCCAGAATTTTAGATAAGAACCACCAGGGTGGGGTTGTACAATCCTGCACCACGTGAAAGATGCAAAGAATTGCACAGAAATTAGATTGGAAAGATATAGTTTATTTAGAAAGTAAATTAGAGAGAGAGAGAAGAGTGAGGAGATAGAGAGAGAGAGAGAGAGAGAGAGAGAGAGAGAGAGAGAGAAATTCACTTCCCCAAGGTAGGGGAGGGGGCCAAAGCTAAGAAATACGGCAGCAGCTCGGCAAACCATGTGGACACACCAGAGTTTAGCAAAGCAATGGTGGCTGGCTGCTCGAAGTTGAATCCTTTTTAAACTTTCCCTTTGATGGGGGAAGGTCGTGAAGGTGATTGTGTGGTGGTCTGCTCCAGATCATCATGGAGGGCAGGTACGCTCAGTTAGGTGATGGCCAGCAGGCAGATAAGTGGGTTAGCCACATGAAAGTTGCCATGTTGATGGGGTCTGTGTCATGAAGGCCACAGGGAGCTGATTAGGTCAACTCATTTATGAAACAGCTGGGAAGGGGGTTGTAAAGCAATGATCAATGGCTACCTCTGAGAAATCGGTTCTGTCCTTGGCTGGTGATTAGAGGGTAAATTAAAGTGAATGGCTAGAGAAACATGACAGCACTAGGCAGTGCTAAAATGGCTGCTCGCTGAGTATACTGACTCCATGTCGTGTCCTTTGAGTACTTGTATATTTTTGTGGTGTAAAATATAGTATTTTGATAATGTATGCAATGCATACTGATCAATATTAGAATTAGCATATCTATCACCCCAAATATTTATCATTTTTTTGAAAAATGTGAGATCAAGACTTCTCTATCTCCTCTCTCACCCCACATACACCCTGTGGTCACGCTACTCTTTTCTAATAATGAGAAATCTCAGGGCTCTGGGGCCTCCCAGCTTTGCAAACTCCGCAACCTCTGCTGATTATTGTACATCAATAATTTTTTTTTTTAGTTGGAGTCTCACTCGCTGCCTCAACCTGCTGGGCTTAGGCAATCCTTCCACTTCAGCCTTCCAAGTAGTCGGAACTACAGGTATGTGCTACCATGCCCGGCTTATTTTTTGATTTATTGTAGAGATGAGGTCTCTACAAGTTGCCCAGGTTGGTCTCGAACCCCTAGGCTCAGGCAATCCTCTCAGCTCAGCCTCCCTAAAGTGCTGGGATTACAAGCTTGAGCTACCACGCCTGGCCGCTGATATTTTTCCTGACTACAGGCATAGTAGGTGAGAGGGAAACTCCTGGCTTTAGTGGAAGTTGAGTTCTGGCCCTCCTTCCATAAATTCTCACTCAAGTCTACACTGTGCATGTGTTTATAATATGTGTAGTGACCTCCATTTGGCTCAAGCTTAAGAAAAACAGGCACTCCGCTCCACATAGGCTGGTGGAAGGTCTTGTCAAATTCCCTCTTGGAGGAGAGAAAGTTGGAAATAAAAAAAAGAACAGTAACCCAAAGCACCAGTTTTAAAGAGAGAGGAAATACATCTTGCTAAGCTTTCTTTTATTTATTTATTTGTTTATTTTTTGAGTTGGAGTCTCACTCTGTCACCCAGACTGGAGTGCAGTGGCCGCTCCTGGTCACTGCACCCTCGACCTGCTGGGCTCCGGCGATCTTTCTGCCTCAGCCTTCCAAGTAGCTGGAACTACAGGCACGCGCTACCACGCCTGGCTAATTTTTTTTTATTTATTGTTGAGATGAGGATTCGCCAAGTTGCCCAGGCGGGTCTCGAACCTGCGGGCTCAGGCAATCCACTCACCTCAGCCTCCCAAAGTGCGGGATTACAGGCTGAGCCACCGAGCCCAGCTCCTAAGCTTTCTTTTGGGCTAAAATTATAGCCACGGGGAATGATAATTGAGTAGATATTAATGTGCAAAGCGCTGTCTAAATGATTGTGACTGGCAATGGCATTCAATTATAATTTTTGAAGAAGAAAAACATTTAAAGAGACAGTCAGGTTAATAGGGCGCTAATTCCAGCAGGCAAGCACTTTGGAGTGTTGGTGGGAAGTTGCCACATTAGAAGCTAGCTTCTTTTAGGCAAAAATCAATAGCCAATTTGAAGGCTAAAGTGAAAGCGGTTTTAAACTGTAAAAAAAAAATGGTGCTATTGTAAGAGATTAGCTTTACTACCAAATGAGAAGTGGAGAGAGAAATGCCTCTTCTTCTCTTCCCATTCTACACATCCAACTTCCTCTTCTTACCCCGGCTATCCTGAAGAAGGAAAAGTGACCAGCGTAGGCAGATACCAAGACCTCCAGAGGACTACAGTTGGTCAGTGAAGGGATCATGAAAATATTTTGCCTCCTGTCAAAGTCAGCTGTGTGGGGCTTGCCTCTTGGGACTAGGTCAGCAGGCACCTCTCAGGGAGGCACAGGCAGATAAGGGGCTCAGTACCCTCTGGGTCCCAGACACCTCTCACCCCTGTGCTTCTGCCCCAAACCCCCTCCCCCCCACTTGCAGGTGTGGCTTATGAGGGGTCCCGAGGTTTAGAAACAGGAAGAAAGCAGGAGACCTTATATCTCTGTCCTGAGCTTTGTTCTCTAATTCTCTTGTTGCCAGGAAGCTCTGCCTTTTTTTTTTTTTTTACTTAAATATTTTTGGTAAAAAAGAGGAAAAGGGGAAGATGGAAAGAGTCTAAGATGCTTGTTCCACATTTAATAAGGATGTGTACTTTTACTTGCTAAATCTAACAGTCCTATATGTGTACATATATTTTCTACTTTTCTGCTGTTCTTTATTTATATTGTCTTTGCAAACAAACAAACCAGTCCTACAGAGAATAGGGCAAGTAGTAGACATCAGTCAACAGAGTTTATTTTGCATCCCAATTTCCCACCTTATTCTCTAACTGCAAGACGTTTAGTTATGTCTATGAAAGATTGCCAGTGAAAGCATAAGACACTCCATTAAATTTGAATTTCAGATGAACAATGAATACATTTTTTAAAGTACAGTTTTGCCCCAAGTATTGTCACATAAGTGTGGGACACACTTCGGCAAAAATTTTATTTATCTGAACTTCCACTTTAAGTGGGCTTCCTGTACTTTTATTTACTAAATCTAGCAGTCCTGTATTATTTTCTTCCTCTCTGCAGGAGCAGTTCGTGTGGTGTCTAAGAATGAGAATCCTTCACACATAAGCGGACCCTGAACATTTATCATAATACTATAAAAAGGGATTGGCAGTACACTACAGCATCAGTAAGAGTACTTTACCTGTACGATGACCCCTTATGCACCTAACCCTGAATTGTAACTGCCAGGGAGGGAGGGGCGTCACATTAATAAGGGTACCTGATCTCAAACCAGGCAAAGTGGGAACCAAAGGGAGGCCCAAACTTTACCTGTACAATGGCTGCTTGTATACCTCATCCTGAATGGTACGCCACATCTTTAAAATAAAAAAAGATTTTAAAAAAGAGAAAAGAATGAGGATCCTGGAACCAGACAGAACTGGATTTGAATACCTGCTCTGTGACCTATTGGCTGTGAGATCTTGGGTAATCTATTTCACCTAAGTCAGTCCAGTTTCCTCACCTAAAAAACAAGGATAGCCGGGCTCGGTGGCTCAGCCTGTCATCCCGCGCCTTTGGGAGGCTGAGGTGAGTGGATTGCCTGAGCCCGCGGGTTCGAGACCCGCCTGGGCAGCGAGACCTCATCTCTACAATAAATCAAAAAATCAGCCGGGCGTGGTAGCGCATGCCTGTAATTCCGGCTACTTGGAAGGCTGAGGCGGAAGGATCGCCGGAGCCCAGCAGGTTGAGGCTGCGGTGGCCGGGAGTGGCCACTGCACTCCAGTCTGGGCGACAGAGTGAGGCTCCAACTCAAAAAACAAACAAACAAAAAACAAACAACAAAAAAAAAAACAAGGATAACAGTGATGCCCATTTTATAAGGTTGTTGTAAAGGTTAAAGAAGTTGATGCATGTAAGTCACTTAAAACAGTATCTGGCAGATAGTAAGTATACAGAAATATTTGTGTAAAGAGTCTCCATGGCATGCCAAGACAGATATTGGATCAATCAACGGCAATTTCCTAGGCTCCAAATTGCAGGCCAGTGTCTATAAACCCAGAAGCTTCTTCACGTGGAATCTGAAATGTGTGCCAAGGTCCTTATTCTCTTTCAGTGGAACCTTTCAACCCACGAATCTCTCCACATCAAAAGCCTCCGCAAGCAACCTTCTTAAATCTTCCTGTACGTATGGACAAAAGTCAGCAAGAAAGTTTATATCCAGAAATAGGTTAGACCCCTTTTGCTAGAAAAAGAAACACCTACTAAAATTGTGATGAAATGGCTAGCAAGATGTAACGCTGGAAATCGTATAGCCTAGTTACATGAAGGAACACAGGGAAGACAAATTTACTATGTATTCATTCTTTTTATTATTACAGAAATTTTTATTTATTTATTTATTTTTTTGAGTTGGAGTCTCACTCTGTCGCCCAGACTGGAGTTCAGTGGCCGCTCCCGGCCACCGCAGGCTCGACCTGCTGGGCTCCGGCGATCCTTCTGCCTCAGCCTTCCAAGTAGCCAGAATTACAGGCATGCGCTACCATGCCCAGCTGATTTTTTTTTTAATTTATTGTAGAGATGAGGTCTCGCTGCCCAGGGGGGTCTTGAACCCACAGGCTCAGGCAATCCACTCACCTCAGCCTCCCAAAGGCGTGGGATTACAGGCTGAGCCACCAAGCCTGGCTATTATTACAGAAATTTTTAACGTGTCTGGAAGGACTTACCTCAAACCTAGCTGAGGTATTAACACCTCTGGTAGTACTGGGATGGGCAATTCACTTTTTGTGCCATTTGATTTCTTTTCCTATAAAGCTATTTGCATATGTGACCTGTGCAGCTAAATATTTTAAAAAGTGAAACAAACAAGTAATATCTGCTCATGAGATTCCATTTCAAGGCACGATCTCTCACTGACTACTGTCCCACTGAAGGCAGTGTGCTGTTTTTTTAATTTTTTTTTTTTTTTGAGTCAGAGTCTCACTCAGGCTGGAGTACCGTGGCATGCTCACTGCCACCACAGCCTCGACCCACTGGGCTCAAGCAATCCTTCTGCCTCAACCTTCCAAGTAGCTGGAACTACCGGCATATGCTACCACGCATGGCTATTTTTGATTGATTGTAGGACAAGGTCTCGCGAAGTTGTCCAGGCTGGTCTTGAACCCCTGGGCTCAGACAATCCTCTCACCTCAGTCTCCCAAAGTGCTGGGATTACAGACTTGAGCCACCATGCCTCACCTGACTGTGTGTGGGACCCCTAAAAACAGAATTTCTTTATAAAAAATTGTGTACCTATTCTTACATGCTTTAGTCTTCTTCAAAGTACTCTCCATTTGATGCGATACACCCATGGAGATGCTTTTTCCACTGCTCAAAACGGTTTTGAGTTCACCCATTTTGATGCCTTTTAGTGCTTCTGTCATTTTTTGTTTCACTTCTTCCACACTGGCAAAATATTTCCCTTTAAGGGCTTTTTTTTTCATCCGGGGAAACAAAGAAAACAGTTGCTCATGGCGAGATCGGATGAATTGGGAGGGTGAGGCACAGGGGTCATGCCATTTTTTGGTCAAAAACTGCTGAACACTCAGCATGGTGTGAGCAGGTGCATTGTCATGGTGGAAGAACCAGTCACCTGTTTGCCACAACTCAGGACATTTCTTCGCAAACTGTGATGCAACCTTCTCAAAGCTTTCACATGCAAACTTTGGTTGACTGTTTGATCCAAAACAACAAATTCCTAGTGTACTATAAGGGACTTGCCCTCCAAAAGATAATTATGTGGTATTTTTTGGTCCTACCTTGTATTCTTTTAGAAGCATATATATCTTTAGAAAAGCATGTTGAAGTTATACTTTACATGACTGTTGAGCAACTTGTTTTTGTCATTTATCTTATCATGGAAATTTTTTCATATCACTATATATAAATCTCCTTCAGTATTTTAAATCATAACCTTGTCTTCTGTAGTATAAAAGTACCAAACTTTATTTAATTGATATTCAACAAGTGGTTATAGAAATACCAGTTTAAAAAAAGTTAGACTTTTTACAGCATGCGATCGTTTATCTTAGCTTGCAAATAACTTTAGTGGATTAAATTTTCCCTTACACATGAATGAAAACAAAAACATAGCATACAAGAATTATAGTATACAGAAAGAAATGCAGCTCTCTAAAAGCCTATATTACAAGTGAAGCTATCAAATCAGTAGGCTAACATTCCACCTTAACAAATTAGAAAAAGAAGAACAAACTAAACTCAACCAAGTAGGACAAAAGAAATAATAAAGATTAGAGAGGAAATACAGAAAATAAAGAAGAGAAAAACAATAGAGAAAATATTCAAAAGGACCAGAAAGATTAAGAAAACTACACTGATTAAGAGAGACAGAGAAGACGCAAACTGCTAAAATCAGGAATAGAAGTAGAAACAGTACTAATGACTTCAGAAATAAAAAGAATGATAAAATAAAAAACAATTGTACAACAACAAATTAGATAAATACAATGAAATAAAAGCATTATAGAATACACAAACTGCCAAAACTAACTCAAGAAAAGACAACTGAATAGATCAATAACAAGTATAGAGACTGAGTTAATTTAAAAAAACAAAAACAAAAAAACTTCCCAGAGTAAAAAGCATAGGTACAGATAGCTTTACTGGTGAATTCCACCAAATGTTTAAAAAAGAATTAACAGCCGGGCTCGGTGGCTCAGCCTGTAATCCCGCGCCTTTGGGAGGCTGAGGTGAGTGGATTGCCTGAGCCCGCGGGTTCGAGACCCACCTGAGCAGCGAGACCTCATCTCTACAATAAATCAAAAAATCAGCCGGGCGTGGTAGCGCACGCCTGTAGTTCCGGCTACTCGGAAGGCTGAGGAGGAAGGATCGCCGGAGCCCAGCAGGTCGAGGCTGCGGTGGCTGGGAGTGGCCACTGCACTCCAGTCTGGGCGACAGAGTGAGACTCCAACTCAAAAAAAAAAAAAAAAAGAATTAACACTAATCTTTCCAAAATGCAAAAGAGGAGGTAATACTTCTTAATTCATTCTATGAGACCAATGTTACACTGACACCAAGACTGGACAAAAAAACATCACAAGAAAGAAAACTATGGGCCTCTATCCTTTATGAATATTGATGGAAAAATTTGAATAAAATGATAACAAATTGAATCCAGCAACATACAAAAAAGGTTATGCCTTATAGCGGAGTGAGATTTATTCCAGGAATTTAAGGTTGGTACAACATTAGAAAACCAATCAACATAACACACCATCTTACCAGAATAAAGAACAAAAACAACATGATCATCTCAACAGATACTGAAAAAGCTTTTGACAAAGTCTAATGTCCTTCCATGATGAAGACATTCAACAAACTATTTAGAAAGGAACTTCCGCAAACTGATTAAGGACATCTATGAAAAACTCACAGTGAAACCATATTTAATAGTGAAAGACTGAAAACTTTCCCCTTGGATCAGGAACAAAATAAGGATTTCTGAGCTTTCCACTCCTATTCAACATTTTACTGGCAGTTCTAACCAGGATACTAGGAAAAAGCATCTAGATTGGTAAGAAAGAGGTAAAACTATATTGATTTCCACAAAATCCTTAAAAAGCTATTAGAGCTGATAAATAAGCTTGACGCAATATAAAAGTTTTAAGAGCAATATAAAAATTCAATTGTATTCCGGTACACTAGAACGATCCAGTAATTAAATTAAGAAAACAATTTCATTTATAATAACATCAAAAAATACTTAGGAATAAGTTTAACAAAGAAAGTGCAAGATTTGTGCATTGAAAAATTAAAGACAACCTGAACAAATGCAAAGACAACCCATGTTCACGAACTGGAAGACAATTATGTTAAGATAGCAATACTCTCCCAAATTGACTTACAGACACAATGCAGTACCTATCAAGATTCCAACTGTTTGGGGTTTTTTTTTTTTTGGTAGAAATGAACAATATAATGATGCTAATGTTCATGCAGAAATGCAAGAGCCAAAACACTCTAGAAAAAGAAAAATCAAGTTGTTTGTTATTTCAAAATGTGATACAAAGCTACAGTAGTACAAAGAGTATGGCACTGGCATAAGCCCAACCTAATAGAATTGAGCCATATAGACTAGCCTAATAGAATTGAGAGTCCAGATATAAATCAATACATCTATGGCTAACTGATATTCAGCCAGGGTGCCAAAACCATTCAATGAGGAAATAGTCTTTTTAACAAATATTGCTGGGATCAGTCTATATCTACATGTAAAAAGGTGAAATTGTACCTCTACCTCATACCATGCAAAAATTAGCATCCAAGGCCTAAATTTAAGAGCCACAACTATACATCTCTTAAAGAAACCATAGGTGTAAATCCTTGTGAACTTGCACTAGGCAAAGATTTCTTGCATATAACACCAAAGCATAGGAAACAACAGAAAATATAAGTAAATTGGACCTCATCAAAATGAGAAACTTTCACGTGTCAAAAAACACTATCAACAAAATGAAGACAACCCACAGAATGGGGAAAAATATTTGCAAGTACATATCTGATAAGAGTTAGCATTCGGAATATATAAAGAACTCTTACAGTTCAACAATAAAGAGACAAATAACCCTACTTAAAAATGGACAAGCCGGGCTCGGTGGCTCAGCCTGTAATCCCGCGCCTTTGGGAGGCTGAGGTGAGTGGATTGCCTGAGCCCGCGGGTTCGAGACCCGCCTGGGCAGCGAGACCTCATCTCTACAATAAATCAAAAAATCAGCCGGGCGTGATAGCGCATGCCTGTAATTCCGGCCACTCGGAAGGCTGAGGCGGAAGGATCGCCGGAGCCCAGCAGGTCGAGGCTGCGGTGGCCGGGAGCGGCCACTGCACTCCAGTCTGGGCGACAGAGTGAGACTCCAACTCAAAAAAAAAAAAAAAAAAAAAATGGACAAGCAGGGCTCGGTGGCTCAGCCTGTCATCCCGCGCCTTCGGGAGGCTGAGGTGAGTGAATTGCCTGAGACCGCGGGTTTGAGACCCGCCTGGGCAGCGAGACCTCATCTCTACAATAAATCAAAAAATTAGCCGGGTGTGGTAGCGCGCCCCTGTAGTTCCAGCTACTTGGAAGGCTGAGGCGGAAGGATCGCCGGAGCCCAGCAGGCGAGGCTGCGGTGGCCGGGAGCAGCCACTGCACTCCAGTCTGGGCAACAGAGTGAGACTCCAACTCAAAAAAAAAAAGGACAAATCATTTGAATAGATATTTCTAAAAAAAAAAAAAAAAAAAAAAAAAGGCCAACTCGCATATGAAAAGAGGCTTAACATTATTACTCATTAGGGAGATGCAAATCAAAACTACAATAAGATACCCCTTCAGATTCACTAGGATGGCAATAATATTAATAGAAGAAAAGAACAAGTATTGATGTAGAGAAATAGAAACTTCCATATACTGTAGGTGGAAATATAAAATGCTGCAGCTGCTCTGGAAAACATTTGTCAGTTCCTCAAAAAATTAAACACAAAATTGTTCTATAGCCCAGCACTTCCACTCCTAGTTATGTGGACAAAATAATTAAAGATATATGTTCACACAAAGATGTGTGCATTATTCATGTATCGTCAAAAGCTGGAATCAACCAAAATGCCCATCAGCTGGTAAATGGATAAACAAAAGGCGGTATAGCCAAACAATGGAATATCATTTGGCAAAAAATGTAATGAGGTCCTGATCCAGGCTATAGCATTGACAAAACTTGAAAACATTATGCTAAGTGAAATAAACCAGGCACAAAAGGTCACATGTTGCATAATTCTATTTATACCCAAAGTTTAGAATAGGCAAATCCATAGAGACATAAAGTAGATTAGTGGTTTCCAGGAGTTGAGAGGAGGGGGACATGGGAAGTGACTAATGGGTTACAGTGTTTCTTTCTCTTTGGGATGATGAAAATGTTCTGAAATTAGATAGTGGTAATGGTTGCACAAGCTTGTCAATATACTAAAATCTACGGAACTGCATACTTCCAAAGAGCGATTTTTTTACGATATAGGAATATGAATTAAAATATTTTAAAAGAATTCTTCTCACATATTTAGTCTGCTGATTCTGTATGCTCATGTTTATTCATTTGAGAAGTATGTATCAAGTCTCATCCATGTGTCTGACACTGATGTCCTCTGTAGAGGATGAAAAGTTATCGGTCCCACATCCAGGATCTATTTAGGGAGGGCTATGGGTAAGGTAGAAATTAGTAAGAGAGATGTCATTCGAACAGAAAAGCCCAGGAAAGTCATTTTTGTGGGGAGCGTGGCTGGGGTGGGGGTAGTCCTTGGAGTTGAACTTTGCATATCAGTTGAGTGACAGTAGGTAAGTGATTTAATATCTCCAGGGATCTGTTAACTCTTTTTTTGTTTGTTTTTCATTCTTTTTGTTCATGGGAATATGCATCTCTGCCTGGCTGATGTTTACCAGGAGAAGACAGCTGGGACCCTTAACACGGTGTCCGTTGTATGTGCACTGTCCTGCACATATTGATGGTATCTAATTTAAACTCAGGAAGTTCATGGAGAAAGCGGTCTCCCCTAAAGCCAAGGCCAAGGACTGTCTGAATGTCCTTTTCTGTTTGTGCTCTGGTCAAGATTCAAATTCTAAGGAGGGGTAGTACCGAGTTGGACTTTCTTACTTAGGTCAGGGACCATTTTTGACCAGCAGAGATATTTCTCAGCTAACAATTCCACTAAGTCCAAAGATCTTATCTAGTGGGGGATATCGGATATGCCAAACAAAGACACAGGATCAGTCAGCAAATGGAGACATAGCTGGCATTATGGTATACAGAAACCATAATGTTCCTTATAACTATCTCACTACCTTGGCCTCACAGAGCCTCATTCTCAGTGTCTTTTTTGCCTTCCCTAGAAGAATAGGGTTCTGAAATCCACATACCAGCATCCAAACCAGCATCCTTCCTCAGCATCCCTCATTGATGAAACAGGATAACGGATGTGAAAGCCCATTGTAAACTGTAAAGTGATTTACAGATGTGAGCTTTTATTATCACTCAGAGTGGGACTTTGCTGGCTTCTATGAACCGGGTTGAGCTAGGGAGAAAGGCCTAGGGACCTGGGAAACTTTCTTTGGCAGACTTATTGGAACTGGATGGGAAAGAAATTGTTTCTTTGGGTTGTTAGCTTGTACATTGCTGGCCTCCCTGCTGGTTAAATAAATGACTTTCTAAACAGGTTTTCAGAGCTAGGATTATACTGTGTTCTGCCTCTTGCTGCATGAAAATAAAATAAGGAGGGCCAGGACACCTCACTGACCAGTGGGAAGGGGAGGGGACAATTCTATTTATGGTCCTTCCTTTCCTCATCAGTCCATTCCTCCTCTAGGCTAAACCTTATTAGACTAAGGTGATCTTAGTGGTGGCCTCAGAGATAGCAGGAACCCAGCCCAAGCTAGTCAGGGCAAAGCTTTCCCCCAGGACAGTGGTTGTTTCCAGTGTGGGTACGTGACCTAAATTGATTCAATTACAGCGAAGGGGGGAGGGGAACGCCCTCTTTCCTTGTGGACAGTGCGCGGTGTGCATGTGTGGTCTAGAAATCTACCTCCTCTTGCTATCCTCTGAGCCTTTCTCATTCAATAAATCAGTGGCTGCTATTAATAACGACCATGTGTCTACTATGGTGTGATACCACGAGTAGTTTGCTTTTGTATCTCACTTAATCCTCAGACTACCCTGCGAAATGTGCATTTGTATCCTCACTTTGCAGATAAGCATTCAGAGGTTGGGAGAAGTTAAGGACTGCGCCCAGTTGGCGTTCGCCAGATTTAGGATTTAATTCAGGTCCTACTGACTGTGCTTTTGTTGCCGTGCCTCTCATCACAGCAGCCTTGTCCTGCCACAAAGTTTGAAAGGGATACATTTCTTGTGTTGGGACAAAAATGGTACACACACAAGTGGCTTCAGCGTTTCCTCTTCCTCCAGCCACCAAGTAGGGCAGGGATGTCCTTGCCTCCTCCACCTTGGCTTGGTGCCTTGTTTAACCTCTATCATAATGTGGTGAGAACAGGGGAGGGAAAACAAGATGTGGATGTGGAGGAGGAGAAGCAGGAGGGACGGGGAAGAGTAGCGTGGAAAGAGCAAAGGAAGAGCGCTTTGGAGAATCTGGGAGCTGGAAGTCAGGGAACAGGCTGCAGAATGTGGGACCAGAAAGGGATGGATGGAGGGGGGTTCCTGCTTCACTGCACTGGAAAACACAAGTAAAGAACTTGGGTTATGCTGATGATAATTTCTGGTCACTTTCTTTTGGACTGAGACCCTGCCCTGAGGCTGGACACTTGGGTCATAGCTTTGTAAACATTTCACCAGCAAAAAGTAGGATCGACTGGTCAAATAATCATGTTTCTTCACAGCTGAGCAGAACGTTACACTTGCTAAAAACCTTGACATATGTGATTTCTCTTATTCCTCACCTGAACCTGCCAGATAAATAACGTTATTATCATTTGATTGACTAATCCTGTATTACTAAAGAAATTCTGTAGAAAATGAGGCAGCTCCAAAGGGTAAGAAAATGCACCCAAGAGAAGAGTTTTTTTGATGAGTTTTTCTGTAGTGTGAGTGGGGGAGTTTTTTCTGTAGAATAATGTTACTGATAACGACTACTATTTATGGAGCTCTGCTGGAAATGGCACATGCACCATCCCATTCAACAGACCCCGAAACTTTCCAAAGGAGGCACTGCACTTCTTCCCACTTTACAGATGAGAAAACTGAGACTCCAAGATGGTAAGTGCATTCTTCTGGGGCTGCCGTAGCAGAGTACAACTTGCGCGGCAACAGAAGTGGATCATCTTACAGTTCCGGAGGCCAGAAACCCACAATCCAGCCAGTGGACAGGGCTGCTTCCTTCTGAGAGCAGTGAGGGAGGATTTATTCCAGGCCTCTTTCCTGGCTTCTAGTAGCCCCAGGCACTCCTTTGGCTCGTTCTCCGCCATACCTTCCCTGTGTCTTCATGTGGTCTTCCCACTGTATGGGCCTGTGCCCAGATTTCTCTGTTATAAGGACACCAGTCACATGGGATTAGTGCCCTCCCTGCTGACCTCATCTGGCTCTTCTGTAATAACCTTATTTCCAGATCAGCTCACACCCACAGGTACTGAAGGTTAGGCAGCAGTCACTGTAGGTGTCACACCTGCATCTTTTACGGGGACACAATTCAGCCCCTAACAGTGTGTAACCAGATCAAGGCAGCGAGACAACGTCATAGTGGAAGTGAACAGTCTTGGGTCCAAGCTGCGGCTCCCACAGCATATGAGCTGTGTGCCTTCTTCGCAAATGTCTTTGTGTGTCTGTTTCCCAGTTTTCCCATCTCTTACATAGGAATAATAATGTCTGCTCATGGGGTCATTGCCAGAATCAAGTACGATCAAGAGTGTAAGATGCTTGGCACAAGATTAGTGCTCAATACATTCCTCTCTCAGTTCTATTCTACTTGGAAATCTAGGCTGTGGCCTGCCTCAGTCTTCCTCCTTCAAGGAGGCGGCGAGGAAGAGCAGAACCCATCAGCCAGCTCTGAAAGAAACCCCTCACTTTCTATCAGCTCAACTTCAGCTCCTGGCCCTCCGGTGCTGATTCCTTGCCAAGCTGCTCAACTTTCCAAGGGGCCGACATGGCAAAACGAGCTTCCATATCAACTTAGGAAATGGAAAGAGAACTTAGGAGGGAAGGTGAAGGAGGAGACTTAATAATAACCACCAAGTGTATGAGAGGTAATTTTATGCAGGCAGGAAGCCAAGTCGTTTCCATTTCTATCAGGGACAGGAGAAAGGGGAATGGGTTCGCATTTCCGCAGAGGGAATTTAAAGAAGACAGGTTCTGCTTACAGAGTTGATAGCAGAATTGGCCTTGAGCAACCCTGGGAATGAAAGGAAATTTGTTATTTATGTCATTTCCCCCTCTCATCAGCTACTGCCAGGTACCCACCATCTTCGGGCTTCCCTGTTAGCACTGCCAGCCTGGAGCAGAGTGAGACAGACAGTCTCTTCCATCAGCATTCATTCACAAATATTTACCAAGCGCCCATGGTATTAGGGTAGACTAACTGCTATAACAAACAGTACCTAAAGCTCAGTGCTCTGACCCACTTGAAAGTTTACTTCTTTTTCTTCTTTTTCTTTTTTTTTTTTAGAGTTGGAGTCTCACTCTGTTGACCAGACTGGAGTGCAGTGGCACGCTCCTGGCCACCGCAGTCTTGACCTGCTGGGCTCCAGCGATCCTGCCTCCTCAGCCTTCCAAGTAGCTGGAACTACAGGCGTGCTACCATGCCTGGCTAATTTTTGATGTATTGTAAAGACGAGGTCTCGCCAAGTTGCCCAGGTGGGTCTCGAACCTGCAGGCTCAGGTAATCCACTCGCCTCGGCCTCCCAAAGTGCTGGGATTACAGGCTGAGCCACCGAGCCCAGCCTACTTCTTTTTCAATAAATGCCTAACCTGAATGTTTCTGGGGATGATGTTCTCCAGGGCAGCTCTTCTCCACGTGGCAAGTGCAGGAAGCTGGAGTCCTTCCATCTTCTGGCCAAGCCCTCCTCTGGGTCTCAGAGCTCTCTCCATTCAGTCAGAAGATGAGAAACCGTGGGGACTGTGCTTGGGAGGGTTTAGTAGGCCGGCCTGGAAGTGGGAACATCCGTCTGACCACATCCTATTGCCAGGACTCAGGCCTGTGGTTCCTCCTACCTGTGGAGGAGGCCAGACAATGTGGTCCACGTGGGAAGAAAAAAGAGAGGGAAAGCACTGGCCAGTCTCTGTGGCCAAAGCGTTGTAGGAAATAGTCGTTCTCTTCTCTGCATTCCCTGGAGCACTTTGTATGTTTATTTAACATGTTTATTTATGCATAGACTGAGTCAGATCACATGTTGGGCCCTGAGGCTAACTCAATATGGTCCATATCAGCTGAGCCCTGTTGCAGATTTCCCACAAGACGTTGTGTTTGCTTTTTCAATCATTTGTAGCTGTCCCTTTGGGTGTCACATCCATATCCCACCATCCACTTCTCCCCTCAGTGCACATCTTCTGGTTGCCTGAAGACTTTCTCTTGCTACTGGAGTTTGGAAACTGATGTCCTCTAGGATTTGCCTCCGGCCAAACTCAGATGGAGTTGATGGATAATTGCTTCCCCTCCTCACTCTTGGGGGTAATTCTGACCTGTGTCTCTACGGCCTCTTGAAGATTCCCTGGTTGAATACAGCTCCAGCTGGCTTGGTAATGCTCTCTGTCACTGGCTGCTGTCTATTCTATCTTAATTCCCTACTTCCCTTCCAGTCTCTCCCTTCACCTCCCCAGTGAGTGACTTGTACCTGGGCCTGCATGTAGGGGATTCCCCACTGAAACGCCGTCTTTACCCTCAAGGTATTTGTTCCTTTAGAGAAAGACTTTCTTTAATTCATCCCTATTTTTTACAGACTAAACTCTGATCTTTGTTCTTTGCTTGGTAAATTCCTAACTAAGGGGTCTGGAGAAACAGGTTTTTATTAACTGTTTTACGTGATTTACTTTCCAACCTGGTTCTGACATAACATCACACAACAGACAGAGAGGGAAAATCAAAGTATTTTATGACCCTGTAAAGCTGTCTTTTGGGGACTCTGGGTACTTTTGAAGACACTTCCCTGCTCTCTCTGTATAGGCCTTCCATAGACTTCATCTACATATCAAGATACTTGTCTCTCATATAATTTCTCAAACTGCCCATTCCCTTTACTGCTTTAAACATTCCTTAGATAACTCCCACTAACTAATTATCAGTCTGAAAATCTTTGAATACACCTCTAGCCTGTGGTCCCCACTTGGAAGTGTCCCATCTTCTTGGACTGAACCAGTGTAAATCTCACATGTATTGATTCCATTTCTTACAACTTCTGTCCTCCTAAATTGTATATAAGCAAGTTACAATTCAACCACTGTGGGCACACATTCTCAATATCTTCTGGGGTTGGATACCCCGGGCCTAGGGCACTCACACTTGGCTCAGAGTAAATCATCTTACATATTTTACAGAGTTTGGCATCTTTTATCAGCATTTTCCCAGAGCCCAGAGCAGGCGCTCATTTCTTCATCCAACAAGCACACAGTGAGTACTTGGTACCTGGCACTAGGGACACAAAGAATTACTGAATGAAAGAAGCTATGTGGTTTCTGAAGGTGTCACACTGAGGTTCTGGCATGTTGAAGTTGAGACCATGAGAACTTGAACTCGAGAACTGGTGTCTCCAATGAACTTCTCAGCGACTCCATATCAAGCATCCCACTACCTAAAAAAAAAAAAAATCCTTCCTGCATTTCTTGCAAAGATCTTAGACCCAGGATCTTAATCTTGCTCTCTCATCTCTTTCAGTCTATATTCAGACACTACCTTCTCAGGTCACCTTCTCTAGGAGGCTTTCACTGATAACCATTTTTACAGTTGTCTCAATTCTTTCTACCCGCCTTCCCTGCTAAGCACTTTTCACCATCTAACAAACTATGCATGTTTTTTCTTTTTGAGTCAGGGTTTCATTCCATCATCCAGGCTGAAGTACCATGGCTTGATCATAGCTCACCGCAGCCTTGACCTCCTGGGTTCAGGCAATCCTCCCACTTCAGCCTTGTGAGGAGCCAGAACTACAGGCATGTGCCACCACACCTGGCTAATTTTTTTGATTTTTTTTTGTAAAGACAGGCTCTCACTATGTTGTCTAGGCTGGTCTTAAACTCCTGGTCTCAAATGATCCTTCTGCCTCAGACTCCCAAAGTGCTGAGATTATAGGCTGGAGTCACTGTGCCCAGCCTATGCATTTAGTTTAATCTTATTTTGTCTGCCTCTTGCCACTAGAATTGAAGCTCCATGAAGGCAGAGGTTCTCATCTGCTTCCTTCACCACTGAAGACCCAACATCTGAAAGGATGCCTGCCACAAAAAGGCTCTCAGAAATATTATTTGTTAAATGACTGACTGAATGAGTTTGTTTGACAAATCTAAGTGAACATTATCAGTGAACAACAGGAAATATGAGGTCAGAACTCGGAAGAGATGTTGCAGTGTGGTGCCACATTATGGCTTAATTATGTTCCCAAAATTCATATGCTGAACCCCTATCCCCTAGTACCACAGAATATAACCTATTTAGAGATAAGATCCTTCCCCTTGCATTATTAAAGTATAATGGGCAAAGAAAGATGATATGTATTCACTGCATACAATGTGATACTTTGACACACGCATACATTGTGAAATGATTAGATCAAGCTAATTGACATATCCACCACCTAGCACAGGTATCATTTTTTTGTGTGTGGCGAGAAGATCCACTCTCTCAGCAATCTTAAAGGACACAATGCGTTATACTAACTGTAGTCACCATGGGATACATCAGACCTCCAGAACTCACTTATCCTGCCTAACTGAAACTCTGTACCCTTTAACCATCACCTTCCCATTTTCCCCAACCACCTCGGTCTTTAAAGAAGAAATTAGGTTAGGTTGGGGCCCTAATCCATTAAGAATGGTGTCATTATGAGAAGGGAAAGAGACATCAGAGACACGCATGCCTAGAGGAGAGGCCATGTGAAGATATAGGGGGCAAGACAGCCATCTGCAAGCCAAGGAAAGAGGCCTCAGAAGAAACCAAACCTACCAATACCTTGATCTTGAATTTCCAGTCTCCAGAACTGTGAGAAGACACAGCTGCTGTATAAACCATTCAGTCTGTGGCTATTTGTTATGGTAGCCCTAGCCAACTGATACACGCCATATACATGGAAATGAAAAGTGAGACAGGTAGTGATCCGGGTAACTGCAAATGAGAGAGGGTAGAGAAGAGAAAGTAGGGGCAGAATCTGTTAACAGAAAAAACAAACTTAATTTAAAGAGGTGTTTTTTTTTTTTTTTTTCTGAGCCAACACGAGAGACCAAGGCCTGGGGAAACAGTCTCAAGGAATCCTGAGCTAGTGTGCCCAAGATGGTTGGATTATGACTTGGTTTTATACAGTTCAAGGAGACAAGAGTGACAGGAAAAGACATAAATAAATACATGAAAGTTATACATTGGGTCACCCAAAAAGGTGGCCTATCTTGAAGCAGGGGCTTTCAAGTTATAGGTGGACTCAGAGATTCTTTAATTTGCAATTGGTTAAAGAGGAAAGGCTCTGTCAAAAGTTGGAATCAGTAGAAAGGAGCATTTTAAGTTAAGATAAGGATGTTATGTAGCAAGATTGATGGCCTGCAGGCATGACCTAACCCTCGCCTGGCATGACTTTAGGTCCTGTTTATAATCTGGTATCTTATTGCCACAGTCTAATTTGTCAGTCTTATGATCTCTGTTTAAACATGAATGTTCGTCAATTGCTGTTCCAACAGGGAGGGGGGAAAACAAAGCGTGTCTGACCTCCCTTCCCATCATGGCTGGAAACTGAGTTTTTAAGGTTTCTCTGGAGTACCCTTAGCCAAGAGGGGTCTACTCAGTGGGTGGGGGATTTAGGATATTGTTCTTAGTTTACAGATGTTGGGAAATCCCTTTGGTAAGTCAGGAAGTGGAAAAGGGAGGAGCAAGAGGAGGAAATAGCCAAGAAGAGACCGGGCAGAGAGATTCATGCAGAATCCCCCAAGTTGAGAAGTGCTTCCATGCCCCGGATCTCCACCAGTTCTTATTTTTTCCATTTCCCTCTTTCCAATGAATAACCTTTGCTCATGTCATTCCTTTTAATTAAATACCATCAAGACTTTTTAGCTTCGTGCTGCTTCATGAAAGAATCTCTAGAAGTGTTTATTTGATACACAATTTGTTAAAAAAAATTAAACTCCATAAAAACTATCTGCCACCTGGAAGCATAATAAGACTGGTATTTAATCTGAAATTCGCTTCTCTTTTCCACAACAGAAATGAGCATCCAACGTATGTGCTGCCTGCCGCTTGTGAATTTCCACTTAGCTATTATGCAATCTTTCTTATTTTTTTTTTTCTTTTCCAAAAATGAGTCTGTGTTTCTGAAAAAGGCTACAATAGTCATCTTGGGCAATTATAAAAACTTCCCCATATTAAGACGTTCATTTCCACATCTGGTAGGGAGCAAACAGCAGGAAGTCACATGTGCCCTGAATCTTCATTAAAGTCAATATCATCACTATATTTTCTGAAAGAATTTGCAATGGTCTGATGCAGGAGCATGACAGAGGCATGGGGGCATGTGATCTGTGTGGGTAACCTTGGGTATTTGGCTCACTGGTTGGGATGCCGTGGCAGGAAGCTCTCAAAACTATGGCCACTACACAAAGACACGACCCCCCCCCAAGTATACCCCTTTTGGCCAAGGGTACCCCAGAGAAACCTTAAAAACTGTGTTTCCAGCCACGATGGGAAAGGGGTTTGACACGCCTCATTATCCCCCTTCCATTTGGAACAATTGACAAGCGTTAATGTTAATTTGACTTCAGAATGCATTGCATACCATTTCACAGTTGTTTTTTTTTTTTTTTTAAATACCATTTTAGAATTTTAGAGCTGGGAAGAATTTTTAATATTCACCAGCTCCTTCGTTTGGATTAATTGATTTATTTTTAGAGCTAGTTTGGCAAGATGGTTAAAAATGTTCTCTGCAAGTTCAGACACACCTGAGTGCTAACTTTTGCTCTGCCACTGACGAGTTGTGCGGTCCAAAGCAAGTCATCTGAGCCCTGAGTTTTCTGATCCACAAAGCGGGAATAGTGAAAGCATCGATGTCAGGGTGATCACACAGAGAAGGCGTTATGATGCATGTACAGAGGACCCAGGGTGCCCTGCATGTTTGGAAAAGCTTAACCATTCTTGTGCTTGTTAGAAACAATCTATGTTTCTGGGGAAGTCATCTTGTGCTATTAAAGTAGTATGAGTCATCTTGTTCTAGTGACAGGGACACTCAGCAATTATAAAAGGGGACATCAACCCACTGGCCCGGAAGTGGAGAGGAAGTCTGAGTTTATGCCAGACTTGTAGGAACACCAAAGAGAGAAGCACTAAATGCCAGGGTGATCAGAATTTCCACATCCGGCAGGGAGCAAACAGCAGGAAGTCACATGTGCCCTGAATCCTCATTAAAATCAATATCATTACCATCTTTTCTGAAAGGATTTGCAATGTCTGGAGCACAATGGCATGTGTCTTGGGGGTATGCGATCTTTGTGGGTAACCTTGGATATTTGGCTGAGTTTATGCCAGAGACTGTGGGTTTTTATAAGCAGATGTTCTAGAATGGATCATAAAGAAAAAGGAAACCTACTTCAATCTTTTCCTGGCATTCTTCTGCAGGCATGATCTGTGTTGTTTCTAGGGAATATTAACCCTTGATCTAGCCATAACAGCTGGCAGAGATGTGTTTACTACCCATCCAGAACCAATCTTTAATTTATTACCAGGAGTCTGGGAAAACTACAACGCCCCGCAAAATCTTTTCCCAATAGTTCTTTGTGTGTGTATGGCTGAAGGTGGGGGGTGGTGAGAGGCCTCCCTCTACTTTTTTGGCTGACACCATTGTAATAAAAATCTCATATGTGAAAGCAATTGGCTTTCCTTTAAAACTCAATGAGCTCAAGTCTGCTTTTGAAATCAAGGGCCCACATAGGTTGCCCCAGTTCCCTCTGCTTTCTGTGTCCTCACCAAAAATCAGAGTGCCTTGACCACTCTGTGACCCAGCCAGCTGCATGATTTTTCCTGGCAGGCTTGAATCCAAGCTAGGGCCTTGAACACACCCAGCCTCTGATAAAGATGTCTAGGTTGTTCCCCAGAACACTAGATGAAACCAGCTCTAGTCAGAGCCAAATTCCTTAAACTTTCATCTAAACTCCATGCCCTACCTCCCAGTGGCAGACATACCTAGGTAGAACGTCATTCTCTTGCTGTCCATCACGAAGACCTGCAGACCACTTGGTATGTGAGTTCTCCTAATAAATGCTTTGGATTGATCACCCCGGCGTCTAGTGCTTCTTTCTTTGGCATTCCTACCGAGTACTCTTTGGTGGGAACTCCCCGGCCTCTGCTTTTGGGGAGACACCAGCTACGGGTTTAGGAGAGGCAAAACACCCCATTTATTGAGAAGTATGCATGGAGAAGAGGGGTTTCCAAACACCATTCTATACGAGTTTTTGAATTTGTCTCTTCAGAAATTTGTTTCTTGCTCATAAATTGCATTATTACACTTCTACACTCATATGTACAAGAAAACAATTTTAAAGCATACTAGCAAAAATAGGTAGACATAAAATTTTAACCCTTTCTATACCAGATTTATCTCTTACACAGCCAAAAGTGTATGTAGACCCCTAACTGTATAAGAGGAGACAGGACTGGAAGCAAATAATTACATACACTACGGTGAGTGCTAAATAGTTGAGCATAGAAGAGGGAGTAATATTTTTCCCTGGAAGATGGGCAGGAACAATAAGCAGGAGGTGGTCACTGAATTGAGTCTTGAAGGAAGAGAAGTTTTCCAGGTAGACAACTGGAGGTAGAGAAATGTGAGACAGAAAAACAGAGGGAAACAGTGTGCCAGGGCACAGAAACATGCCCAAGTGAAGGCAGCTGGGAGAAGATGAGGGGCTCGGTCACATCTGGACTACAAGACTCATGAGGCAGAGAGTATAAAGCAGGGCCTGGAAAGGGAACATGATACTGTTGCGAGAAGGGCCTTGAATGCCAAGCCAAGGGGGAGGAAGCTTATTACATGGGAGAGAGAAGATCAAAGTCCACTCTGGGGGGTAATGTGGAAGGTGAATTAGAGGAGGAGATTCTAAGAGGATGTTAGTTAGGATGCTTTTTTTTTTTTTTTTTGAATTGGAGTCTCACTCAGTCGCCCAGACTGGAGTGCAGTGGCCGCTCCCGGCCACCGCAGCCTCGACCTGCTGGACTTCGGCGATCCTTCCGCCTCAGCCTTCCAAGTAGCCAGAACTACAGGCGCGCGCTACCACACCCGGCTAAGTTTTTGATTTATGGTAGAGATGAGGTCTCGCCAAATTGCCCAGGCGGGTCTCGAACCCGCAGGCTCAGGCAATCCACTTACCTCAGTCTCCCAAATCGTGGGATTACAGGCTGAGCCACCGTAGTCCGGGGATGAGATGATAGGAATAGAAACTAAGAAGGGTGGTACCAGAGAAGATAGTTTTGAAAACTTAAAATAGATGAGTTAAGAGGATTTTGTAATTTTTTGAGTTTGGGATGGGGAGAGAACTTAGGATGATAGGTAAGTGTAGGCTATATTGCAAAGCCATGTTCTGGACCCACTAGAAGATTTTGGGTGCTGTGGAGAGTCTCCTTGGATGACATGTCAATCGCCCGCTTAAAGACTATCTTTAATTCCCCACGTGTGGTATATAACATTCATGACCACAACACTTCACCTCTCTCTGTACTCCTACCCTTTGCCAAGTGGCTCCTCAAAGATGATTTTTTAACCTTTGAAGCCGAGCTTCACATGTGATTGCTTGGATTCCTCCAGTCTCATAAACTGTACCTGCCTTGTCTAGCATGTTGATCCTAAGATGATGAGACTTATAGATCAGAACCTCCCCCAGCCAACATGCTTTAGCCAAGTCCAACCTGGAGCAGAGGCCCTGCTGACCTGCAGGCCCAAGAGAGAGCACAGCCAAGGTAAACCAAGCACAGCCAAGATGAACCAAGCATGGACAAGATGAACCAAGCATGGCTAAGACTGGCTGACCACAGATACATTCAACTGAATACATCCCCACTCAAATCAAGTGAGCACAGCCAAGGTGATGAACCAAGCACAACCAAGATGAACCAAGCACAGCCAAGTTGAATTAAGCCTGGTCAAGACCAGCTGATCACAGATAAACTCAACTCAGCACAGCCAAGTTGAATCAAGTGAGCACAGCAGAGATGAACCAAGCACAGCTGAGATGAACCAAGCACAGCCAAGTTGAATCAAGCCTGGTCAAGACCAGCTGATCACAGATAAAGTCAATTGAACACAGCCTGGCTCAAGTGAGCACAGCCAAGACCAGCTGAGCAATCTAGCTCAGTCATTCCCAGCTGATCCCAAAACATGTGATTTGCAACTGATTGTTGCTTTTAGCCACTGAGATGTGGGGTGGTTTGTTATGCAGCCTTAGCTAACTAAATTCCACTGCTCCTTGGATGAAACTTTTAACTCCTTAACGTGACCTACAATACTTTGATGAGCTGCCTCTTCTTGAGCTTATTCTCTTACATCTTCCTTTTAGTTTTCCTTTTTTTTTTTTTTTTTTTATTTAGAGTCTCACTCCGTCATCCAGGCTGGAGTGCAATGGAATGCTCACAGCCACCACTGCCTCGACCTGCTGTGCTCAGGCTATCCTTCAGCATTTCCAAGTAGCTGGAACTACAGGAATGCATTACAATGCCTGGCTTATTTTTTTGATTTATTGTAGAGTCGAGGTCTCACCAAGTTGCCCAGGCTGGTCTTGAACCCCTGAGCTCAGGCAGTCCTCTTGCCTCAGCCTCCCAAAGTGCTGGGATTACAGGCTTGAGCCACCACCCTGGCCTTTCCTCTTAGTTTTCTAAACTTCAGCCTCTGGTCTTCTTCCAATTCTCCAACACACCACGCCCTCCCTACTCCAGATTTTTACCTGTCCCTTTGTTTTGAATGCCTTCCATCTCCCATGATCCACTGGTACACATAGTTAATTTCTATTTCTTGTTCAAAATTCAGTTCAAAATTTGTTCCCCAGGAAAATTTTTCTGATCCTTATGCTGAAGTTAGCTTCTCCCCTTACATTTTCAGCATTCTGTACTTTTATTCACAGCCTTTATCATAATTATAGCATAATGATTGCCCGTATAATTAGCTGTGAGCTCTGTGAGGATAAGGTTATGCTCATCTTCTTTCTCTAGCACAGTGTTTGGTGTGCCAAAAAAAATTTTTTTAAAGATAAATAATTAATGAATGGTCTGGTCTCTGGTCTTAGATGCTCTGGTCTCTGAGTGGTCTCAGGCGCTCTGGTCTTTTATCTACGAGCCAGTCTATCTCTAAAAATCCTTGAAATAATAAACTCAGGGACATGTTTGGCTAAGTTTTCTAGCATCTGCTGAGGAGAAAAGGAGACAGAAATCTGCTTGAGTAGATACGTTTGCCAAAAAAATTCACAGCTGTCACAATGGTCCTGCCATCAAAGCAGGGACTGAAGGAACCACAAGAGAAGGGGAGCCAGGGCCAACTTCTGAGGTAACTTTCAGGACCAAATTTGGTGAAAGATTCATATAAGCTTCTCTGCCTGCACCTGTACTTGCTTGTAGGCACAAGATGTTTTGCTCAAATAATTCCGCCCACAATTATCTAAATGAGTACTTTGGGGTGTCGTGCTGTATTTAACTCAAAGTCTGTCAAATTCTATGTTTTCCATGACTTCTCTTTCTCTCAGAATTATTGCTGTCAGGATATCAATTTGAATAAAGACACTTCTGCAGTTTCAGTGCACCTAGAAAAGTCTTTCAATCGTTGGGTGGCTACTTTGTCAACTTTAGAGACAGCAGCGGGAGTTTCAGCGAGGAGAGAGCCCTGGGTTTGGGTTTCAGCCTTGGTTCATCCCTTTATTCCCTCATTCTTTCTCTTGACAAATATTGACTGAGGGCTTAATCTGTGCCAGGAACTATGGAAAGTGGGAACATAAATATTCAACCCTCAGGATTTTGTGAACAAACTTGAGATTAGAAATTAAAAGTGCCTGGTACATATCAGGTGTTCAAAATTCTCCTCCACATCCCCAGAGCCTTAAATTTTCTGGTTCCTTTCTACCTCTAACTAATTTTCCACCATCTCTCCCTACCACCCTCTGTATTTTTAAGACACCTTGAACTCCTTTCTGATGGTCAAATATGCCAAATGTGTACAATTTCTTTTCTTTTTCACTGGAAAATAATTTCCTCATCAGACTTGATTCCTCTTGACACTTAAGGCTCAATTCAAATGTCCCCTTTTCAAAGAAGCCTCACCTGAGTGTCCCACAGCCACCCACAACTGTTCTGTTCTACCCCTTTTGTGTTGTTCTGCGTTCTATTTATCACTGCTGAAATCATCCTGTTTTCTTTATTTACTAGCTTTTGAATTGTCTACGTTCTCTAGTGGAACATGAGAATTCAGGGACGAGGCTTTTGGCCGTCTGTTCACTGCCATGGCCTTGGTGCCTCAAAAGGGGGCCTGGGTCATGGTAGTTCTCAGTGAATGTCTGCTGAGTGAGTTTCATTCCTGTGGGACCGAGGGGCCACCCTGCTGACACTTTCATGTTGTATAAAGATATGTATGTAACACCTGCACAGGTGAGCCTGACTTAGGTGGAGGCTGGGTTGACTGCTGCTAATCCAGTTGCTTCTTAATGTGAAAACTAAGTTGAAGTGATTTTAACAGTCCAATGTACAGAATAACTGTATGCCCAATACACATATTTTAATAAGTTAAATCCCTCTATAATGAAAGTGCAGATTTTAATGGTAAGTAGGCAAAAATGTGTATTTTTTAATGATATGTACTCACCCATGCTTCCTGGTGAGAGTGAATTGATTCAGAAATTCTGAATATGCTTTGAGAGCCTTAATAATGTTCTAAGTCTAAGGAAACCAAAACAGATGATAGATGTCTGAAAAAGTTGAAGTTATAAACAGTTTTGTCCAGAAATAAGATAAGATAAAATAAAATAGAAATAACGGAGAGGTTCAATCCCCTTCAATTGAGAATCTTGTAGACTGTGGTACATCCATGTGATAAAACACAGGGCATTCTCTAAATGTATATACCAAGACAAGAATATATATTGACATTGAAAAATGTTCATTATAATGCTGCTAAGTTAAAAAAAAAAAAAGAGCAGGCTATGAAACCACATGTGCCATCAATCCTACTCTTGTGAAGGAAAAAAGTGAATAGAAAAAAATGCTGGGAGAATAACACACTGTAAGTTTAATAGCAGGTGCTATATTGCCTGGTGGCACTGTGGGTGATTTCATTTTGCTGTTGTTTTCCTGCGTTTTGACTTTGTGCCAAGGCTGCATTTGAAGAAAAATTTACACGCGTTGAAAAGTGTTGAAAGATATGTAGGGTGTCTAAAATGATTCTATGGTTTCATTCATTTAATAAAATAATTGATCAAACCACCCTAGGCTTCAGTGCTGTGAAGACCGAGTGTAGTTTGAGTAAACCAGTCAGTTTGCAGCTCCTCTTGGCTGTGGTGAGCAGAGCTGATGAACGACACTAGAATAAATGAATGATGTCCACTCTCTCCATGATCCTGGACCCCTTGTCAATAACTTATGTGCTGAGCGTTTACCTGGGCCCTGTGTTGGACACTGGGAATGCTGGTGCAAGGAGGGAGAGGACTGGCTTCGTGGAGCTGCTGGCCTTGTAGAAGGCTCTGCTGCAATTTCCCGTGCCAAGTGTTGGAGCAGTGGAAGTAGAAAGAACTGTGAGAACACAGTGGAGGGCTCCTCATTTAGCCTGAGAGAACAGAAAAGGCTTCCTGGAGGAAGGGACTGATGGACTAGCATCAGAAAGACACATAGGAATTAGTGGAGAGACAGAGTGCTGAGAAGATGCTCCAGGAAGAAGGATGACAGGAAATAGTCTTAGAGGCAAGTCACCTTTGGCTTGTTCAAGGATCTGCTGTATGGTCAGAACCTAGAATATGAACTTGGGAGTGGCATGAGCCAGGCTGGGAGGGGTGTCCTGGAACCAAGCCAGGCAGGTCTTAGAAGCCTTGATAAGGATTAGAGCTTTCTTCTAACAGCAACAAGAAGCCATAAAAGGGCCTTCCATGGGGGCTGACATGGTCAGATTTGCATTTTAGAAAAATCCCTCAGGTCATGGCAAGAACCGGAGAGAGGTCAGGAATCTATAAGAGAGATGTTAATGACATAGGGAATGAGCAGTAGGGTTGGAGAGAAAAGAGTGAATTTACAAAATACGTTGTGGGTAGGTTAAATGAAATGGTGGGTGGGTATAGAGAAAGGGGAGAAGGTGACCCACAGAGTTGCCAGGTGTTCTGCTTAAGCACCTCAGGGTGAGTGTGACAAAATACTGGAGAGTCTCAGGTTTGGAATGAGTGGATGTTCCCATGGGACAACCGGAGAGAGATGCCCATGAGACTTTGGAAAAGGCTGTCTGAGGTTCGAGAAAGAGTCAGCTAGAAATGCCAGTTTTGGAATCAATAGCACAGAGAAAGCCATTGAAGTCATGGGAATGTGCAAAATCAGATAAAGAGAACCACTGGGTCCATGCGAAGAATAGTCTGGCTATTCTTCACTTAAGGGCCAGCCTCATGAAGAAAAATGAGCTAGATGGCAAGAGAGGGTGTAGAAATACTAGGAGCATGTATTGCTATGAAAGCCAAAGAGGAGATTTCAAAGTCATCACTAGAAAGGTCAAGGACTGGAGCAGAGAAGAACATTATGCAATTTAACTGTTGAGAAGGAGTCTCTTGGTCTCTGTGGTGAGATGAGTCTGTGCAGGGAGGAGGGCACAGATGTCGGGTCACAGTGGGCTCAGGAAGGAGGGAGGAGTGAAGGTATAAAAGCACCTTGTTCAAGAACTTGATTGTGTAGGGAATCTAGGCTGCAGCTAGTGGGGACTTGAAGAGTTGAGGGTGATTTTAATTGGAAAGAACTTAAAGATTCAACCCAGATACTACAAAATCAGTAAGAGAGGGAGAGTTAGAAGTTATAGGAGAGGGTGAGAATAATTGATGAGATCATGAAGGAGGTAAAAGAGGAGGAATTTCAGAGCCCAGGAAAGGGAGAAGATATCCCCTTGACTATCACAGGAAAAAGAGAGGATGGATATAGATGAGACTGAACTTTGCAGGTCTGGTATCAGAGATTTGCAAGAGTTTCTATTGCAAGCCTTCTATTTTTTTTTTTTTTCCTGTGCAGTAGGAGGTGAGGTTATTTGCCTAGAGTGAGTGGGAGGTGGCGGGGTAGGAGATTTGAGAAGTGTGTAGAAGTTTGAAATAGCTGTTCTAGAGGGTGAGAGAGAGAGAGAGAGAGAACTCAGGAAACCGAGAGTTGTTTCTGGAAGCACCGAGGCCCCAGGTAAGGCTGAAGACCTTGGCTTTGTCATGGCACCAACCTCAAGGTGGTAAGATTTCCTCCCTCAGGGCTCAACAGCCAGGGTGTGAGTATGGAGGATCCAGACATCAGGACTGGAGGGAGGATGAACTTGGTTGGTAGGTCTGATGGAGGACTGTGGGTTTGGTGAATTGGTGGCAAGAGGGATAGGAAAGTCATTAATTTTAAGGTTTAAGTTGATGGGGGTGGAAGTAGAGAAAGGAGAAAGAGAGAGTCAAGAAATGGAGAGACATGAGGTCTCTTGGTCCTGAAGATCCGATGTGGTGGGAGAAACCAACTGAGAGTCCTGGAAAGATAAAAGATTATATTCAGAAAGTACCATGCCTGCACAAAGAAATGATAAATGTTTGAGATGCTGGTTATGCAAATTACTCTGATAGGATCACCATACATTATTCTTTTATTTTTATTTTTTTTTTGAGTTGGAGTCTCACTCTGTCACCCAGACTGGAGTGCAGTGGCCGCTCCTGGCCACCGCAGCCTCGACCCGCTGGGCTCCGGCGATCCTTCCGCCTCAGCCTTCCAAGTAACCAGAACTACAGGTGTGTGCTACCACACCCGGCTAATTTTTTGATTTATTGTAGAGATGAGGTCTCGTCAAGTTCCCCAGGCAGGTCTTGAACCCGCGGGCTCAGGCAATCCACTCACCTCAGCCTCCCAAAGTGCTGGGATTACAGGCTGTGCCACCGAGCCCGGCCGGATCACCATATATTATATGTATCAAAACATCGCTATGTACCCCATAAATATGTACAATTAATATGTGTCAATTGAAAAATACATATTTTTAAAAATAAATAATTTTTTAGAGAAAAAGCAAAGAAAGTACCATATCTGGGTTTAATATTTCCTCAACGGAGGAGCTCTAGGTCATGCACAGTGCATAGAATTACTGAGGAAGTGAGAAAGAAGAGAAAAGATCAATATCACACACAAAGAACAGATCAGAAGTAAAACCAGAGTGTTGAATGGGTGGGTGTCTATATGGATGCTGGAGTCACCTTGATACTAGCAGGGCTTGGGGAGAGAAAGAGGAAGAAAGAGAACCAGGAAACCAAGTCTTTGGTGAGAACGGGAATAATGGGTGGATAAGTTAAGGACCCAGTAGTGAGAAGGGATAAGGGGCCATGAAACACAACTATGTGAGTCCAGGAGCAGAGTTTCATGTTTGGTTGAAGAGTGATGATCCAGAAATGGGAGTGGGGTGAGGCATGTCCTGCCCAGTGACCCACATGTGGGATAAGTGTGGGAGTGTAAGCAGTCTCTGCAGTGGGACTGTAAGAAAGTGGTGGCTTCAGGAGAAAGCCAAGTCTTCATTAAGGAGGAAGTTGGAGCAGAGATTCAGTGAAGAGGTTGGAAGGGATATGGAAGGTTGTTGTTTTTTCTCTCTCTGGATAGAAAATCTCAGAGACACTGCAGAAGGATTTGGGGAACAGGAGACCAATAATAATTTGGATCTGGAGAGAAAAAGCACAACACAGAATGGAATGATGACAATAACAATAACAGCACTAACAAAACAGCAACAGCATCTCATACTCACTTATCAATGTTCACTCAGCAGGTATTTATTGAGTGGGTCCTCTACCCACTGAGCTTACAGTGGTTCAGAAGGCAGACAGTGTGTTTTTTCTCTTGGAGTGGACCCTCCAATAAAGGAGGAATGCAATAAATAGACACATGCACATGGAGTGTGCGTGGGCATGCACGTATGTGTGTAACACAGTGTGCATATCATCATTTCAGTAGAGTTAAGTGCCATGAAGAAAAGAAAAAAATCAAGAAATTTCAAGAAGATAGATAGTAAAGTATGCTGATGTTTTAGATATGAGAGGATACCTAGGAAAGACTCTCTGGAGTATGAGGAGTCATATAAACAAGACTTAAGGAGGGGAAGGATAGTAGATATCAAGGGCAGTGCATCCCAGACAGCAGAAATAGTAAGCACAGACACTTGGAGACAATGAATGACTGAAATGCTCAGGGAATAACAAGGAGATTGTTCCAGTTGGGGAGTCACACCAAGAGGCAGACATGGGTAGCAGGAAACCTAGATGATGAATACTGGCTTCCTGAAAATATCACCAAAACCACTAATGGACAAACCATAGCTGAGTTTATTCTTACTCAAATAAGTAAGGATGTCATCTCAGCAGAGTCTTAGGTGTGTCTCAGATGAGAAAGGGCAAAATTGGGATATTCATGAGAATTTTGAAGTCTAGTTTAAGGTAAGTCTTTCAATGAGGGAGCCTGGTTAGGACTGAATAAAGATCATGATATAATGGTGGATACTGCAAGAAGAGGATTTTGAAGCAAAGGATTCAAAGAATATTAGGGTATAAATTACTCCTTGACGTATTCTATTGATGAGTTGATGGGTTTATCAGGAGGTAAAACTAACAATAAAGTGGCCATTTTTATCTTCCTAAGCAAGTTCTTCCTGGACTAGTAAAGCTACAGTGATGAAGAAGTGGAAAAGTAATGTCATATTATTGTATCAGTAAGCTGTGTATGTATAGATGGTTTCAGTTTTCAGAGATCATGCAGAATTTTGTGGGCCATGGTAACAACAGTCTACCCAAGGGTAGGTCCTTACCTAATTACATAGTTAAAGAGAAGGATGAACACACTGGGAGCCATTACTATAGCAGTCTACCACGGAGACTGGGTGTTGTTGAAGGCATGATGGTGTATCCATTAGCTTTTGTTATACAACATACCCCAAAAACTTAGTGGCCAAACCTACAACTGATTTATCTGATTCTGCAAGTTGGTGATTTAGGCTGGGCTCAGCTAGTTGGTTTGACTGGGCTAACTGATGCGTTTATAGTCAGGTAGGCAGCTTTGGTCTGGTGGGTTGCTGGATGTGAGCCAGGCAACTGGGACAACCAGGCCTCATGTGTCTCAACTAACTTGATAGGGCTTGTTAACACGAAGTTTTGGATTTCTAAGAGCAGCAAACTAGGATGAGTCCCAGGGCACAAGCACTTTTCAAGATTCTCTTGGATCACATTTTCTACAATCTCATTGGTCAAAACAAGCCAGTCTACCCAAGGGTGGGTCCCTACCTCATTACATAGCTAAAGAGAAGGATGAACAAACTGGGAGCCATTACTGTAGCAGTCTACCACGGACACTTGTGAGAAGGGGAGTGACCCATGCTGATTTATGGGATGACTCTACTTCTGGTGTGGAGAAGAGATACCAGGGCCAAGAGACAAGGCAGGAGGTTTCCTACACGGTAGGATTTGACAGGTAAGAAATCAGTGAAAGTTTTCTGGAAAAAGTTTTCTGGAGAAAGAAGACTTTGGTTTAGGCTTTGAAGAATGGGTACAATTTAAGTAGACAAAGGTGTTTGTGGAGTAAAGACTAATTTGGGGGATATAAATATGACGCAAAGCCTAGGGCAAATCCTTCTCTTTCTCTGGGCCTCACTTTATTCGTCTATACAATGAGCAAAAGACCTAGATGACCCTCTCCCAGATTTAGAATTCTATAATTATGTGGTACCTAGGGCCCCTGATACAATAAATAACTATAAGTAACAAAGAAAAACATTCTTGAGAAACCAAATAATACCAAAACAAAACACATAAGCTTAAAGTACACAAGTTGATTTGCCTGAAATCCTCAAAGACCCCACAATTGCCTATGGAATGAAGGCTACATTTCTTCAAAAGACCCACGTGGTCTTTCTCAATAAAGCTTTTTGAACCACCCTGTTCTCTAACCACATGAGCTGCCTGCTGTCTCTGTAATGTGCCATGCCCTCTCATGCCTCTTTGCCACCATAAAGGTAGTTCCCTCTGCCTGAATGCCTTTCGACTGCTTCTTCTTTGGACTCTGGTGTTCATTCTGCAAGGTCTGGTGCACATGTCACCTGTTTTGTGACTCTACCCAACCTCAACCCCTACACAGAGGCTTCCTCTTCTATGTTCTTTGCAAGCTCTACTCATCACACTCTCTCCCAACTAACTGATCATCCCAAAGGCAGAAACAACACTCTCTTTTTTTTTTTTTGAGTTGGAGTCTCACCCAGGCTAGAGTGCAGTGGCACACTCACGGCCACCCCAGCGTTGACCCACTGGGCTCAGGCAATCCTTCCGCCCCAGGCTTCCAAGTATCTGTAACTACAGGTGTACACTACCATGTCCAGCTAATTTTAAAAACTTTTTATTGTAGAGATGAGGTTTCATCAAGTTTCCCAGGCTGTTCTCAGACCTGTGGGCTCAGGCAATCTGCTCACCTTGGCCTCCCAAAATGCTGGGATTACAGGCACAACAGTCTTTTAAAACAAAATAAAACAAATATTTATTCTCTCACACAATTTCTGACAGCCAAGAATCCAGAAGCAGCTTAGCTGGGTGGAGCTGGCTCATGAGTTTGCATAGAGGCTGTCAGCCAGAGCTGCAGTCTTCTGAAAGTTTGACTGCCTTGGAGAAGCCATTCCAGGCTCACTCACGTGTCTGCTGGTGGGAGGCTTCCTGTTTTCCCAATGTGGACCACTCATAACACGGTAGCTGCTTCCCAGGGTGAGTGATCTGTCTGACACTGGGGCAGGAATGGCTGTATCCTGGGCTCTGGTGGGCTTCTCTTCCTCTGCGTCATCTCAGGGTCTCTTCCTCCCTGTCTGGTGCCTTCATGTGACATGTCCATGTGGTCTCTAGCAGCATAGTTGTGTGGTGGCTCAGGGCTGCAGATGGTGAGCAATTCCTAGCACCTTCCTTCTGCTAGACTTGCCTCTGCAGTGCCAGTCACCTTTCCATGTAGCTGGCCACTATTCTTTCAGGGAAGAATAGCACGTGTTATCTCTGACAGCTTGACATGTTGCTCCGGAAATGGCATACAGAAAGCATCCATACGCCCTACTCTGAGCAGGCGCTGACTCACAGAAGTGCCACACTGTAATGGAGTTTTTAGAAACGCCAACTTGATCCTGTTTTGAGGTCCTGGCTAGAGGCCAGTCAGTTCCCTTTCTTAGACAACTGATTATGTCCACAGCCACAACCACCTCCAGGACAATGTACATCTGCCTTCATTACCTTGGGGCCAGGTACCAGACAACAAGGGACAACCCCCAAACCAGCTGAAATCACTCGAACCAACCAATCCCATGCCCAGCTATGCTGCCTTACCTGTTCCCTCCTGAGAAACCCACAGTAAAGGTGCCTGCCCACAGTTCCCCTTGCTCTGTCCGCCTCGTAGTCAGCTCTGATGCTCCCCTCAAGGGTCCCTGCACGGCAACCTGTGTCCCTCTCAGGGACCTGTGAGTAACAAACCTGTAAAATCTTTCTGCTTTCTCTCCTTTGATCTCTGTCTGGTCTCACCACACCTTCCCCGAGGTAATATGGTTAAAACACACACACCATCTCAGTCCTTTAAATATATACATGAGGATAACGGCAACAGCTATAACCAATCAACTCCCAATTTATTTTTGTTTTGTTGTTATTATTATTATTATTATTTTAGAGACAGGATCTTACTCTGTCCACCCAGGCTGGAGTACAGTGGCATGGTCACAACTCACTGCAGCCTCAGACTCCTTGGCTCAAGCTATCCTTCTATCTCAGCCTCCCAAAGTGCTGGGATTACAGGTGCATGGCACCATGCCTGGCTCAAGTTTTAATTTATTTTTTTGTAGAGATGAGGTCTCACTGTGTTGCCCAGGCTGATCTCTGCCAGAGTCCAGCTCCAGCAGGTTCAGGGTTTACCAAAGGCTGAGCGGCGTCGGTGAATGAATGGACACTGACCCAGTGTTTATGTGGGTCTGCTCATTTATTGACAGCAAGCCTTTAGTATATATACCTTTTTGTTACATAACTTTTTAGGTAACACGCATGAAAAATCTTTCTTGGCATCATTCAAATTTCCCAAAACAGGTTTCTTAGAACATTGATGATAGTCATGTACAACCTTTCAAGTATTTTTCTCATATCTTTACGGTTAGGTGGACAGTCATGTGAAACGTTTTACATACTCTTCTTATACCTTAACAATTAGATACACTTAGGCAATTATTCCTTTAAAGCTAAATACACTCATAACACAAAAACACCATTACACTATACTTAAATACCCATAATCTTTCAAAATTAAACATGAACCTTCTATTAAAACTAATATCTAATCTTTTCCTGAAAATCACATAACAGCAAAGGTCAACCTGTTATATATTTAACTATAACCAGGTACACTTTAGAAATATTTTCTGCCACAAGGGACTAAACTTTTATTTGTGTAATCATAGAGAAACCAATCTCCGGAACACTGACATTTCTTGGGGTCCCGCCGGTACAAACTGCACAACAATCTACAATTAGTGGGCCTCCATCTGCAGCCCCATATCTCTCTGACTTGTCTCCATTCAAGACCAAATGGTTTCAATTTGCCTCTAAGGAACACATGATATTCATAATTTTCATCTACAATTCCATGGCAGGGGAAGTGGGTTCCTGCTTGTGTATTGGCAGGCCGACCTCCAGGGCCTCTATAATACCGGCCCCAGTTTCTTAGCATAATGTTGGGGTTCCCCTTAAGGGGGTATAAGATTTGTCTGGTAATTTAATGAGGATATCTGGGCACGTCACTATAGGATGGGCTATGATTTTTCCTCTCTGTGCTATAACCACAGGGTGAGTAGATAAAATTCCCCACAATCCCCCGGTGTCTACTTTCTGTGGTTGATTAGTGAGCTGTAGTTTCTCAACCCCTAGGATTTCCACCAGCAGCATGACTAAGCAAAGCAGGAGAAGCAGAACCGCCGCTTTCCCGGACGTGCCATGCCGTCCGGGGTCATCAGTCTCCTTGACCATGTCAGAAGGCAGACCTTTGCAGTCGGTCCCCGACAGATCTCAAACTCCTGGCCTCAACCATCCTCCTGCTTCAGCCTCGCAAAGTGCTGAGATTAGAGGTGTGAGCCATGGTGCCTGGCCTCAAGCCCAATTTCTATGGTTTCATACAACAGAGGGTTATTTCTTGCTCAGTGTGCCTAATTGGCAGGGAGCTCTCCTCCAAATGATGCTCCAGAGACCCAAACTCCTTCCATCTTGTTGCTCTGCCATCTCCTAGGACTTTAAGCTCTCTGATAGGTCCCCTGACCCAGGTTGGGAAGTGTCATGCTTCATTTTTGCCCATGTCCTATTGGCCTCAACTCAGTCACATGGCCACACCCATGTGTCCAAGGGCTAAGAAATATGGTCTGGCTCAGCATCCAGGAGAAAAGGAAAGTATTATGAGTAATTAGTCACAAACTCATTCATACATGATATAATTTCATCTTTATAAATACCCCTTGAAATAGACACTATTGTGTACATAATTACCTGTTTATTGTCCATATTTTATAACTAGGAAAGCAGAGGCTCAGGGAAATTAAGTAATTTTCCCAAAGACACACAGTTTGTGAGGGAAGCTTGGATTTGACTTCAGGCAGTCTGGCAATACTCTCGCTTTTATGTGCTGAAAAAATTCTCTGAAAGCTATTGACTGGGCTGAAATTGTATTCTCCTTGGTGAAAATCAAGCTGAAGCAACAAACTCACAGATATAACTTATACCATCAAAATGGAGTCACAACCTCTCCCAATTCCAAGGAGGCTGTTCACATCAGAGCCTATATGAATGCTGCTCCCCAGAGTGGTGCAGTGCCTGACCTGTGTGACCTTGAACAACAGCCCTGCTTCTGGGGCTAGATACGTTCAACAAATATTTCTTAGGTACCTACTGCTTGCCAAGCCCCAGGCATTCATGCAAATTATTTTAAGTGGGGACTCCCTAAATATATGTTTGATCGACTGGCTACGCATCAGCAGAGCTCGTTGTCATGGGACTTTCTGGTCAAACACCTTTCATTCCAACAGAAGAAGGCTCTGCTTTCTTTTTGTTTGTTTATTTGTTTGTTTGCTTGTTTGTTTGTTTTTGAGTTGGAGTCTCACTCTGTCGCCCAGGCTGGAGTGCAGTGGGATACTCATGGTCACCCCAGCATCGACCTGCTGGGCTTAGTCTTCCAAGTAGCCAGAACTACAGGCAAGCTACCATGCTGGGCTAATTTTTTAAAAATTTATTGTACTGATGAGGTCTCGCCAAGTTTCCAGGGCTGGTCTTGAACCTGCGAGCTCAGGCAATCACCTCGCCTCGGCCTCCCAAAGTGCTGGGATGACAGGCTGAGCCACCAAGCCTGGTCAGGCTCTGCTCTTTTGAAAGCTTGTCCTCTCTGGGGGAACTAGCTGAGTTCCTGTTTCAGCGCCCCCATCCTGTATCCTCGCTTCCACCGCAGGCTGGAACAAAGACAGATTCCCTTCACGGCGCAGTTGCACTCAGCACATCGTACACAAAGGAGGTTGACAATGCCACTTTGCCACTTTTCCCTCTTCTGTTTGGATAATTGCATTGTCAAGAATTACTTATCATACATTTAACACTTAATACCTATTTATTATGAGTTCATGTAACTGCTATTTAAAGAATAATCCATGCTAACTCCCTTCTACCCCATTTGATGCCACTCTGATTCTGTAATTGCTGGTTTCTGCGATATTATGCCACAAAACCTGAAAGCATAATTGGTTGTTTCATTCCAGACAATACGTTTTCAAGACGCTTAAAGCTTAACTGGCAGCTCTGAAGTCCCAGCAAAGGCAGTCAGGCAAGCACTTACAGCAGGACGGCCTAGCAGAATAATTTATGCAGGAGCCATAGAGGACGGCGGAGGGAGAAACGGTTTCCAAAAAACGGGGGGCAGGGGGGAGCACATGATTCTTTGGTGCAGATCCTTTGCTTTCAGTTTTCGACTGCCGGCAGTGCTTTTTGCTGGAGAAAATCAGCCCCCAATACAAGAAGAGCACAAAGGGGCTGCGTGAAATACGGGTGCAGCTCTCAGCAAAGGGTGGATTCTGGGACAGAAGAACCAGTGAGGTGGCCGGGGCTGTCTCCGGAGGAGTGGGGTCCACAAGTTGGGCTTGGCAGGCCTGTCTCCCCCTAGGTGGCCTTCCATGTCTTACGTCTTCTTTCCAGAAGCTTCTTTATGCACATCTGCCCATAATTCTTGTTCCTTATTCCCAACGTGTGATGATGACACTTTTTGAAACCATGGTTTTGGAGCCTGGTAGGTTTGCTACCTCAAAACTCACTCAACTAACTTCCTATTTCCTTCTTTCCTTCCTTCCTTCCTTCTTCCCTCTCTTCCTTCATTTCTTCTTCCCTCGCTCCCACTCTCCCTCTCTTCTTCCTTCTCCCCTTTCCTTCTTCCTTGTCTCCCTCCCTCCCGTCCTCCTCCCTTCCCTTTTTCCTTCCCTCCATCCTCTCTTCCTTCAGTCCTGCTTCCTTCTCTGCTTCCTGCCCTCCCTTCTTCCTGCCCTCCCTCCCTCCTTTCCTTCCTGGGGAAACAGGAAACGCACCAGGCAGTCGATGAGTTGTTCCCCTTCGAATGAACACCCGGTTCCAGGCAGAGAAGGCAGGAACAGTCATAGGAGCAGCAGGGACAAAGCCAGGCAGGTGTGTTGGGGAAGAAGGAGCCGGCAGAGGACTTGGACCCTGACGCTTGTGTCTCATCCTGGGCAAGCCGCTCAGAGATCGGGGAGTTCATCTGGCCCTCAGAGCAGAGAGAGGTAAGATTTGGAAAGCCCTGCCTGGAAACCCAAGGAACGAACTTTCCGAGTTTCTCTCTTATGTGCCCACTGCCTCCACTACCCTTTCCCAGGCCGGAGCTGGTCCCAAATAGCTTGTTAGTTGGCATCTGGAACAATCTAAAGCAGGGCAAGGTGTGGAGAGATCTTTAACAGGAAGGCATAACCTTTCAACACAGCAGAGTTTAGAATCTAAAGCAGTTAGATAACTCGTCAACAAGGATACCTGCCTAATCAATGTTTGTATACCTAACCCTGAGTTATACCCCACATCTTTATAATAAATAAATAAATAAATAAATAAATAAATAAAGCAGTTAGAGATCTTTTTTCCCCGAATGAAAACATTATACCCAAGGAATATTAAATCAGTATGTCAAAGAGACGTCCGCATTCCCATGTTAACAATAAATGAAACATGGAATGTACCTAAGTGTCCATTGATGGATGAGGAAAATGTATGTATGTATACATAGCATTAAAAAAAAGAGGGCAATTCCCCTACTGGGAATATACCCAGAGGAACTCAAATCATTCTACAAAAAAGATACCTGCTCATGCATGTTTATTGCAGCACGATTCACAATCACAAAATCATGGAACCAACCGTGCTGCCCATTGAAACTCAACTGAATTTTTAAAATGTGTTATATATACACGATGGCATATGACGCAGCCTTAAAGAAGGACAAAATTATGAACTTCGCAGCCACCTGGATGGACTTAGAGTCTATCATACTGAGTGATCTACCACAGAAACAAAGAACTGAGGACCACATGTTCTCACTCAGAAGTGGACCCTGAACAATTATCGTAACACTCTAAGAAAGGGATTGGCAGCAGTGGGAAACTGCCGGGGGAAGGGAGGCACACCTCATCAACAAGGGTACCTGCATAATGAACATCTGTATACCTGAATTGTACGCCACATCTTTAAAATAAAAAAAAATTTGAAACGAAGGAAATCCTGTTATGTATGACAACATGGATGAACCTACAGGACATTAGGTCAAGTGAAATAAGCCAGGCACAGAAAGACAAACATCTCACGATCTCACTTGCATGTAGAATCTAAAAGAGTTGAACTCATAGAAGCAACGAGTGGGATGATGGTTACCAGGGGCTAGAGAGGGTACGGGGAGGAGACTGGGGAGATGTTGGTCAAAGAATACGACATTTCAGTGAGACAAAAGAAATGAATTCAAGAGATCTATTGTACAATATAGTTCCTGCAGTTAATATAATGCAATTGTATTCCTGAAGTTTTCTGAAAGCAGATTTTGTGTTCTCACCACAAGAAAAGATAATCCACATGTAAATTAGCTTGATTTAGCCATTTCTCAATGTATATATATATGTCAAAAACATCATGTTGCACATGATCTACATATATAATTCTTACTTGACAGTCAAAAATAAATCTTCAAAACTATAGCCAGGCGAGGTGGCTGAAGCCTGTAATCCCAGCACTTTGGGAGGCCAAGGCAAGAGGATTGCCTGAGTCCGCAGATTCCAGACCAACCTGGGCAACTTGGCGAGACCTCATCTTGGTGAAAAATTAGCCGGGCATGGTAGCAAGAGTCTGTAGTTCCAGCTACTTGGAAGGCTGAGATGGAAGGATCATAAGCCCAGCAGGTTGTGCCACTGTGCTCCAGCCTGGGCAATGGAGTGAGACTCCAACCAAACAAACAAACAAACAAAAAAACAACTATTGAAGACTCCAAAAAATAAGGGAGAAACCCTTCAGATGTGACCCTGTCTCTAATGAGACACTAATTAGCAGCTCAAAATCTACAGTTCACATAATAGAAATGGTGGCAAAAGGGAGCTGCTTTTGGATGGCTTGCTTTGAGACATTAAAGGCGACCAGAGGGAAGTTAATCATCTCTCCAGCGCTCAGAAGGTGTCAACTTTGAAGTACATCAAGGGAGAAAGAAACAATTACTTAGTGTCTGAGTCTTTGCATCCTCTTGAAATGTATCCGGGCCCTCAACTTGGGAGCGAGTGAATTTATTAGAGGCAGAACTGTCACTTGCCAAGTCCATCTTGATTTGGAGAGAAGATCACAAAATGAACCTTTTGACAGTTCCCAAAAGTTCAAGCAGTTGTTTTCTCAGAGCTTTTATTGGCGCGTGTGCATGTATGCCATGGCTGGAGAGGAGAGGGTGGTTCTCCATGGCTTTTACAACCTGAAAGCAGAGGTGCTGTGAACCTCGGTGGAGAATCCATTTCCACTGGCCTCTCCTCCCCGGCTGTGCCCTTTCAGGAGACTCCAACAACCAGGGATCCTCACCCCAAAGGGCTCCCTGCCCTTGAAAACCTGCTTATCAGCCCCACAATCCACAAAGGCCTACTTAGTCGGTGATGGGTGCCTTTGATAGATATTCTCACTATTTAAAGCCACGGTTTATCATGCATCTACCATGTGCCAGGCACTGTTCCAAGCCCAGAAAATGCATTAATTTTATTTACTCCTCAAACAACACAGTGAATTCAGTACAATGATCATCTCGGAGACTGCAGACATGTGAAGTCACTTGTTCCAGCTCGCTGGTAGTGAGTCTGAGATTCAACCCCAGCTGCCTGACCACCAAGTAAGATTTCTTGACTGCAGTGCTATGTGGCTCTGAGAATATATTTTGAAAATATGTTTTATTTGTGTAAATCAGAGCAATTATCTTGTCTTAGAAGTGCCACTGGCAAACAGTAAAATCGGTTACTAGTTATAAGGACATCATGGGCATTGCTATTTTGTTCTTTGGGGAATAATATCTTCATAAAAGACCTATCTCTTTTTTTTTTTACTTTAATCAATATTTTTTATTATGATATTGTGGGGTACAGTTAAGGGTTAGGTATACAAATATGCTTCGTTCAGGCACCCTTGTTGATAAGAGGTGTCTCCCCATACCCAGACAGATATTTACTACCGTTAATCCCATCTCCCTTCCCCTCCCCCCCATAGTTTCCCACCACTGTCAGTCATTTTCTTATAGTATTACGTTGGATGTTCAAGGTCCATTATATGAGTGAGAACATGTGGTACTCAGATCTTTGTTTCTGTGAGAGATTACTCAGTATTATAGACTCTAGTTCCATCCAGGTTGCTGCAAATTTCATGATTTTGTTCTTTTTTATGGCTGCATAGTATTCCATCGTGTATATGTACCACATTTTTTTAATCCAGTCCTCTTTTGATGGACAGCATGGTTGCTTCCAGGTTCTTGCTATTGTGAACAATGCTGCGATAAACATACGTGTGCAGGTATCTTTTCTATAGAGTGATTTGAGTTCTTCAGGGTATAGTCCCAGTAGGTAGATTGCGGGGTCATATGGGGGGTCAATAATTAGAGCTTTTAGGAATCGCCATACTGTTTTCCACAGAGGTTGCACTAGTTTACACTCCCACCAACAGTATAGAAGTGTTCCCTTTTCGCCACACCCTCTCCAGCAACTGTTATTTTTTGAGTTATTGATAAACTGCCATTCTGACTGGAGTTAGGTGGTATCTCAGAGTGGTTTTGATTTGCATCTCCCTGACGGTTAGTGAGGTTGAACATTTTTTCATGTGCAAAAGACCTATCTCATCTTCTTCCCTCTCCCTTTTTTTTTTTTGAGTTGGAGTCTCACTCTGTCGCCCAGACTGGAGTGCAGTGGCCGCTCCCGGCCACCGCAGCCTCGCCTGCTGGGCTCCGGCGATCCTTCCGCCTCAGCCTTCCGAGTAGCCGGAATTACAGGCACTCGCCACCACGCCCGGCTAATTTTTTTAAATTTTATCGTAGAGACGAGGTCTCGCCTGCCCAGGCAGGTCTCGAACCCACGGGCTCAGGCAATCCACTCACCTCAGCCTCCCAAAGGCACGGGATTCCCTACCTCTCTCCCTTTCCTTCTCTCTCCCCCACCCCCACCCTCCCTCCCTCCTTCCTTTTCTTCTTCTTCCCTCCCCCAGCTCACTTCTCATTCTTGCTGATGAAATGCTTCTATGTCCACACTGGAAAGTGACTGTCCATTTCATCGAGTGGAGGAAGGCCGATGCCTCTCAGGAAGGGGGGGCGAGTCAGTCCTGGCAGCACAGACACCCCTGTGATGACGATGCTGTGTTTGCACTTTGCCAGGAAGCCTTGGCAGCTGGAGCTCCCTGACCCAGAAAGCAGTGATTCGATGACGAGTGTCTTCATTTGTTAGGGTGAAGAGTCTCCCGATGCTCGTCTGGAAGGCTGTGATTAGCGGCATACCGTACGCCACAAGCCCTGTGAGTGAGAATTAGAAAGAGAGTAATTGTCCAAGCTCGGCTTGTCGCACCCTGGGCGTTGCCAAGGGTGGTGTTTCCATCTTGGCTGTTGTGCTTGATAGCAAGAACCTGAGAGTCTGTGGGGTGCAGCTAGCACTTAGGCTGCCTCATCGTTTTGTGCTCCTCACATGATTTTGCAGATTGAAATGGAAAGGGAAACATGACTTCCACAAAGCAATGAGCAGTGGGCATGGCTGAGATCATTGCAAAGCCAGTGATCCCATTCTCTGGGATTTTCAGTAAAAAGGAGCCATGTCCCATCTCTGCCTCTCCCATCCCTGCAGAACGGAAGCCAATCTGTTTGGTGGTGAGTAGTGATCAGCAGGTAGATGGTAAGGAAATTATTGTGTATCAATATAGCTGTCAAAAATATTGCTAAAAATAGTATGATTTCTTCTCCTCAGTGTTGTCTCAGAGCTTTTGGTTGCTAGATGCTTGTAATTAACACCTGAGACAGGATGCAATGGCCTTCCTGCTCCACACGTGTCTCTGGGCTTAAGCCGAGGACGTTGCTTCTGATGGTGGCTGGTTTCCATTTGCAGCTGAGGCATTTGGAATTCATCGAAGGGAAAGTCTCCTCAATCCACCTCAACTATGAGATATTATCATCACACATTATGTACACATCTATTAGGTACAGAACACTGTGCTAACCCTGGGAAGACAGCGGTCCCAGCCTGGCAAGGCTGGTGGGGAGAATAGTGCCATGTAGAGCCCTGAAGGAACTCTTTCAAGGGCTCTTCATGGGTTAGCTTGTTGAATTCCCACAGTTAGGAACCCAAAGGGTAGAAAATGTGGTCACTCAGACAGTAAGAGGCAAAGCTGGAATACAAACTCAGTCTGTCTACACAGGCTCCAGAGGCTAGGTTCTTTATCATGGTGCTCTACAGATAAGACATTATACATGCTTTAATAAAGAAACACACACAGGTCCATGGCTCTGGGTAAGTTGGCCAGCTTCCTGGAATCTACTAGAATATTTTTGATCACACAGCACTATTTGTTGCAAACAAAGTGAACATTTTCTTTATTGTATGTTTTTACTTTATATATAGTATGATTGCACCACTGTATTAATGTATTTATACTTCACAACACACACATGAAAAGTAGAAATGAAAAAAGATGAGATAAAAATTAACTGGAAATGGAAGTTTTTTTTTTTTTTTTGGAGTTGGAGTCTCACTCTGTTGCCCAGACTGGAGTGCAGTGGCCGCTCCCGGCCACCGCAGCCTCGAGTTGCTGGCCTCCGGCAATCCTTCTGACTCAGCCTTCCAAGTAGCTGGAACTACAGCACGCTACCACGCCCAGCTGATTTTTTCATTTATTGTACAGATGAGGTCTTGCCAAGTTGCAAGGGCGTGTCTCAAACCCGCGGGCTCAGGCAATCCACTCACCTCAGCCTCCCAAGGCGCGGGATTACAGGCTGAGCCACCGAGCCCGGCTGGAAATGGAAGTTTTAAAATGTAGGTACCCCCATGGAGACTACACTCTCTTCCTTTTGGAGTCTATATCACTAGCGGGAGGCAGGGTCTGTGCTCAGGGTGATGATTCCTGTACTTCTAGGGTCTGTTGAAACTCCTAGGACATAGCAGGTTTTTCAATGAACGTTTGTGGATGAGTGGATGCACTGATGGATGGATGGATGGATGGATGGATGGATGGATGAATGATTAGATGGGTGAGTGAATGGATGAATGATGGATGGGTGGGTGGATGGATTGATGAATGGATGATGGCTGGATAGATCGATGGATGGATAATGGATGGATGATTGGGTGGGTGGATGAATGGATGGATTGATGGATATGATGGATGGATAGATGGATAGATTGATGATGCATGGATGGTGGGATATGTGTGTGGATGGATGGATGATGCATGGATGGGAAGGTGGGTGAGTGGATAGACAGATGGATGTAGGGATGGATGAATGAGTGGAGTTGAGGAAAACATTCTAGAAGAGATAGTGTTTGAAATACAAATTGATAATGGGGAAATAGAAAAGGGTATGCCTGAGAGACAAAACAGCTGTGTAGGGACCTAGAAACATGTTTCTAAAAGAGCAAAGAGACTCATGCCTAGGATACAGTGGGAACGGGGGATTGGATTTTGGAGAAACTTTTTTTTTTTTTTTGAGTTGGAGTCTCACTCTGTCACCCAGACTGGAGTGCAGTGGCCGCTCCCGGCCACCGCAGCCTCGACCTGCTGGGCTCCGGAGATCCTTCCACCTCAGCCTTCCAAGTAGCCGGAATTACAGGCATGCGCTACCACGCCCAGTTGATTTTTTAAATTTTATTGTAGAGATGAGGTCTTGCTGCCCAGGCGGGTCTCGAACCCGCGGGCTCAGGCAATCCACTCACCTCAGCCTCCTAAAGGCGCGGGATTACAGGCTGAGCCACCGAGCCCGGCTTGGAGAAACTTTTAATATCACACTCAGAGTCTGGCCTTTATGGTGCAGGAGGCTGCCTGGGCCTGTGAGCAGGACATGATTGTCACTCCATCCGTTAGGAGGAACGGGTTGGATGAGGAAGAAGGTAGAGCAGGGGAGACCACTAAGACAGTCCTTGCAATGTCTGGCTGACACATTTCTCTAAAGGAGAAGATTTCGCATTTGCTGATCAATGGCATGGTTTGCGTGTCAGTAAGTGACAGGCAGGTGTCTTCCAGGTTTCTGACTTGGGTGGATGGGTGGTGATATCATTACTGAGACAGGAAACTCAGCATGGAGAGCGAATCTTTTAAGGCCAATAAGCACAGCTAACAACTGTTGAGTGATAACAAGGTGCGGGGCACTTTCCATACACAACATCATCCAATTACCACGAAGATGTGCCATCTTATCATCATTTTCCAGAAGAGAAAACTGAGGATCAGAGCATATCATAACTTGGGCAGATGGCCACCTCTCACTCTGCATTGAAATACTTTTTTTCTTTTTGGAGTTGGAGTCTCACTGTGTCACCCAGACTGGAGTGCAAAACACATTTTTTAATAAGAAAATATTTTTTAAAGTTTTACTTTTTATTAATAAAACAACCAACAACAGATGCTGGAGAGGATACGGAGAAAAAGGAACGCTTCTACACTGCTGGTAGGAATGCAAACTAGTGCAACCTCTCTGGAAGACAGTGTGGCCATTTCTGAAAGAATTAGAAATTGACCTTCCATATGACCCAGCAATTTCCCTATCGGGAATATTCCCAGAGGAACTCAAATCATTCTGCAAAAAATATACCTGCACACATATGTTTGTGGCAGCACTATTCACAATAGCAAAAACATGGAACCAACCATGTTGCCTATCGAAAAAAGGTGGTACATATACACAATGGAATATTACACAGTCATGAAGAAGGACAAACATATGAACTTCACAGCAACGGGGATGGATTTGGAGTTGATCATACTCAGTGATCTATCACAGAAACAAAGAACAGAGTACCATTTGTTCTCACTCATAAGCGAACCTTGAACAATTCTAATACTATAAGAAAGGGATTGGCAGTAGTGGGAAACTGTCAGGGGAGAAGGAGTAGGATTGGCAGTTGAGGGAAACTGCTAGGGGAGGGAGGGGCACACCTCATCAACAAGGGTACCTGCATAATCAACGTTTGCATACCTAATCCTGAATTGCATCCCACATCTTTATAGTAATAATAAAAAAGTAATAAAGTTTTACTTTTCGATAATACAGATAATATGTGAATGCTTATTCTCCTAATAAAACCTAATTCCACATTATAGACAAGGCTATATTCATTTGATCATGATGCTAATTCTATTTTCCTTCTCCATTCATCAGAGAAAAATGGACCTTGACAGTTTGGAGTGCATCCTTCCAGACCTTTTTCTACAGCCCCATCTCACAGGGTTTCCTGTGAAGATTAAAGCTCATGGCATTCTTTAAGCACTTTGCAAAGGACCTGGAATACTTCTTCTAGGTCCTGGAAATTTTCAGGGCACCTCGCCTGTATGAGTTAGAATAAACTGAGGTTATTATTATCAATTTATTATGATAACTCCAAACTATCAGGACACCTAAGGCTCAGGCCAGATAGTCTCCTTCTTTATTCTCCATTCCAGTGCAGAGCCAAGCAATGCCTGACTCTTACACATGCTACTCTGGCTTCATCCTAACTGTGTGAAGGGTGACAGCCTCACAGCCGGACAGCTCACTGCTTGTGGGTGGGGAGTAGGCTGCGGGGGGTGGGGTGGGGGTATGACTGATAGCACAGCTGAGTCACAGCCCAAATTAGCAGGTGTCCATCTTGGTGGAGGGGAAGGGATCAGGAGGGAACTATGGCCCCTATGGGGCAGGATAACCTCTGGTCTCTTACAGAAACATTAAAATGAGTGTTCTTGATTCTGACCACAATGTACTTAAAAGCAGAGCTCTAACAGCAGAAATCACTCTCTCTCTGTTTGATGTAGATTCATAGCCTGAGCTCTGGGACATGGCCCAGGGACCTCAGAACACCTAACCACCCCGACTCTAATCTTCTTTTCGCCCATTGTTATTTTAGATTCAGGGGGTACACATGCATGTTTGTTACATGAGCATGCTGTGTAGTGATGGACTTTGGGTCTCAGGTGATCCATTTTCCCAGACAGTGAACATTGTACCCCATAGGTAATTTCTGAACCCTAGTCCTCCTCCCACCTCTCCCTTGGCACTGGTCTTAATTTGTTAATCTCGTCTCAGTCTCTGACTCCCCGCTGTGGCGTTCAAAGGTTGAGAATCCGTGTTGAGTATTTCCCTAAGAGCAGCTGGAATTGGAAACTGGCACAGGGTGACACAGCCCAAAGGACCCAGTGGTCTCCGCTGCTCTCTTGGGCTGTACCAGTCTCCACTTCTGGGTATACTACTTCCTGTCTGTATGAAGGGGGGACCCCCAAAGCCCCCAGAATTTATCCATAAAACATTGTGTATTTGTTCTTACATTTTTAAACTTCAGTCATCTTCAGAGTCCTCACTGTTGGACGAAGTACTCCTCTTGAGATGCTTTTTCCACCGTTCAAAACAGTTTTTGAACCCATCATTCGGGGTGTCTTTTAGTGCTTCTGCCATTTTTTATTTCAGCTCTTCCACATCGGCAAGACGTTTCCCTTTGAGGACTTTTCTCTTCTGGGGAAACAAAAGATGGAGTGCATGGGGAGGGCGGGGCATGGGGTCATGCTGTTATTGGTCAAAAACTGCCGGACGCTCAGCGTGGTGTGGGCAGATGTGCTTGTAAATCACCCATCATGAAATGGGAAACACAATGAAAGAATCCCAAAAAAAAAAAGGTTCACTGAAGCTGAATGCAGCCTCTCCCAATAACATTAACTGGGACTCTGACGTCAGTGGATTCCTAGAACACTCACCTAGCGGGGGAAGCTGATACTACAAGGGCCCGCCCTCCAAAAGATGATTGTGTTTGGGGGCGGGTTCCTCCTTCATATACCTGCCGAGTTCTCTTCTCTTTACTGACAGGTTCTTCTGAGTCCACCCGGTATCTGCTGCTCCCAGCCGCATTTGCACATGGCTTTTTGTGCCGCAACCCCGTCTCCACCATCACCCACCAGCGTTGGGTTCCCGGAGGCCCCCTTTCTTGGTAGCTCAAGTTACGACTTTCTTGAGTTGCATTTTTATTGGTCGAGCCTAGAGGCTGGCCGGGCTGGGGCAAGCACCTACCTGCTTCTCCTTTCCTCTCTCTGATCCAGGATGTCCATCTGTCCTGCTGCTAAATCAGGCTTCACTCTTGCCACGGTGGTTACATCCTCAAACCCAATCCCTTTCCTAGAATTTGGAGTGTTCTGTTTCCCACCAACTCCTGAAAGAAGTTAAAACTTTTTTCATTTAAAAAAAAATTAAGTCTGGGAGCAGTGGCTCAAGCCTGTCATCCCAGCACTTTGGGAGGCCGAGGTGAGAGGACTGTCTGAGACCAGGGGTTCGAGACCAGCCTGGGCAACTTGGCGAGACCCCCATCTCTACCATAAATTTAAAAAAATTAGCCAGGTGTGGTAGCGTGCGTTTGTAGTTCCAGCCACTTGGAAGGCTGAGGCAGAAGGGTGGCTAGAGCCCAGCCGATTGACACTAGGGTGGCCGTGAGCGTGCCACCGTAACCTGGGCAATGGAGTGAGATTCCAACTCAAAAAATAAAAATAAAAATGAAAACAACCTGAAAAGCGACTAGGACCCTTGCATATAATTTGGAGTCGAGTCTTAATTTAACTGAGGCCCTCGACAATTCACCAACTAGATGATCAATTTTCTCATCTTCAAAATGGGGATAAAAATATCCTTCTCAAAGGTCTGATCGTCGGGGCCAAATCTGATAAAGTTTAGTCTATTTTTAAGACTCTTTACAGTGCAACTGATGGCAACTTAATTCAAACCGCTCAAGCTGGCGAGCTTATGGCTCATATGATGGGGAAATCCAAGCTTGCCTTGCTCTGGGCTCCATCGGATCCGGAGGTCACAGACAGGACAGTGGTCATTTGGCACCTCAATTTGCTGCAGCCCAGCTTCATCGTTAGACAGAGTCCTTCATCCTTCATCCTCTGCATCCTCATAGCCGAACTCTCAGATGAAGACGTTGCCTCTCTGCTGAGAGGTCCCATGTGCATCTCACAGAAGAGTCTTGGAAAATGACTGACACCAGAGCTGTCCCCCCACTTTTCCCTTTACCTTAGGTCCTTTTCTCTGTTCCCTTTACCTCCCTGTTGGCTACTTCCCCTGCCCCTAACCTTGACTAAATGAGAAACAGCTTGTGTAAACAGCTCTAGGAAATACGGCTCTGACAGTCATAGGGATGAGAGGGCACCCTTGAACTTGACCAAGAGACAGAAAAGCAGGAACAACCTCCAGCCACAGCTTCCACAGATTAAAGACAAAAACAACTGTCTGTGCCAAGCTACAAGAACACATATCCCCTAATTGTTCTCACCCTATAAAACCTCAATCCTGCTTCAACTTGAGTTACCCACTCTTCAGATATTCCTGGGTGTGCATCAGCTAAATGAAGCCTTTAACTTCGTGTGTGTGTGTGTGTGTGTGTGTGTGTGTGTGTGTGTGTGTGTGTGTGTGTCTGAGTCTCACTCTGTCCCCTCAGGTTGGAGTGCAGTGGCATACTCACAGCCACCGCAGCCTCGACCTGCTCAGGCGATCCTTCCACCTCAGCCTTCCAAGTAGCTGGAACTACAGGCACACGCCACCATGCCCAGCTAATTTTTTGATTTATTGTAGAAACAAGGTCTTGCCAAGTTGGCCAGGCTGGTCTCCAACCCCTGGGCTCAGGTGATCCTCTTGCCTCGGCCTTCCAAAGTTCTGAGATTACAGGCTTGAGCCACTGCACCTGATGAAGCCTTTAACTTCTTTTTTTTTTTTGAGTTGGAATCTCACTCTGTGGCCCAGACTGGAGTGCAGTGGCCACTCCCGGCCACCGAAGCCTCGACCTGCTGGGCTCCGGCAATCCTTCCGCCTCAGCCTTCTGAAGCCTTTAACTTCTATGTGAATCATTTAATTTATTTTGTTGTGATATCCGTACATGGATGCACGTGTCTGCAAACCAGTCACTGTGACTTGTGTACACATGTGGGATGAGGACAGAGTGTGGATACATCTTGGGTCTACTGGCCAGGCCGGGCATGCTGAGTCTGGAGGAGGGGGTGACTAGGTCCCCAAAGAAAGAAATGCAGGATAGGAAATATATCCCCTGCACCCAGCATTTAATAAGAGCTTAATGACAGATGTCATTCTCATACCTGGACCTGTGCTCTTTCTCAGTGTTTCATCAAAAAGCAGGTGCTAGAACTTGGGAGGATGAAGATATTTGCTCCTGTAATAACTGCCATAGACAGAGATTTAAACCAAATAAATCTCCAGATCAGAGCAGATGGTCCTAATTTGCTAAACCAGGAACCAAACTCAAATCTAATTTGATGCTGATTTGCAAATGAAAACAATAAATTACTTTGGGAAAGTGGCCATTTCAAAATTGAGGCAGCTTATAATTTCAGAGACTTTTGAACTTGAATAAAGTGGGTACTTCAAAGGGATCGTATTAATGACCTTAATTAATATTAATTATGTTTCTTCTAATTCCAGTGGAAGGGTATTAAGAGTATGTTATGCTTTATCAAATTTGGCCCCCAAAATTGATCTTTGAAGTGAATATTTTAATCTCCATTTTGATATGAAATGGACTGAATTGTGGGGGATGGGGCAAAGTGTTTAACTGAAGTTCTCAGGAACATCCCTTCCTCTAGTTCAGAGACCAATATCAGCAAACCTGATTCAGTGTATCTAAAAGCCTGGCTGTGAGTTACAATTGGAAGTATGAATATGCTAATATATCTTTTTTTTAATAGTTATTCCTGTTGAACGAGTGCTCCTCTTACATCTTAAAGAGCTACCATTAAAAAAAAATCTTTTCACATGGCAAATTAAAATTAAAAGTGAGGAAGGCAGAGGAAGCCCTGGCTTGAACCTAAATTAGAAACCAACAAGCTTGGATTTAGATCTCAATTGCATCATTTTCTCAATTGCATCACTTGCAGCTGAGGGATCTGGAAGTCATCCTGGTAGAAGCTCCCCGAGGCTTCCCAGATGCCTCTTATGCAATGTGGACATGGAGAATTCCTTTGCTGCCTCCGTTGCCTGAGAGCAAGGCTGGGGCAGGATAAAATCATAGAAGGCCCAGACGGGGTCTGTTCAAGTGCACAGGTTTTGTAGCCTGTTGCAAAGGTCATACCCAGGATACCTGAGACCTGGAGCAATCAGTGTCCTAGTTTTTAGGGTCAGGGTTGAATTAACTGCTTAAATTCACGAGCACGTGGCCTCCCCCTCCTTCCTCCAGGCAGGAGAACCATGCCCATCCCCCGCCAAAAGACAGCAGAAGTGCAAAAGATTCCATTCTTTTGCTTCTTCCTGCATCCTGTCCATGAGGAAGCCTGGGAGTTATAATGGGAAGATGCAAAGACATTTGCAACTGTATTTTTTTAATGCAAAAATATAAAACAGAGAAAAGTGCATAGAACTGCAATGTATACTTTAACAAGTCATTATTAAGTAATGATGTTCATAAATAACACCTCAATGGAAGACAGCATTGTGTTTCTCTCTCTACGGCCATCCTCTTCTCCAAAGATCTCAACCTTTATGGTAAAATTTTCTTGCTTTTCTTTATGGTCTTATGACTTGTGAATGCATTCCAAAATAACTACCTTATATTTCCCTGAGTTTAAACTTTACATAAACAGAATCATACTGTATGTGTTTTGCATTTTGCTTTTTTTCCTCAACTCTGCTTGTAGGATTCATGTACGTTGTTGAGAGTATCTCTAGCCCCATTTTTTTCTCATCGTTTCATAGATTCCAGCATATACATATATCATTGTGGTCTATTTATCCATCCAACTGTTCACGGGCATTTGAGCTATTGCCAGTGCACAGACAATGCAGTTCAAATAATGTTGCTATAAGTATATTTCTTTATATTATGCTGGGACATGTAGCATGTGGCTCTTCCGGGTACATACCTAGGAGTGGGATTCCTGGGTCTAGGGTTCCTGCTTCAACTTTGTTAGATAATGCATACTATTTTCCAAAAAGATTGTCTCAAACTTACGTTGCCAACAGAGAATTGTCAAACATTTTAGTTTTTGCAAATCTTATAGGAGTCGAGGATTTAATTTGTATTTTCCTGATTCATGGTGAGGTTGAACACACTTTTGTACGTTTATTGACTGTTTTGATTTTCTCTTTTGTGCAATACTTGTTGAGATCTCTTACCTATTTTCTAAATTGGGCATTCTGGCTTTTTCTGATGGACTTGTATGTTTCTTCATAGACTCAGGCTACTAGTTCTTTTTTGGTCATCTGTATTGCAGTGTTTTCTATCACTCAATTGTTTAAGTTTTGACTTTTTTAGCAAGTGAGTTTAAATAAACAAAAGTCTTTAACAGAGTTTAGTTTCTTGAGCTCCCTTTATGATTTGTCATATTTGGTTTCTATTTCAGAAATCCATCACTACCCTGGGATCATGAAGATTGTCTTCTTTTTTCTTTTCTATAAACATTATGAGCTGGGCTCGGTGGCTCAGCCTGTAATCCCGCACTTTGGGAGGCTGAGGTGACTGGATTGCCTGAGCCCGCGGGTTCAAGACCCACCTGGGCAACTTGGCGAGACCTGTCTGGGCAAATTGGCGAGACCTCATCTCTACAATAAATTAAAAAAAAAAAATTAGCCGGGTGTGGTAGCATGCACCTGTAGTTCCAGCTACTTGGAAGGCTGAGGCAGAAGGATCACCAGAGCCCAGCAGGTCAAGGTTGCAATGGCCGGGAGCGGCCACTGCACTCCAGTCTGAGTGACAGAGTGAGACTCCAACTAAAAAAAAAATAAAATAAAAAATAAATAAATAAACATTACGGTTTTGCCATTCACAATTGGGTCAGGAGTCCATCTAAAATTCATTTTGATTTGTGGTGTAAACTTCTTTTCTTTCTTTTATCTTTGTGGACAGTTAATTGTCCTAATACCATATAGTTTGTCCAAGTCTTCTGCTACCTTACTCATATTTTTGTCTGTTGTCCTATCATTCCGTGCAGAGGCCTGTCAAAATCTCCCACTGCGGTCACAGCTTTGTCTATTTCACCTTTCAGTTCTATAAGTATTTGCTTTATGTATTTTAAAGCTATGATAGTATGTCCTTAGAAGTATAAACAGGTATATCTTCCTGATGAACTGATGAAACTTTTATCCGTAATAAGTGACCCTCTTTCTTCTCTAGCAATGCATTTTGACTTAAAGTCTTCTATCTCATGACAAAAACCTATGGGAGTTTTCTTTGGTCAGCATTTACATGGTCTACCTATTCCCACACCATTTGCTTTCAACCTTGCCATATGCTTCTGTTTTAGAAGGGCAGTTGATCTTCATTATTTATAGAGACTATATTTGCAAATTCACCTACTTGCTAAAAGCTATTTGTAACCTCAAAATCAATACTCATGGCATGTTTAGGGTCATTTTTGGACAAGTTCAAAGCTGCTAAACATTTGAGTCACTTCTGTGCACACCCCCAACTGAAGTCTAAGGCGATACTCTCTGCCTTCCTGTTTCAGCTCTCATACAGAGATGGCCAGAGAATGAAGACTGAGAGATGGCAGAGGGCGGTGTAGTGTAGAGTGAGGAGTTTTGTCTCTGGGCCTGTTGGTTGAGGGCTGGATGCCAAGACTGGTACTTGTTAGTGGGTGGGTTCGGGAAAGCTACTTAACATTTCTGAATCTTCTTCTCTCTTTGGCAAAACATAAAATAAATACTATCATTGATGAATTTTTAGGATTTAAAATGATAATCTAAGTGAGACGACATAGGTATAGATATAGATTAGATATGGATAAAATAAGACAGAGCAAGAAATTGAGATGGAGATAGAGATATACATATTCCCTAGGAGCAATGGTTTGGTATTTGCTAATTCAGTGCTCATGATAACTTTGTAGCATGTAACTACTGTGACTGTGACTAATGAAAATTGACTATGTGTAGCTCATAAATACTGTATAGGTAGATTTTGTGGGTTTTGAAAAGAATATGTGTGTTAGAATTAACAATCTTTGTTTTTTGTCTGAAGTATTTAGTCTATTTACATTTAATAAAATTGATAGTATATCATATTTTGTTGTTTTTTAGATGCTCTTTGTTTTCACCTCTTGCCATCTCTGAAGTTGGTATGTATTCACTATTGGCCAGGGTGGTAGCTGTGCTGTAGTTGCCAATGCCATGGACATTAATTTCCATAGAGTGGTTGTTAACAACTTTGAGAAACATGTGACAAAGTGGAGCCCTCTCTTCTAAAATGCTGTTCTGCCCAAGCTCCTAATGGCACAAAGTTTGATATTATGTGGATGAGCACAAACATCTACAACTCTAAGTCAGGAAAAGAAATTAGAAAATGCAGATTCCAAATGGGAAGGAATCTTAGAAACATCTTAACCCATCGATTTCACTTAAAAACATCTTTTTTCTATATGGACAAGAGTGATGTATGATTTTTTTTAAATCTAAAAAACTTATTTCATTATTATAAAACAAAAGTTTCGGGTGTCAAAAAAATATAGTAATGGTTTTAATGCCAGTGTTTTGGTCTTTATTAAAGGTAGTTAAAATAATGATGCTTCTTATGATTAATTCCTTTTAGAGTTTATAAAATACAGTTCCTTGGATGTTGTATACTATCTTACTTTGAAATTTTTATTTTCCTCCTATTCTTTTTTGTTTGTTTTCCTTTCTTGGCTTTGTTTTTGGGTCTTTCTACAAGTTTAGAATTAATACACTATTTTTAATCTTGAGAGGTTACTTTGAAAAAAAACTCATGTATAATTAACTTATCAAAGTAGAAATTAATCAAAACCTTTACCTTTTCCCTAACTAATATAGAAACCTTAGCATTAACTCAAATTATCCACCTCCTGATGTGACTGCTATTACAGTTTCATATTTTTCATTCTAACTTTTTTTCTGAGTCGGAGTCTCACTCTGTCGCCCAGACTGGAGTGCAGTGGCTGCTCCTGGCCACTACAGCCTTGACCTGCTGGGCTCCGGTGATCCTTCTGCCTCAACCTCCCAAGTAGCTGGAACTACAGGCGTGCACTGCCATGTCCGGCTAATTTTTTTTTTATTTATTATAGAGATGAGGTCTCACCAAGTTGCCCAGGCGGGTCTCGAACCCTCAGGCTCAGGCAATTCACTCGCTTCGGCCTCCCAAAAAGCACAGGATTACAGGCTGAGCCACGGAGGCTGGCCGTAAACAACTGGCAGTTGAGGTGCAGCAGGTTAAAGGTTCTAACACGAGTAAATGTTAACTCACTTAGACATTTTTACAGCTATTTTATGTAATTATTCATTTCCATTTACCCATACATATTACACTTTCCTTGTTTTTTAGTTTCTTCTTGCATCTTGGACTTTCCATCTGGGGTCACATTCTTTCTGCCTAAAGAGTTAATTTTTTAGAATTTTCTTCACTAAGGTTCTGCTGGTAACCAATTCTTTCTCTCTCTCTCTCTCTCTCTCTCTCTCTTCTCTCTCTCTCTCTCCACCCCTCCGTCCCTCCCTATCCCCACCCTTCCTCTTCTATTTTGTATAATTTTTATTTTTTATGGCCTTAGGATGCGAGACTGGCAATTATTCTCTTTCAGGCCACTTAAAATATGATTCTATTGGTTTGGTTTCTATTTTGGCTGTCAAGATCACCTGTAAATATATCTATTACTTCTCTAAGAATCATTTGACTGACCGCTTTTAAGTTCATTTGTCTGTTTTTAAATCTTTGACTCAGTCTTTGGGAAATTTCACTACAATGTTCAGATGCAGATTTCTTTTTAATATACTTTGCTTTAAATGTGTTGGACTTCTCAAATCTGAGTAAAAATTATTTCTGGAAAATTCTCAGCCATTATTTCTTTATGTGTTCCTCTGCCTTGTTGTCCCTCTCTCTCTCCTTCTTCTGTACCTCTGAAAAAATGCATTCTAGAACTTCTCAATGTATTCTCTTTACTTATCATCCTCTCTCCTATATTATCCATTTTTTTCTATACTGGTCTCCAGATAACTTATTCTCTAATTTTATTTTGTGCTGATTCCAATCTGTTGCCAAAATGCCCAGTGAGTATTAATTTCTAGTTACTAATGTTTTTAACTTGGCTATTTTTATTGTTTTCTGTTCCTTTCAGTCATTTTTAACTTTGCCACTTATTTTGTTAACCTTTGTAAGCATAGTTGCTTTAAAATATAAAATCTGGCCGGGTGCAGTGGCTCAGCCTGTAATTCCAGCACTTTGAGAAGTTGAGGTGAGAGGATTGCCTGAGCCTGGGGGTTCGAGACAAGCCTAGGCAACTTGGTGAGACCTCATCTCTGCTATAAATCACAAAAACTTGCTGGTCATGGTGGCATGTGTCTGTAGTTCCAGCTACTTGGAAGGCTGAGGTAGAAAGATCGCCTAAGCCCAGCAGGTAGAGGCTGCAGTGGCTGTGAGTATCAGCTGTACTCTAGCCTGTGCAACAAAAAATAAAAAAATAATATATAAAGTCTGTGCAGGTGTATTTCCACTGTATCTTTGTTCTCAAGCATAGATCTTGTTTCCTTGTGTGCCTGGTTATAATTGGTGGTTTATTGTTCCTTGCCCTTGAACAATTATTTATATGGGGTTCCTAGTGACCTAGGAGGGAAGAACCCTCTACTAAGGTGTTCTGTTTTTGCTTTCTCTAGGTGCCCGAGGCACTACCAGTCAGGGTTATCTTATGCCAAGTTCACAGCTTTAAGGATCCTGAGCCCACCCACATGATGCCTTCCCAGAATGCAAGTCCGTAAGAGAGCTGGTCTATAACCACAGTTTCTCAGGACGTCTTCCCTTTTATTTCCTTCCCTCTTGATTTGGTCAAAGTAGAGTTTTCTGAGTTCTACCTTGGTGAATGAGTGTGAGTTTAGATCTGGTTTTTCTTATCTAAAGGTAGAGCCTTTTGTGAACTGATTTCAATGTGAGTGTCCTCTAAGAACTCCTACCTGCGCCCTTGGTTTCTGATCTTCTTTTTCACAGCCACTTTATAGCATCCCAAGTTGTGTGGAAAGGACACAAGATTTTAGAGCTTTTTTAATTCCCCTTCTTATCTCATAACACTGAACCAGCTTCTTCAGCCTGTCAGTGCTTCCACTGAGGTGTGTGTTTTTAGACATTATGCAGTATTTTTCATTATTTTCAGTGGGAGGCTAGATGCAAATAATCTAGTTTGCCATTATTGGAAACCAGAAGGCACATGTGGGATTTTTAAGATAAACATTTCAAAAATGAGAAACAAAAGCAGACTGTCATATGGAAATTTCTGGCCCAGCACACCACATCTTGTAGATACTCCATGTCCACTCCAGAAAAGAAGACATCCTATTTTACAGTGTTATTTTGAGGACTGAATTAGACAACAGGTGAACTTGCTAACTGAAGTACCTACCAGAGATGCTCATGAAAAGTGTATTAAGTCTGAAGTCTCAGCAAAACCTGAGAACTCAATTTTTCCACCCACTGTTATGCTGGAGGCCATCACTACGGGGTTAAAAAGATGACTTGCCACACGGCTGAGCGAATCATGAGCAGACCACCCCCCCTTGGCCTTTGGAGGATTTCAATCAGAAAGGATCAGGGTGGGCATTCTGAGCGCTCCCAGAATGGCAAGCCCAGAGGAAAAGTCAAGCTGAAGTGCTTAGGGGATTAAAATAAATAAAATGCTTCACTAGAGATTAGGATTCAAGTATCAGTTTGATTTAATGATTCCAGAAGGTTAATGCACATCCCAGGCAAGGAGCCAGTTGCCCCCAGCTGGTTTGGAGCCAGCAGGATTACGGTGAGGGGTGATAGTGTCTCTTCCACGATTCGGGCTTATCTAAGAAACCGAAGGAAACCAGGGTGGATGGAGAGCAGTGAGCACAGAGGAACGCGGAGGACAGGAGGTCAGACAGGTGGGCAGAATCCAGATCAGAGAGGGAACTTGGGAGGACACAGAGGGGAATTAAATGCATTCTAGAATTTCTCAATATTTTCTCTTTATTTATCGCCCTCTCTCCTGCATTATCCCCCCCCCCTTTTTTTCCTGTGCTGGTCTCCAGATAACTTATTCTCTATTTTTCTTTTGTGCTGTTTCCAATCTGTTGCCAAAATGCCCAGTGAGTATTAATTTCCAGTTACTATATTTTTAACTTGTAGAAAGATGTATATTTCTACATGCATGTTCCTGGGCCCAGCACAGACCCTGGTCCAGAAGGAGTCTTGGGGAAGGCCTGAGGCACAGACCTATCTGTGGGACAATCACACACAAGAAAGCCTTGGGCCAGGTTGACATCTGTGTTGCAGGTGGGATGGAGGTGCTGCCCTGGCAGACGAACAATTATTTCAGATGCAGTTGATGGGGCAGGTGAGCTCTCTCGGTTTGATTGCAGGTGTAATGAGAAACTGTTGAAATATTTTAAGCAACAAATGCATATTTGTAGCCGCTTTATTTAGGATAACAACGATAGCCACCAAAAAAAAACAAGCAAGACAAATCAAATGTTCATCAACAGGTGCCTGGATAAACAAACCATGGTGCAATTAATACCATTCAGCAGTAGAGAGCAATGAGCTGTTGATATCCGCAGTCACATGGCTGAATCTCAGAAACACGGTGCTGAGTGAAAGAAGCCAGGCTTGGAGGAGCACATACTGTGTGACTCTGAGAGGAAGATAATCCATGCTGACATAAACCAGATCAGTGGTTGCCTGGGGCTGGAGTGGGAGGGGGACTTTCTGGGGGATGGAAATGCTCTGTAGCTTAATTATGGGGACGAATGCACGGGTATACATATTTGTCAAAACTCATCAATTTGTACACTTCAAAATGCGTGCATTTTATTTTGTATAACTCATACCTTAGTAAAGTCCATTTTAAAAAATCACCAGCAGATAAAATATGAATTATGTCAACCATAATTCTGAACCAGAGCGAGAATTCGGGGTTAAGGAGAAAATGAGGGCACAGATATTCAAGTCACAGGGCCCTTCGAGGATTAAAGTCGAATTCCAATTGCATGCTGAGCGTCTAAAGCAAAAAGGGAAATAAACATTCTCATGTGTTTCTCACTACCTTTAGAATAACAATGTCCAAGAGCATTCTGAGAGATGGGTGTCCTGGATCCTCACCTAAACATGGGATGCCATGCTTTAGCACAGTGATAAACACCCCCTTTAAGGTGACCATCAGGACCAAGCAGAGCTAATCCTTAAACCCAGGACCGTGAGACACCCCAGTCCCTCTCTTTCACCCTGTTCCGTGGATTGGACATGGAGTGACGGAAACAAGTTCCAGCGCTAACAGACAGGTTCAGTAAGACTGCCATCCTCCTCAGGGGTCACCGTGCTTTAGGTTGAATAGGAGATACCACCACCAGCATCAGCATCAAGTGAGCTGACTGAGGATGTCCCCTTCCTAACCAGGTTTCTCCAATTCCACACTCTTGAAATTTTGGACCAGAAGAGTCTCTGCGAAGTGGCATTTCTCTTCATATTGTGGTAAGTGTATCAACATCCCTGGCCTCTACCTATCAGATGCCATTAACGACCCTAAACTCATTTGTGAGAACCAAATATATTTCCAGACATTGTCAAATGTCCCTGGGGGAAAGGGGAATTTTCCCTGGTTAACAACCACCGCCCCAAACCCTTCCCTGGCTTCCCATCACCACACAGACTACAGGATGCAGTCCAGTCTGTGCTCTTTAGCGTGACCCAGAAGTCCTGAGCAATCTGTCCACCCAGCCTGGTCCCCCATATGCACCACTCTCTTCCTCACGTCACTTACTGCGACAATAACAATCCACCAACCAATTGCTCACTCTCCAAACACCGTCCTCTTTCCTGCTCCATGCCCTTGTTCGCCCTGTGTCTTTCTCCTAGTGTAGCCTGTCTTCTTGCCACTCTCTTTCCCCAGCTAACTTCTACTTTAATGCTCAACACAAGAATTACTTCTTTTGATGGTTGCTTTTTATTATAAGTCTTTTGGCACCATTTGATGTTCTAACCATGAGCAAGTTATCTTTTTGGTTTGGACAACAGTCAAAGTTGCTTTTTATTTCTTTCTCTCTCTTTTTTTTTTTGGAATTGGGGTCTTACTCTGTCGCCTAGGCTAGAATGCAATAGCACAATCACAGCTCACCATAGCCTTGACTTCCTGGACTCAGGTGATCCTTCTGTCTCAGCCCCCCGAGTAGCTGGGACTACAGGTGCACACCACCATGCCTGGCTAATTTTAAAAAAATTTTTTGTAGAGACGAGGCTTTGCTATGGTGCCTAGGCTGGTCTCAAACTCCTGGGCTCAAGTAATCCTCCCACCTTGGCCTCCAAAGTGCTGGGATTAAAAACACCTGACCAAACGTTGTTTTTCTTTCTTCTTCTTCTTTTTTTTTTTTTTTTTTTGAGTTGGTGTCTCACTCCGTCGGTTGCCCAGGCTGGAGTGCAGTGGCACGCTCACAGTCACCACAGCCTCAACCTGCTGGGCTCAGGCAATCCTTCCGCCTCAGCCTTCAAAAGTAGCTGGTACTACAGGCGTGAGCCACAAGGCCTGGCTAATTTTTCTTGATTTATTGTAGAGACAAGGTCTCACCAACTTGTCCAGGCTGGTCTCAGACCCATGGGCTCAGGCAGTCCTCTCACCTCAGCCTCCCAAAGTACTGCTAGGATTATAGAGGTGAGTCACCATTCCTGGCCAAAAGTTGCTTTTCTTTAAAGTTTTGGATTGCCTCCATGCTGGGCCAATTGTCCTCTGGGCATTTTCCCTTTTATTGCACTTGTTCTGCTGACTGTTTACCTGTGGGCCTCCATTAGTCAGTGAGCTTTTCAGGATGAGGGGACTGGACATCATTTTCCATTTGCACTGGGACCAGCACAGACCCTGGCCCAGAAAGTCTCAGGGAAAGCCTGAGGCACAGACCTATCTGTGGGACAATCACACACAAGAAAACCTTGGGCTAGACTGACACCTGTTTTTCAGGTGGGTTGGAGGCACTCCCCTGGCAAATGAACACTTCGCCCAGATGCAGAGGGTGGATTTATTGGGTTCTTCCTTCCCTGTTCTCAGGGAACATTGGATAACTTCACTTGGGCAAAGGGCACAGAGAATTTGACTAGTAAATCATGTTAAAGTCAGAATAAGTCACCAATAAAAAATAGGTTGGAATGAAGAGGAGATTCATTTTTTCACTGCAGCATACACAGCTAATGGATTCTGACTTCCACTTCCTGGACATCGTGGAAAGCGTGCCCTTAGCTAAGGGAGGTGGACGGGGACACACAGAGCAAAGGTCAGCCGGGGCTGCACTTGACAGAGAGTGAGCTGGAGGGTCAGGGGGATGCCCTCCACCACCCTGAGAAAATACTTTGGAAGCCCTGGGGGCTTTGAACCTTCTTACTGGCGACCCAGGGCACCACTGAGGACACAAGAGGGGAAAGATCAACAGATCAATGCAGAGCTGCCCGAGCCTTACCATGAGAGGCACAGCTAAACCCCTGGGCTGACTCTGCTGTGGGCTCATGTTTTGCTATGTTGCTACTGTGTGACCCCCTTGTCCTATTATCTTCCTTCCCTACCTCATCTGGACAGCTGCTAGAATATTGCTCCCTGTATTTGGTATTTTGATTGGCCAAAAATATTTTCAGCTTTCAAAGTCCAAGTACTCAATGCTGGGGCTACATTTACCTATAGACCAGGGTCAGCCGAGCTGTCCCAAATCCACAGGCCCTATTGGCATTTGGGGAGGGACAAGATTTTGTTGCGAGAGACTGTCCTACACCTTAAAATGTTCAGTCCTTCTGGCCTCTGGTCACTAAAAGCTAACAATACCTCTCCCCCCAAGTCATTGTGACAATCCAAAATGCCCCCCCCACTATACATCTGTCTTCTGGCAGCTGAACACGCTAAACTAGGGCCCCTTGTGTTACTGTCTTGGGGAAGGATCATTACAGCTTAGCATGGGAGAACGAAAAGGTTCTGTATTTGGTATTTTGGGTTATAGAAAATCTTTTAAGCTTTCAAAGTCCAAGCACTTAATGCTAGGGTTACATTTATCTGTAGACCAGGGTCAGCTGAGCAGTCCCAAAGGGACAGGCCATATCTGGCCCATTGTCTGTTTTTGTAAATAAAGTTTTATAGGCACAGGGTCATGTACATTTATCTATGTGTTTTCTGTGGCTGCCTTTATGCTATCATGGCAGGGTTGAGTAGCCACAATAGGGACCAGATGGCCTTCAGAGCTGGAAACGTTTGCTCTCTGTTCTTTTGAGGAAAACATTTGACAACTCCTGTTATAGACAATAGTTTTGAAAAAGTATGTGACAGGCCAGACCTTTTTTCATGTTCCCAGTGTAGGTAAGGATTCTCCCAGTCAGGAAGGAGGGATTGAGACTTGGGGAAAGCAGGAAAACCAAGGTGTCGTATGTCCTGGAGAAGGAGCTCTACTCTGTGTCTCCGTCTCCCAATCCATGTGTGGACCATGGGAGGCAGGGAGGTGACAGACCCTAACAGTGACAGAGAGTCAACAACAGAGGGAAATTGAATCTTATTTCTTGGGTGAAACCTGGGGTACTGCAGGCCTCAGAGAGTTCTCAGTTGGCCAACGTTTCACGGGGTTGGGATTATACTATCGATTAGACATGGCCTCAGGATGTATCCAGGTAAATGGATCTGAACCAATCTCATAGAGCTCCCACCTGCCCTGGTGTGATGTGGCCAGCAGTTGAATGATTTCCTATATCTGAGAGTAGCATGAAGACAGGGTGGCCCTTAGGAATTCTCCAAGATTCCTGCAGCCTTAGAGGTGTAAGACAGGAGCGCTGGCCAGGCCTGGTGAGGATCATGGTCAAGATGAGGAGGGTAGGGAACTGATGGTTTCTGACACTAGAAACCAGATGGGAATGTGGACACCTCAATGAGTGTACCCACTTGGGTAGAGGGAAGTATTAAAGAACCGGACTTCCCCTTCCATGATGACTTGCACCAGGGAAGAACTATTCCCTACCCCAGCGTAGATGTGATCCAGAGATGAGGGTGTAGACCTGTACCGATTTTACTGATTGAGTTTTAGTTTCCACCTTCTGGTGGAACAAATACACAAAGCAAAATTAAGCTAACAATCAATTTATTTTACTACCATTTGTAGATTAAAAGTCATACCTGCAAAAACTCATTACCCACAATTCCTTTGCTTTCCCCTGTGCTAGGTATTATACAGTGTGTGGAGGGTCTAAAAAATGAGAAACAGGAGGCCAGGCGGGGTGGCTCATGCCTATAATCCAGCACTTTGGGAGGCCGAGGTGAGAGGATTGTCTGAGCCCATGGGTTTGAGACCAGCCTGGACAACTTGGCAAGACCTCATCTCTACAATAAAAAGAAAAAAAATTAGCTGGCTGTGGTGGTGCATGCCTGTAGTTCCAGTTACTTAGAAGGCTGAAGCAGAAGGATTACCTGAGCCCAGCAGGTTGAGGTGGTGGTGGTGGTGAGTGTGCCACTGCGCTCCAGCCTGGGTGATGAGTGAGACTCCAACTCAAAAAAGAAAGAAAGGAAGGAAGGAAGGAAAGAAGGAAGGAAGGAAGGAAGGAAGGAAGGAAGGAAGGAAGGAAGGAAGAGAGAGGGAAAGCCCCTGCCCTCCAAGAGTTCTCAAGGTAGATTAAAAGTCATACCTGCAAAAACTCATTGGAGGGGGCCAAATCTTATCAAAACTCTATGCAAAGCAACAACATGCTCACGTACATTGCTACATGAGGCTGTCCATTTTGTTGGAGGAGGGAGGGTGAGAGATGAAACTGAAAGGATATATGAGGCAGGGCTTCAGATGTCAGGGAGCCTCTGGAAGGCATTAAAAAGTTATGTATACATGCTCTTGTTTTAGACAGGGTCTTCTAGAGCACATGGAGGCTGGGCTGTGGGCAGAAAGACCAGTGAATACACCGGAATAACGGTCCTATGAAGATGGAAAGGTCAGATCAAGGACAGGGCAGTGGGGATATAGAGGAGGGGCTGACATAAAAAAGATGGATACAAAGTTGGGAGAATGGCGCCTGCTAGCTTTGAATGCTGCCTCCAAAATATCATTTATGAGGCAATTTCATACTGTGTTCCTCATCACAAGGCTCAGGAAAAGCAGCACATGAGAGTGTGCTTTTGCACAACCATAATAAGCTATGGTTGAATCAGTAGAAGTAGAAGCTCATCTTTGCCCAGCACTTCACAGTTTACAAAGAACTTTTCCAAGAATGATCTGTGAGTTAGGGGTCGCACATCTCCCCATGGGGAGATGACGAAAATAAGAAATGTTGAGTCTGAGTGACAGTGCACTGATCTGGTGAGAATTGTTCCCCTTTTGAAGCCGTCCGCCTTTACTCTTCCTTGGTCTTTTAATCAGGCCTCTCCCTTGCCAAGCTGAAGATTTTATTAACATTCATAGTAAGAGAAAGAGGGGGGAAAAGGAAAAGACAAAAGCAGGAATTACTTCTCTTCTGCCTATTGAACTTGGTGATAACCTCCATTCTTCCCTGGGCCCACCTTCTGAAAGAGGCAGAAGGTCTGAGAAGGCGGCAACATAGACTCTGAAAAACTTGAGTTTGAACTCTGTTTCCACCACATACATTTACATCTCTGATCTTAGGAAAATAGGTTAGCCTCTTGGCACCTCAGTTTCCTCACCCATCAAATTAAGGATCAGGTTAGGTTTGTTGTGAGAATTAAATGCTATGAAGCATGCAAAATGCTAGACACATGACAGGTGGTTTCTGTGCTTTGGATATTTGATTCTCCAGACCTCAGGTTGAAATTTGATCCCCACTGTGGGAGGTGGGACCTAATGGAAGATGTTTGGGTCATGGGGGTGGATTCCTTATGAATAGATGAATGCCCTCCCTCAGGGATGAGTGAGTTCTCCCTCACTCTTTTAGTTCCTGCGAGAGCTGATTGTTAAAAAGAGCCTGGTAGCTCCGTGTCTCTCTTGCTTCTCTCTGGCCATGTGAGCTTTGCACACACTGGTTCACCTTCACCTTTTGCATGAGTGGAAGCAGCCTGAGGCTCTCACCAGATGCAGACGCCCAATTTTGGACTTTACACCCATCAGAATCATGAGCCAAATAAACCTTTTTTCTTTACAAATTACCCAGCCTCATGCATTCCTTTAGAGCAACCCAAAATGAACTAAGACAGCACTCCACAAATATTAGGTGTAATTATGAATTTTGAATTCTGTCAACAGCTCACTCCTAGCCTGGGGGAAAGAAGCTGCCTCGATCCACCCTGGTCCTTGGCACTGAGAACCGGTCTCAGAACTAGTGGACGCTATGTGAATGAGTGAATGGGTGATGGGTGAGTGGTCCCACCTCTGGGGGAACTTCTCCAATACTCTCCTGCCTCCCCACTTCTGGAAATGGTTTCCTCTCTCAGACAGACCTTGACCCTCAGCATTTGGTCCTGTGGCCTGACCCTTCCTGACCACTGACTTTTGCCTGGTTCAAGGCCAAATTGTCCAGTTCCCAGTCTCTGATTTTGGTTCCTGCCCCACTCACACCCTGGCCTTCATTCTCTGCTAAACGTCGGTTGTCTGTCTGATCTTGAACGGTCTATTTTCCCTCTTCATGCTATTGTTTCTTTCACTGTAAAATGGGAACGATGACAGAACTTTCGAAGTATGATACATTAGAGCAGTGGCTTCAGTCGTGGGTGATTTTGCCTCCCAGGGGATATTTAATAAGATCTGGATATATTTGGGGGTGTTACAGCTGAAGAGAAGTTGCAGCTCCTAGCATCTAGTGGGGAGAGGCCAGAAGTCCTGAAAAGTATTTTACAACGCACAACAAAGAATGATCTGGTTCAAATTGTTGAGAGTGTCTCGATTGGTAAGACCATAGTTAAGGGACTGCTGTGATGGTTAAATGCTACACTACATAGTAAGAACGCCCAAATCTTAGCTACTGCTATCTCTTATATTCTTGCCTATAAAATGAGTCTTATTTTTTTCATTGCTTTAACAAATATTTAACAAGCACCTGCCATATGCAAGGCGGTTCGGGGCACAACAGTGACCAAGTAGACAAGATTCTTGCTCTGATAGGGCCTCCCTCTTGGTGGGAAAGTGGGATAGACAAAGTAAAACATGAATAAACAAACAAGGGAAGCCAAATGTAAATACAAGGGAGGACCCTCAAAATGGAATTATCTTTTGGAGGCAGACCCTTTGTAATACAGGCTTCTCCAACTAAGTAATTGTTCTAGGAACTCATCAGCATCAGTGTACGGGTTAATGTTGCTGGGAGAAGCTGTGTTGTGGAAAAAAATCCTAAGTTGTAGCAAGGTGACTGGTTCTTCCACCATGACAACACACCTGCCCAGACTGTACCAAGTGTTCAACAGTTTTTGATCGAAAAATGGCACAACCCCTGTGCCCCAGCCTCCCTATTCACCCAATCTCGCCCAGAGCAACTATTTTTTTTTTTGAGTTGGAATCTCACTCTGTCGCCCAGACTGGAGTGCAGTGGCACGCTCCCGGCCACCGCAGCCTCGACCTGCTGGACTTCGGCGATCCTTCCACCTCAGCCTTCCAAGTAGCCAGAACTACAGGTGTACACTACCATATCTGGCTAATTTTTGATTTATTGTAGAGATGAGTTCTCGCCAATTTGCCTGGGTGGGTCTCAAACCCGTGGGCTCAGGCAATCAACTCACCTCGGCCTCCCAAAGTGCTGGGATTACAGGCTGAGCCACCGAGTGTGGCCTGGAGAAACTATTTTTTCTTTCCTCTGGATGAAAAAAGTCCTCAAAGGGAAACATTTTGTCGATATGAAAGAGGTGAAGCAAAAAACAGCAGAAGCACTAAAAGACATCCAAATTGATGAGTTCAAAAACTGTCTTGAACAGTGGAAAAAGCATTCCACTAGGTATATTCCATCAAATGGAGAGTGTTGTGAAGGAGGCTGAAGTTTAAACATGCAAGAATAAATGCACAATTTAAAAAATAATTTATGTATTTATCATAGATTTGTGAGGTAAAGTGAGGATTTACTACATAAGTAGGCTGCATGCAGGTGACGTTTGGGATTCTAGGTGGCTCTCACTCACCCTGGTAGTGGACCAGGTATCCTTTGTGTTGTCACGTGCCTCTCACCCTTTTCATCCCTCCCTGCCTTAGCAGTGCCCAGGGACTGTCGATCCCACCCTTGTGCTAATGTGACTAATGTTCAGGGCCCACTGAGGAGTGAGAACATGCAGTTTTCAGTTTTTGTTTCTGTGACAGTTCATTTAGTATGATGGTCTCCAGTTGCATCCACGTTTCTGCAAAGGCCATGATTTTATTCTTTATGGCTGCGTAATACTCCCTCATGTATATGTACCACATCTTTCTTATCCAGTCCACTTTTGATGGGCAGCAGCGTTGGGTCCATGTTTTTGCTATTGTGAATTGTGTAGCTATAAACATGGGTGCAAAGGTGGGTTTTTTTGGTAGAGCAGTTTATGATCCTTCAGGTGCGTATATCCAGGTGAAGGACTGCTGGATTGTATAGAAGATCAATTTTTACTTCTTTGGGAAATTGCCATGCTACTTTCCATAGGAGTTGAACTAGCTTACGTTCCCACCTACGGTATAGAAGCATTCTCTTTTCTCTGCAGTTGTGCCAGCACCTGTTGTTTTTTGACTTATTAATGACAGCCATCCTTACTAGAGTTAGGTGGTACCTCGCTGTAGTTTTGATTTGCATTTCTCTGATGGTTGTAGATCTTGTAGATCTTGGATATTGGGACTTTGTCAGATGTATAATTTGCAAATATTTTTTTCCTATTCTGTGGGTTGTCTCTTTACTCCCTTGATGGTTGCATTTGTTGTGCAAAAGCTTTTCAGTTTAATGAGGTCTCACCTATTTAGCTTTCATAGCATTCATTTTTAGGACATGAATTCATTGTCTACTCTGATGTCCACAAGAGTGTTTCCTGCATTTTCTTCTAGGATTCTTATAGTTTGAGGTTTTATGTTTAGGTCCTTGATGCATTTTGAGTTGATTTTTGTATATGGCGCTAAGCAGTGGGGTCCAGTTTCACTCTTCTGAAACTGACATGTGGTTAGCAAGTTTTTCCAGCACCATTTGCCAAAATGTGGTCTTCTTTCCACAATGGTTGTTTTCAGTGACTTTGTTGAAGATAAGTTGGTTTAGAGACTGAGTTTTTACTTCCAGAATCTGTCCTATCTCATTGGTCTATGTGCCTATTCCTGTGAGTTACTGTAGCCTTATAATAAAGCTTAAAGTCTGGAAGTGTAATACCTCCCATTTTGTTTCTTTTGCTGAGGATTGTCAGGGCTGGCTCAACATTAGCAAGACCACAAACATAATTCAGCACATAATAGATGTAAAACCAAGAACCATGCTATTATCTCATTAGATGCAGAAAAAGCATTTGACAAAATCCAGCATTCCTTCTTGATAAAAATGCTCAAATATCGAGGCAGAGATGGAACATTCCTCAAAACAATAAGAGCCACCTATGATAAGCCCACAGCCATCATTTTGCTCAATGGGCAAGAGCTGGAAGCATTCCCTGAAGAACTGGAACAAGACAAAGATGCCCACTCTCACCCCTCCTAGTCAGCATAATGCTAGAAGTCCTAGCCAGAGCAATCAGGCAAGAGAAATAAATCAGGGGTATCCAAACAGGAAAAGAGAAAGAAAAACTATCCCTCTTTGTGGACGATGAGATTCTATACCTAGAAAACCCGATGGAGTCTGTCAAAAGCCTCATTGTACTGATAAATGACTTTGGTAAGGTCTCAGGTTACAAAATCAATGTGCAAAAACAGTTGCATTTCTATACAACAGCAATAGGCAGGCAGAGAACCAAATAAAAAAACTCAATCCCATTCACAATAGCCACACACACACACACACACACACACACACACACACACACACACACAATGAAATACCTTGACATCTACCAAACCAGAGAGATGTAAGACCTTTACAACAAGAACTGCAAAATGTTGCTCAAAGAAATCAAGGATGACACAAACAAGTGGAAAAACATCCCATGTTCATGGATTGAAAGAATCAATACTATCAAGATGTCCAATCTTCCTACCCAAGGCAATAAAAAAATTCAATACAATATCCATCAAATTGCCATCATTTTTCATAGGCCTGGAGACAATACAGAAATTCATATGAAAACAAACAAAGAATAAATATACAATTTTGTATAAATAAATTCTGATTTTTGGAGAATCCCCCCTTGTATAAGTTTCTGAAGATATGATGGTGCCCACAAGATTACTTTAAAGACAAGACCTTTCCAATGCAGGGACACTCATAGTAAGACTGAATGTCAGGAAGTGACAGCGCTGCAAAAACAAGGGGCAAGACCCTCCCAAGCAGAAAGGCCAACTGGGCAGGAACCATGAAAGAGTAGTATTGTGGAAGTGTGTGAAGAACAGAAAGGGGGTCAGCGTGACAGGCATGGTGGACCCAGGGGAGCTGATCTTGTGTGGTTAGAGAGAAAGAGTGGCAGAAAACATAGACCCTGGCATAGCAGTAGCGAGTTTGTGTTTTACTTTAAGGGTAATGGAAAATTAATGGTAATTGGAGAGTTGTATGTAGGAGAGTGAACTAATTCCATTTACTCTTTCTTCTTGTTGCTGGGTGGTGAATGGTTTCAGGAAGGCAAAAGTAAAAACAGGAAAACTAAGGAGACTAAGGAATTGTCCAAGCATGAGATGAAGCTCAGATTAGGAGGGTGGCAGGGGATATGGAGGGAACTGACTTACTGGGGTTGTGTTTTGGAGATAGGGTTGATGGGACCTGCTGATGGATTAAATATGGAGGATGCACAAAGTGGAATCAAGTTTAACACCTTATTTTTTTTTTTTGACAAAACTATTTTTTTAGTTGATACAAAATGATTGTATATATTTAGAGGATACATGTGATATTTTGACATGTGCATACAATGTGTAATGATCAAAGCAGGGTAATCAGAACATCCATCACCTCAGATTTTTATCATTTCTTTGTTTTGAGAACGTTCCAAGTCTTCTCTTATAGCTATTTTGACACACACAGTGAATTATTGATGACAATAGTCACCATGTGGTGCTCTCAAACACTAGAAATGATTCCTTCTATATAATTGTATTTTGTACCCATTAATCACCCTCTTATCATTCCCCAACCCACCCACTTTCCAGCCTCTGTAACCACCATTCTACCCTCTGCCTCCATGAAATCAACTTTTTTTTAGCTACTCATATGAATGAGAACATGTGACATTTGTCTTTCTGTGCTTGACTTACTTCACTTAACATAATGTCCTCCAAGTTCATCCACATTGCTACAAATGACAGGATTTTATTCTTTATTATGGCTGAACAATATTCCATTGTGCATATATACCACATGCTCTCTGTTCATTGAATACCTTGTTTTTTGGTGTGAGCAGTTAGGTGTATAATGAGACCTAAAATGTTGATGGAGAAAGGCTGGGGTTGAAGGTGGCTGGTGCAATGTGAGGTTGTGTTCAATTTAAGTTTCCCATTGGACATTATTGTGGGCTGGAATTCTAGGGAGAGCCAGGCCTGGAACTAGCGATCGCAGGATTCTTGGTACCAAGTGGCTTTTAGAGGTATGGAGATGACTGAGGTAACTAGGGAGCACGTGGCCCTGGTGGCTGGGTCCAGAAGAGAGCCCCGAGGTACTGCTCAGAATCTTCAGAGGCCTGGAAAGGGGAGAAACAGCCAGCCAAGAGATTGCGAAGGGGCAGACTGGGAGACAGGAAGACAACAGGAGAATCAAGAGTGAGTGATGAGTATGCTCATGGAGTGTCAGGATGTGGGGAAGAGAAAACAACTGAAAATTACTTTGTCACTCACAGTTATCATAGTTTCAAATCACACAAGAATAAGAGCCGGGGCCCAGACTTCAAACCCAATCCTGAAGCCAATGTGCCCAACTAGAGGAAGTTCAAGGGGACCGGCACCCCTAGTACATTCCCACCTGTGATCCTCCTGCAAGGTAGATAAAATCATAATCCCATTTTGCAGATGGGTACGATGAGGTCCAGAGAGATGAAGCAACCCACCTCATCTCTAAATGTTACACTTTCTTAGGGCTTGGTCTTGGATTCTTTTTTGCTTTGCACATAATTGCCCTAAATGATCTTACTCAGTTCCAAGACTTAAAATAGCATGTTAAGCTGATAACTCCCAAAGTTAGATCTTTAAACTGAATCTCTCCCCTGAGTTGTTGACTATTTCCTACTGCATATTCACTGTCTGTCTATCAGGATGTCCCCAAACAAAATTTCAGAGCTCCTCCCCCAGCACACACCTTTCCTTCTAACCTGTTTTTCCTCTCAGTCTTCTTCCTTTTAAGAAATAGCACCAAATTTTCCCAGTCGTGTCATTTTAGACATCTTCTCTTTAGCCCCAGAGTTCATCCATCTTTGAGACCTACTTCCTCTGCATTCCGAATTTCTTTTGAATACACTCACATCTCTCCATCTTTACTGGCATTCTTTTCTCCTGGGGGACCACAGGAGCCTCTTAAGTGGCCTCTGAGATTTCACTCTCATTTCCCTCAGATCTACCAGCAGCCAGAGGGATCTTTTTTTTTTGAGTTGGAGTCTCACTCGGTCGCCCAGACTGGAGTGCACTGGCCACTCCCAGCCACCGCAGCCTCCACCTGCTGGGCTCCGGCGATCCTTCCACCTCAGCCTTCCAAGTAGCCAGAATTACAGGCATGCTCTACCATGCCCGGCTGATTTTTTGATTTATTGTAGAGATGAGGTCTTGCTGCCCAGGTGGGTCTCGAACCCGCGGGCTCAGGCAATCCACTCACCTCAGCCTCCCAAAGGTGGGGGATTACAGGCTGAGCCACCGAGCCCAGCTCAGAGGGATCTTTAAAAAGACAAAGTAAAATGGATCATGTCACTCCTCTGCCTAAAAATCCTTCAATTTGTTAAGCCAAAATTCCAAGTCCTTTGATGGCTCACCCGGCCCACATCCTGCCTTGTCCTGCGAGCCTGCCACCTTCATCTTGTGCAACTGCCCATTCCCTTCCTGGCACTCCCCGCTGGGTGCCTGCTTTCATTTCTTGGCTGTGTCAAGCTCTTCTTGTCTCTAGACCCATGCTCACGGATGCCTCCGGCCTGCTCTTCCTGTGGCTGGCTCCACATCCTTTGGTCTTCCTTCAAGCCTCTTAAAAGAAGCATTTCCTCCCCATCCTCCTCCAAGAACGGTCCCCTTTCTGCTAATTTATCTCACACCCTCATTATTTTCTGTGCTGGCACCGTCATATCATTCCGCCTTATAATTATACATTTGTTTCTTTCCAGCCTTCATTATGACCAACCCTCCCTCCCCTCAACGACTAGACCATAAGCACCACGACAACGGGGATTCTCTGTTTTCCAGAGTCATTCTTGGCCCCTTGCCTTGTGGCCAGCATGCAGTAGGTGCTCAATGAGTTACCGAATGTTGGATGAAGGCCATGGAGCCAGTAAGTGGTAAAGCTGAGATGAGGATGATTAGGACATCTACATGACTTCTTGAGCCATTGTTCCATTCTGACTCACCCTCGGTAGCTGCCTTGAAAAGAAATACTCTAGAATTTATTTTAAAAAACCCCTTTGAGCCTGTGTAGCCTGCCATGGGGCAAGAATTTCCTCCCAGCATTGCCTGTCTGTTCAGGCCCCTCACAGAAGGCCTGTGTTTGGGGTTCTGAGCTCTGAAATGCCTTCTGGCATTTTCTGCTCAGTGAGTCCATCCATTCCCATTTGCTTCAGAGGCACGGAAGATGTACACTGCAAAAGGCCTTGTTGCAGATTGCTGGGGGAGGGCATGTTCCTGGCCAGGGTTTCCTCTGTCTCTGAGAGGGGCAGAGGGTGAGCTCCAAAGGGGCTGCTTCTGCTACACAGTTTGGCGTTGTTCTAGCTGGCGGAGGATGGCAGAATAGGGGAGCTGGCAGCTGCCAGGCCTGGCTTTGGGGACAGCAGGATTGGATGGGTTGGGGAAAGCCTGGGCTCCAGGGCAGAGAACACAGAGCTGGAATGCAGACCCAGCATCCATGAAGCTTATGGTCTAGCAGTAGGAACTGTGAGCTGTGGTCTTTGTTAGCCAGATGTGATGTCCACTTTCTGGAGATGTGTCCATGTATAACTGGTGGTCCTGGAGAATCAGGTGACCCCATGAGACTGGCAATACTTAAATGGGTACCACAGTTCCTGATGACAACCTGGAAAGAGGAAGGAGAGACCTGAGATGTCAGAAAAATCTTGAGTTTTGAAATCAGAAGTGCTTAGGTCAGAGTCTTGATTCCTCCTCATACCAGATGTATGAGATTACACAAGTCAAGTCATCTATCTGAGCGTTGGTTTTCCATGACTGTACAATGGAGAGATGCACCCTGACACCAGAGAATGTGATACTGATTGGAGACGATGCATGGAAAGCAAGTCCCCAGAGTAGTCTGGCTCTTAAAAGGCTCTCAGTTAGTGGCAGCTACATAAATATAGCAGGGTTGTGGTCCAACACTCAAGAGGAAATGGTGATGGTGACCAGAGCCAGGTCCCTGGAGACAACAAGGTGGTGGGAGGAAAGGAGTTTTTCTAGGATCACCTTGGGTTTGCCAGGTCCCAGACTCAGCAGTATTATCTTGGTTGAAAAGGAGGAGGCACCTTTCGTGCCTCAGAAGTGCAGCTGAGTCCCTAGCCTGTTCCCTTCTCTGGATTTTACCAGATGGTGTTGGGGGTGGGATGGCCAGGAAAGACGCTGACACAGGCCTGGGTCTGCAGTGGGGGTGGGGGCGCAGGATGAGCTGTAGGCGTAAGTGTTAAGGGTTCACATTGGGAGGACTCTACTTATTTTTAAATTGTTTATTCTGTCAATACTTTTTCAGGTAGCCACTTTTGTATGTTGAGTCCCTTATTTAAAGCTGCTTTAGGGTGTTCACTCTCATTTATTCTTTCGTGTTTACATGTATTTAGAAAAATTTACTATGCATCTACTCTGTGGTGGGCCTGTGGCAGAGGCTGGAAACACAGGGGTGCATGAGGCACAGCCCTGGCCCTTGTGGAGCACATGGTCTGGTGGGGGAGCAGGTGGGTGTGAGAGGGAAACTCTAGGGTGATGACCAAGGGCACACTCCTCAGAGACAACGTCTTGGATGGCTTAACCACCTCTGTCAAGTACAGTCATGTGACCTGAACTGTCATCTCATCTCACTGGCCTCCGTTTCCTCATGGATTTGGTGTGAACATTGAATAGAAAGTGTTTAGGCAACGTCCAAGCAATATCAAGTGCTCAGTAAACGTAAGAAATGGTGATGGTGATGATGGTGTTGATGATGGTGGCAGTGGTGACCATGATAATGATGAGCCAAGGAAGCCAAAATAGAAAACTCCAGGAACGAGGCAGTTAGGGAAGGCATTAGTCTTACCTTTCTTGGTTAGGGAGTCACCCAGTAGACAGGGTGGGCAGGTGCAGTCTTGACAAAGAGAACAGCACGCGCAAAGGTGTGGAGGCATGATGTGGTTATACTGACCAGTTAGGGAAAGACATCTAACTCAACCGTGGCTTTCTTTCACTGCACAAAGAGAGGATCTAGTTTTAAATGAAGACCTTCCCAGTTGAACTCCACTCGCTGAGTCTCCCTTCAAGGGACACATTTCTGAGAGATTTGCTCCCACATAGCTTAATGCTCACCTTCTGTCCTTGTCTTGGACTGGGAAGTTGGACCTGCTTGCTGCAAATATTTATGTTGGAGTATTTGGAGTCTGCACAACATTTGCAGATATTTTCATAATCTCTTTCACGGTTTATACAACGTGCCACCTGCCTCTGTCTCCTGAAAAGGAAAGACAGATTCTAAAGAAAATGGGATGAAATGAGGGAAGGGAAATCACAGAGGCTATTCATCTGGCAAAGGCTTGTTGCTGAGATAATAGAAATCGAGGCCATGCTGAACTGAGGCGTAAGTTCTAGGATAAGATAGTTTTCCATATGTGACCCTCTCAGCAGTCTCCTGATCACTTTCACACTTGTGACCTTTCAATAAGCCTCACCAAAATCCAGTCAGGAGTGACAGTTTTTCTCATCTTACAAATGAGGAAACAAAAGCCCAGAGAGGCTGTAGGACCTCCTCAAATACACACAGCCAATACACAGCCAAGAGGTAAACGGCAGAATCATCTCCAAAGGTGAGGAAAAGACAGTCTCGCACAAATTTAGATTTAAAGACTCACAGTTGCAAAGATCTAGAACAACCTAAATGTCCATCAACTGACTGGTGGATAATGAAAATGTGGTGTCTATATACCAGGGAATACTACTCAGCCATAGGAAACTTGAATGGAATTAGAGATCATTATCTTTTTTAATTTTAATTTTTATTTTAAAGATGTGGGGTACAATTCAGGGTGAGGTATACAAATGTCCATTATGCAAGTATCCTTGTTGATAAGGTATGACCCTCTCTTCCCTGGCAGTTTCCCACTACTACCAATCCCTTTCTTATAGTATTATGATAATTGTTCAAGCTCCACTTATGAGTGAGAACATATGGTACTCTGTTCTTTGTTTCTGTGATAGATCACTGAGTATGAGAAACTCTAAATCCTCCAAGTTGCGACAGTATGTTTGTCCTTCTTTATGGCTGCATAATATTCCATTGCATACAAGTATCACTTTTTTTTATCCAGTCCAGCTTCAATGGACAGCATAGTTGGTTCCATGTGTTTGCTATTGTGAGTAGAGCCGCAACAAACATGCGCGTGCAGGTATCTTTTTGGTAGAATGACTTGAGTTCCTCTGCATATATTCCCAATGGGGAATTGCTGGATTATATGGAAGGTCAATTTCTAGTTCTTTCAGAAATTGCCACATTGTCTTCCAAAGAAGTTGCACTAGTTTGCATTCCCAACAGCAGTGTAGAGTGTTCCTTTTTTGCCACATCCTCACCAGCATCTGTTGTTGTTAGTTTTTTTAATGATGGCCATTCTTACTGGGGTTAGGTGGTATCTCAATGTGGTTTTGATTTGCATTTCTCTGATGTTTTAGTGAGGCTGAGAACTTTTTCATGTGTCTATTGGCTGCCTGTATATCTTCTTTTAAGAAGTGTCTATTCCCACTCTCACCCCTCTTGTTCAACATTGTGTTGGAAGTCCTGGCTAGAAAATTAGACAAGAGAAGGAAATCAGGGGTATCCAAATAGGAAAAGAAGAAGTCAAGTTATACCTCTCTGCCAACAATATGATCCTATACCTCGAAAATCCAAGAAAATCTGTCAAAAACCCGCTTGCACTGATAAAGGACTTTGGCAAAGTCTTGAGGTACAAAAGAAATGTGCAAAAGACAGTTGCATTCCTATACACCAACAACAAGCAGGCAGAGAACCAAATAAAAAGCACAATCCCACTCACAATAGCCACAAAAAGAAAGAAAGAAAGAAAGAAAGAAAGAAAGAAAGAAAGAAAGAAAGAAAGAAAGAAAGAAAGACCTTGGCATCTTCCCAACCAGAGAAGTGAAAGACCTTTGCAATGAGAACTACAAAACACTGATCAAAGGAATCCAAGAAGACACAAACAAATGGAAAAATATTCCACACTCATGGATAGGAAGAATCAACATTGTTGTTCAAAATTCCATCCTACCAAAGGCAATCAACAGTTTCAACACAATGCCCATTAAGTTATCAACATCATTCTTCTCAGACCTGGAAATGACAATACAGAAATTCATATGGAAACATAAATGACCATGAATAACCAAAGCAATCCTTAGCAAAGGAAACAAAGCAAGAGGTATCACACTTCCAGAATTCAAACTTTACTATGAAGCTATAATAATCAAAACAGCCTGGTATCAGTACAAGAACAGGCACATGGACCAATGGAATAGAATAGAGATTCCAGAAGCAAAGCCTCAATTTCTCAACCAACTCATCTTTGACAAAACCTCCACCAACAACCACTGGGGAAAGGAGAACCTACTCAGTAAATGGTGCTGGGAAAACTGGCTGATCACATGCAGAAGATTGAAACAGGACCCCTACCTATCACCATACACAAAAATTAACTCTAAATGGATCAAAGACCTAAATGTAAAACCTCAAACTACAAGAATCTTAGAAAATGCAGGAGACACCCTTATGGAAATTGGAACGGGCAACCAATTCCTGATCAAAACCCCAAGTGCCCATGCCATAAGAGACAAGATAAACAAGCGGGATCCCATCAAACTGTCAAGGTTCTGCAAAGCAAAAAAAAACCATCAAGAAAGCAGGGAGACAGCCTGCAGAATGGGAAAAAATATTTGCCAACTTTATATCCAACAAAGGCCTAACATCTCAAATCTACAAGGAACTCAAACATGCCAAAAGGAAAAAGCAAACAGCCCCATTAAAAAGTGGACAAAAGAAGATCATTATCTTAAGCGAAATAATATAGGAATGGAAAACCAAATACCACTATTTCCTACTCACAACTAGTAGCTAAACTAATGGTCTGCCAAAGCATAGAGGATGGCATAAATACAGAAATTCAATACAGAAAAGGGAGAATAGGAAGGGGAAGAGGGATGAGAAATCATCTGTTGGGTATAATGTGTACTAATGGGGATGACAGGTGCACTTAAAGCCCAGACTTCTTCACCACTATGCAAAGCAGTCATGTAACCAAAAGCCATGTGTACCCTTAAGGCTATTAAACGAAAGAAAGCCATTAAAAAAAAAAGTCTCAACAAGTGCCAGAAAAAATCCCAACAAAATTCTAGCCTTAAAGCAAGTTCAACAATTTTTGAGGTTTTAATAAGTTTTATTTTTTTAACTGAAAGTTTATATAAGCTCCCCTCCCTGTACATGGAAAAAGAACTGTAACCAACTCACTCTCTTGTGCCATGCAACATAAGTAAAGAGTACAAAGACCCCATATTTAGCCTTCTGTAGTAATTCACGTGTACACTTTCTTGCGCTTTAACTCCATCTTCCTGATCCCATCTACTGACTGGATGATACCAGAGAGCCCTTGAAGGCACAAGATGGCAGAGATGTGGGATGGCTGTAGCCTGGAGCCCTGAGTCACCCCATGGAAGAGAATGGTTGGAACTGCATCAGACTGGGGTTTTGTGCATAAAGGAAATTTAAATTATGGTCCCCTGCCATGCACACAATGGAAAGCACAGGCAGGGTCTCGAACCTGGTTCAGCATGGCTCCATAGCCTATTTTCTAGGCCACCCTGTTGAGCTGCCCTTCTAGGTTGTCACCTGTGCCAGAGGTACAAGGACACAGGCAAGTCAGTGCATTAGACATGCCCCCGCCACATCTCTGGAGGCTCAAGGATCTCTGAGGGTCCAAAAACATTATGGAGACAGAAAAATATCCAGAGTGCAGGGTGCTTGAGTGGTGGGGAACAGAGGGGCAGGAAGGAAATTGCCAGAGGGCTGTGAAGAAGCTTGAAGGCCTTGCTGGAAGTTTTAACTTATAATCTGAAGGCCAAAGGGAGACCCTGAAGACTTTAAAATAAGACAGACCCAGAAAAATAGTCTGTGGGGAACTTCAGAGAAAAGAACAGTTCACTGATTGACAGGATGTTTGCATTTGGAGCAATAAAGAAGGGCCTGGAAGCCAATGGGTAATTGGAGATCGAGGGTTGAAAATACCTTGTTAATACGGAGAGTGGGGACCAGAGCAGCTTAATGGAGGTTAAAGCAAATTTCGGAGGAAAGGTGCAGTGCAGGCTGCATCTTGCTCTTTTTTGTTTGTTTGTTTTGTTTTTTGAGTGGGAGTCTCACTCTGTCGCCCAGACTGGAGTGCAGTGGCCGCTCCCGGCCACCGCAGCCTCGACCTGCTGGGCTCCGGCGATCCTTCCGCCTCAGCCTTCCAAGTAGCTGGAATTACAGGCGCGCGCTACCACGCCCGGCTAATTTTTTGATTTATTGTAGAGATGAGGTCTCGCCAAGTTGCCCAGGTGGGTCTCGAACCCGTGGGCTCAGGCAATTCACTCACCTCAGCTTCCCCTCCACCCTGCACCCACCACCTTCCACCTTCCACGTGTTTGATAGGACACCTCAAAGACAAAGCCTGAACGTCTTTGAAGTGGCAGAGAAGAAAAGAGAAATGGGAAATGGGAATTCAATTTCTAACAAAAATGTTTATTTTATGTGCTAAAGTCTTTTGGGAGAAAGAAAGAGTTAAAAGTCAGGCCTTTGGGTCTGTTTATCTTTTTAAGTATTTTAATGAAAACTTTGTCTCCTATGGGTATTAGATTGATCCTGTCCCAGAGAGAGGTTTTTTTGTTTTGTTTTGTTTTGTTTTTTAAGTTGGAGTCTCACTCTGTTGCCCAGACTGGAATGCAGTGGCTCCTGGCCACCACAACCTCGACCTCCTGGGCTCCGACGATCCTTCCGCCTCAGCCTTCCAAGGAGCCAGAACTACAGGCATGAGCAACCACGCCCGGCTAATTTTTGATTTATTGTAGAGACGAGGTCTCGCCAAGTTGCCCGGGCTGGTCTCGAACCCACAGGCTCAGGCAATCCACTCTCCTCAGCTTCCCAAAGTGCTGGGATGACAGGCTGAGCCACCGAGCCTGGCCCAGACAGAGGTTTTGACGGACACCATCATTGTGCCGGTCATGGCAAGGAGCGGGCGCCTCATGGGGGCAGCCCCGTTGGCCATGGGCCTCATGGCAGGCCTCCCTCTGTGACTCACTCGGGTGAGAGCAGAGGAATGAGCTGGTTGTCCTGTCTCCAGAGAGTTCACTGGGGGGCACTGGCTGGACATAGTGTCATGTTTCCCTGCAGTAGGCAAAAACCACAGAACAAGGAGGATCTGGCATCGTGACTGAAGAGGGCAGCAAGGGGTTAGACAGAGAAATGTGGGAACAAGCAACAGATGGAAGCAGGGAGACTCGCCACCAATATTCATCAACCGCCATGCCAGAAATGTTGGGCTAAAGCACAAGGCTGGGCATGGTGGTTCACACCTGTAACCCAGGCAATTTGGGAAGCCAAGGCAGGAGGCTCTCTTGAGCTCAGGAGTTCGAGACCAGCCTGGGCAACATAGTGAGACCTCGTCTCTACAAAAAAAAAAAAAAAAAAAAAATCAAAACATTAGCTGGGCATGGTGGTGCATGCCTGTAGTCCAGCTACTCAGAAGACTGAGGCAGAAGGATTGCCTGAGCCCTGGTGGTGGAGGCTGTGGTGAGCCATGATTGTGCCACTGCATTCCGGCCTGAAAAAATAAATAACAATAAAAATAAAGCGCAGAGGGAAGTGGGCTAGGTCAGAGTGTCAAAATGGGTGCCCTGGGCCACAGGAGAGTTCTGGAGGCCCATCTACAAGGGGCATGGACTAGGAGACAGTATCAGTCAAGTTCTGCTATGTGAAAAACTACCCCCCAATGCAATGGCTTAATATGCTTGTTATTTATTTTATCCCATATGCCTGTGGGCAGGCTGCAGGTGGGCTAATCTGGGTTGGACTTGGCTGGGGTTACTCTGTTCCCAGTGTCTTCCAGCCCCTCCCCCACACCCCCACCCCCATCCCCGCCCCAAGAGCCAGACAGCTAACCTGGGCATGTTTTGCTCATGGCAGGGGCATAGATGTACAAGGACATGCCCCAGCGCACAGACACTTCTAGGCCCTGATTGTGTCGCTTCCACTAAAAATCCATGAGCCAGAATCAGTACAACATGGCCAAGGCCAATGTTAAAGGGGTGGGGAGGGACCTCCCCCGAGAGTGGTTCTGCAGTCACACGGCAGGAGGTGTGGGCACAGGGAGGGGTGAGGGGTCTCAGGTGGGACCTGTAGGGCTACATGCCTGGTAGATTTCTGATAAGACAATAAATGATATGCACTGTTTGCTTTTCTTTTCTGTTTGTCTTTCTACCAATCTGCCTTGGTTGTTTCATGCAGTGTTAATTAGAAAGCCTTTTCCCTTGGAAAGGCATAGAGAATGATATAATGGACATTGGAGACTCAGAAAGGGGCAGAGGAAGGGAGTGGAGGGACAAATACTCACCCATCGGGTACAATGTGCACAGGTGGGGGTGGTGGGTACACCTCAAGCCCAGACTTCTTCGCCACTATACAATGCAATCATTAATAAAAAACTATCTGTACTTCCTAAAGCGGTTGAAGTAGAGAAAAAAAGTCATCCAATAAAAGAAATGCCTGTTTCCTTGGAAGGTGACTAAGAGCCTCCAGTCAAGTTTATTTTTGTGCTGTTTTTATGCCAATATCTTTTATAACGTATCTGTGCTAAAATGGAGACCAGCAAGGATGAAGGAAGCCAGCACCTGGCCCTTTTACTAAAAGATGCCAAGATCAGAAAAGGCTTCATCTTTGTCCCAGTCCCTCGTTCCGCCTGCAGCAAACGCTGCCCTTGTGAGATTCTCTGAAGCATGCCTTTCATTCATATTGTTATGGTCTGAGTAGCTCGGCTGCTCCCCTTGATACCGATAAACCAAAGGGACAGGGAACTGGTAGAAAGAAGTTTATTTCTGAGTTCGAATCCAGGTTGCAGAGTTGGACTCCAGGTTTTTCTAAAATGGTTCCGCTCCCCTCCAGACTTTTACAGTTCACTTTAATAAGTCCAGGGTTGCAAGTGCCTAGACATTAGCTACGTGACCCGTAGAACATTGTATAGAACTTGAGTTTCAACCACATTTATCGATAGTGACATTTTTCAGTCCAGACTTCCTGGCGCCAGATACCAGAGGTATTGCATAGCTTTTATCAGTTGGATCTGCAGAAGCGTTAATCAAGCTTGCCATAGAGTAAAGAGAGTTTACAAGGCCTATGACATCATGTTTTACGCAAAAGTTAAACAAATCACAATACTTATGATTACATTGGTACAAAAGTTATACAAATCACAAGGCTTACAATTACACTGATACTATATTATTCCCTCTTATGACCACTCAGAGAAAGGGAGTCAATGGGGATTTGCATCTTTCAGTTGATTGGGTGCAGTCTACAGGGAAGTCAAGGATCCGCTGAAGCTACTTACCGGGAATGCATAGGAGATAAGGGGACTCTGAGTGAGGTGACTAGGAATGTGCAGAAGCACTTGAACCCTTGCCATGCCCTTCTCCAGAGGCTGTGACCATATGTATGGATATTAGTGGGTCTCTGTATCAATGTAAGTGCTCATTCATTCCCTCCCTTGTCCTGAACCCATTTTTAGAGCACCTTCTCCCTTGCAGGCACTGTTCTAGAAGCTGAAAGGTAAGACAGAGAACAAGGCACCGTCCCTGTTCTCGTGCAGGACACATTCTCCCAGAAGGAGACAAAAAATAAACAAAAATAAACACACACACACAACGGTCTTAAATGTGGAGATGTAGTATGAATTAAAACAAAACAAAAAACAGAGCTATGATAGAGAGTATGTGTCTGTAGGGATTGATGAGGCAGGGCTACTTTGGATGAGGGTCAGGGCCAGGATGTACAAGGAGATATGGGAGGGGAAAGGAACAAAAGGAGCCCACGATGAGATGAGTGGAGCCTGGGGAACAGCTGCCAGGCACAAGACCAGCCAGTGGGAGAAGATCTGAGGCAGAGGAAACCACAGTGCAAGGTGCTAAGTAGGGGTGCGACATGATCTGATTTGCATTCTAAAAGGCAGTGACTACTGGGTTGAGAAATGAATTGAAAGGCGGCCTGAGTGGAATCCAAGGAGTGGAATCCAAGGAGACCGGCTAGGGGATTGCTATAATAATCCAGATGTGCCAGTCAAGGCAGCTTCAAAATTTCACTGCCTTAACCGAAAAGTCCAAGGTTTTTTTTTTTTTTTTTTTTTTTTTGAGTTGGAGTTTTACTCCGTCCATCGCCCAGGCTGGAGTGCAGTGGCATGCTCATGGCCACCCCAGCCTTGACCTGCTGGGCTCCAGTGATCCTTCCGCCTCAGCCTTCCAAGCAGCCCGAACTACAGGTGCGCACTACAACACCCGAATAATTTTTGATTTATTGTGGAGATGAGGTCTCGCCAAGTTGCCCAGGCTGGTCTCAAACCTGCGGGCTCAGGCAATCTACTCGCTTCGGCCTCCCAAAGTGCTGGGATTACAGGCTGAGCCACCGAGCCCAGCCAAAAGTCCACGGTGGAAGGTCATTTAGGATCCAGGCTGATGGAGCTTCTGTTATCTCCAATTGGTTGCTTCCATGATAGCATGATAGTCAACTTTCCAGCCATTGCTTTGGCAGACAATTAACTAACCCTGTTGCAAGCCTTCCTTCTGATGACCAAATGTCTGTGCTTACCCTTCTTCTTACACAGAATACATTGCCACCTCCTGCAAGAATGCCAGGATTTCAGGGTCATGAATTGTGCAGACTTTGCCATCAAGCCTAAGTATATCTCTTTTTGATCAATTGGCTCATAGTTTACAAGTCAATTAATCTTCCTTTTTGTCTTACACTCAGTGTATAATAGTGGAGGAATGACGGGATAAGACGCAACAGTTACTGGTCCATAGTGATTATGAAATTCTGACGATCTGGAATTTTGAGGTCCCTCTGTCCCATCAGGTGGAAGATCCCTGTTTAAAGTCTGAATCACCCAGCTGGAAAAATTCCATTGTCCATTATTCTCCATGGCCCCTGTCTTTGCCTTCCAAGAGATTCTTCCTTGTCCATTATCCTTATTGGATCCTTAAAAAAAATTTTTTTTATAGAAATGAGGTCTTGCTATAATTCCTAGGCTAACTCGAACTCCTGGGTTCAAATGATCTTCCCACCTCAGCCTCTCAAAGTGCTGGGATTACATGCATGAGCCGCCTAACATTTAGACACTTTTGAAACAGGCCTTGGTAAGATTGTGCAATTTTTTTTTTTTTTTTTTTTTTTAGTTGGAGTTCCACTCTGTTGCCCAGGCTGGAGTGCAGTGGCACACTCACAACCACCCCAGTGTCGACCTGCTGGGCTCCGGCGATCCTTCCTCCTCAGCCTTCCAAGTAGCTGGAACTACAGGTGCGCGCTACCATGTCTGGCTAATTTTTTTGATTTATTGTAGAGACGAGGTCTCGCCAAGTTGCCCGGGCTGGTCTCGCACCCACGGGCTCAGGCATTCACTCGCCGAGGCCTCCCAAAGTACTGGGATGACAGGCTGAGCCACCGATCCCGGCCTGTGCACATTTTCAATCCACTTTCTGCCTGTGCCCTCAGGAGGTTCCAAGCAAGTGTTTTAAATATCAAATAATCAAAGTTTGCTTTTTGTTTCTTTGTATCTTTTTAATCTAGCCTCATAGTCTCTTTGGTAGTATAATTCCCTCAACAACCAGACTTCTAATCCATTTAACTTCCAATCAATTTCACATCCTAGAAGCCATACCCAAAGTATTGTGCTAGATGCAATTTTCAATTCTGATTTATTTAATCCTTTCTTCACTTTTTTCTTCCGTCTGTTACCTTAATGACAGCAACCTTGAGCTCTTCAAGCTTGGGTAATGTATTAGTCAGCTAGGGCTGCCATTACAAAGTGACACAGACTGAGTGACTCACAGGACAACAACAAAAATTATTTTCACAGAACTCGGGAGGCTGGATGACCATGGTGCTGGCAGGATGGGTTTCTCCTTAGGCCTCTTGCCTTGGCTTGCGGGTGGCCAACTCCATACAGCTTGACCTCATAAGGCTTTTCCTGTGTGTGTGCACATTCCTATGGTCTTTTCCTCTTCTTATGAAGAACACCAGTCATATTGGATTAGGGCTCCCCTCTATGACTTTATTTAGCCTTAATTACACCTTTAAAGACCCTATTTCCAAATACAATCATCTTGGGATTTAGGACTTCAAAATGTCAACTTTGGGGGACACAACTGAATTCATAACAGTTGGAGAGCCCGCACTCTTAATCCTGTCCCGGCCTTCAATTTCTTTGTTTGTAGGAGAAGTGAGTGGATGAGGGCATCAGTTTCCAAGTTTTTAGCACAGACGTCTTTTATAGGAGATAGATTGTAAAAGGAGAACCAGGAGATTACATGCCAAGTCAATCAAGAGGGACGACGTTTTCCAAAGAGAGATGGGGCTTCCAGTGTGAAATGCTCCCCACCTCTCCTCAGGTTCTAACGGGAGACAGAGCTGGCCTAGGATAGAAGAGGAAAATTAGAGCTTTTCCTGAGCGAGATGAGCTGAGCACCAAGTCTTGCGGGCCCCTGGTGGTAGGGAGTTGATTCAGGTGGTATGCCCGGAGGGCTGGTGGACTTGGTGTAGTCTGGCTAAGTGTATGTCATGGCCTGAGATCTCATTTCAAATGCAGCCTGTATATTCATAGAAAGGAGAGAACTAGGGAGGCTTCAGGGAAGGTTGTAACTTTAGGGAACAAGAGACAGGGGAGAGATTCTTTTTAGCATCTCTCTGATTCAGCAGCATGAAGACAGGCTTCGGGGATGGGGGGGTGGAGAGGGTGGACAAATATCTTGTTTTGTTTTCTTTCCCAATTATGTTCTGTGGCAGATGTGGCAGAGACAGCTAGCTGACTACTTGAGTTCTGTGTTTTCTCCCATGGCACAGTATTACTGCTAAGAAGTGACTGCCTAGCTATTGATTACACTTTCTTATCCTCTTGAATCTGGGGAGGAGCGTGCAACTAGCTCTGACCAGAATTAAACATAAGTAGATGTGAAGTCTGTATTCTTTGGTCAGGGTGGTTAAGTGTCCGATGTACTTGGGTCATGATCTCTTCTTCCCTTTGGTGGTGATCTTGGATCTCAGGGGTTGAGATGGTAGTTTCATCAGAAGTAGGAGAAAAATGCTCAGGAGAAAAATGACTAACCAGGAACATCTGTGTTAGACTTTGTGTGAACACAAATTTTAAAAACTAAAATAAAAATGAATTTTCATTGTGTGGCTACCAAGGCGTGGGGACTATTTGTTATATTGGCTAATGTTACTTACCATGACAAATACAAGAAGTGATGCTGCTTTTCCATTTTTGGCCATGGTGTACATTTCTTTTCAAATAAGTATATATATATATATATACATTTTTTTTTTTTTTTTTTTTTTTTTTTTTTTGAGTTGGAGTCTCACTCTGTCGCCCAGACTGGAGTGCAGGGGCCGCTCCCGGCCACCGCAGCCTCGACCTGCTGGGCTTCAACGATCCTTCTGCCTCAGCCTTCTGAGTAGCCGGAATTACAGGCATGTGCTACCACGCCCGGCTGATTTTTTTGATTTATTGTAGAGATGAGGTCTTGCTGCCCAGGCAGGTCTCGAACCCGCGGGCTCAGGCAATCCACTCACTTCAGCCTCCCAAAGGCACGGGATTACAGGCTGAGCCACCGAGCCCGGCTCAAATAAGTATATTTAACTAAGAAAATGAGTATATTTAGAGTATATTTAGAGGTAGCTTGGCTCAGTTGCACTGAAACAGTTGACTCAGATGACCTCTTATGGATAGATCCATCTGCCCAGCGGACCCTTGAGAGGTCTGGGGAAATAAAACACACAGAGAATAGGACAAAGTGCAGCGGAATATGATGAGCTTTCCCCTTGTCTTCTTCGCACACTCTTCCTTCTCATGCCCCCTTTCCACTCTTCCTCTCATTCCGGGTGTCCCCTGCCAGCACCAGGAGTCAGAAACTCCCAGTCATTTCTCCCTCCAGCTGGTATTGCTCCTGACACTCAGAACGGACAAAGCCATCTCCTTCCTGTTGCACGTGGCCAGCTCTGCAGACAGTGTGGCTGAGCCCTGATCAGCCCTCCACGGACCATGTGTGCAAACGCAAAGCAGATGGTCTCTCCTGCACATTCCCTCTGGCTAAATGTGGAGTCCTGGAGGAAACAGGCTTACAAAAAAGGGCGAATTTTTAAACGAAAGAAAGAAATATTAAAAGAGAAGGAAGAAATAACGGCTGCAGTATAAGCCTCATAGTCTCATCATGACCCCAAGGGCCAAAATAGGCCAGGATCTCTGAAGATGTTTAACATAAATCCCAAACATTATTCTGTATAAGATAGAATAATGGAAGATCTATGGCTTTAGGGTTATGTTTAAATACTGGTCCTGCTATCCACTCCCTGTTGGCCTTCTGCAGGTTGCTTCCTGTCTCTGAGCATAAGTTTTGTCATCTGTGAAATGGAAGTAAAATCCTGGCCGGGCTCGGTGGTTCAGTCTGTCATCCCAGCACTTTGGGAGATCGAGGCGAGGGGATTGCCTGAGCTTGCAGGTTCGAGATCAGCCCAGGCAACTTGGCGAGACCCTGTCTCTACAATAAATAAAAAATTAGCCAAGCAAGGTAGCGCATGCCTGTAGTCCCAACTACTTGGAAGGCTGAGGCAGAAGGATTGCTGGAGCCCAGCAGGTTGAGGCTGGCGTGGCCATGAGTGTGCCACTGCACTCCAGTCTGGGTGACAGAGTGAGACTCCAACTCAAAAAAAAAAAATCCTTTCTCCTGTGAATGGTGGGAGTCACAATGAGATCTCATACACAGTGCCTGGTACAGAGCAGCTGCTCCGGGAAAGTTGAGTACTATGTTCCATGGCTCAGTTTCATGGACACAGTGCATCCAGGTAATCGCCTTTGGGCTAGAAACACCTGATCCCTGAATCCCCTGGACTGCCCCAGGATAACAGCAACATGTAGGAAACAGCACTAAATGAGAAACATCAAACCTACAGTGAATAGTGGCATTTGCTTCTCTGGCAGAGATATTATACATTTTCTTCACCATATTGTGGAAATAACAAAGTACTTGGAGTCTGGCTTACCTGAATCTGCAGTTCTTAGGGGCTCAGGGTTCCAGATTTAATAAGAAAAGCTACATTTTCCCCTTGCTATTCGCGAGACAGTTCACAGAGCACTTTGTGGGCATTATCACATTTAGTTCTTTGAACCACCTGTGTGGTGGGTTTAGTTTTATTATTTTAAAATCATGATTCTTGTTTTACAGGTGAATAAGCTAAGGCTTACAAAGGTTAAGTAACCTGCTCGAAGTCATATAGTTAGTAAATGGTGAAGCTGGGGTGCCATGACCTTTGTTCTTAACCATTGCTGCATCTCTCTCCTGAAACCTGGCCCTGCAGAAAGTCTGTCCCTTTCCTGAACTCTGGTCACCTCATTCCATCTCTCCCCACTGTCCCCCGCAACAGGTTCCTAGCCTCTGCTAGATTGGCATGCGTCTATCATTGGGATTCCAATCTCTTACAAGCCCATCTGAACTGTTTGTTATCTGCCACCTGTTTGTTTCCTGCCTGCAGTTCCTGTCCCTGTCTCCCTGCTGATGAGCTTATCACGGGACTCCCAATGCCTCGCACAGGATCTAGCACCTAACCAGTGCCCAGTGCACCTTAGTCTTGTTCTTTCCTCTGATCGTCCTGCCCCAAAGTGGAGAATGTTTCTCATTTGATCTCAAAAAATATGCCTTTAACAAAGAACTTGAACAGACACTTCTCCACAGGTAATGCAAATAGACAACAAACACGTGAAAAGATACCCGACATGGCTAGTCATTAGGCAAATGCAAATCAAAACCGCAGTGAAATACCACCTCATACCCATTAGGATGGCTACTATCAAAACAGCAGAAAATAACAAGTGTCGGCCAGGATGTGGAGAAACTGGAGCTTTCTGCAACGCTGGTGGGAATGTAAAACAGTGCAACTGCTTAAAGAAAGAAGATATAGTTGTTCCTCAAAAGATAAAAGAAATGGAATTGCCATATGATCCAGTCATTCCACTTCTGGGGAAATAGTCGAAAGAAGTAAAAGCAGGGTGTTGAAGAAGTATTTGTGTTTCCATGTTCATAGCAGCGTTATTCATGGCAGCTAAATGATGAAACCAACATCAGTGTCCTCATCAGATGATTGGATAAGCAACATGTGGCACATATATATGTCCCATATGTAAATAGTATCCATGTAAAGAATACATATGAATATGTATTAATATCAGCCTTAAGATGGAAGGAAATTCTGACCCAGGTTACAACATGGACAAGCCTTGAGGAGATTGTGCTCAGTGCAAGAAGCCAGTCACAAAAGGGCAAATACGATAGGATTCTACTTATATGTGTTACGTAAAGTAGTTACAGTCATAGAGACAGAAAGTTGGAATGGAGATTACCAAGGGATAGGAGGGAGGAGGGATTAGGAAACTAGTATTAAATGGGTACAGAGTTTCGGTTTTGAAAGATGAAAGGAGTTCTGGAGACAGATTGATGGTTGCACAATGTGAACTACGGTTAAGATGGTACGTTTTATGTTTTGTGTATTTTACCACAAATAAAAAGAAACGTGGGGGTGGGAAGTATGCCTTTGAGACCTGCAAGCCTTTATTCTTGGTTCTTTTTTAAGAGCCTTCGCTTATTTAGCATACCATTTGGACAATTAAAGGTTACACTTAATCTGTCTTGTTCACCAAGTCTTGCACAATTCCCTGAAGCCCAAGGAGGGAAAAATGCCATCATATGATCGTTTTATTATATAACACTTCACACAACACCCGGAGGAAATGGCTCCAGGAGAAAGATAAAAATACTCTCTGAGATTTTAAAAAAAAAAAAAAAAACCGCTGCTGCCTCCTTTTTCTTCATTACTTCAAATCCAGACAGGCAAAAGTGAGTAATTAAAAAAAAAAATTCCTGGTGTTATTTAAAGGGAACTTGAATAGCAACCAAGCAGAACCGACATTAATAGCATGGCATGCAAGTCGATGTGTTGGATTCTGTCACCCAAGTGCCTACTATCCCAAATGACTTCCCGCCTCGTCTAGACTCCGTGTTTAGGCGTGTGAAGATTGTTTTTAGTTTTCTCTCCTTTTTGTGTGCCAAAAAGATGAGGAACTAGCTTGGCTCAGAAACTGTCTTTCACCTTCCCTTTCCACTGTGCAAATAATCTTAGATGACACACAAAGTCAGGCAAAGGCTGATATGGAGTACTTCAGAGACAGTCCGTACACACACGTGTGGGTAGGTAGGTAGCTGTGTGTGTATGACAGATAAACAGAGAGACTGAGAGATAAAGCTACATTCCAATATTTCAGAGCCTAGATACCCTTGGAGGGTCCCCTCTAAAAGTTTTCTGGATTGACTTTTACATTGCATCCTCTCATATGCTTTCATCACAGGCTTAACCACGGTTATGTTGACAGATTCAAAATGGCAGAAAACGGCCTACTTCTGTGGAATGTGTTCCATCAGGTCCACAGCTATCCTTGCTTCTGGGGCGTGTGTGTACCTACTAAGTAAAACTTACTGAAATAGATTCAGAAGGGTACAAGTGTTAATAAAATACAATTTCAGCCGGGCTCGGTGGCTCAGCCTGTCATCCCGCGCCTTTGGGAGGCTGAGGTGAGTGGATTGCCTGAGCCCGCGGGTTCGAGACCCGCCTGGGCAGTGAGACCTCATCTCTACAATAAATCAAAAAAAAATCAGCCGGGCGTGGTAGTGCATGCCTGTCATTCTGGCTACTTGGAAGGCTGAGGCGGAAGGATCGCCGGAGCCCTGCAGGTCGAGGCTGCGGTGGCCGGGAGCGGCCACTGCACTCCAGTCTGGGCGACAGAGGAGACTCCAACTCAAAAAATAAAAAAATAAATAAAATAAAATACAATTTCACCCTCAAGGAATCCAGTAGAGTAGAACACGGGCACATCAACAGGTCACTGTGTTTTAGGAATCACTAAGCCAACACCCAAAGGGACCGGGCAGGTTGGTGTGAGCGGGCAAAATGTGCTGAGAGTGAGACCACCTGCAAATGAGAGTCCTATACCCCCTCAGGGAGGGGACCTAGGAACTCATTCTGCGCAATGGTCACCTTGTAATGAAATAGTCCAGATCTTTTGATTTTTAAAGAGCAACCCACATGTGGTCTTGTATCTATATGAAATGTCTAGGTACTTATATCTTGCCAACTAATTTTATTTTAAAAAATCAGTGTGTGCAGGCGAAATGTAATACTAGGGAGAAGTAGGTTCAGCCAGTGCTTCCCATAACAACCTCTGATATCATGAAATATAAAAAGCAATAAAGGAGTCTAGAAAAGAGAGAGAGAGATAGAGAGACTAATTCCACCAGGTGAGGGAGGGGGTAGGGATCAGGGGAACTTCACAGTGTGGATGATAACGCAAGTGCATTTTGAGAGAAAAATTCGACAAGCAGAGAAGTAGAGGGAAAGGCATTTCTGATAATAGGAACAGCATGTCCCCAAACATGGCGAAGTATGCCTAGGGTGAGGACTGTCACAGTATAGAGACTGGACAGTTCTAGCCACTGCAATGTGTTCCTTTCTGTTTTCCACCCAATAAATAGGCGTCCTTTCATATGCAAGCCACCAAATCTCATGAGAGCTCTACACACGAGACCACATGGGCAGCCTGGGAGGAACTGAGGTTAGGCCTTCTGAATTCTCAGAGCCTTGGTGCAAATCTAGGGAGAGAACTCTGGCAGGAAAGTAGGGCAGGGATGCAGGGGAGAAGGCATTCCCAGGCTCTTCTCTGGCTGAAGTGCATGAATAGGGATGGATAAGTCTATTTGTTAAAGGTGGCTCTCATCTGCTTACAACTTGCTGCTGAGACCACAAATATCCAGACATCTGGAAAGAAGTCAGGGGCAGAGAAGGACACCATGGAGAAGGAGAAGGTGTGTATTTTCAGGAAGCATCTGTTGCATCTGACCAGGTGGAGTCTGGAGGGGACTGTACTTTGTCACCTGTGAAAGGCAAGTTGGAGGCAGCTTCAAATGTTTCACTGGTCCCAGAGAATAGTATATGTGCTTTTGCAGGAGAATCACAGAAGTCCTGCATCTAAAGGTTGTCACTGTGTGGATGCATTCATCCTACCAACACCTGTGGATCAGTTACAATTTGCTTGGTCCTCTGGTAATTACGGGAATGAGCCCCATAGAACTTAGTGATAGGATCGCTTCCAGAAGACTAACTACCCTGTGGAATATATCCCTTAGGAAGTAAGCTGAGAAAATGGACCGTGCTTTCCCCCATACTTTTGCCTAATGCACAAACAATTGTGCTCATTCAGTTCAATCATTCAACATTTACTGAGAGCTGCACGCTAAGCCCTTTCCTGGGAATTCAGACATAAATAAAATATGACCCCTCCCTTCAAAGAGCTCCCATTCCACTATACTCACTGCTCACGAACAGAACTTTAGACACTTGACTGAGTTCAGAAATCACTAACTGGAATAGGCCGCCAGGCTCCTCTCCCCATCTTGTAGCCGTGGGGAGTGCTCAAAACCTTCCATGTCAGAACATGGAAAGATGGGAATGTCCGTGCACTGCAGGAGGGAATGTGAAATGGTGTAGCCAATATGGAAAACAGTACCGCAGTTCCTCCAATAATTAAACATAGATGGACCATATGATCCAAACATTCTACTTCTGCTGAGTGTGTACCCAAAAGAATGGAAAGCAGGGAACTGAAGAGATATTAGCACACCCATGTTCATAGCAGCATTATCCACAACAGCCAAAAGGTGAAAACAACCCAAGTGGCCATTGGTGGATGCCTAGCTAAGCAAATGGTGGTCTATCTGCACAATGGAATATTATTCAGCCTTAAAAAAGAAGAAATGAGTCTTTTCTCACACCTCTTACAGATGTCCCATTTTTCTCCATGATATATATCCTCCCTTGTTAATGAGCAGTAAAACCAAGGTGTTTAACTACATGTATATTCCTGTGGTCTCTGGCCCCACGAGTCTGGCATCCCAAACTCACCAGTTAGGGAAGGAGTAAGGAAAAAGAAAAGGGAATGTGGCTGGGTTCTTCTCAAACTTTTTCTCCCCCTCTACAGATATTTGAGGAGAGAAGAGTAAGTATCACCTCCACCAACAGTAACCTGGTGATCTAGCAGATGTGGAAGGCCTTCCATCACTTCCTGCCATCTGGTGCTCCTCTGTTTAGCCCTCAGGTGATGGGAGGTTCTCAGCTTCCTCTTTCAGCTCCTGAGCTCCTCAGTCAACTTCACCTGCTTGACGGCCCTACTTGGTCCTGTTGTTTGCATCCCACCTCCTGGGAAAATAAAATTAAACACAACACACCAGGCTTCCAATGAAGCCTTTGACCAAACATAGCAATGACAAAAACAAACATCACGGGAATGACTTATCCGAGCACTCAGAGGACCGTTCACAAGGCTGGCATCATGCCAGCCGTCTGTATTACTGGTCTCCACCTGGAGTATAAGTCAATTAGGGAAACTCAACGTGTAAGGCAAGTACTTCCGCAGAAGAGATCCTCGTCATAGCCACCATCTACAGCTTCCGCCTATGTGCCAGGCACCCGGTAGGCACGTTAGCCACCAGGCCACATTTAACTCCCAGAAAAAACTCTTTGCAGAAGAAAGTGTTTCTACCACCGCTTTGCTCCTAGGAAGAGAAGGACTCAGGGATGCTGAAGATTTGCTGGAGGTGACACAAGTAATGTCTGTCTGTTGCCAAATTCCATGTGCCAAAACACTGCAGCAGGGCCTTCCACCATCCTCTGAAATCTATACTATTTTAAGTGCTCTGGCTAACTACCTAATCACTATTTTTTTTAAAGAACATTTTATTATGTTAACCAAACCTCTACTCTGCAATTAACTCTAATTACATAAGCAATTAAATTGGGAGTAAGATTATTTTGCAGTTTAAAGCTATTTATGCTGACACTGGATTTTCCTCTGTCTAATTCTTATTTCTTGGTTATCATTGTTTTTTAATGAACAGACTTTCTAACCCCACCTGCACATTCTTTTAAGTAGCAGTCTGTCCCCATGCTCACACATCTGAGTACCTCACCTCTGCTTTGATGGAATGTTCTAAAGGGGAGAAAGAGGAATCGGCCAATTCTGTTGAGCTGTTTGGAAGCAATGCTTGACTCAGTCAATTTGTTGCTTGAAGGTAGGGAGAAAAGAATTCCAACACATGGAGTTTGTTAACATAATCTATAGTATAATAAGTACTCCATCTGATGAATGAGCCAATCATGAATAAAATCTGTAGTCCTCAGCAGGGTCATTCAAAATCCTAGGATGTCTTCAATGTTGGAGAATATCTAAATGCAGACAGTCTGCAGACCCACAGGGTGCATTCACTTGTTTTTGGCTGGAATCATACTAATTTGGCAGGTGTCTGTCTGGCTTCATCATCAGTGGTTGACTCATGCCAATCGGAGACTTTGATTGGACGTTGATGGAGTCATAGGGCTAGATACTGATTAGAGAGCTAAGGTTTGGAGCATCACGGGCTATGAATACAGAAAACTTCCATAAAATTTCCTTTGGCATGATAAGTTTGGGAAAATCACTGACTTGACCATAGGTCAACATTTTCCAGGAACTGACTTTACAAATATGATCTCATTCAGCACCTCATTTTCTCTCTTTAAACAGATATTGTAAATATTGCATGGAAAATACTTATACTAAAATAATTCTATATCAAAAATTCAAGTTTAGCTGTACATCTTGTATTTTTACTTGCTAAATGTGGCAACTCCAGCTCTAACGGTTTAGAATCCTACTCTGATGAATAAAAAGGTGGTTCTTTCCCAAAGCACCTTTGCAGGTAGCCTTGTTCTGTTTTAAAGAATTATAATTAAGTAGTAATACACAAAGCACTTCAAACAGAGCTTTTCAACCTTTCCAAATAAGAAGACTTCTTTATCATATAAAAATATTGCTGACTCTTACATGGTAACTGATGTGGTGGGTAAAAATTATGAAAAGAAAATTTGTATGTTTAGGGAAACCTGTCATGACAGTTTTGTCTAAAATGCTAATAAATCACAACAATAAACACAGCATGAAATGATAAAATAAGATCAAAAATGAACTCAGGTTAACACTGATTTTGAAATGATCATTCAAGGTATTTAAATAACTATAATTAATATTAGACTAAAGATTCTAATGGAAAAAAGTAAATGACGTGTAGCAACAGAGGGGTTATATAAGCAGAGGGATTGAAACTCTAAGAAAAGTTCTGTTTTTTTTTTAAATGTTAGCAATCAGAAACATTGTAATAGAAATGATGAATGTCTTGATGTCTCATCAATAGACTTGACACTGCTGAAGAAAGCATCAGTGAGCTTAAAGGAAGGTCAATAGAAACTTTTCAAACTGAAATGTAAAGAGAAAAGCAAATGATAATAACAGGTCAACCTCTAAAATTTTTAAAAGGAGGGGTAGTTTATACACTAAGAGGAAAAATAAAACGAAATCCTATAAAAATTGGTAGAAAGCAAAGAAAACTCAGATGTCAGTGATCTTTGAGAAGGAATCTTGTGCCCGGTGCTTTGCCCAGCACAAACTGAATTCCTGGTAAGAAAGATAATAGAAATCTTAATATAATCTGGAGCATGGGCGCATGACCCCTCACCTATCTCTCCTCTCCACTTCTCTAGGAGAGTCCAGAGAAATGGCAACATTTCTGGAGCAGAAGTGGCTGTGCAGCATCATGAAATTCCCCACAGGTTTCCAGAGCGACTGGGGCAGTGCAGGCAGTAGTAGAACGGCCCTTGGGATCCCTTGGAGGGTTATGGAAGTGGTTGGGAGAGATCCGGTGGACATGACAAGGTCTTGAGATCACGAGGAAGGTCCTAGGTATGACTTGTAAGACCCTGTCTCTGAGGATCAAAGACCATGTAGGAGCCAGGGCTTCTCAGTGGATGCTGGCATGGGTGGTTGACAACAGCGAAGACCACATGCCCATTTCTCTTGCCAGGTGAGGCTCAGGATCCTGGAAGCTGTCTGAGACACAGGTGCAACCCCACAGAAGGGGACAGTAGATGACACTACATTGACTGGTATGAAATTTTCCTTCTCTCTTGGAATGGACACACAAAAATGAATTAAGGTAAGATATAGAAGAGGTAAAATTGCATTTTCTCATGTGATTTTGTGGGCTGAAATGAATACCTCACACACATCCAGTGAATTAGTGATTTATGAACACAGCATACATTCACAAGCAGCATACATGTTGCCTTCAGGTTGCAGCCTGGGTGTGGTGCTCGAACATCTAGGAATGCCTGTGACCCATCAATCTGTGGCCCTCCTGGCACCCCCAGGCTGGGAACAACTATTTCACAGCACTTTCCAGACTGCTTTTTCATCTATATCAGCACCTGTCCCCATGTGTGAGTCTTCCCAGATCTCGAATGTGCAAAACAGTACGGAGGATCTGGAAAGACTTAGTAGAATTAGTCTCTTCTTACTTCTGAGAGCCCCTTGCCCAAAGCAGGTTGAGCCGAAGGTCTTTATTTGGAGATCCAAGTTCAAGTTCTGTCTCCATGGTTAACTTTGCCTTGAGCAAGCTGCATCTCTGATTGTCCTCATTCTGAGAGTGAAGTTGGTGATAACTTAATTTGACTTGTTTGTTTTCTGCGTGGAAGGAATAGAAGCACGTTCTTTCTCCTTTGGGAAATGTGTACTTGAATCTGTTTTTCCTCAGACCTTCTAATCCATGAGAAAAGACAGACAAGCTTGGTATGGAACTGGCTGGAACACCTGGGCTGATGGCTAGTAAAAGCTTTCTCAATCAAGCCCAATTTCAGAGCCTGGTTATTGGACAAGCCAGAGCTCAGGGCCAGGGGACATTCATGGGGCTCACAGCCCACTGCACAAGTGCATACACGGCTCCTTTAGGAGGAGTGGGTCAAACATATCATTAATATATGAATGATCGCTTGTATTCCTGCCAGCCCCACAGGGCAATACGTGTGTTCAGGGCAAGTTGCCATTGACGTAAGAAGCAGTGTGGCATTGGGATGAGGAACGTGGGTGCCAGGCTCTGGCAGACTGGCATCCACCCCTTCTCAGCTGCTTACTGGACTGAGACCTCGATCCTCAGTTTTCACATCTGTAAAATGGGAATAGTAGCATCCTGACCTCATAAGCCTGGCGTGAATGAAAGAGAAAATTGAATGAGCAGTTCCTATTGCATTGGATTTCAGCAGAGACCTAAAGGTAGTGAACAGTACAACAGATACAAGGATTTCTGCATCCTCAAGGATGTGCTTGACCCTTTGCAGGACTCGTTAAGAGATTTTCGCATGATCCGTGTGATCCTTGGTTCTTCTCCAGGGTGTAAAAGAGTTGGGAGGCTAGCCGGGTGCAGTGGCTCACGCCTGTAATCCCAGCACTTTGGGAGGCAGAGATGAGAGGATTGCCTGAGCTCAGGGGTTTGAGACCAGCCTGTGCAACTTGGTGAGACCTCGTCTCTACAACAAATAAAAAAAAATTAGCCGAGCCTGGTGGTGCAATGCCTGTAATTCCAGCTACTTGGAAGGCTGAAGCAGAAGGATTGCCTGAACCCAGCAGGTCGAGGCAGCGTGGCCATGAGCGTGCCACTGCATTCCAGCCTGGGCGACAGAGTGAGACTCCAACTCAAAAAAACCACAACAAAACATAAACCAAAATAAGACGTGGGAAGCTGAAGAAACCTGTAGACGAACTTCTCTAGAACGAGTTGTGAGAATGCTGTGTCTCCCAACTCTGTGCCTACCTGGCCCCGAGCTCACCTCAAGCAAAAGAGCAGGACTTGCTGGCCCGCTTGGGACAGCCCCATGAATCTGGGGCTGCAGGGACCGGTGTCCAAAAGTCTGCAGGTAAGGGGTGGTCAGCCTCCAAGGAGGGTGAAGAAAGAGAGTGGCGGGGAGTGAACCCCCTCTGAGCCCAGAGAAGAGGGAGAGTGTTCCGGTCTGAATGGGGGCTCCATGGCGGGGACTCCATGGGGAGCTTGGGTTTCTGATGTTATACTGAACCAGATTTTTTAAAGCCTGGAAAAAACTGCTTATTACCAGACAGTGACAGGAACAACCGCAGGAGCTGCCAGAAATTTCATATGGAGAGAGGAAAACACTCGTCAAAATGGTGTGTGTGGAGGGCGGCAATGGGAAACCACAAAACGGCCTTGCGCGTGTGCCCTGCGGTGCCTGGCTGTGCAAGAAATCAGTTACGCGAGGACTAAATGAGACGACAGGTGTAACAATATGCTCGGCACACCTCCGGGCACATGTTGCATGCTAAATATTACCTTTATTGTCATCAACATCCTCACCGTCATCATTGTCATCCTCATGATCATAACACTGTGGAAAGGGGAGCCCTAAATAAATCCCCTGGAAGAAGTTGAGTTGTACCCTTTGGGGACCCTGGTCTCTTCTAGCTGTTCCCGCTACCTCGTCTCCCTAATCTCTTTCTTTCTTTTTTTTTAAATATATATTTTATTCTAAAGATATGGGGTACAATTCAAGATGAGCTGAACAAATGCACATTGTACAGGTCAAGTTTAGGTCTCCCTTGGGTCTCTACTTGGTCTGGTTTGAGATCAGGTACCCCTATGGATGTCCCTAACCTATTCCTAAGCCCTGCCCTCATTTTATAGATTGAAATTGTCCGATTTCTTTCATAATCAATCCCTTCCAACCACACCAGCTGCTTGTCAGTGGAGTTTAGAGTAGACTGGGCCTGCTGACTCCCATTCCAGTGCTCCCTCATGCATCTGCCCCACCCAGCCCAGCAAAGGCCAACTCAGGGAGGTGTAAAATGGCTTCTCCCCGCCCCCACTCAAGAGTCGGGCGTTTCTAAGCTGAAGGGTTTTGTCTGGTCTCTGCCTCATTTTATCTGTCCTCACCTCTGTGCCACGCTGACTTAGCCATCATACACATTAGGCACCACAATACTTTTAAGGGTCCACGAAAATGTCTCAATTTCTTCTAAACAATTTCTCTTCCATTTTTTTAAATCAAAAGAAAAAAATATGACCTTTTGGATCAAACAAAATGTTTTGATATAGAATATTTACATATTTGTCTTTACCTCAATGCAGTCATAAAATAGAAATTTTTTATGTTGCCTCTGTGGCTCCACGAAGGGAAAAAGGTCCGAAACCCATACTAGTCATAATGCAGCCAGCCTCCATGAACTCCAGAAACAAACGCCTTGTAAAAATGTTACTACAGGCCTAGAAGAAGGTGCAGTCATGTGGGAAGAAAATCAGACTTGCGCTTATCTAGCTATACCTAATTCATTCAAAGTATCCGAGATGGCCTTTAAAACTGGTTCCATATTCAGAAGACGAAAGAACTAAGATAGTAGGAAAATAAAAGAGAAGATAAATGGGGCCAGAGCTGGAGCTGCGACAGAAAAATATGTACCCCGATATTCTGGCATCTGAGAGCTCTGAGCTTCCTGGCTGTCAGCAAGAAGAGAAAATTCTATTCTCACAAGAGGCATAGGGTGTGACAGTAAAGGCTTAGAGCTTAGCAGAAACCCGGTGCATAGATATATCGGGCATGTGATAGGCTGTGAAGGCTGTGGCTACCCGGAAGCAGAAGGCTATTGCTTCTCGTCCTTCTTAGGAATGTCATCAAACTTAGCACCGTTTGCAAGGTCCTAGTGACATTTCCCTTCCCTTCTATCTAAGCTCACCTCCCACGACGTGCTCCCTGACTCAAGAGTTCGACCAGCATGCTTGGTTCCACCTCGGAGTCTTCGCATCTGCAATTCTACTGACAAGCTCTTCCCTTAGGACTTCCCTTTCAGGTCTCGCCTCTAAGGTCAAATCTTCCCAGAGGCCTCCTCCGACCTGCTAGCTGGCATCTCACCCATGCCACCTTCTCACACTGGCATTGTCTTGTGTAAATATCTTTGTAGCATTTATGAAAATGTGAAATTGCCTGTTGAATGACTGACTGTGATCTGTCTCCCCACTAGAATGGAAGCTCCTTGAGACCTTGGCCGTCCTATTTTCTGTTGCAGCTATCAGCGTTCTTCCTGGAACACAGTAGTGGCACAGTGAATAGTGATTAAATGGATGGATTTGGGAAAGTGCATCCTGGTAGCCAGCTAGCTGTGTTGTACTGCTGCGTCTCGGAGTACAAGTGAATCATTCAGAGGAGAATTGACAGTCCCCAGGATTCCTGGTGGAGGGAGGGAAAATGCTTGTATTTTTCTTCTATTCACAGGAAACCGTTTCCCTCACCAACCAGAGAGAACATTTTCCATTTGGGGCCTTTTACAGATTATCTCTGTGGTGAAGGCATTCTCTGACCGGCCCCCCCCCCCAAATGATCACTTATTTGAGCCCTGGCATCCCCAGGCAAGACCGTGACAGAGCCAGGAGGACAAAACCAAGTGCCCCCACACTTCTGCGGGAATGCCATTTTCCGTGAGTTACTTCCTCTGACTACAGTGTAAACACCGTAAAATATTGAAAACCTCATGGTGTCCTGCCCAGTGCCTTCGTGCCAAAGCCTCGTTGGAGCCAAGTTTCAGGCTGGACGAGTCGTCTTGGAGGCAGCTAAATTTAGGCCTCTGCATGCTAATGTTTCTATTTGTTGCCAAGCCCCAAAGAGCAATTCCAAAGCGGATCTCCTGGGTCCTGGTCTCCATGGAAACGGTCCTCCCGCCTCGCAAGCCAGCGCCAGGAGCCAGAACAGCACCGACACGGCTTCCGCTCTGCCGTTCAAGAGAAATCTGAGTTTTCCTGGTCAAATAGGTCTATCCGATCGCTGGCTCCAACGGTGGGCAGGGAGGTCAGTTTGACTTGGGGCTAGCCTCCTAAACATTCTCACACCACCTTTCCAGTGTTGGCGCCTCTGTCTGATAGCTCCTCATCCTTCTTACTGAGCTTTGGAAAATGTTGAGATAATTAGGGGCACTGAATCTGAAATCCAAATAAAGGCATTCGCTAAGAAAAAAAAAGAAAGATGGGAGGAGTGTTAGGCGCCAAATTAACTGTGGCGTCCTTTGGGGAGACTGGTAGAGCAGAGGGTAGGGCATAGTCCATTTTGTTTCTGCATTATTTGAATTTTTTCCAGTAGTGATCTTGTGATACTTCCATAATTAAGTAAAGCAAGAAGGATTCACTTATTAATAAGTACACCTTGTATCAATGATCCATTTATTTCAACTGGTCAACTTGATTCAGCTCAATTATCAGGAATCTTGAAGAAATCATGGTAGCCCATGGGCCGAATCCAAGTAGATTTTCAAAGCCAACATCAAAAAGCTTCATTTGTGTCCAAAATCTCACTCCGCCACTCACCACAGCCTCAAGTCTGGCTATACCAAACTTATTTTTTAAGTTAACATTTCTATGGGCAGTAGGGTTGGTTCCATGTTTTTGCTATTGTGAGTAGCGCAGCTATAAACATGTGCATGCAGGTGTCTTCTTTGTTTCTCTGGGTATATTCCCAGGACGGGGATTGCTGGATGGTTTGGAAGGTCAATTTTTAGTTCTTTTAGGAATCACCACTGTAAGGTAAATGAAACCAGACCAGGCGAAACGGCAACAGAGGAGCCAAGAAAAATAACTAGTGCAATCCCGGGCGAAGTTCACCAGCCCGTGTAGCTGTGGGCCGGAGAAGTTGCGCCCAGCAAGATGGGCAATGGGTTCATAAAGGGCACACTGAGAAAGCTGTGAGGGGGACGGGAAGAACAATCACTGGTTGGGACAGCTGTCACGTCTGCTGGCGATTGGCTGAACGGGGTTGCTAGAGTCACTGTAATAGGTACTGGCTGGCTTTGTGGCTGGAGTCTTAGTTCCGGTCACTCATTTTTTTTTTTGCTGGCTCACTTTCGCCCATTGTTCTCCTGGTCTGGGTTGGAGCCATCTTGTTGAGACGAGGCCCACCCTGCCCTCCGGTACCTCCGACCTTACATTCCAGCCTTTTGGTCATAGGGGCGCCGGCTCATTCTAGCTTCTTCCTGCTGGGGAGGGGCCGCGTGGGGGGGGCGTCTTAAGGCTGGTATGGGGCTGGAGGTGGTTTGGACGGAAGGGGCGAGTGTGAATGTAACAGTAGTTGGTTGACCGTTATTCGAGAGAGCTCTGCCAGGCGCTGTTGGAGAAACCTAAAAACACACGGGGCCATTGACAAGAGGAGAAAAACAACAATCAGTGGAGTGAGAACGGGGAGAAGCCATGTTGGAAGCTGGGGTTGCCACCTCCCTGAGAATGGGTCTCCGATCAGGTCTTCTCTCTGTTTTTGGAGGTTTTCTTATAGTTGTTTAATTCTGTCCTTGACTATCCCTGATTTATTGGCATAGAAGCAGCATTCTTCCCTAAGAAATAGGCATATCCCTCCTTCTTTAGCTGTTAGCAGGTCCAGTCCCCGTCGATTCTGGAGGACCATGTCAGCCAGGGAATCCAGCTGTGTTTGTAAGTCCAGGACCGTATCCGCCACCTGTTGTATGTCCTCGATCAGTTGGGAGGAGAGCTGTTTGTGAAAGTGAAGAGAGGATCTCAGCCCTGCTGCCCCCGTTCCCGTGGCCGCAGTAGTACCCAGCCCCGCCAGCAGAGGTATGAGCTGAACTGCCTGCCTTACCCGTGATATTGAGGAACCAACCAAGGGGACAGGCAGGCTTTGGTTACCGGGTGCTATTACAACGGTGGGGAGGAGGACGACAAGAATGCAGGGCCCCGACCAGTCGGGGGGCAAGACCGGGTAGATGGTAGTGCCGCACAGAAAGACGGTCCCGAGTGATCGTGAGCAGAGGTGGAGGGGGGCCCAGCTGACCCCCGGGGTGCCGGTTCGTGTTATACGCTGGGCCGTGGGCAGGTCATATGGGAGAGGGGTGTCAAAACGTGGTAGTGAAGGTAGACATTGGGTTGGGGGTGTAGGGAAAGTCCAATTTCCTGTGACCGGAACAGGGGAGACCCAGGACTGGCTGGACCTGAGGCATAGCCAGCAGTCCTTTGCTAAGTCGGGGTTAGTAAGGTTAAGCAGGGTATGGGTTTTATTAAGGACAGGAAGGAGTCCCGGGTTCATCTGATAAGGGCCTCGGGGGGGTTTTGGGAGGTTGGGGCGCACCAACACCGGTCCATGGAAATGTTGAATGAGTTCTCTTACGACTCGCTTGGTGTTCTGCCGTTCTGCATAATCCTGTGCTCCTCCCCCATCTGATTTACCCACAGGAGGTCTGAGGTTCCAGCAGATCTTTTGTCCCTGGCGCCTGGGACAGGAGTACCCAGTGTGTTGTCCCATGCTCCATCCCGTCCAGGCCTGTTGTTTGGTTGGCCTGAAGCAGACCGAGGCTTGCTCGTAGCAAGGTGCCTGGACCAAAGAATGAAAGGTTGAACACTCAGTGGGGCCAGGGGGTATCTTTCCTTGGGGATTTGGTGGGGGGCCTTGCTCCCAGCAGCGGACTGTGCCACTGCCGCCTGGGCAGCCCACTTGGAAATCTCTAACATTATTGCAGCCCAGTACTTTTGATTTCCTAGTTGGCACGAAAATGTTTGATGATAGCACGTACAGGGAACCAGCCGGTAGAGCTGGGGTCTTCCCGCAGAGACGCATCGGTTGCAAGTCCAGTCAGCCATTCCCCATGTCACCGTAAAGTTATTGGCCGGGCTTACTAGCATCAATGCGGCTCGACCGTAACCGGAGGGGTCCCACCTCATGAGATTTCCACCCTTCACTGTTGGGGGCCCCGCTTGAGTCGAGAAATGTGGTACCACGAGGGGTGCCCTAACAGTTTAGCCGCGGTAGGAGTCGTAAGGACTACTGTGCAAGGTCCCGTCCAGCGAGGTTGAAGGGACCGGGGTTGGAGCTCTCGAAGGAGAACCTCGTCACCAGGCTGTAGAACGACGGCTGCCCGCGGGTCAGACGTGGAGCTGGCCCGGGGCAGGGTCTGGTCGGCGTGCTCTCGTAGGAGGTGCCTGAGGAGCGAGAGGTAGGGCAGGTAGGAGGCTAGTGGCGGAGGAGTTGTAGGAAGGCCGGTGTCCATGAGAAAAGGCCTACCATACATCGATTCAAACGGGCTAAGGCCGACCGGCCCCGGGGAGCCGCACGCACCCTAGTGAGGGCAACAGGGAGCAGAGCGGGTCAGGAAAGTTTGACCTCCAGGGAAAGTTTGGTTAGTTGGTCCTTTAGGAGGCCGTTTGCCCATTCCACCTTACCCGAGGACTGAGGGCGACAGGGGATGTGAAGTTTCCAGATGATGTTGAGGGCTTCGGCCACCAGCGGAGTGATTTTGGAAATGAATGCCGGGCCGTTGTCTGACTGGATGGATGTAGGGAGGCCGAAGCGGGGGATGATGTGCTCCACCAAGGTCTCAGCCACCACCGAGGCTGTCTCCCGGCTCGTGGGAAAGGCCTCGATCCAACCTGAAAAGGTATCTACCATTACTAGTAGGTATCGGTACTTTTTGTGTGTTGGCATATGAGTGAAGTCCACCTGCCAGTCCTGTCCAGGGGGACGTCCTCGCAGCTGGTGGGCCGCCGTCCGGCGCCGGAGGGCTCCTTGAGAGGAAACATATGCACAGGTTTGAGAGGCCATATGGACCTGGTTGATGGTTTCTCGGAGACCCTGTGGCGAGAAAATCGGGGAAAGAAAGTTGTGCATGGCCTCAGGACCAATGTTGTAAAGGCTGGTGGACTGTGGCCACGATTGCCTTTGCCTGTGTCTGGGGAAGGATTATCCTGTCTCTGAGGTACATCCACCCCTGTTGCCCAGCCACGGCGCCCTGGCTGAGGAGCCGCTGTTGTTCGCTCTCCGAGTACCTGGGAGTTAGGGAGGGAGAAAGAAACAGGACAGGGGTGGCGTCCTGGGTTGAGGTGAGTTGGCGGGCCGTGGCGTCTAAAACGGAGGAGCTAGCGGAGGGAAGGAGAGTGGCTGGATTTAGAAGCGGCGATCAGCGAAGAGACACTTGGGGGTGTTTTATGAACAAAAGGTGGAGCTCCTGGACTCTAGAAGGGCTTAATAGGGATAATGACTTATGACTCAAGAGGTCCTGGAGTCTATGGGGGGAGTAGATCGTAACCGGCTGTTGAAGGGTAAGCTTTAGAGCCTCCTTGGTTAAGCAAGCCGCTGCTGCCAGCGCCCGGAGGCAAGGCTGCCATCCCTGGGCGGTGGGGTCTAACTGTTTGGACAGGAAGGCGACCGGTCAGTGAGAGGGTCCCACTGGTTGGGCCAGAACTCCAGTTGCTGTCCCAGTTTTTTCCTCAGTGAACAGGAGGAAAGGCTTGCGGAAGCCAGGAAGCATAAGCGGGGGGAAGCTAGGAACGTGTCTCGCAAAGTTTTGAAGGCGCGGGCCACAGCTGAGGGAGAGGTGAGGGGGCCGGTGGGAGTTTCCTTAGCTGCAGCATATAGTGGTTTGGCAAGTATGGCGAAATTGGGGACCCAATGCCTAAAGAAGCCCACCAGCCCGAGAAACGACAAAATTTTATCACCTGAGGTGGAGGGTAGGAGTTCCCTGATGGAGGTGGTGCGGTCTACCGTGAGGGCCTTGGAGGTGGGGGTTAGGGTCACCCCTAGGTAGGTGACTTGTGGGGTAGAGAGTTGAGCTTTGGAAGGGGAGGCCCTGTATCCCCGCTGTGCTAGAAAGTTAAGGAGGGAGGCCGTATCTTGGAGAGAGACCTGGAGGGGTTGCACGGGAGGAGGTCATCTACATACTGGAGGAGAGTGCTATCTCCAGAGTCATAAGAGGACAGGTCCTCGGCCAACGCCTGGCTGAAAAGGTGGGGACTGTCACGGCATCCCTGAGGCAGGACCGCCCGGGTTAATTGTTGGGTCCTGTGAGTGTCTGGATCCTCCCAAGTAAAGGCGAAGAGTGGCTGGGAGTCTGGATGTAGGGGGATGGTGAAGAAAGCATCCTTAAGGCCCAGGACTGTGAAATGAGTGGTAGTGGGAGGTATCTGAGATAGGAGAGTATATGGGTTAGGGACCACTGGGTGCAGTGGAACTACAGCAGAGTTGATTACTGGCAGATCTTGCACCAGTTGATAAGCACCAGATGGCTTTTTTACCGGGAAGATGGGAGTATTATAAGGGGAGTTGCTAGGAACCAGAAGACCCTGGGTGAGCAGCCGGTTAACAGTGGGCTGGAGGCCCTTGCGATGGGAGTGTGAGATAGGAAATTGAGGCCTGGAAGGGAAGCAAGAGGGATCCTTAAGGCGAATGAGGACTGGGTGTGGTGATTGGCTGCCACCAGAGTGGAAGTGTCCCAGACCACTGGATTAACTTTTTCAGGGGAAATGGGGAAATCGGACGAAGGCTCCGGGGAGAAGACAGCACAGGCGAGGGCCAGGAGCGGATTTGGGGGAACTCGGTGTGAGGTGAGGCAAATAGATGCCCTGAGTTTATACAGAAGGTCTGGTCCCAGCAAAGGGGCTGGGCAGGATGGGATCATTAAGAATGAATGGGTGAAGGGACGGCCTTCAAAAAGGCAGGACACCGGACCCGTTTCCAGCGGCTTGGAGGGTACCCCCGAGACGCCCACAACTGAGACCTGAGAAGGATGTAGAGGCCCGTGGAAGGAGAGTAAAACAGAATAGGTAGCCCCGTGTCCACCAATAGGGAGATGGACTTACCTGCTACCCATAGTGTGGCCCTGGGCTCGGCAAGGGTGATTGGGGTGTTCAAGTCCAGGCGGCTTCAGTCGTCCAGGAGGCCCAGGAGCTCTGGGGAGGGGCCCATTGGGGGACCCAGCCCCCCCCAAACTCTGTCACCGGGGGATGGTTTTCCCCCCACGGGGCACTCAAACTTCCAATGTCCCTTTTGTTTGCAGATCAGGCAAGGTCGAGTCGGTGGCCTGGGGTTGGGGCATTGCTTTGCCCAGTGGCCTTCCTGGCCACACCTGAAGTAGGGTCCCAGAGGTGTTTGGGTTTCGGACTGTTTCCTGAGACGGGGGCTCTGAGACCCCTGTTGTGCCGGCCACAGGGCAGCAACTAGGGCTAGGGTTTGAAGGGCCACCTTCTGTTTCAGCCTCTGGGCCCATACGGCCTCGGCTTCCTCCTCTGGAGCATTATAAACTTTAAAGGCCATATTCACCAGGTCTCGGAGTGGAGTCTGGGGGCCCTCCTCCGCCTTTTTAAGCTTGCGCCAGATGTCCAGAGCGGACTGGGTGATAAAGTGGGTAGCTAAGACTATGGATCCCGGCGGTGAGGAAGGGTCTAAATGAGTGTGAAGGGTAAGAGCCTCTGTTAAACGATTAAGGAAAGAGGCTGGGATTTCGTTAGGCTCCTGTGTGATTTCTCTCAGTTTGTCATAGTTAACAACTTTTTGAGCTGCCTTTTCCATCCCCGAGATAAGGCAGCGGACCATCTGATCCCTTCTAGTTCTACCTGTGGCACCATCCTGATAGTTTCATTGTGGGTCTTCCGCAGGCACCGCCGTGGCCCTGACCGGCAAAGAATGATCAGAGTTATGTACCTGATCAGCATAGTCCCGAGCTGCTGAGGTGATGCGATTGCGCTCCTCACTCCTGAGGAGCGCGATCGAGTCACCTCAGCAGAGCCAGAAACAGAGGAGTCAGGTGTGACGTCAACAGGACCGGAGGAGGAAGGAGGTCCCTCCATGGCGGGGACGGAAGTGGATGGGGGAGGGGAGCTGACCGAACCCAGAATGACTGGAGCTGAGGACAAAGGAATTAGAGATGGCGGGCTGGAAGGAAGAGTCTGATATAGGAGCGGCGAGATGAGAGGTGAGGCAGGAGCAGACACCGGAGGGGCCTGAGTGGAGGAGGTCTGGGCACAGGAGGTCAGATAAGGAGGAGGTTGGGAAAGAGCAGACAGTTGAGAAGAGGCAGACGGGAGGGGAGGAGAAGGAGTCGGAGCCAGAGGGGGAAAGCCAAGGTCCTCCGGAGGATCTGCAAAGGAAGATTCCGACACAGGGAGAGGCTGATAGCCCCTATCAGGGGATTTGGCCAGGAGGACCTGGGCCGAGGAACATCCGACGCAGAGGTCTGGGTGGGAGTGCAATGCCCAAAAGGCCTGGATATAGGGAACCTTGGGCCGTTTCCCAGTCCGGTGACAGTAATTACTGAGATCGGTGAAGAGGCCAAAATTGAAAGTTCCCTCAGGGGGCCAGCGAGACTGATTGTCCAGAGAATATTGGGGCCAGGCCTGCGAGGAAAAGAAGATTAGCTTCCGTTTATGGATATCCTTGGACAACCCCAGAGTAGCCAGATTAGATATGAGACACTGTAAGGGGGTCTGAGCCTCAGTTTTAGAAGGCTGGTTTCCCAGAGCTGCAAACTCCGTTCCCGGGTCCCTAAACAAGCGAGCCCAGCATCCCAGACCCACTCAGAATAGGGGCAGAAAGGAAGATCCGCTTCCTTTTATAGGGTTGGCGATCCAGAGATAGGGACGTCTCCACTACACTGGAGCCAAAGGCACCGTGCCGGAGGGATGAGCCCAGATGCAGCTGCGATTTCAGACTGGGCACCCTGGAGGGTAGGAGGAGAAGTCAGGGAAAGTGAGGGACTCACCGCGTTGTCTGAGGTCCTGGGGCCAGGTCCTGTTCCCGAGAGAGGTCCCAGATCAGGAGAGGAGCGGGAAGCCCTCTGGGACCCCGCACCTTCCTCCCGGGTTTCAGCACCAAATGTGAGGTAAATGAAACCAGACCAGGCGAAACAAGAACAAAGGAGCCAAGAAAAATTTATTAGCGCGATCCCGGGCAAAGTTCACTGGCCCATGTAGCTGTGGTTTCATTTACCTTACAACCACACTGCTTTCCATGGAGGGTGAACTAGCCTGCACTCCCACCAATAGTGTAGAAGCATTCCCTCTTCTTCACATCCTCACCAGCATCTATTGTCTTTTGATTTATTAATGATGGCCATCCTTACTGGAGTTAGGTAATATCGTATTGTGATTTTGATTTGTAGTTCTCTGATGATTAGTGAGGCTGAACATTTTTCCTTTTATCTGTTGGCTGCTTGTATATCTTCTTCTGAAAAATGTCTGTTCATGTCCTTTGCTCACTTTTAATGGGTTGTTTTTTTTCCTTTCAGTTCATTTGAGTTCCCTGTAGATCCTGAATGTTAGGTCTTTGTCAGATTCATAATTAGCAAATATTTTTCCCATGCTGTGGGTTGTCTCTTTACTCTCTTGATGGTTGCATATGTTTTGCAAAAGCTTTTCGGTTTGATGAGGTCTCACCTGTTTTTCTTAGTTTTCATAACATTTGCTTTTGGGGACTTGTAATGAATTCATGGTCTACTCAGATGTCCACAGGGTGCCTCCGACATTTTCTTCTAGGATTCTTATAGTTTGAGGTCTTACGTTTAGGTGTTAGAGTTAGTTTTTGTATATGGTGCTAAACAGGGTACCAGTTTCGTTCTTCTGCACTTGGTTGGCCAGTTTTCCCAGAACCATTTGCTAAATGTGGTCTACTTTCCCCACATAGTAGTTGTTAATGGTGGCTTTGTGGAAGAGGAGTTGGTTGAGGAACTGAATTTTTGCTTCTGGAATCTGTGCCCTGTTCCATTGGTCTATGTGTCTATTTTTGTCCCAATACTAGGCTGTTTTGGTTACTGCAGCCTTGTAGTAAAGTTTAAAATCTGTAAGTGCAATACCTCCCACTTTGTTCTTTCTGTTGAGTATTGTTTTGACTGCTTGTGCTCTTTTTTGTTTCCATATGAAATTCTGTATTGTCATTTCCAGGTCTGAGGAAAATGATGTTGGCAATTTGATGGACATTGCATTGAATCTGTAGATTGCCCTGGGTAGAATGGTCATCTTGACAATACCGATTGTTCTGATCCATGAACATGGAATGTTTTTCCATTTGTTTGCATCATCCTTGAGTTCTCTGAGCAATGCTTTGTAGTTCTCACTGTAAAGATCTCTCACTTCTCTAGTTAGGTGGTACATATACACGATGGAGTCTTATACAGCCATAAAGAATAACAAAATCATTGACTTCACAGCAAATTGGATGGAGTTGGGGACCATCATACTTACTGATCCATCACAGAAACAAAGAACTGAATACTGCATGTTCACATTCATAAGTGGGACCTGAACATTAATCATATTAACATAGTCACTGGACATGCTGGGGAAGGGGGGTATGTAACAACACAAAGGGTACCTGGTCCCAGACCAGGGAAGTGAGGGTCAGTTGGAGGTCCAAACGCCAACTGCATGCAGCCTACTTCTGTAGTTAATCCTTACTTGTACCCCACACCTCTATAATAAAATAAAATTAAAATTAAAAAACATTCTTTTCATCAAAGATATAATGGTGCAACCTTTAAAGAGTCAAATAGCACTGCAAGGCTGATGGTATGAAGTAAAATAAAATAAAATGAAAAATTAGAAAAAAAAAGTTCATTGCTCTACCATCTTTACCCCAAATTTCTGCTTCCCGGGGGAAAGAATTTTCAATGGTGTTAGCTTTTACTTCTGGTATTTAACTCTATGTTCCTAAGACATAAATTTCTATTGCTATTTTTAAAAATTCACGTTGTAGATATTGTTCATGGACTTGCTCCAAAGGAAGATGACGAGACTGCAGCTCTCTTACACACTCTCCACTTCAACATATGCTTCCTCTCCACCCACCTCCCCAGTGAAGTTACAGCATAATTTTTAGTTAGAGCAAATATTCCGTAAGTACTTTATTATGGTCATATAAATATCATCCACAGCTGAGCCATTAATGATTCTGCTTCATTTCTTCTTTACCTACTTGGTTTCTCAGTAATTGTGTCATATTTTTTATATGCTTAATTTATTATCATGAATTTGATAATGAGCTCTCTAACAGAGGTATATATCTCCTCTCATACATACAAAAGCATCTAGGATATTATTGGTTACATGTATCTAGAAGGCCCCTCTTTCTTTTCACCCTGGAACAGAAGTCTAACCCATCCTGCTGCACAGTTGTGTGAAAGTTATCAGATTCAAAATGGAGTCACTTGTGTCAAACCCTGGCAAAAATGGAGTTGGGGAAGGCCGTGAAGGAAGGGCTCTCATGCACAATTGGCCTGATAACAAGAACACACACAAGAAATTTTATCAAAACCACAGTTTGTGACATGAGTCACACAAAAATGGCTACTTATACAACAACACTTGCCTAACACATTGTCTCACAAACCCAATCCAAAGTTTCAGGGGCCTAATCATTACTCCAAAATTATAAGTCCTACCTAGCAGGTCTGATACTGACTGATCAAAACTTCTCAGCTCTTGTACAATGCCATCTGTGCTAACAAACTGTCCTTCAAAACAACCTTTGCAACTTCCTCCTTCCTCAGTAAAACGCTGCCGGAGTCCAGCTCCAGCAGGTTCAGGGCTTCCCAAAGGATGAGCGGCATCGGCGAATGAATGGGATGGACACAGACCCAGTGTTTATGTGGGACTGCTCATTTATTGCTAGTAAATCTGTGATTTATATACCCTTTTGTTACATAGCCTTTTGGGTGACATACATGAGAAATCTTTTCTTGACATTACTCAAATTCTCCAAAACAAGTTTCTAAAAACATTAATGATGGTTATGTGCAACTTTCCTAGTGTTTTCTTTCTTAAAACATTAATGATGGTTATGTGCAACTTTCCAAGAGTTTTCCTCATATTTTTATGGTTAGATGGACAGTCATGTGAAATCTTTCACATACTTTTCTCACACTTTAACCATTAGATACAGTCACTTTCCTTAAAGCTATGAAACAAAAAACTTATACGATTATTCTTTTAAAGCTAAACACACTCATAATGCAAAAACACCATTACCCTATACTTCAATACCCATGACCTTTCAAAATTAAGCATAATCTATGTATTAAAACTAATATTTAATCTTTTCCTAAAAATCACGTAACAGCAAAAATTAACCTGTTATATATTTAACTACGGCCAAGTACACTTAAACAAATATTTTCTAGCACAAGGAACTAAACTTTCATTTGTGTAGCTATAAAGAAACCAATTTCCAGAACAATAACATTTCTGGGGTTCTGCCAGTACAAACTGCACAACAGTCTACAATTAGTGGGCCTCCATCTACAGCCCCATATCTCTCTGACTCGTTTCCAATCAAGACCGAATGGTTTCAGTTTGCTTTTAAGGAGCACATGACATCTATAGTTTTCATCTACAACTCCTTGGCAAGGGAAGTGGGTTCCTGCTTGTACATTTGCAGGCCAACCTTGAGGGCCCCTATAATGCCAGCCTCAGTTTCTTAACATAATGTTGGGGGTTTCCCTTAAAGGGCTATAAATTTTGTCTAGTAATCTAATGAGGATATCTTGACGTGACACTACAGGATGGACTATGATTTTTCCTCTTTGTGCTATAACCACGAGGTGAGTAGATAAAATTCTCTGCAATCCCCCAGAGTCTATTTTCTGTGGTTGATTAGCAAGCTATAGTTTTTCAACCCCTAGAATTTCCACTGGCAGCATGACTAAGCAAAGCAGGAGAAGCAGAACCGCCGCTTTTCCGAACGTACCGTGCCCTCCCGGGTCATCAGTCTCCTTGACCATGTCAGAAGGCAGACTTCTGTGGGTGGCTCCCGACAAAACCCTACCCTCTTCCTTTATTCTTTGGATGTGCCAGGGGCCACCCTAGTCTGTATGTTTATCCCAGATTACAATTCTTCTTGTATGTAATCCCCAATCATATATTTGTACTTAGTGACTTGTCTATATGTTTTATGCTGACATAATCTGGTGTCAGAAGTGGAGATTCACCTTGGAGTTATTGGAGGTTCCCAGAACAATGGTGTGCAGTACCCACATACCCCTTATTTCTGTGGGGTTGCTCCTTTTGTTGTTGTTGTTGTTTTGGGGTTTTGGTTGTTTTTTTTTTGAGTTCTTCCATTTTATTAGGGATTTTAAGAGAGTTCTTTTCCTTCCTGTTTATGAGGCCTCCTGTGTATAAGGAACTTTCTTCCTCCTGTTTATGAGGGATTTTCCCTTCTGTTAAGAAGACTTTGTTGTCCTTCCTGGTGACCATGTACTTTAATCTCTGGTTCATTCTGCACACTTGGTTTTTTATTTTGGCTTTCACATGTTCAGACTTGCACCAAGTCACCTAGATAAATTTATTTATAATATGGTCTCTCAAAATTCAAAGGCTTGCCAGTGTAGTCCCTACTTCTGGGGCTCCAGCTGTTGTATTTGAACTTTATGGGGGTCAGTTGAACTCCCAAGTTTATTTATCTTAGCACTAGATTAGTAGGCTGTAACTATAAGATCAAGAAATTTGATGCAATTGATAGCTCATGGCTCCAAAATGCATTCAGAATTCAAAGCTTGCCTCACTGCAAAATATTGTCTCAAAGCTAGCTGAGACTCTTTCCTCTCCAGAACTTTCCCTTCCCCTTCCTACATTTCCTACATTTTATCCTTCTGTAAGCTAAATTCTCCTTTCTCTCTTTTTTAGATATTCTGGCATATTGACTATTTAAGACACTTGAAAAATAGCAGTTACAAAAATAAAATCATTTCAATCTTGGTGCTGTTTCTTAATAGCAAAAGATAAATTCCAGTGTAAAAGATACCCTTCCTAGAAAGATAGGCAATACTCTTGTCTTAAAGGATGAGAATCTGAGATCAAGAGAGTGCTGTACAGACTTTGTTAGAATCATTCTTAACTTTTAAGTCTCCTCAGGTAATTTAGTCATGTTTTGACATTTGACTATTTTTGTTTAATTCAGTATGTTGGCAACTACTAATTGCTTTTTTGACATTTTTATTTCCTTATGAGGGCTTTCATACCATGTAAAACTTGTGTGTGTGCGCGCGCGCGTGTGTGTGTGTGTATTTTTTTTACCCTCTTGTTGATTTATGGTATGTTAATTTGATTCTCAAACCCTTAAAGGCTAAGATACTTCACTCGCTCCAGGGCTTACAAATGGGATCCTAAAACAGATAACAAGCCAGTAAAATATGTTTGTGTGTATATATGTAAATTGTGGTTCATTCTTTGTACACATTTTTTAAACTAATGGACAAATTACAAACTTGTTTTTCTTAAAACGAAATTGGAAAACTACCTTACACAAAATTTGACCCACAGCCTTCATAAGATTACCTGTCAGGGCAAATGAAGAAATCTTAAAGTTGTAACTTGTTCCATTTTGTAAAAAAAAAAAAAAAAAAACATATATAATTTGGATTCAACTGTCTTCTTATAAAATCAATGAATTTATATCACTATGTTTTACTCATGACTAAAATTTTAAGTAAAAACTATAAAGTCTTACTGTAAATTCTTTGTTCGTCTGTATTTTTTTTTATTTTCTATGTCTGTATGTTATATGTCTATGATATTTTCTACCAAAATATATAAAAGAGTTCTGTTGGCTTAAAGGGAAAAATAAGTGCTTAAATCAAGTAACTTATCAAAAGATAATTAATCAAAATGTTTTTCAAGTTTATAGGACTTTGATAAAAATGTAATAATGCAGTTTTGTTGGTTTAATTCAAAGTAAGTGTATCCTCAATGTTGTCAGCATTAAAATAATACAGACACACAGCTTCATTTCTTTTAGGTGTTTAAGACAATAAAAATATGAGTTTGATCTAGAAACAAATACAGTAAGTCCTCACTTAAAGTCATCAATACGTTATTGAAAAATGATGACTTTTTTTGCTTAAAATGAAATATAATAAATGGCATATAAAGAAATCAAATTTCTCTTCAACACTATAGTCAAATGATGTTGGATGAAATGGTGTTATTCATGGACCAGCTGTACATCACTTTTGTTTAAAGAAGAAACTTCCAAAAACCTATAATGTTAAGTGAAAACTTATTGTGTACAAATTAGAATGCAATGCAATATCCATTGATTCCTGTAAATCAAGTTCAACAATAAAACAAAAACACATGAATTTAACGTTTAGGGTTTCTTTGATGAAAAAAAATCTTAAAATGATAAATAGGGCTGGACATGATGAAGTCTACCACTTTAGAAAGCTGAGGTGGGAGGATCACTTGAGCCCAGGAGTTGGAGGTTACAGTAAGCCATGATTGCACCACTATACTCCAGCCTGGAAGAAGGAGTGAGACCCTGTCTCTAAAAACAAAAAAGATGAATAGTTTTGTTTAATGTCTCAGTTTTCATAAATAATATAGGTACAACTATTATATGTAAGTTAGATGAATGTAAATGAGATCGCATTTTTAAAAGCTTCTCCCTTAACTGAATCTTGAAAGTCATGTGAAATTAAACAATGATATTCATAAAATATCTGAGTCATTTCTAAGTAAATCGAAATATGGAAACATTAATTACTGAACATGGATTCAAATTTATTTACTTTTGGCTTCTTAAATTTTAAAAGGAAACAAATTTAGGTCTATTAATAAAAATGTCCTGTGTCACATTAAAACTGTTCTATGAAAAATGAGTTTTTAGAGATTATAAAATATATATGTACATGAAATGCTAATATGTAGCAGTTCAAAATTGCTTCCTGAAGTTTTATTAAAAATGAATTTCTAAATAATACATATAATTCTGTATACAAAGTACACAGAAAAGGTGTACTTAAAAAAATACTTGTGAAAGTAAATCTTATTAAAAAAAGTGTATGTGATCAAGTTGACTATAATTAAAAAGAATTATTCATAAATTAAAAAAATTAAATATCAATATCAAAAATACACTGATGCAAAGCCAGAATCTATTTTTCTTTTATTTTTTTATTTCTATTTTTTTGAGTTGGAGTCTCACTCTGTCACCCAGGCTAGACTGCAGTGGCACGCTCATGGCCACCGCAGCCTCAACCTGCCGGACTCAGGCGATCCTTCCGCCTCTGGCTTCCAAGTAGCTGGAACTACAGGTGTGTGCCACCAGGCGCGGCAAATTTTTTAATTTATTGTAGAGATGAGGTTTCGCCAAGTTGCCAAGGCTGTTCTCGAACCTCTGGGCTCAGACAATCCTCTCACCTCGGCCTCCCAAAGTGCTAGGATTATAATGTGAGCCACCGTACCTGGCCCAGAATCTATTTTTCTATATTTAAAACAATCATATTTTCTTGAAGTATTGATCAATTCCTAGTTTAAAAAAAATTGACAGAGGTTTTTATTTTAGTCCTAAAATCTGGTTCTTCACATTTTTAATCATCTTTAAACTACAAGTTTTTTTCTGCTTTATAGTTTCTATCTAATTTCAGGTTGGAAGTACTATTTTCTTCATTTAGAATAATTCTTGAGGTAGTTTTCCTCTTAAAGCTATCCAGACTTGTATCTCAAAATTTCAACTTTTGACTGCATCTCATGACACGATTTTCAGGCCAAACATACAACCTTCATACATATGATTTGCAGGCCATACATACAGCCTTCATGCATACAATTTGCAGGTCATGCATATAACCTTCATACATGCAGTTTGCATGTCATACACACAGCTGTCATGCCTACAATTTGCAGGTCATACATATAGCCTTCATACATACAGCCTTCAATAATACAATTTTTTTTGCAGACCATACATACAGCCTTCATACATACAGCCTTCACACATACAATTTGCAGGCCATACATACAACTTGCGGGCCATACATACAACATTCATACATACAATTTGTAGGTCATACATACAATCTTCATACATACAATTTGCAGATCATACACACAATCTTCATACATGTGATTTGCAGGTCATATATACAATTTCATACATACAGCCTCCATACATGCAATTTGCAGGTCATACATACAACCTTCATACATGTGATTTGTAGGTCATACAATTTCATACATACAGCCTTCATACATATACTTTGCAGGCTATATATACAACCTTCATACATACAATTTGCAGGCTATACATACAACCTTCAGACATACAGCCTTCATACATACAATTTGCAGGCCATACATACAGCCTTCATACACACAGCCTTTACACATACAATTTGCAGGCCATGCATACAGCCTTCATACCTACAGCCTTCATACATACGATTTGCAGGCCATACATTCAACCTTCAGACATACAGCCTTCAGCTCTTCCTCCTTCTTACCTTGTGAAGATACCCATCTTTTTGCTAACTAAAGTGGCGACACTTTCTCAACTGTTTAGTCAGATTCTGAGGCCTCTCGTCTTCTTCTCCAGTTCTAACTCTGTTATTATAGCCTGACACTTAAAATGCTTGTCTTGAAGGCCTAAGAGAACAACGCTTCCTCTGATATAACTTGATTCTGTACTCCTGGCTTTTCTTGATGTGTCTGAACTGTTCTGTGTATCCAGGCAGTTTCACATGTTTTTATCTTTTCTAAAAGTCATGCATTTTTTCTAAAAGGTCATAACAGTTTTTTATAATATGATGTACACTCATCACCTTGGACATGCACTCTCTCCTTGTCTGCTTGAATTCAACTATCATTTCTTCATATTCGACTTCCACTTTGCCCAAACAAGCTTCTCCATAAAGAAAAACAAACATGCTACAGGAAGTTTTTCTTTTTTATTTAAAAAGATTGTCCTAAAACAAACAAAACAAACAAACAAAAACACACAAAGATTCTGTGTCTTAGCAACAATTTCTTGTGCTTTGTGCTATTTTTGTTAGGTTCCTGATTCATTAAGAAAAGCCATCTCTAAAAAAAGACAAAAATTATTTTTTCTCAATTATTTGTATTTGCCTTTAAAGTCTCTTAATTATCACTCTGATTAAATAAATGACTATTGTTTCTCAAGGTTGTGCGCTTCTATTTTTTTTAATGTTTTAAGCCTTTTATCATCTTTGAAAAGATTTCCCCAAATCAAATTCTGATTTGGGTATTTTTGACCTATAATTGACTTTGGGATTTTTTTTAGTTTGGCCCCTGGAAAACACCAAAAATGAATCTCTTATCTTATAAAGATATCAAACTAATTAGACTTGTTTGATATATTATGTTTTTAAATGTCAAATGATAGAATGATGCCAAATCGTCTTTATATTTATGTGGATGTGTCGCTGATGCAAATGTTCTGAAAATTATGCAAATTTCACAAAGGCCTGATGGTTCTGGTGTGATGCTGTCAGTCATGATTCTGGTGGTTATCTTAAAACACCATACACAATAGAAGTAACTAAATTTCCTTGTTAATTGTTGGTTTTAATACATTCTTATCAGATTTTTAACCACGAATAGTCTTTTTGTCTTCTATAGTTTTGATTTTCTTTAAAAGCATTTGTCTTCAAGTGTACTCCAAAACTGCTTCTTATGAAGCAGACTGACAAGTACTCTTTTTTCTCATTTTAATTTTAAAGATGTGGGGTATAATTCAGGGTTAGGTACATAAGTGGTCATTGTACAGGTGAAATTTGGGCCTACCCTTGGTCCCCAGTCCGCCTGGTTTGAGATTGGGTGCGCTTATTGATGTGATGTGCCTGCCACCCCCCAGCAATGTCCCACTACTGCCAATCCCTTTTCTTATAGTATGATGATGATACTCAGATCTCTGTTTCTTGATAAATCACTGAGCATTATAGACTCTAAATCCATCCAAGTTGCTGCGAAGTTCATAATTTTGTTTTTCTTTACAAGCACGCTTAAATACAGGTTGCTGGATTAAAAGACTAAAATTTATAGGACTCTAATGAAGAAACCGATAAGCCTGTGAAACTACTAATTAAGGTCAAACAGAACAAGAATTAATTACACAAAACAACCTAAAACATTATTTTTATAACTTTTATGTAAACGTTAGTTTTTTTTACATCAATGTTTTATTTTTCAGTTGTAAGAAAATTCTTTTCTTTTAAGGTACCTAAAATTTACAGAAATTTGGTAAAGTATACTCTTGTAAACAGGATTTAAATATTTACTTTACTCCATCAGACCCCACCAAAATTGTATCAAAAATACAACTTGTGTATATTTTAATTCAGTGGCAGTATAGTTATCTGCATAAGTTCAGTAAGAGCCTGTCTTCTTTATAACAGGATGAAATTAAAACATAAATTATATTCCCAAAGTTTGACTAGGATGTAATACTTAAAATAGTTTATAGGCACTACAAATAAAATATGAAGAATGCCTTGATTTGACTTCCTAGTTGCTAGAATTTTTTTTAAGTCTAATCTGATTCAATTGCTATTGCACTTATCTGATAAAACTGAGTTTATTTTGCAAACAAATTATTCTTACTCTGATTATCTGTGATGAAAATCAGGATAACTATAATACACTCATTAGTAGGCTGTAGTCCTATTTATCATTTTTGAGTTTTTATTATCTATGCATACACTAGAATAAATCATAAATTCTTCTAGGTCCCCCTAACCCAATTTTCTCCCATGAAATTATTAAGAAAAAAGCCCTGTTCTTTCTTAAAGCCCTATAAACTAAAGATGAAAAACTTGATATAAATTTCAAAAGTTTAGCCTCATGCTAGATATATGGACCATACAGAGAGTCCACCAAACTGCTTCATGCCAACATTCAGACTGCAAAATTGCTGACTTCATGGCATTGATACCTTTTCCCAAGACCACCAAAACAAGACTCCATATCATAATAAGATTCTTATCCCTCTTAATATCTACTTTTTTCACACGACAAGCGTTAAAATTTAACAAGCAGTAGCTGCTATGGCTAACTTGACAGAACTCTGAAATTCTTTAGTCCACCTAGTGAGTAACTTTAACAATATCTCTGACACAACTTTTTGTTCAAATTGTACTAACGGTCCCTTTTATAAAGTTGGAGCTCTCTGCTTTAATTCAACCTAGCCATAGGATGCTAATAAATAGCTATAACAGGTCTCAACCAGTTCCTCCATGGAATTTGATTTGTTTGGTTGGTTGCCTTTAGGCTTGGGATCTTGGTTCAAAATCTTTGTACAAACTGAATTTTTAATGCTCCTGTTGGGTTTTTGTATTATTGTATTGTATCGTATTATTTTTGCATCATATTATTATTGCTTTGTGTCTGTTGTCTGTCCAATCTGTAGAAACAGCACTCCTAAGAGACTAATTCCAGTCCAGCACCTCAAAATAATAACCAACACCGATGAAACAGACAAAATTGAACCTAACAGTGGACTCTAGGTAGACTTAACCTGAAAGCCACTTCCTCCAATCCTCCTTTGTTGCTCAAATGTAGCTAAAACTGTTTTGACACTGAGTTTGAGTCGCCAATCACTGCCTCCCAACCTGGAACCAAACCATCTAGGATAGGTTCATCCTGGCACCATGCAACAATCAAGACCTCACTACAGGATGGCTGATCAGCAGAGCTTTCAGAGAAAGGTCTTGATCAAAAGAGAAAAATGTAAAAGTTGTCAGAATCAAAATGGCATTGCTAATGTCAAACTCTGGAAAAATGGCACCAGGGATGACCGTGAAGGGAAGGATTTCATACACAATTAGCCCGATAACAGGAAACATCACAGTAAATTTTTCCAAACTGCAGCTTACCACCTGAGTTACACAAAGACAGCTGGCAGCAGGGATAGATAGCTGCTTATACAAGAATACTTACCTGTCTCAGAAGCTCAATTCAGAATTTCAAGGGTCTAACCAGACTCCAAAATTACATGTGCAACCTAGCCAGTACTGGCACTCACCAATCAGAACTTGCCAGCTCTTATAAGACACTGCCAGTGCCAACAAACTTCGTTTTATAACAAATTGCATATCCTCCTCTTTCCTCAGTAAAACCCTAACTTTTTCCTTTGTTCTCTGACCATACCAGAGGCCACCCTAGTCTGAATTACAATTCTAATTTTTGTATATAATTCCTAAATAAAACCTTTTTTAAAAAAGATATTTGTCTCTATATTTTTTATGCTGACAGTTGAGTCCTGGGTTTTCTTTTACTACCATCCTTGATATTCCTTTCCCTTTTCTCTTATGGTAGATTCTCTGTGGCTTAGTCTATTTTGTGTTGCCATAACAGAATACTTGAAACTGGGTCATTTGTCAAAAAAGATGTTTATTTTGGCTCATGATTCTGGTGGTTGGAAAGTCCAAGATTGAGTAAATGCATCTGGTGTGGCTCTCATGCTGTTTTAACTCATGGCAGTAAGCAGAAGAGGAGTGGATGTGTGCAAAGAGATCACATGGTGAGAGAGGAAGCAAGAGAGAGAAACCAAGGAAGGCAGCCTGTTTTTAACAACCTGCCTTAGTGGGAATGAATTCATTTCTTTGAGATAAGAAGAACTCACTCACCAATATGGAAGGACATTAACTATTCATGAGAGATCCACTCCCATGACCCAAACACCTCCCACTAGGCCCTGCCTACCAACACTTCCATACTAAAGATCAAATTTCAACATGACTTTTGATGGGGACAAACTAGATCCAAACAATAGCACTATGTTTTCTTCTATTTTGGCATTTCTCTCTTGATTTAGTACAGCAAATCTCCCAGTTATATTCTGAAAAAGGATGTATGGTTTGTTTGTTTTTTCCCCTACCCCACAACCTGCTGTTGAATGAGTATAGATCTCCAGAATGAACATCCTTTTCCTTCAGATTTTGATAACACTGGTTCATTTTTAGTGTTGCCATTGAGAGTCCAAAGCCATTCTAATTTCTGATTTCTGATTCCCTGTAGATAACCTACATTTTTTTCCTCATCTGCCCCTTAACCTGCCACCCTGACTTCAAGGTTATTGCTTTCTCTAGTATTCTTAAATTTTCTAATAAAGTGATTTGTCCTTTTTTAATTTTTATGCTGAATATTTAGTGGGCCCTATCAGTATCTCAGTACAGAATTGAGTTTTTAGGATTTTGCTTGCATTATTTTTATTGTAAATTCTTCTCCCTGTTTTTAATTTTTTTAATTCTAAAATTTCCATTTTTTGTCCTATTGGCTATTGGGCTCTTGAACTAGTTCTACAAATTTCTTATTGATTCTGTCTTTTTAAAAAAATCTCTTTTTATTATTGGTCTCTATTCTGACAGCTAATCAACTCATCATTCTAAATCATTTTGTGACTTTTATCAACTCATCATTCTAAATCATTTTGTGACTTTTTAATTTTTCCATCATATTTTTACTTTCTAAGAACTCTTTATTTTTCTCTGAACATTTCTGTTTTATGGTCTTCTCTCCTTGTTTTACAAAGTCTCCTCTTCTTTACGAGGTCTTTTCTCCCTGTTTTTCCTCTTTGTTTCATTTTGCTGAGTATACTTTATTTGTTTAAAAAAATGCTTTCTTCTGCTTCTCGTATTTAGTTGCATTTTTTTGTTTGTTTATTGGTTTGGTGACCTCTTTAATTGCTCAAATGTCTGGGGATATCTAGCAGTCTACTTGTATTACAGAGTGAGATACTAGAAAGAGGATTAGAAGCTTCAGGTACATGGACAAGACTGGTTGTCTGGTGGATTTTACTGTGAGTTAATTTGGCTAAGTTAATTCTTGGGAGTAAGGACTCCAGACAACTTAGGCTGTTCTGTTTTCCAGAAATTAATTCTCCAATTTCTTATTGGCATAACACCTAGATGGCAGTATTATTAGCACTGAGATGGATTCTTTTATTCTAAAAAAGTAGAGGAGTGTGTCACTTATGATCTGGCATGTGGTCTTTTGTTTAATCCCCATGATCAGCATGACAGCCTTGGCCTCAGCTGTCTGGAGTTTCAGAAACCAGTCATTATCTGGTTCATCATCACCAGGGAATAAAACCTCAGTCTTCATAAGGAATGAGAAAGTGTCACATCTTTGGTAACATGTGGTGGGTCGGGGACCACCTTAACTTCTTTTAATGCAAATTTTTAGCTGACTCTTTTCTTCCCAGCCCCATCTGCACCCTTACTTTCAGACAGCAAGTCATTCATTCTGAGGTTCTGTGGTGTGATTCAGATTGCTTCTGTATTTTTCACTATTTAGTTTAGGCTTTAACTTTCTCTTCTGTCTACTCAGTAATCTTTTAACTTTCTGCCTTCAAATGTTCAAAATTTCATTGTTCTTATCTGTTCTCCTAATCTCTCTGTCCATGTGAATTTTTTGTCTGTTTTTAAAACTCTTTACCCACAATTATGTGAGGCACAGGAGAAAGTGGAAGTAAAAATGAGTCTAAAATCCAGTTTAATCAGAAGTCTTCATAGTGACATTTTCTATGTACCCTGAACACACTGTGTATTAAATAAAGTCTCTTTGCCTCTCGCCTGCCTAAAATATACCAGTCTCTTTTGGTTACCCAGCAAGTTGACCCTGGGTGTCTATCAAGATCTGATTCTGGCCGCTCAGTGGCTCAGCCTGTCATCCCAGCACTTTGGGAGGCCAAGGCGAGTGGCTTGCCTGAACATGCAGGTTGGAGACCAGCCCAGGCAGCTTGGCGAGACTTTGTCTTTACAATAAAATAAAAAATAGCCAAGTGTGGTAGCGCACGTCTGTAGTTCCGGCTACTTGGAAGACTGAGGCAGAAGGATCATCGGAGCCCAGCAGGTTGATATTGGGGTGGCCGTGTGTGTGCCACTACACTCCAGTCTGGGCAATGGAGTGAGACTCCAACTCAAAAAAAAAGAGATCTGATTCCAATGTCATCTCAGCTCTCTAAGCAGAGTTGCTTGCTCTTCTGGGTTTCCCTGGTGCTTTGTTCATGCTGACAGATTGGCATTGCATGTATGAAACAGTAAATATGAGAAGCAGTGCAGGTATCATTGCTTATTGCCATTTTTTTCTGTTTTTATCATTGAGTTTTATATCTTGGTTTATTTCTGGATTAGTTAGATTTTGATAAGTGTTTCTTCTTTTTCTGGAAAAATATGCTGGTGATATATTTTCTGAATTCTTGCCCTGCTGAGAACTCCTTTTTGTGTTCTCTTGTGAATGCCACTCAAGCTGAGCAATTACCCTGGGGTCAGAACAGAGGCAGTCTTTGGTGAGGAGGAAGGCTGGTGTTTACTCATGTGCAAGAGTGTCTTTTCCGCTTTTTGCTGTGGAGTTTCAATGTCTGTAGGGGCGTCAGCCTCGCTGACCTGCTTCTCTAACTCTAACACCTCTTGCCTTCTGCAGATGCCGAGTGGGAGCAGCACTCCAGTTCCTGGACATCCTCAGCCTTCAGCATCCTCCTGGAAGAGCAGCGGGATGGAGACTGCCCACTGCCAAGCTCCCCACAGCCCAGTGGGTTTGAAATATTCCCTCCAGACAGTCTGCTCCCAAATATCCTGCAGCATGTCAAGCAGGTTGGCACTAGTTCCAAGTCCTGCACCCTGGGATGGTAGCCCAGAAGTCCCCTCTCATGGCTTAACACTTGGGCAGGCCTCATTCTACATGCATCTGCTGAGCCGCTGTCCAAGGCATCCGCTGTCCTAAACTTTATACAGTTTGGGTAAAAGCCAAGGTATGCTCTTTAACAAAGAACAAAATTGTTTTTCACTATTCCATAATCTTCCTATTATTGTTTCCCCTTGGTAATTTTGGTGGGAACTTGGAAGAAGTGGTGAATTCAGTGCATGGGTCTCCGTGATTACCATACCGTCCCAGTGGTCGAGAAGGTGGTCGTCATTGTCGCATTCTCAGTGTTGATCAGGTTGGTCTCACAAATGCATAAACCAGGCGTTTACTGACTCATGTGACCAACTCCCCATGCCTACTTTAAAATTATACAACCTGTTACAGTTGAGTTCTGGATGTTCAGCCATGGAGAGCAGCTTTAATGTCTTTGTTGTTGCCTCAGATACCTCTTTCCCATGGGACAGTTACAGGCTCTGTCTCTGCTTTGAGTCTACTCTGGCTCAGAACCGGATGCTTGAGTGATGTCCATACGAAGTGATGGCTTCTCGGTGGGTGGAGGCCACTTCCTCTCCAGGTCTGTCCCGTTACATTTTAGTGGGCGGATAATGTGATGTGATCCAAACAGAAGTCTGGTCTGGATCTTTCACAGTTGGTTAGGGTGGACTGAGAGAAGTGCAGCTCCCTTCTCCCTCTCGGGATGACAGTGTATGGGCCCTGCACTTTAGAAAGCCAGGGCTTTTGAGGCCAGACTCTCCGTCTTCTCTCACCAAAGCTTCTAGATGTCCAAGCACCGTCTCATGGGAGCCCTCAGAGAGCCATAGACAGTGTCAAAAGGAGAGGCACCGAGTATTTTTTTTTTTTCAATTAAGGTTTGGAGGGCGTGACTAGATTTTCTTTTTAGGGGTGGAGGTTGTAGGTGACAGATGTTATTACTATCTTCATCTCAATAGCTACTATGGGCCCCACACGAGCATGACCTCATGTACTGCCTATACTCTTCCTTTAAGGTGGTGTCATTTCCTAAGGAGGCAAATGAAGGAGCAGTTGCTTAGGTGCATAGGTATCCAATAAGTAGTTACTGAGTGAATGCATGAATACGTAAGATGACTTGTCCAAAATCATACAGAAAGTTTGTGCAGAGTGGGGAAAGTTCTAAGAGATGGACTTTTACTTAAGTAAGGGATCTCTTCCACAAGTGCCTTACACACCTCTGAAGCGTTTCTTGACTTTCAGTATACTCCAAGAGTTCACCTCTTAAGCCTCAGCACCTCCTTAGACCAATGCCTTTTGTCGGAGTTGCAGTTTATATGCAAAACTGTCAGTGTTGTTCATTTATTCATTTATTGATATGTAAGTCATTAATTCAACAATTTCAGGTCTGTTTCAAGCAAAGTGGAAGGAGATAGAGTTTAATAAGATACAGTTCTTGTTATCAAACCCCATCCCTAGGAAGACAGACACATCAACATGCAAGAAGTCCTACGACAGGGCGATGGGCAGTAGAAGACCAACCTTGCTGGTTTTCCTGGGACAGTCCCCATTTTAGCACTGAAAGTCCTATGTCCTGCAAAACCCCTCAGTCTTGGGCAACCAGCCTGGGTTACCCTACCTGTTATACAGAGTAAAATAAGAATTTTGTTTGGGAAAGGTTGACTCAGTGTAAGAGAACAACACAAACACAAGCAACAGGTGGTGTGCTTTGCAGATTACCAAGCATTTTTATGTCTATTGCCTCATTTTAAAGTTCACAATAATCCTGTGTGTTAAGCTTTTGTGGCATTTCATGGTAACTGAGGATTAAAGATATTATTGATATGTTCGAGGTCAAGTTGTGAGCAAATGTCAACTTTGATCTACTAAGGAAAAAAAGAAAATCCCTAAAGAAAAAGATGGTGGGAAGTATGTGTGTTTGGGGCTGTTGGTTAGGAACTCACAGCTCCAGGAGCAGAAAGGAGCCTAGAGGAATAGCAATGTGTCCTTCCTCAGTCAAACTGGTCCACATGGCATGATTAAAAAGATAGGCTACACATTCACACACCAACTCAACCCTTCCTGGCTATGTTTGACCTTAAGCAAGACATTTATCTCTAAACTTCAGATTTTCAGTTTATGCAAGGGGGTTAATGATCCCAATGACTTTTGTCAAGACTAAGTGACATAAGCCATATAAAGAACTCAGCACAAGTGTTTGCTTTTGCAAGAAATCAAAAAGACGTTAGTTTCTTTTGAGAGTCTCAGGCTTTTCTCCTCTGTTGCAAGAAGCAAAAATCCAATTTAAATTGACTAAGCAATGAAAGCAAATTCATTGGCTTATGTAACTAGGTGCTTCAAGGTCCGGCATGGCTATGTGAAGGGAGGGAGACCTTATGTCCCTGGTTTAGTTCTTATTCCCTCTCTCTTTCTCTCCCCCCATTCCCCCATCCCCCCATCCCCCCATCTTTTCTCTCTCCCTTGTCTCTCTCTCTCTCTCTCTCTCTCTCTCTCTCTCTGTGTGTGTGTGTGTGTGGTGTGTGTGTGTGTGTGTGTCTCTTTTTTTTTTCTGTTTTCATCTCTCTGTTTTTTTATCTTTATGTCTCTGTCTCTCATTCTCCCTGTCTCTGTCTCTCTCTGTGTCTCTTTCTGTTCTGTCTTGTGAAAACTGTCAGGGTCAAAGTGGAGTTACTAATCTTAGGCAAAACCTGAGACAGAACTGGTGAAGGCCATGAAGAGAGGGTCCTAATGCTTGTATGGCTAATGTGACAAAAACTATTACAAAAGATAGCAAAAAGCACAACCCTCCACAAAGGCCACTATAACCTTACACAAAAAATACTTCTGAGAGGACATCTGCCCAGCAACTTTCTGTCCAATCTAGGACTGATGTGATCCTGGTTATTAATTTTTATAGCCAAGGATTTTTTTTCAAAAAAAATGTGTAATTCTTCTCACCTTTTTTTAAAAGACCTTCTTTCTTGACATCCTTGAATATAAATATGGTTTACTATGACATGCATATTCCCATTGCCGTGCTTTATTCTCTAATAAGTATATTTTGTTTTAGCAAGCCCTTCTCTGTTTGTTATTTAGGTAGAGCTATATGGTATCAGAATTGGGATCTTTAAAAGTTCACTATCAGAAGAGTTCTGTGGTTCTTGGAACCAGTGTGCCATGCTCTCTTGAGTTCTTTGAGCTCTCCAATCCCACGACAAGCCCTTTCTACTCTGGGAAATATTCTCTTAAGTTGAGCCTTTCTTCTTTAAGTATGAACCTTTCTCCTTTAGAGGCTTTTAATGTTACTTGGGAGTGTATGTGGATGAGGTTACCTTAATAAAGAACCCTTCTGTATCCCTTCTGCAATGATAGGCTTTCTCTTTTTCTTTTCTGGTAAGTCCTTTCTGGTATAAAGACTAATGTCTCCTGGCTTCTGTAGAATTTGCATTCTGTCTATGAGGCATGTCTTTTCGAATTCTCATTTAATATTTTGTTTGCATTTTATACTTAGGTTAAAATTTTTGTCAGCAAATTCTTCCTAGTTTTGTTTGTTTGTTTTAAGTTTCGTTCGACTCTTTCCCTTTGCTTCTGAAAATCTTTCAAAAGCAAAAATAAACTTTCTAAATGGTAGGCACAGAATGTTTTATCAAAAGCCATTAGGGTAGCTGCCATCATGTAAAACACCAGTCTAAACTCCTGACATTCCCTGACAGGATTTATAGAATTTTTTTTTTCTCTTGAGAGAGTCATAAGAAATGAAATGGGATTCTCAAACATTAAGGCATGCCAGGTTTTCTAGGACCCCAGCCAGTTACATATTATGGTCCATTCTTGTGCACCTTTTTAAACTGATGAGAAAATTACATCAAGACAAATTTAGAGCTCAAATAATCATTATTTGAAAAACCCACAACTATAGATTTAACATGTAGTCTTTTAAGTTCTCTGTCCATCTCTGTATTTTTTTTTTCTGCCTACTTTGAAGCTTCTGACTTTTGTACTGATGTTGAGCTAAAACTCACTGCTTATGGCATTCAAGTCAGAAATAACTTTTTTGAGAGGGCCCTTAGAGGTCTTTTGAATTAACATCTTTACAACTTACAACAGCTCTATGGTAAACAACACCTAGGCACCTTTTAGAAATATAAATTTGAGTTTCCTTTACTAATATTGCATACAATGATAAAATAATTAAAAAACTAATAATCTAAAAAAAGAACTATATAAACCTCTATGAATTTAGGATCTCAGATCAAACAGGTCAAAACCTTGAGCTCAGAACAGTAGTGTAAGGTATCTCTGCCCAGCATAAAAATTTTGCTTTTTCTACCACACAGAGACTGACAGAAAATAACAAAAATAAAATAAATAAAATAAAAAGAAACTGCTAAAATTCTTCCTCACTTATATTTTCCAATCAAGCAAACCAGACCAACAAACAAAAAATAGATTTGTTACTAATTCAAGGCTACTTGGAGATTTTTAAAAATACAATTCAACCAGTTCTAGCTAAAACGTAAAATTTAACCTTATTTTAAATTAATAAAAGGAAAACAAAGATTAAAATTGATATGTTTTTAAATAAATGGTCACAAAAATTACTTTACCCAAAATTTAGGTCCACAGCCTTCATTAGATTACAGGGCAAATACAATTTACTCAGGTGAACAGGTCCCATTTTTTTTAGAATTAAAATTTCAATCCAACTATCTTTTATAAATGAGTGAGTTTGTATCACCTGTGTCATAACTAAAAGTCTAAAATGAAAGGTATAAGATCATTATTTCAATAGAATGAAGTGAAGTAACATGGGGTAACTTTCAAGACTGGGCCTTAAGAGATCTCAGATTTGGCTTCTGAAATGTCAGTATACATAATTTTCTTGGGTTTAAAAGTCAGTTTTATATTGTCTCTAATAGATGTTTTTAAATGTCAGGATTTGACACAAGGGTTGTAAAATTATATACCTAGCTTAAAAAACTTTGTGTAGTTTTTTGATAGACTAATTTAATATTGCTAGTTTAATGAAAACAGCTGTATCTTCTTAGTTATCAACAAAATACTCATATATTTAAGTTTCTAACTTAGATGAACAAGTGATTCACAGGCTATAAAAATGGTTAACAAAGAAATAATTTAAAATATGGCTATCTTTGTTTAATATATCAGTTCTTGTAAGTAATGTTAAAAATAAGTAAAGTGAGCATAAACACTTATAAATAAACTTTTCCTGTAAATTGAAACCTTAAAAGGTATATTAAATTAAATAATAAATACTTATTAAATGTCTGGGTCATTTCCAAATAAGATTTAAAAATTATGTCTCCAAAAATCATAAAGTTGTTTTCATTTATGAAATACTAATATGTATCAAACAATTTAAGATTTCTTGCTTCCTAGGTCTTCACTAAAATTTTAGGTTTATGAAAGTTGAAAATTGTAATTAATATATACATTCAGTATATAAAGAATGTCTATAATTATATGACATGTTTTCAGTCAGAAAAATTATGAGGACATAAGATGTGTTCTTTTTGAGGAAAAGAATGATTTGTCTAATTCAGAAGTTAATTAAAGGTTATTTCAAAATATGGAACAAAAATGAAAGAAACTAATGAGTGGGAGAGAGAGAGATGTAAGAAAAGTTATGGATATGATGATGCATTTTTGGTAAGAAATATTAAAAAGGAAAGATAATAATGTATGAGAAAGACTCTTGTATGGTAAATTTTTGTTCTCAAGTAAAATGACTATTTTCAAAAGAGGAAGTATAGGACAAAGAAAGTTAAAATATGTCATCAATGTTCTGAATAAGTCATGATCAGATTCATGAAAAGAGAATTTATAAAATAAATGTCTGTGTTATCAAGGTGTCTACAATCAGAAGAAAATTATTTAAAAGTCTTTCTAAGATTGAGCTTTGATACTGAAAACACACTACTAAAATATTTTCAAATTTGATTCCGCATGTTAGAGTAACAAGGTTTTCTTAAAGTATGAATTTGCTCTTATTAAAATTTCAGGAAGTTTTGATTTTTGATTCTGCAATCTGCTTTCTTAACAATGATAACTTCTTCCTGAGATCTAATTAATATCCTTGGTTTCAGATTGAAAATGCTGTTGTTGTTGGGTTTTTTTTTTTTTTTTTTAGTCTTTTTAAAATTTAGTTTTAAAGATGTGGAGCTCAGGTGAGGATTGGGTACGTAAGTGGTCTAGGTACAGGGGAAGTTCGGGTCTCCCATTGGCCCCCTTTTCGCCTTTTAGGATCAGGTACCCTGATTGACATTATGTGCCTCCCCTTTTCTCCTGGTAAGTGTCCTACTCTTGCCAATCCCTTTCTTGTAGTATTGCGATAGGAATGGTAGCTTCATTTCTTGAGGCAAAATTTTTCTTTTTGGAACTTTTCAGATTTGTGACTCAGAAGTTTGAAATTTGCTGCACCTCATTGCACATGATGATCCCAGGTCATATATCATTGTCTCTTCTTTCTTACCTTAAAAAGGTATATTTTTTGCTTAGCTGGGGTGATAACTCTCTTCAACTTTTTTGTTGGCTTCTGTAACTTTTTTTCCTCCTAGTCTGTGCTATTATTGTCTGATACTAAAATGTTTATCTTGAAGGTCCAGTACGACTTGCTTCTGTACTTTCATCTTTTCTTGATATGCCTGAATTGTTCTGTTTAACCAGGAAACTTTCCATGCTGTTACTAAGAGTCACGTATTCCCTTTCTCAAGGTACTAATTTTCTCGTTACATTCATGTATAATAGAGCACACATTTATGACCACATTTATGACCCTATACTCTTTTGGTGTTTGATTAAGGTGCTCTTTTCATTAGATTTAACTTCCAGGTTATCAAAATGGGTTTCCCACAAGGAAAAACAATCACCCTACAGAAGATTTTCTTTATCTCCTGTAACTGGTCTAAAAAAATTACACTTTATCAATATCATTTCTGTATTGTCTTTATTAATTTCTGGATTACTTAAGAAAATTAAACCTTAAAAGCGGTAAGGATTTTACATTTATGCAACTTTCTGTATGGCTTTGGAAGACTTTTGATTATCTCTAATTCAATGAATAACTATTATTTAACAGTGACCTATAATTCTTTTTGATCAAGTGTTTTGAACATTTTGATGTTTTTGGCAGTTTTTCCAGCATCAAAATTAAGGGGTTTTTTTTCTAAAATTAACTTTGAGGTTTTTCTTTGACACTCCAGAGAATAAAGAATGTATATCTCATCTTCTAGAGATATTAAGTACTCAGACTTTTTTGTTAAATTGTATGGAAGGTACTGTCAAATAATAAGTGATACTAGCTCTTTTAATTACATTTATGGATAGTTTATTGATATGAATGCTTAAAAATTATGTAAATGCATAAAGATATAGTATGTTATCAGTCATAATTTTGATATTTATGTTAAATATTTTCTAAAGTTATACTTGTATGAAAAAGTTTTTAATGTATTCTAAAAAATGCATAAAATTTATAAAAGTCTGATGGTCCTGATGTGACTTTCTGTCAGTCATGATTCTGGTTGGTATCTTAAAATGCTGCATGCATTAGAAATAACTAAATTTCCTTATCACTTGGGAACCTTCATCATATTTTTAACCAATGGTTATCCTAATTTCATTTATATTTATTGTTTTGAATTCTTCTCTAAAAACATTTGCAATCAGCTATCGCCCAAAACTGCTTTTCATGAAAAAGACTAACAACTTCTTTTCAACATATATTTCTGATAATTTTAAGATCAATAAACTAAATAAGAATGTCCAGAACTCTAATAAAGAAATTAATAAGGTCACAAAGCTGCTAATCAGGATCAAGTAAAACAAAAAAGTTAATTGCATGAAATTAAATAATTTATTTAAAACATTGCTGATTCTTTACTTAAATGTTTTGTTTTCCAGATTTAAGAAATTTTTCTTATAAGCTATCTATAGTTTATAGCATTTGGTAAAGCATAGTATTATGAACAAAAGTGGAAACATAAGCTTTTACTCCCTACTTGAGTCCTCCAAAACGTGGAAACTATAAGTATTTTTATTTTTATTTACATAAATTCAATAAAAATCTGCTCTCTGTTTATAAGCATGATACAATGGCAACATTGGCTATATTATGAAGACTTTAACTTAAACGTTATCTTTGAGAATGTTCATAAAAGGTCTGGCTTCAAGATTTAGCCTTACGAGTGAGTGAATAAAAATTGTCACATCCTGGCAGGCCTAACAACCTTAAGGCTGTAAGTAAAGTCTAAAGTCTGCCTTGGTTTGGCTTCCTGGCCTCAAGAGGTTTTTGAATATGAGATTCTTATATGATCAATTTAGAGCAAAAAAAGTTACATTTCTAAAGAAAACCTACAATACGCCTGTCATTAGACTGTAGCTCTGTCATTGTTTCCAAGTTCTTATCTATCTGTAGACTGGACTCGTTTCTGAAATTTCCTAATTTCCTCCAGTATTTGACTACACCTTTCCAACTAAAAACACCAGCTGCTATGTTCCTGAAGCCCTATCAGCTAAAACTAGATGAATTTTAAAAAAACAAACCTTGTGCTTGATGTATGGAACATGCAGAAAGCTCATCAAACCACCTGCTATCATGAACAAAGGCTTTAAACTACAACCAAGAGAAGAAGCTGATGTTTTTGCACCGTAGACAACTTTTTCCAAGATGTCAGAACAAGACCCCATATTATAATGAGACTTTTATTCTCCTTACTGCTAACTTCTCTCCTTGGCAGGATAATGGTGACAGTGAAATTTCATGATCAGTGGTTCCCACTAGCAATGAGGCAGGTACAGCTAGCATAGTTTAGATAGAGATAGGCGAGGTATAGGCATGTGCAAGTTAGATAAGGATGGTCAGAATAAAGACAATTTTTTTATTAGAACATATTTCTTCAAACAACCATCCTGCTGACCAGGCACAGCAGGCCTGATCTTGGAATGAGGGGCAGCTGGCACAGTCAATCACCGGGGCAATAAACAAAGTCAATAGGGAGTTGCCAGAGATGCTGAGGAATGGTGTTGTACGAGAAAATTCAATTAAACAGTAGCTTTTCCCACCATCTCAAGAATTATTTGTGACACAAGTGAGCTTTGGAGTTAAATGTTAAGAATTGAAAATGTATCAGTAACTTGTTGTAACCCACAAAGCCCACAAAACTTACCTTAGAAAATAAGTTGCTTAATCATCATTTTGGACGGTATGTAAAACTTTCTGCCATCAGCAAGCCTTTGTCCATTCTCTGAAAACACCTACATTCTCTCTTGAATGTGTCTTTTCTTTCTAATAAATTCTACTTTTGAACTTTACTTTGGACTCACTCTGAAATTCTTTGCAGCAAAGTCAAGAACCCAGGGAGCAGCTACACTCCATGCCACCTAACATCAGTAACTTAATAGAACCTAACTTTAAAGATTCTGTATTTTATGTAAACTAGATAAATAAAAATGTCTGTGCTACTCCTAATGCTACATGCTGTACCTAGATAAATTCCTCTGAGAAAGTTGAGACCCACATACATAAAATAAGAAAACAAGTCACAAAGTTACAACAGTTATCACCTAATTTTCTATAGTCATTTGATTTATTCAACTGGTTGTCTTGACGCCTAGGTTCATGGCTCAAAACCATTATGCGAACTAGAATTTCCTTTTGCTATTAAATTGACTTGACGAATATTGCCCTTTTAAACTGTGATTATGTTATTTGTTAAGTTTTTGCAGAAGCAAAAGTCCTAACAAAATAATGCTGGTCCAGCATTTTGAGCTGATAGCAGAAGACTAGCAAACAGACAAAATTGAATATAATAATGGACTCCAGGAAGACAGCCTGAGGACTACTCCCTTCAAACCTCTCTGTTGCTCAAGTGTGGCTAAAAGGCTTTTGATACTCACTCCCAGTCACCAGTTACTCCCACCATTGCGGCACATGACCAGCAACCAGGACAGGTCCATCAAAATCGAACTAGAGGATGATTGATCAGTGATGCCTTTGGAGAAAGATCTTGACCAAAAGGGGGAAAATGAAAATTGTCAAAATCAAGATGGAGTCACTTAAGAAGGCACTGATAAATGACTTTGGGGAAGGCCTTGTGGAGGGGATTCTCATGCTTGTATGCCTGATAACAAAAAATATCACAAAAGACTGCATAAAATACTACCTTGCACAAAGACCATCTCAGCCTTACACTTGTGGGGACATCTGCTCAGCAATTTCTTGTCCAACCTTGGGCTTGTGTCGTTCTTGTTACTGATCTGTATAACCAAGGATAATTATTTCAAAACAATTTTGTAATTCTTTTCATTTTTCTCTCTAAAAACCTTTGTTTTCTTTTACCTCCTTTAATGTACATAGTTTACTATGGCCTATGTATTTCCATTGCAGTGTGTTATTTCTAAATAAATATATTTTCTTTTGGGGTGTCTCTCTGTTATTTAGATTGACAGACTCTGTGTCTGTCTCTCTTTGTTTTTGTCTGTCGCTGTGTCTCTGTCTCTGTCTTTTCATCCGTTTCTCACTGTGTCTGTCTTCCTCTCTGCCTCTGTCTGTGTGTCTCTCTCTGTCTGCTCTGTAACTCTGTCTCTGTATGTGTCTCTGATTGTCTTTATCTTTCTCTGTATCTCTGGTTTCCTCTGTCTCTGAGTGTCTCTGTCTTTGTCATCTCTGTGTATCTTTGTCTCTATATATCCCTGTCTGTCTCTCCTCATGTATCTGTCTGTCTCTCTGTCTCTGTCATTCTCTGTCTTTGCCTCTTCTCTTCACTTCTTTTTATCCATTTCTCTCTGTCTCTGTTTCAGTCTTGTCTCTGTCTGATTCTGCCTATCCCTCTCTGTCTCTTTGCCTCTGTGTGTGCCTCTCTGTCTCTCTGTGTGTCTCTCTCTCTCTCCATTTGAGTCTTGTCTCTGTCTGTTTCTCTCTCTCTTTGTCTCTGTGTGTCTCTTTCACTATGTGTGTGTATGTCCCTCTCTGTGTCTCTCTTGGCCTCGGCTCCATCTTCCTCTGTTTATCAGCCCTCTTCTACCACTTTCCGGGCAACCCTACTCTCTGGGGCAGATGGAGTAGGCCCCTAGGGGCTCCAAGTATGCATTTTGCAAAATAGCAACATAAGCGTGGACCACACCTTTTCCCCAAAGTCCACAGATCCGTCTTGGAGAAGAATATGGGTTAACCCTGCTGGGACGAACTCTCACCTGAACAAACGCTAGGATTCAAGTGGACTTGGGCTCTGCCTGGGACACGGGTCTACCCTACTGCCTGTGATCTAGGGTGAGCATGTGTCATTCCCAAACTTGGGATCCTTTGGGGAGTTGTTGATCGTTAAGTCAGGACACAAGGCATGCATCAGGCTGAGCCAAGCAACCTGGAACATGGGCGACCCTCCTGGCACCCAAAGAAAGGGGTCGGGAAAAACAGAAGGTGAGAGCTGACAAGTTCAATTCATGATTCTTTTTTCTTTTTAATCTAAAACGACCTCTAGGAATTTGTTCAGAAAATGCATTCTGTTCCCAAGCACAGTATCTCTAAAAACATTTCTCCTGCACCCTTAACTGGGACAGGGTTTTGTCTAGTAAGTGTCTTTCAAATCTCTAGCTACTTTAAGCAGAGGTTGATCAACCTTTATAATTCTTTTTTTCTGATGCTTGTATTCAGCTGCCTCCGTTCCCTCTTCCATTTCTCTGAGGATCTCCAGCACCTCTCAGTTATGGGGACAGCCTGAGGCCCAGGAATACAGCCCCGGGCCTCTTGCCATCAGCAAATCCCTACTGATAGTGCTCCAATGCCTCCTGTCAAACAAATGCAGTGACAAACTTGCAGACAAAACGTTCAGCATCCTTTCAGAGATGCTGGCGGTGGGGTGGCTCCCCCAGAGACCCCAGCCTCTTCTCTGCCCTCCCCAGACAACCTCAGGATAGAGGAGGAGTTGAGAGTACAGGCTTTGAATCCATGCCATCTAGGATTTGGATGGATGTCAAGTGATTAGTTCACGGGATGTCACATGATTAGTCACTAACCTCATGGAGTTTCAGATAACTGCCTCAGTTGCCCCATCTGTACATGGGCATTGTAGTAGACAGTTTAAAATATCTGGCACATACTAAGCATTCAATTAATGAAAATTATTGTAGTTTCTGTTACCATTCAGATGGCATAACTCACTGCTGGAATTGCACCTCTCAGAGCAGCTCTAACTGTCAACAGACACTTCACCAGCCTTCTTCGATGGTTTTCATGCTCTGAATCATCACTACTTTACATAACAGCTTCTTCATGTTGCTTTCCCCATTTGTTCTGGTTAATAGGAATAATAATGGGTATCTCCCAACCCCCATCACTTTCTACCTAGCATCCAGACCAGTGAGTGTCCCCAAATGCCTGCTGGGGACATTGGCTGTGAATTGAGGGAGCCTCAAACATGCTCTCCCAAGGGGATTCTGAGATTGGTTCTGTGTGTGTCTGCAAATTGTTTCTGTAGTTTCTTTGCAATCTGATGCGTCTTGCTTCATGAACCATTTTATTGCATCCTCTAAGCTACCTCTCTGCATCTTCTCTTGTGCCTTGCCTGTCTTGACTCCGTTGCCAATTTATTTTCCTCTTTTCTGGTATAATAATAGCAATAGCTAACATTACTCTGTTCCTGGCACTGGGCTAAGTTCTTGAGACCGTCATAACAACCCTGCAAGGTAGGTTCTTTCGCTATGTCATTTTGTGGTGGGAAAACTGACCACAGAAAACAAAGTAGGTTGGCAAGATCAGATATCTCATAGCACTTAACCACAGGCCAGCTGGCCCCAGAGCTGGCCTTCTTAGTTATACCATGTCGCCTCCCACTACTGAGTAGGCAGTAAATAAATGACAGATAACTGGCAGACAACTGTATCATTTTAGAATATATTGCACAAAATACTGTGCTTCCTTTCCGTTACATTTATGGATTCTAGACGGAGTGTTAAACCTCAACCAGATCGTGATGAGGATGAAATAACCCCACCCCAGGTAAGTTCACAGACTAATAGAAAAGACAGACATAAGAAGGTAGGAAAATTCTACCTCCACAGGAAGAGGGTATAAAAGATATAGAAATTCCAGAAGAAAGCAATGTGGGGAAAATTTACCTTGTTCAGTCAAGAATGTGTGTTTCCATGAATCTCATACTTAGACTAATAGTTACCAAAGAACTCAGGGTAAGGCAATTCTGCAAACGCTTAATAGCATTATATTTCTTTGATTCAAAAGACACCGCATGTTCTTCAAAGAATCAAGACCAATATCATGACCAGAGTCTCCTTGCCCTATAGAAACAGCACAGGTTTTGAAATAAAACAGAGCAGCATTTCATCCGGCTCTGTTCCCTTCTGGCTTTGTGACATTGGACATGGTATGTGACTTCTCTGAGGCTCCTATTGCTTGTCAATAAAGTGGACATAATTATTTACTTGTGGAAAGATATCTAGGTTGTTTTCCGTTTTTGCCTATTAGGAATAAAGCTACTACGAGCGTTTGAGCACAGGTTTTTGTGTGAACATAAATTTTCATTTCTCTGGGATAAATGCTCAAGAGTGAAATTGCTAGGTTGTATGAGAGTGGCACATTTAGTTTTATAAGAAACTGTCAAACTGTTTTCCAGAATAGTGATACCATTTACATACACACACACACACACACACACACACACACACACACACACACACACACACACGGTGCCAAAAAATGTCTACACATTTTAAGAGATGTTTTCTGTGTCTTATTTTTTGAAGTTGAATTGAATTATGGTAACAATGTATATTATGACATTTGCTCAAAAGACGGTATTAATCAAATGACTGTTAGCATCACCATGCGACAGGCAGGAAGGACAAAGAAAATGGCAGAAACACAGTTGTTCAAGGAGTGCAAGAACATTTTGAAGTGGTATTTGAAATTCGAAAACATTGTGGAAGTACCATGGTAAGAGAGGCATGAGTATGCAACAGACCCTCCAACACTCCTAACGACTGCATGCATTCGTGGTAAGTTTGAGACGAGTGGTACTGTATGTGAGGTGCACAAAGAAAGATCCAGGAGGCCTCACACAGCAACAAGTCTTGCAGTAGTTTGCTACAGTCAGAAGTGTCTGGATTCTCATAGTCACCACTTTGAGCATCTTTTGTTATTCGTATGTATTGGGTATTACAATTTTAATACAGTTTTTTTCTTCCTTAAAACGTGCATACTTTTTTGGCACCTTCTGTGTGTGTGTGTGTGTGTGTATGTATGTGTGTGTGTATTTAATAAATAAATAAATATATCTATATCTATCTATCTATCTCTCTGTATATATTTAATAAAGACACAGTCTCACTATGTCGTCCAGGCTGGTCTCAAATTCCTGGGCTCCAGCAGTCCTCCCACCTCAGCCTTTCAAAGTGCTGGGATTACAAGCATGAGCCACTACACCTGGCCAGTAGTAATACCATTTTATATTCCTGTCAACAATCTAGTTTCTCCACATCCTTGCCATCATTAGTATTGTCACTATTTTTCATTTTAGCAGTTCTGATATATGCTATCTTATTGTGGCTTTAACTTACATTTCTCTCAGGCTCGTGAATTTGAATCCGTGCCAAAGATTCCTGTTAAATAAACAACAGCAACGAAAGGGACGAAACATTGACAAATAGTTCATCATGAGGCAACAGCTTGGATAAATATCAGTGAAGAATCCCAGTCCTCAAGGTAACATACTATATGATCATATGTAGGCAACTGTGATGGTTAATTTCGTGCATCAACTTTACTGGACTACAGGGCGCTCAGAATTTCTCCAAGCATTATTCTGGTTGTATCTGCGAGGGTGTCCCTGGATGAGATTAACATTTGAATTGATAGCCTGAGTAAGGGAGATTGCCTTCTCCAGTGAGGGTGGGCCTCATATGGTCAGCGCAGTGTAAACGGAACAAAAAGGCTGACTGTTCTAGTAAGAGGGAATTCCTCCTGCCTGACTGCCTTGAGCTGGGACACTGGTTCTTTCCTGCCTTCAGACTTGAGCCAAAATGCTGGCTCTTTCTGGGTCTTGAGTCTGCTGATAGTCAGATTAGAACAGCACCATCAGCTAGCCTAGCCCTCAGGCCTTCAGCCACAGACTGGCAGTACATTACCAGTTCTCCTGGGTCTCCAGTCTGCTGACTGCAGATCTTGAGATTTGTCAGCCTCCATAATTGCATAAGCCAATTTCTTATAATAAATCTCCTTAAACATACCTATATTTCCTATTGACTCTATTTCTGTAAAGAGCCCTGACTAATGCAATAACATTCCTGAAATGGCAAAATTATAGAAACAGAGGACACAGTAGCAGTTGCCAGGAGTTAAAGAGATGAGAGGCAGGAAAGAAGTAGACAAGGTTATACAAGGACAATGAAATGACCCTTTGCAGGGATGGAACTACTCTGTATCTTGGCTGTGAAGGTGGATATACAAACCTGTACCTGTGACAAATTGTATAGGACTAAATACACATGCAGATAGACACATAAGTCCTAGTCAAACTGGGAAAATCTGAAAAAGATCCGCAGAGTATATCAACATCGATATCCAGGTTGTGCTATTATACTTAAGTTTTGGGAGATGTTACAAATGGGGAAAACTGTGTAAAGGGAATGTAGAATCAACGTCTGTGTATTATTCTTTGAAATTGCACATGAGTCTAAAATCATTGCAAGACTAAAAAGTTTAATTTAAAAATGGGAATAGCCATCCTTATATCACAGAGCTAAGTTCAAGACAAAATGAAGCAGTGTGCAGGGAAGCATCTGACTTATGGTCTAACGCACAGCAGGTCTTCAATAAATGCAGATGTTATGTCTTTTATAACAGAGACTTCTAGTTAGTGCCATGTCACATAATACTTAGTGGAGATGAAGAGCTCTGATCATGGTTGAAATAGGAGACAAGTAGATAGAAGGTTCTAAGGAAAAGCAGAATGCTTGTTAAAAAGAGACACATTGTATTATTTAATTTTAAATATATATAAATGGAAAATGAGACATATGTCAATCCAAAGGAATGACCAAGACAACAGGTTGTTAACTAACAACCTACTGCTGTTCTTTATAGATGCCAAGTTCTGCTCCAAATCTTCATAAATGTTTAGCTGTTTCTGAGTTGTGGAGTAATTTTAAATTCATACATGGGCCCCAGGAATTTTGATGAGCACCTTTGATAACGCAGTTTTTAAATATCATAGTCTAAACCAGACTCGCACAAAGCAGTCTGTGTAGAGTTCATTATTTTCAACAGGTGTGACAGATTGTTCTGTGTTCAAGGTACATTTGCTTCACCCTTTCATGGGGGCCCCCCTTAACCTCCCTCTACCTCTGTGTTCCCCCTCAGGCCTTTTGTTTTCTTTAATAGACTCCCTGATTGTGAAGAGAAGGCAGGGAAAAATTGTCTTCCTCTCCTGGGTTTTATGTGAGGCATATCGTTTCAAGAGAATCTGCCAGTGCCCTGGGCCACGTCTTACAAAGTGAGCAAAGCAAGCTTTCCAATCCAATAACGAGGATGAAAACTCGGAAGCCCGCGGAGGCGAACTGAGGAGAGAGAAGCACCCAGAGAGTGTCCCCGACCCAGAGCCTGTGCCACTGTTCTCCCCTCCATCTTCTGACCATGTGCCCGAGACTCCCTGGAGCACAACTTCCAGGCCAGCTTCATGGATGTGCCTTGTGCAGTCACTCTCCCAGGGACCTTGTGCTTGATTTAACTGTCTGCTGTCCCTGTCTTGAAATTCTCAATCATTTTACTTTTGAATGTGTGTTTTGTAAGCAAAGTCCCACAGGACAATGAGGCACACCCGTGAGCAGAGGAGAGATGTGTCATCCTCTTGTCCACAATGCCATGCTACCCTGTTCCCATGAAGCATTGTGCAGCTTGCTACGCAGCTTTCTCAACAACTTTACCTCGTATTTGTCTTGAGTCTCGCTAAATGCCCAGTCCTCCGGCCCAAGGCATCACGACATCTAGGACTGAATGAAGTGCCCAAACCCGGAGTAACCACACTTTCTTACAAACCAGAATTTATTCCACATATAGAAAGCATATCTAAGTTGGCCTAGGTGACAAGAGAGACCAAGGAAGCTTATCTGACCCTTTCTTACTGGTGTTATTTCCCTGAATTAGCCAGTCAATCACTTGTACTGAGAAGGAAAAGGCAGGACAATGCACAATTCTTTTGCTTTCAGTCCTTCCTTACTCACCAGTAAGCCCAAAATAGAGAGTGCTGGCAGAATGTGTGTGCATGAAGAAGTGAAATAAAAACAGTTGGGCTGGTTTCGTGCAGCTTCTCCACCATTCCGGTGAAAATGAAATACATGGGCCCATGCAAAGTCCTGCAGTATGCATTGTGGGATTTTGGTAATTCTGCATATAAGTTAATTGCTCTAAGATTTGCTATTTAAAAATGATAAGTCCAATAAAAGAGCCAGCAAATGAAATCAATTATTTGGAATTTTTTTTAAAGGTTTGCAATTTAAATGGGCATTGCACAATATAAAATGAATGATAACAGACAAGCTAATAATTTATAATGTTTACTTTAAATTAACTTTAACATTAAATAGCAAAATAAAAACCACTATGGCAAGTCAAGAGAGAGATACCATGAAGAAAGAAAAAGCTTATGTTTTGATACTTTTCATAGTACTTTCCTGCTTTTTGAATGCGGAACCCTACCTTTTCATGTTGAACTGGGCTCTGCAATTTATGTAGCTGGTCTTGGATGACTTTCCTGACTCATTATCCTCCCAAGAACAAGGGTGGTTACTAAGAAACTCTTCAGGCTTAGGGTGTGGGTGTCGGTAAGGGACTATAGCTGGAACATTCTTTTGCCTAACTACTATATGGCCACCCAGGACACCTGGGAAAATTTGCTTTACTAGGGAGAAAATCATCTTCTAAGCTTGCGAGTACTGATAAGTCTATAGAAAAGAAGTTCAACCAGTTTATATACGGTGTGTGTGTGTGTGTGTGTGTGTGTGTGTGTGTGTGTGTGTGTGTGTGTGTGTCCCGATACATTAACAGGAATGGCAGGACACTAATTTACAATAACAAATCGAAGTTGTGAAGTTGCTTTCCTCATTTTCCTCTGTAAGTCACACTGTAAAGGAGGCAAGTTAAACACATAAGGTGCTCTGATGAATTACAGTTCTTGGTGGCAGACCATAGACTCGACTCGAGCCTGCTTAAGCAGAACATAGTTTATGACAGGGCAGCGATGGTTTACAGAAAATACCACAGAGCTTGGCCAGCTAGTCAACAGATCCATTTCATCTATTTTTGGACACATATGTAGGCTACCTTTTAAAAACTCTCCTGTGGTTAGGGGGGCCATATGACTTGGTTCTAGCCAATGGGATGTGAGCACACACAAGTGCTCGGCTCCCAGGTCTGACCCATGACAACTCCCACATGCAGACTCCCCATGGTCTTGTCTTTAATCAGCTTAGTGTAGACAACCCGATAACCTAAGAAGCCATGTGTTGAAGACGAAAGAAGCCTAGGTTCCTAAATAACTACTTGGAAGTACATCCACTCAGTGATCAGAAACCCTCGCTTTGGACTGACATAAGAGAGAAATATACTTCTTTCACATTAAGCCATTGAGACACTTGAGAGTTTATCTGTTATAGCAGCCAACATTATCTTAATGGGAACTTAAATTTCTAGAAGTTTGAAGAAGCATGTTTAGCCCCTATAGAACCAGGCACAACGCAACTGAGAGATAAACCCAGTGACACCATAAGACAATTCTAAAGGAAATCTCATTGCACTATCCGTGTGCTCGTCAGTGCAATATGACTTGACCAAGAAGCCCCAATCCCACTGTTGTGGAAGATCTAACCTCCCCCGCCACCAAGCTTAGCACAAGATCTGCCCCACCTTGCTGCCATCAGGTGCTCACTTCCACCTTCCAAGTCTTGCATGAGTGAATTTTCTCAGTAGACCCAGGGTACAGAGAGAGCCCTGGCTACAAGGGAGTCTGGGAAATGTAGTTTATAGCTTCTCTGTCTCCATGAAACAAGAAGGCGAGCTAGAGATGTTTGAATGAATCTACAGAATCTGCCTCACTGGTAAGTCTAGACCAAAATAAGTAGAATAATTGGGTGATTGAATTGTCTGTAGCTTTGGATTGTATATCAATCCTCCCACCAGCCTGAAATGGAGGTTAGCTGCTCAGGGCTTTCCCTCACGCTAACTGTTCAAGGCATCCGGATTTCTCTATCTTCCAGGATTGAAAGCTGACCGGCCCTCTTTCTTGCCTTAAGTCTGTCAATATTGTCATTCTTCTTTCCTTTGAAGTCCTCGCTCCATTTTTAAGGCAGTTATGAGCCCTGCTATTTACGTGATTTTTGTGATGAAACTCTTGGAGGAGGGGCAGTTGCCTTTACTTTAATCCAGGTTCTTGTTAGACTTCTTGAATTTTCCTTATGACCCCCCCTAGAGAAAGGAGTATGCTTGGAGGAGTGGTGGTCATGACCAGGGAAGAGATCTCTAATTTTAGGCCTTTTTTCCCTTACTATCCTCACCTTCAAAAGAGTCTCAGGGCCAAAGCCTTTTCAGTAAGGGAGCACAGTTATCCCTTTACCGTATAGTGAGGCAGTGCAACAGAGAGCCTGGTCTCTGATGTTGGATTGCCTGGATTCAAAATCTGTCTCTGCCATTTTCTAGCTGCATGAACGGAGTAATAATTCAGTCTTCATGGGTTCCAGTTTTCTCTGTAGAGCGGGGTAAGTGGTCATGCCCCTTATAGCAGTGATGAAGAGTAAATGAGTTAATTCACTTAACAGTCTTGGAACAGAGCCTGGCACACAGTAAGTGACCTGTGGGTAGCAGCTGTCATGATGACGATTCCACAGAACAAGTTGAGGTTGCATGGCTACCTATTTTCAAATTGACTTTTTTTTTTGAAAGCAAGATTTATTGAGAGGACAGAAGAGCTCCCACAGTGGGAGGGGACCCAAGGGGGTTGCCCTTAAATTGATTTTTGCTAGTAATAATCATGTTTGCTTGCATCTCCCTTCCTTCTCCCTACACAAGGCAATTTCACGTTTTCTGAATCATGAATATGGTTTTTATTTTCTGGTTGGTTCGTGTTGCTCTCCCAGAACACACCTCTGATTGTGGGTTGCGGGCTGGTGGCATGCTTTAGAATTAGAAATGTAGATTGATGCTCAGGTTGTAGGAGAGGTTTGAGGAGTCAGTCTGTTTCCTAGCGCGGAGTTCCAAAGAAGCAGATGCACTTGGGCGCACACTGTCAAGCTGTTGCAGTTCAGAGAGAACATAAGGAGGTCAGAGAAAGACAGAAAACGTGGGAAGTTGCTTGGAGCAGATGGATGGGAGCGGCGCCAACAGGCCTGCGGGGGAAGCTGGCACATGAGCTCAAGGCTCTGCTCTTGGTCTGTGCCACGGACATGCTGACCTCAAGCCACAGGTTTGTGGCCAGGTGCTGCCGGTACTAACAAAGCCCAGCAAGGCCAAGGGCATTTAGCTCAGGATTTGGAACTCTAGCAAACCCGGGCCCAAAGTCCTGGCTTGATCAACCTGTAGAAGAGGATCTCTGGAAACTTCCTTCACCCCATGGAGCCTCAGGTCCCTTCAGCAGCAAAATGGAAGTCGTGGCATCTCTCTCCCAAGGCTGTTTTGAGGGTTAACTGGCGTCATAGAAACGAAAGCATGAGCATCGTGTCTGGCATGTGATAGGCTCCCTGAGAATGTCATGCAAATTGGACTTTGTATTTCCATATTCTAGATGGAAAGCCATTCTATTGAAGCGAAAATTGCTCTTCATAAGTTTTGCCTAAAGCAGTAATGGTGTGTGTGGTGGGAGGAAGCAAAAGACAAAAAACCCCAAATAGTTTCAGCTTTTGAATCCTCAAAGTGAACTCTATAATTTGGTTTCTTTCAAACCCTGTGAAGACTGAATGCCTCTGTCTATGAGACAGAGCTCAGGGTGCCCAGCCTCTTCCATTATGGGCTCTGATTTACCATTCATCGCAGCGAGAGACATCTGCTCGGCGAGATCTTTGAGGGCATGGCAGAAAGGCATCTCCTTTGAATTCAGCAGATTTTGCAGCCGCCCAGATCTCCAAGACAAATGACTGCAAGGCTGAGCATGACAGCAGGGTTGGCTGCCTGTCCACTGCTGGGCTGGGACCCTGGTGGGGGCAGTGGCACCAGGCGCTGCCCAAGAATCTCTTGCTCATTCCACCCTACCCCAGGACCCAGCACTCACTCCGTCCCTGCTCTGAGGTCTGGAGCACTTACCTGTGCTCCCCCCAAATTCAAGCGTGGAGTCTAAACCCCCAGTGCCTCAGAACATGAACTTTATTCGGAGATAGGATCTTGAAAGAGGTAATTAACTTGAAAGGGATCATTGGAGTGGGGCTTAATCTAGTGTCTGATGTCCTTATAAGAAGAGGTGATTAGGCACAAACGCCTACAGAGGGAAGATCACACGAAGACCCAGGGAGCAGATAGCCATCTACAAGCCAAGGAGAGAGATCTCAAAAGAGATGAACCCTGCTGACATCTTGAACCAAGGCATCTAGCCTCCAGAACTGTGAGAAAATCAATTTCTGTGATTTGTGCCCCCCAGTTTGCAGTAATTCTTTTGCTGGCATCCCTGGCAAAGGAATATAGTTATCCAGCCCCAAACATGGGGCGCATTACACTCCCATCCACCTTTTCCATGGTGCGAAGGAGGCTAGCTATGAACACTGCGTGTGAGATTCTTGTAAGAGCTGGGCTGGCATTATGAAAAGCCATCCTTGGAGCCACCCTGGAATCTTACTGCTTGCCATCCCATGCACCCATCAAAAGGGGTGTCTTTGCGCTACCATTCCCACTGCACTGATGAGGAGTGGTTCAGAAAGGGAACTGGGCTTGTCTACAGTCTCAACAAAGAAAAGGCAGAGCTGGGTCTGGAACCGACGGTTACCTGGCTCCAAGCCTACATCTGTTGGTCCTGTTGCTTCAGACAGGGAGGGAGGTAGGAGAGGAAAGAAACTTTGTCCAGGGGGTCCCCTGCTTCACGTCACCCAGAGCAGGAGTTCCTTGCCTTGAATCTGTGACTCTTTGAGTTATCTCCACTTATTTCAAAGGGGGTTGGGCAATTTTCGATGTCCTTTTAATCCACTTTAATTTGCTAACTAAGTGTGAGGGTGGTAGGTGGCACGTTTTGGGGGTGGAAAAGAAAAGTTGTATCATGATGTCGAATAGAGCCATCGGGAATCAGATCACAAAGTTTAGGGATTCGTGCCCCATGGGGATACACAAACGCTCCTGACTCCTTGGCTATTTCTCATCCAAAACAGGGGTGGGTGACATTGTGGTGCGGTCAATACTTTAGCACATTAATTCACTTAATATCCAGACCATTTTTAGGAACTGAGCTACCTTCTGTCCATGACAGTTTTCTTCGGGGAGATGGGACCTTTCTTGAGGGAAAGGCCTGTGGACTGTGGTTCTTATAGCTCCAACAACATCTAACAAGTGATTTGACTCTTGGACAAGCCCTCCCATTGAACCATTGAACGAGGGCCTTGGATGAGGTGACATAGTAACTTGGAAAGGAATGAATCAAGAAGGCGCTTGTAGGAGATAACATCTGCTGCTGGTGAGGACACTACTGCTCAGTAAACATGTGCTAGTTTCAGTATATTAGTCAGGGTTCTCCAGAGAAATAGAACAAATAGGAATATATACACCAGGGGTGCCAAATATATATACACATTTTAAGAGATGTTATCAACATATTACTTTTAGTTTGTCATATCAGAAGTGTCTGGATGCTGATGGCAACCACTTTGAGTACCTTTTGTAATTGCAGAAGTCAGATCTGGCATTCATCTTTTGTTATCAGTATATATGGTATATTACAATTTTAATACAGTTTTTTCTTTCTTGAACTGCGTATACTTTTTTTGGCACCCTCTGTACACACACACACACACACACACACACACACACACACACACACACAGACAAGGGGGAAGGACCCTTCAAAAAATGGAATTTATTTATAAAAAATGTGTTTCTGAGCCGGGCTCGGTGGCTCAGCCTGTAATCCCGCGCCTTTGGGAGGCTGAGGTGAGTGGATTTGCCTGAGCCCGCGGGTTCGAGACCCGCCTGGGCGGGCGAGACCTCATCTCTACAATAAATCAAAAAATCAGCCGGGCGTGGTAGCGCGCGCCTGTAATCCCGGCTACTCGGAAGGCTGAGGCGGAAGGATCGCCGGAGCCCAGCAGGTCAAGACTGCGGTGGCCGGGAGCGGCCACTGCACTCCAGTCTGGGCGACGGAGTGAGACTCCAACTCAAAAAAAAAAAGTGTATCTGTTCTCCATGTTTAAGTTTCAGTCACCTTCAAAGGACTCTCTATTTGATGTAGTATACCTATAGAGATAGGTATACTACATCAAAACACCGCTCAAAACAGTTTTTGAACTTTCAATGTTGATGCCTTTTAGTGCTTCTGCCATTTTTTGTTGCACCTCTTCCACATTGGCAAAGCGTTTCCCTTTTGAGAACTTTTTCATCCAAGGAAACAGAAAACTTTGCTTGGGGTAAGATCGGGTGAATAAGGAGAGTGGGATATGCCATTCTTGGCCCCAAACTGCTGAACACTTAGCACAATGTGGGCAGGTTGTTTGTATAAATCACCCATCATGACATGAGCAAACACGCTGAAAGAGTCTCAAAATAAAATTTTTAAAAACCCACTGAAACCGAATGCAGCCTCTCACAACAGCACTAGCTTATACACTGATGCTGATGGGTTCCTAAAACACTTTCCTGGAGGGGAAAGAAGCTTGTATTACGAGGAGCCTACCCCTCCAAAAGTAATTTCTGTGTTTGGGGGTTCCCTCTCATATGTATGATATAAAATAAGGTATTGACATGTATGATTATGGAGGCTGAGAAGTCCTATGACCTGCTGTCTGCAAACTGGGGGCCCAGGGAAGCTGAAAGTATCTAGATTTCCATCCAAATCTGAAGGTCTGCATACCAGAAGCACAGAGGGTTTCTCTGATCAATGTTCCAGCTCCAACAGCCAGGCAGAGAGAGAACTTAACCTTCCTCCACCATTTTGTTCCATAGAGGTCCCCAACAGATGAAATGATGTCCACTCACGCTGGGGAGGACCCTCAGCTTTACCCAGTCCACCAATTCAAACACTAATCCCTTTCAGCAACACCATTACAGACACACCCAGAAATACCATTCAGCTGGCTATCTGGACATTCCAGGGCCCAGTCAAGTTGACACATAAAGTTAACCATCACATAAGCTCTATAGATCCAAGGTGAAGGAGACATGACCCAGCCCCAGAAGGAAGCAGGCTACGTGGAAAAAGGTAAGCTCATGACTCACTCTGCTGTGTGGGTTCTCCGATGATGCTCCGACCTTCCCGCCATGACCTACCATTTGTCTGCTCACTGCCAGAGGCAGCCTGGTCCCTACACCACCCTCTGTCGGCCACCCCTCCCTCCTGCCACCTTACACACATACATTCCATTGGCAGTCCCCCAGTGAAGGCAGAAGAGCAACAGGGAAGCCATCGGCTGAGGAAAGCATGAACTTTCAGGGTAATATAACATGGGGAGTGGTTTCACTACATTTTCACGAATCTTGTCCCTCGAATCGGTCTTTCTCCTGCTCTAGAATGTGGGAAAGAACCATGAGAAGCAAGCTTGGTAAGCTGAAGGATGCTGCCTGTTCTACTTACCACCATATTCCCAGAAGTTACAACTGTGCCAGGCATATAGTAAACACTCAATAAATATTCACTGTAAGCCGGGCTCGGTGGCTCAGCCTGTAATCCCGCGCCTTTGGGAGGCTGAGGTGAGTGGATTGCCTGAGCCCGCGGGTTCGAGACCCGCCTGGGCAGTGAGACCTCATCTCTACAATAAATCAAAAAATCAACCGGGCATGGTACTGCATGCCTGTAATTCCAGCTACTCGGAAGGCTGAGGCGGAAGGATCGCCGGAGCCCAGCAGGTCGAGGCTGCGGTGGCCGGGAGCGGCCACTGCACTCCAGTCTGGGCGACAGAGTGAGACTCCAACTCAAAAAAAAAAAAAAAAAAAAAAAAAATATTCACTGTATGAATTAACACATTATCAAATTAAAACCTTTCTTCACTGGGCTCGGTGGCTCAACCTATAATCCCGCGCTTTTGGAGGCCGAGGTGAGTGAATTGCCTGAGCCCGCGGGTTCGCGACCTGCCCAGGCAACTTAGCGAGACCTCATCTCTACAATAAATAAAAGATTAGCTGGGCGTGGTAGCGCACACCTGTAGTTCCAGCTACTTGGGAGGCTGAGGTGGAAAGATCGCCAGAGCCCAGCAGGTCAAGGCTGCGGTGGCCGGGAGCGTGCCACTGCACTCCAATCTGGGCGACAGAGTGAGACTCCACCTCAAAAAACAAAAAACCTTTCTTCAGTGAGGGATGGTGACTCACACCTATAATTGCAGAGCTTTGGGAGGCTGAGGAGGGAGGATTGCTTGAGCCCAGGAGTTGGAGACCAGCCTGGGCAGCATCGCAAGACTTTGTCTCTATAAAAAAATTTTTAAAAAAATTAGCTGGGCTTGGTGGCATGTGCCTTGCAGTTCTAGCTACTAAGGAGACTGAGGTAGAAACATCACTTCAGCCCAGGAGGTCAAGGCTGCAGTGAGCTGTGATTGTGCCACTGCACTCCAGCCTGTGTGACAGAGTGAGACTCCGACTCAAAAAAACAAAACGAAACAAAAAAAAAAAACACTTTTCTTCAGCTAGGACTTAATTGTACTTAATTAGTTGGTTATTTAGGATCCTGCCATCCTTGCCAGGTGAATCGGAGATCTTTATAGATTTATGAAGGACACAGACAATCTTCTCAATAAAATGCATTTTAATTGACCTTCCAAACCCTAAATTGGAACTACAGTGTTTGCAACAGAGTGTGGCAAACAATAACATTGTGTTAAGGTTTCAACTGCTGGGCAGTGAACTGACTTTATACGCCAAGTGACCCCACATGTTATGGCAAGAAAGAGAAGGGTCTTGGGTGTTTCTAAATCACCGAATGCTTCAGGTGATAAATGAATGTCTCAATAATAACCAGCATTTATGGCACGTTTAACATGCGTCAGGTAGTATGCCAGAAGAATCTGGGTTGAGTACCACATTTAATTCTGAAAGGTTAAAGGTCGGTACTACTGTCTCATTTCACAGGTGAGAGGGACATTCAGAGAGGAAGCACAGCTTGGTCAGAGTCACAGAGCTCGTAAGGCGCCAGTCCCACACTTGTCTGACTCTGGGCTCTGACCTTGCCACTGTCTCCTGCACACACCATAGAATACTCATCTTGCATTTGCCCTGATGCCCTTGGTACCCCAGGGCCTTGACTAATGCCCCAGTTGCCCACCCTGTCAAGAAGAGGCTGCTGAAACCACTGAGGGTAAATGCAAAAACTCCCAGTGGCGAGGGACTGTTCCTCTCTTGAAGAAGACGCAAGTAATTATGAAAGATGTAGCCTTTAAAAAAAATAGCCCGCATAAAGAACCGGGGAGGGCATTTCTGAAACCATTACCACCAGAATTTCTCCAGACGGGTTGAAAGGCTGCTTGTCTTAGGTAATTTGAATTTGGTTTGCTATGTGCATGGAGCTGTCAGGCAGATTTGCAGGGCTGCATGCGCCCCAGGATGGCTTCCAATGGCTTCGCATTCCTCACGTTGCTTTGCAATTGCCTCCTCTCTCTCCCTCTCCTGCTAAGACATGACTTCTTCAAGGGTAACAGACCACTCCAATTTGGTCCAAAGCAGAGATGATAGTGTCGTAGTCAAGAGTTGGAGACCAGCCTGGGCAGCATCGCAAGACTTTGTCTCTATAAAAAAATTTTTTTAAAAATTAGCTGGGCTTGGTGGCATTCTGGTGCGAGAAGACCAAGTGTTGAAACTCAGTTTCTCTGTTCTACAAGCTGTGTGACCTTAGACATGTTCCTTAACCTCTCTGTGTTCCTTAACCCCTCTATTTCTTCATCTGTAAAGAAAGGGTGTGATAATACCTGCTTCATAGTGCTTTTCTGAAAATGAGTTAAACATAAAATATAAAAAGTTTCAGAAGAAAGATGGGCAAAGAGAGAAAGACTTGGGGAACATTAGTTATGCTATTTATTATTATCAAACCTGCTGCTGTTGACTCCCAGGATCGAGACACAGGTCAAGCCCCACTTGACACTATCTCTATTTCTGGAAGTTTCTAATCGTGTGAGTCAATGTATCACCTTTGTTATTGAAGTTAGATTGAGTTGTTTGCTGCTGTGTACTCACCTAAAAGCACTAGAAGCAGGAGTTGGATGGAAGTGGGTAGGAAGACATACAGTGTTCTGGGTTCTTCTTGGGCTTGGAATGATGAACTAAGCCCCCTTGACGGCTTCTGTTGTGGGAGTCAGAGGAGAAGGACTGTGCCTGGGATGAGCAGCAGGGAGGTGGCCCTCTACGAGGATGGTCGGGTCTTTTCCAGTCACTGGCTTTTCATGCCACTTCCTGACCATCAGGGTCTCTAGAAGCTCTCACTCCCACAGCCCCGTGAGGAGACCAGCCAATGCACAGCCCAGCAAGCCTCCAACGTTTCATGTCCCTCTCCTCGACCCTCGGGGTGGTGGCTCAAGGTGACGTCAAGGTGATGCCCCCTCAACAAAGTTCACTGTTCACTTTCTGTCTGTTGCTGCGGATGTGCCGGGCGATCTTATGTCAGGTGGTTTCTCCAATTTATAAACCACCTTCAGGTCTTTTCATCAAAGCTCTTGGCTCTGCTGAGCCCATATGTGCATTCCAGTATTTTGGAAATTAGGCGGCCACCAGACAGCAGAGAGGATGGCCAGCAGAGTCCTATGAGATGTTTGGACTTGTTAGTGACTCATTGCTTAAAAGCCCTGAAGAGAATTCCCTAGAGCAAACACGGTGAAACTTTGATTTTTAAAAAGCGTAAAAACTTATTTTCAGAGAGCTGGGAAGCCTGGGTTCCACACTGCAGCACTGGGATAGAAACTGCTAGAAACAACACGGACTCCCTCAGAAAAGACACCCCGGAGAAGCAGCCCCACAATAATTGCCCAAATCTTTCAGGCCAGACTTGACTATGAGAATGGACAGTGTCCTGCTTGACTCTGACTCCATGACTCTGCCATGGACAAGTCTCCCAGAAGAGGCCCGCCAACCCCCAGCTAAATTCGAAGCAGCAGGGAAGATTTGCGCTCTTGACAGCTTTTTACCCCTCACCAGATAATGACGTAGGTCCCATTTCAGATTTAACCCACTTGACATTTTAAGTCTTCTAATGTGCTTTTTGACGTGTGCAGATGAGGTGCAGAGTAAGTACACGTTGCTATTTATATAGTCATGGCAAATGGATTCCATCAGTATCAGCTCCTCCGTTCACTCAGCTGCCTGTTAGATCGTCAGCCGTTCAAGTTTTCTTTCTTTCTTTTTTTTTTTTTTTGAGTCGGAGTCTCACTCTGTCGCCCAGACTGGAGTGCAGTGGCTGCTCCCGGCCACCGCAGCCTCCACCTGCTGAGCTCCGGTCATCCTTCCGCCTCAGCCTTCCGAGTAGCTGGAACTACAGGCGTGCGCTACCACGCCCGGCTGATTTTTTGATTTATTGCAGAGATGAGGTCTCGCTGCCCAGGTGGGTCTCGAACCCGCGGGCTCAGGCAATCCACTCACCTCAGCCTCCCAAAGGCGTGGGATGACAGGCTGAGCCACCGAGCCCGGCAGCCGCTCAAGTTTTCAACTCCCCATCGTTTTTCTTCTCAAAGCTTAAAAGAACAAGAGAATGATGGCCCTCCGACTTCTGACCTTGTGGCAAGAAGACAGCCTAGCGTGTTACTAAAAATCTTATGTCAGCCGGGCTCGGTGGCTCAGCCTGTAATCCCACGCCTTTGGGAGGCTGAGGTGAGTGGACTGCCTGAGCCCGCAGGTTCGAGACCCACCTGGGCAGCGAGACCTCATCTCTACAATAAATCAAAAAATCAGCCGGGCATGGTAGCGCATGCCTGTAATTCCGGCTACTTGGAAGGCTGAGGCGGAAGGATCGCAGGAGCCCAGCAGGTCGAGGCGCGGTGGCCGGGAGCGGCCACTGCACTCCAGTCTGGGCGACAGAGTGAGACTCCAACCCCCCCCCCAAAAATCTTCTAAGTCGAAAGACCTGGTGGTGAATGCCGAGTCAGAAAGGTAATATGTGCAACGTTCTTAACTTGAAGGCTGAGGGCTAAGGTTCAGAAATGACAGTTATTACCTTTACTTGCTAATATCACAGTCACCATCGTCTTCATCACACATATGTTATGGCCATCAACTCCATCGTTATCATGTCGTCATCATCCCATCATCACCATCATCCTTGTCACCTTCACTGTCACCATCACCACCATTATCACCATCACGACCATGGCCATCCCCATCCCCGTCACCGTCATCATTTTCCTGGCTCTTCCACTTGCTAGCCAGTGCCCTTGGGCAGGTCAATTTCTCTGTGCGGATCTCATTTTTCTTTTGTGAAACTAGATAATAATTTCTCCCAGGGCCACCAGAGAAAATGAATGAGGCAGAGTGAGTCTTCGGTAAGATCTGGGCTGCCTGTTGTCTTCAGTTCTATCTCAGTTGATACTTTCCACACATGAATTATTTGCTTCTTTGTCTGTTTTTAATGTTTCAGTCTTGGCGCCTCTCAGTTCTCCCAAGTCGCAGAACCCAGGACTCCGTTCTTCAGTTCTCTGTGTTATCTTGGTAAGAGTCCTAGTTGAGACTTAAGAACCTAGCCAACTCCAACTGAGAATCCAGCTCCCATCACTAGCTCACTGTGTGGTCGTCACCAATTTTCCTCATCTACAGTATAAGCCGGTGGCACCAAAAGGGTAGCTCTCAAAGTAGTCCAGAGACCATCAGGACCAGAAATGCACTTATTAGGAAGGCATGTTTGGGGGGGGCCCACCTCACACTCACTAAATCAGACCCTAGGGGAGGGGCTCTGTAACCTGCCTTTAACCAGCTTCCCAGGGCTCCTGGTGTGCACTAGGACCTGATGAGATAACCTCTTGGGACTCCCTCTCAACCACTTGCTGAACAGGGAGGACATGTGCCAGTGTCATTACCCTGCCTCAAGAGCATGCCCCTGGAGATTGGACAAGCTGAAAAAGAAGAGCCCATGGAAAAATAAGAGAAACAAATAAATTTCTGTTAGGTTTTTTGAAAGTATTGCTTTATTCTCAATGTCTGAGATAAATAGATTTAAGATATTCAAGAAAAAAGAGAGGCAACTATGAGCTGCATATTCAGCCACATTAACCTTCACATATAAAGGCTGTGGGCAAACTGTCACGAGCATTCAGGAACATAAGGATTACTGTGCTCGGGAACTCTTACTAAGGAATCAGCTTCAGGTGACTGAAAGGATTAGGGAATCCTAGCCATGGGGCCAGTGATGACCATCCAATGGGCATTTATCAGTCAAAAATACGTGCAGTTGGTTCTCTGTATACCTGGGTTTTGGATTTATGGATTCAACCAACTGTAGATCTAAAATACAAAAAAAAAATTGCATCTGTATTGAACATGTACAGGCTTTTTTCTTGCGATTGTTTCCTAAACAATATAATATAACAACTATTTACAGAGTATTTACATTGTATTAGGTATTACAAGTAATTGAGAGATGATTTAAAGTATACAGAAGGATGTGTGTAGGTTATATGCAAAAATTATGCCACTTTATATCAGAGATTTGAGCATCTGTGGATTTTGGTATCCACAGTGGATCCTGGAATAAATCCCTTATGGACATCAAGGGACAGCTGAATATATTTCACACACACACAAACATACACACACTTCTCTTTTTTACTTGTGGTGAAACTTAGTCTCCCATGGACATCGAGGAACAACTGTATGTATGTATATAACTGTATATGTAAAATATATGAAAAATAAATATATAAATATATGTATTTATTTTTCATATATGTAAAATAAATCTGCATATAAGTGGACCCCATGCAGTTCAAACCCATGTTGTTCAAGGGTACTTGATGGGAATGAAAGGATACGTTAAAGGAGAGGAAGTAAAGGGGAGGAAGTAGTTGTCGGTAAATTTCAATATTGTTCATCGCAAGGGTCCAACATACAGTAGCAAAAAAGAAAGGAAACAGGGGCCAGGAGTGGTGGCTCAGCCTATAATCCCAGCACTTTGGGAGGCTGAGGTGAGAGGATTGCCTGAGTTTGGGGGTTCCAGACCAGCCTGGGCAACTTGGTGAGATCTTGTCTCTACAATAAATCAAAAAATAAGCCAGGCATGGTAGCATGCGCCTGTGTTCCAGCTCCTCGGAGGACTGAAACGGAAGGATCACCTAAGCCCAGCAGGTCGAGGCTGTGGTGGCCATGCCACTGCACTCCAGCCTGGGCAACAGAGTGCGACCCCAACTCAAAAAAAAAAAAAAGAAAGAAAGAAAAAAGGAAGGACAAGAGGAAGGAAAGAAAAAAGAAAGAAAGGAAGGGAATCACATTAATTTATAAATATGGCTTAATATTTTATTTAAAAGTTCAAAAACAGTGTTGGCTAAGTATCAATATATACAATGAGAGAAATGGAAAAATATAATAGATCAACATAAAAAATATATATAAAACAACACATATGTATGTATGTATATTACTTCACATAAACATAAAATATGACAAAACTGAAACCAAATAAATCACATTAATAAATGGGCTTAACTCATCTAACAAAAATGATAAAGTTAAATCTAATACTATCTACAAGAGGTGCCTCTCAACAAATAAATAATCAAATGTAAAGGGAAAAGACACAATAATGCAAACAAAAATAAAGCAGAGAGCTGTAGAAATACCACAAAGGACTGGAGACATCTCAGTGTGGTCCTAAACAGCTACACAAAGGAACGAGAGGGATCTCTATGTGTGTCCCAGGAGGCTCTTGCAGGATGCACTGTGGTGAAGAGTGCAAGTAGACAGAGTGTGCGATATACATCAGTTATCTCCCAAAGGAAGCATGTGAAGGTACAGATGGTAGATGGATGGATGGATGGATGGAAGGATGGATGGATGAATGGATAAATAGGATAGAGATATGTGTGTGTATGTAATATACACATAAAATCTCTATCGAGCTACCTATTTACCCACCCATTTAAAACATCTATCTATCTATAACATCTATTTCTATCTATTTACCTGTTTAAAACATCTGTCTATCTATTTATCAATCTTTCTATCACAGCTATCATATATCTATCTACAACAACCATCTGCCTCTATTTACCTATCCAAAATATCTATCATCTATCTATCCTTCTATTTAATCTATCACGGCTATCATTTATCCATCTATCTACCTATCTATCAACATCTATCGATCACATCTATTTTCCTCCATTTACCTATCTAAAACATCTATCTATCTATCTGACATCTATCATTTATATTTAGAAAGACAATTGAAAGGTAAGTTATAATTTAAAATTTTTTTTGCCCTCTAAGGAAAGAAAGTGGACCCGGTGGAGGGACAAGGATACAAATTAGACTTTTTTGAATGCGCCTTTTTTGTAATTTCGACTTAGGAAACAGACACATATTTTATATAGTTTTAAAACAAAATTAAATTTAAAGCAAATTCCTAAAGCCCAGAGTTAAATAAAACAAGACTTCAAAGTAAGTCCAGTTGGTGGCATAACCACACAGAGAGAAACCATTCCGAGGAACTTAGAAAGAAAGTAATGTCACTTCTGTGGTGTTTCTTCTCAACTGCAATAGCGCCATGAGATCATGAATCTAATCAAGAGAAAACACTGGACACATGGGCAGTGGGCGACTCCCTCCTGGGGACTCCTCGCAGTGCTTTGATGCCATCAGGTGATTGGGTTGGTGCGCTGGCATCAGTCCTGCCCTGGGGACAAGACTCACACGCACAGCTTCAGTGGCTCTCCAGGGTCACCGCGAACAGGGTGAATACTATTCGTCTGTCAAATAAACAAATGAATCAGTACGGCACATTGATTAATAAATGAAAGTTTTTATCCTTTTGAAATCTGGTTATTTTCAAATTCAAATCCCAGAGCAAATTTGTGTTGAAAAGTCCATGAATCTTACTAAGTAATTAAAACAAAATAATGGAGTGTTTTCAATGTCTCGGAAGTTTTATCTTGGGAAAAAAAAAAGAAAAAAACTTTTGAGTCACTCCTTTTTGCAGACCTGCTTCCTGACATCTCATTAGCTGGCATTGATCCAGGGTAATTCAGACACACTCCTGCAGGGCAGTTAATTAGAGAAGCCACTGAGGGAGAGGGAGGTGAGCTGTTCTCACTGGTGTTGGTAGACTTTGAATTGATCAACTCCTCTCTTCCCAGAGTCTAAGAAAACTACCAATTTCGATAAGTGGGATCAGAGAGGACTTCCAGAAGAGTGGAGTTGAAACAGGGCTGGAGAATGAGGAGGTGCTTGCCAGGTGACAGTGGATGCCAGGTCAGGGTTGAGCAGAGGGTCCGGGCAGAGGCACAACTTGGCCAAAGGCACTGGGGCATCGTATTGTGGCTTTGTGCCTGGAAGGAAAGAGAGGGAAATGACTGGACATCGGAGTCCAGTCTCCTAGCCCGAAGAAATTTGTCAGATTCTTTTCTCTGAGAGGACAGTATTCACTGTACCTCTAGGTGGAGGGGGTGTCTGAAGAAAATTGCCACTTGTGGAACATCTGGTATTGACAAGGCACTATACAAGATAATTCCTACGGTTTCTTATTTAACCTTCCCATCCCTGTGAGAAATGTATTATCATCCCATTCTACAAATGATCAGGCTTGCAGGTCACCTAAAGAATGGCAGATCTGAGTTTTTATTTCATTTATTTATTTTTTGAGTCAGAATCTCACTGTCACCCAGGTTGGAGTGTAGTGGCACGATCAGGGCCTCCTGCAGCCTTGACCTCCTGGGCTCACGTGATCTTTCCACTTCAGCCTCCCAAGTAGCTGGGCCTACAAGCATGCACCACCAGGACTGGCTGATTTTTTTGAAGAGAAGAAGTCTTGCCATGTTGCCCAGGCTGGTCTCAAATTCCGGGGCTCAAGCAATCTTCCCGCCTTGGCTTCCCAAAATGCTGGGATGACAGGTGTGAGCCACCACACTTGCCAGAGACCTGGGATTTTAATTCAGGTCTGTCTAACACTGAAGCCCACACTCTTCCTGCAGGATAGAAGGAGGGAGGCAGAGGACAAGTGGCTTCCTTGGCTGCTCAGAGCTGTTGGGTTTAAAACTCACGACCTCCAGTCCTAACTCAGTGCTTATCAGAAACAAGCTACTTCAGAGCCTCCGTTTCCTCATCTGTAGAATGCAGATCACTGTACTCACGGGACAGTAATGTCATGCTTATCAAACTAGACAGGGCACCTGACCCCCAGAAGCTACCTGGTGATGGTGGCCACATTGTTTCCATGGTGGGAAACCCCATCTTAATAGCACAGAAGTGCTCAGCACCCAAGTGCTCACAGGACAAACCACCCAACACTCTTGCAAACCCTCACCCTCACAGCCCAGCTTCTATTACAGGCTCTGAACGTGGGCAGAAGAGGGTTCAAAGGAGAGCTGTGACAGCTGGCAGTTCCCTCCCACAAGCCGGTGATTAATAGCAGAACAGACTTATCAGGGAGTATTAGGGCAAGTGATTAATGAATCAGACAGGCACCCAAGTTTTAATGAGGTAGTGTTTGCTCTCCACCTCTGCATTCTGAAACCCAACTCCAAGGAGTCTGGCCAAGCCAGGGATACATTGCCCAGCAAGACAGCCCCTCTTGGGAGTGGGAGGAACTCTCTCTGGGGGACTGAGCCAAATCAGAGAGGCATTTGCTTTTTTCCCTTTAGAGAAAACACATTACACAGATAGGTAGGTAGATAGATGATAGATAGATAGGTAGTAGATTTAAGAAAACCTACTGCCAGCCGGGCTCGGTGGCTCAGCCTGTAATCCTGCGCCTTTGGGAGGCTGAGGTGAGTGGATTGCCTGAGCCCGCGGGTTCGAGACCCGCCCACCTCATCTCTACAATAAATCAAAAAATCAGCCGGGTGTGGTAGCGCGCGCCTGTAATTGCGGCTACTCGGAAGGCTGAGGCGGAAGGATCGCCGGAGCCCAGCAGGTCGAGGCTGCGGTGGCCGGGGGCGGCCACTGCACTCCAGTCTGGGTGACAGAGTGAGAGTCCAACTCAAATAAAATAAAATAAAATAAAGATATGCTATATCCAAAATCATTGAATTGTACAAATGGGTGAACTGTAGGGTATGCGAACAGTGAACTGTGAGATATTTATATTTCAATAAAGTAGTTGAAAAAAATAAGGCAAAAAAATGATGACCACAGACAATGTACTTATTTGCTCAAAGCCTCAGTCTTCTCAGCTGTAAAATGGAAATGATGATAACACCCCCTTCCTCCTGGGGCTGTTGTGAGGATTACACGATATGGTGCAGGTGAGTATCCCATACACCAGGCACACTTTCACTATAACAGTACTATAATAGTAATTACTATTAGATGCATTTAATGAGGCAGAGATGTTTTTGTTCAGAGGAAGTTACCGGCAATGCCCACAAGAACACTAGCAAAAGCTGAAGATAAATACAGTGTAAACCTACCCAGTAGAGGTAGGTCAGATGTGTGAGGCCTTCTTTCTAGTGGGAAAGAGGGCTTCTGTAAACATAAAGGCAACATTCGGGATAAAAGCAAATATTTTCGTAAAATTTTTAAAATTACAGTCTTGTCCCCCCACTTGCTGGATCTGAACACACAACTGTGGGAGCCTGTAAACCAGCCCTTCATGCCTGTCTCTCCCCTTGCCCTGTTTTAGACAATCAGTGTCTCAATTGCCAGTTCCAATTTTCTATCAAAAAATTACTCTAAGTATGAATGTGTTCCTTATTCTGAAGACATGTCATGGGGGGGTGTAAATTGGTGCAATATCTTCCATTCCAGTTCTGTTTTAGAAGTCTGAGCATTTGCATCTACAACTGGGTAAACAGAGCCCAATCAGGAGTAAGTATCCATTCCTGTCCAGGCACAAGTGTGCCCTCCACCGCACACCCCAAGCAATCAGCATTGTTCAATGTAATCCACTGGCCAGGTGTGCGTGGGCCTTCCCCAGAGAGTCTGCCCCACAGTCAACTTCAACATCTGTCTCTCTTGCTGACAGACACAGTTCGCGCTTACATTGTGCTCACAGTGTGCAAGAGGAATACAGCTACACGGTCCATCTCCACATTGCTGTCCCCACCCATGCACCCACATGGGCCCACTCCATTCATGGGCCCACTTCAAGTGAGCACACTGGGAAGTCCGCTTGTCAGTTTAACTCATCTCCCTAACCTGGAATGGGTTCTTCCAACGGACGTGAGCACATCTTACTTTAATGTACCCCTCAGGTTCCCACAGTGACTTCCACAGGGTCATGTCACGCGTGAACATCCCATTAATAGGCCGGTTTTCGGTTGCCCTTCTGTATGACCATGTGGGCAGGCCATTGGCCACCGCCCATGAATCAGTAAAAACCCAAATGTAGGGGCCAACAGCATGCGGTTCAGCCCACTCTGCCGATTTGCTTTCACGATTTTCAATCACAGTGGTGGCCTTCCAAACAGGATACTGTCTATGCAGCCTGGAATGGCCATTCACAAACCAGGCAGTTCTTGGTAGGTCCATTGAGGACTGTTCAAAGAGCCCTAAGTGGCGACAGAACCCAGCTGCTCTTCAAGTGGCTTCAAAGTCAGTCTCTAGGGGAAAGGAATCAACTTGCTGGTGAATATGCTGAGTAACTCTCCGCATTTCTGTGTTCAAGTTTCAAGATCATTTTATGTCCTCCAGTCATGGGGAGAGTCTCCATTCCTGTCGGTCAGCAAGCTCGCAATTGCCTCTCAAATGGTCTGGAGCCCCAGGAGTCATCTCTGAGAGGCGCTAGCAGACTCTTGACACCACCCTAGTCTACACTCCACATGGGGATTTTGAACAGAGAATTTGTCCTGCCCGTGCTCCCATTTTTGTTTGCGTGATAGTAACAGCCTGTGTATTCCAGCATTCTTACTGGTTCTCGTCTAGCACATCCAGTTAATATTTATTAAATGATTTGCAAGCCTTCTTTTTTGCAACAGTAGGTAAGAAAAACAAAAAAATGCATTCCCCATGTTGAAGCCAGACGAGGTGGCGCACCTCTGTGATCCCAGCACTTTGGAAGGCTGAGGCAGGAGGGTCGCTTGAGCCCAGGAGTTAGAGATCAGCCTGCGCATCATAGCAAGATCTCGTTTCTACAAAAAAATACAAAAATTAGCCAGGTGTGATGGCACGTGCCTGTAGTCTCAGGTACTCAGGAAGCTGAGTAGGAAGGATTGCCTGAGCCTAGGAGGTCAAGGCCGTGGTGAGCCATGGTTGTGCCACTGTATTCCAGCTGGGGTGACAGAGTGAGACCCTGACTCAAAAAAAAAAAAAGTAAATCTCCCCAGTTGGACACAATATCCGTCCCCATAATACATCCAAGTGAAAAAGGGATGCCACCACTTTACCTCAAGCCTGTTCAAGCATGCTACATTTTGTCCAAACTTTAGTCTCAATACCATCAACCCTTGCATTCCCAACTGTGGCCCTGGTTTGGACTTCACCAACAGGTTGTGATTTGGCAGTTACTAGGAGAAGTATTCCCTAGTTATCAGATGTAATATCCATTTCCATAAAACACTCAAGTAAAGAAGACACAGTCTCTTCCATTAAAGCTTGTTCAAAGACTCAGATCTTCATTCAAACTTTCATATTAGTCCTGTTCACTCTTATATTTCTTTAGTGTCTCACTTTAACTGCAGCCCTTGTGAGGGCTTCACCATTGGGTTTTGGTGCATGAGACACCCATGTCAAGGAGTTCCAGAAACTTCTCTTCTCCACCCCATTGACTGTTTGACACCTCTTATGTGCACCAGACATTGGGTCCTCATTGTGGGGTTGAGCCCAGGGACCCAGACACTTTTGTCTCTTCTTATCTTGATTGCCTTCCTGCAATCTGCTCCAGGTAATTCCTCGTTGGGTTTCTCACCATCATCTTTGCTTTCCAGCTTTTTAAATGTTTCCATATTGGGATAAACAGAGCAGACTTGTCGGGTCCCTTTAATATTGGAGAGCTGGCAAAGGGCCTCACTGGCCCATGCAGTCTACAAGAGACAAGTTTCTAAATCATCAGCTCTTGCCTTATTCATTCCATTTGTTTGTTTGTTTTTGTTGAATCGGGTCTTTCCTCTGTCACTCAGGCCAGTGCAGTGGAAATCATGGCTCACCACATCCCTTTACCTCCAGTTTTCAGGCGATCCTTCCACAATAGCCTCCCAAATAGCTGGGCCTACAAGCCCCCCACCTTTACTAATTTTTTTTTTTTTTTTTTATTTTTTTCTGGGTAGAAATAAAAACTTTCGTTGCCCAGGCTTGACTCAAACTCATGATCCTTTTAGTCTCAAAATACTGGGTTATAGGCATGAGCTTTCCACACCCAGCCTGTCTTTTTCTTTTTAAATCAAAGTAAAACTGTCCTTTATAGGTGCACAGTCCTTTTGAGTATTGACAAATGTACACAACCATTCCCCTACTTTTGAGACCATTTGCATTTTTTCGCCAAAAACTTCCCTTGTGCCCCTTTTGGGCATCAACCTGCGCCCTCCCCCCTCACTCCCTTGTGAGTCACTGATCTCACTTTTCTCATTTTGGGTCTGCATCTCCCAGAATGTCATGTATATGGGGCCACTGAGCACAGAGCCTTTTGAGTTCAGTGTCTTCACTTCACACAGGTGTTGGAGAGGCATATGTGTTATTCTATGTATCAAAAGTCTGTTTCCACTGCTGAGGTGTGTTCCGTGCTGTGTATGAAACTCTAGCTTTTTTTTCAGGAGTGATAAAAAAAACTCCATGTCCCCGCCGCTACCAGTCAGTCCCCTGGTGTCAGGAATTGGGACCCTGAGATCTGAACAAGAAGCTGGGTTGAAAGGAGATTGTCCATTAGGATCAAGGAAATCTTTTCTTTCCCTTTCCCTTTAGATCCTGACTCCAATAGAAAGGGGCCCCTTGGGGGCCCCCGGTGGTCATCTGGAGAGAAGAAGGGTGGGGCACCAGGTGTGCCGAGGCAAAGGAATAGTTGGGCTGTGAACATAAGAGTTGGATGGGGTACGTTGCCTCTGCAGGTGAGCTTACATTTTTGTCATCCTTCTCTCCCTTTCTCCTTCCCTGTCCTTAGCACTTTCCCGTCCCTACCTTTTTTCTCATTCCTCACCAGGGACAGCAGGAAGGACAGGGGTTCCAACACCCACAGACTCCAACTTTATCATTAAATTAACCTCCCTTTAAAATCCAACTAACTGCAGATTTTATGGATTTCCCTAGGCACTGTGGCTCTGAAACTGAACTCGGGTCCCTGGGGGCCATGTGAAAAAGTCCCCACAAATTGCAGCCCCTAAAAATAGGCCCACGTCACCTGGTCTCACTTCCTTAAGTGCATGGCTTCTGTGTTTGATTTAAAAAAAACTAGACAATTAGCTTTAAAAGCCTCATTTGCAGGAGAAGGGTGGGTGGGTAGGCTGCCCTCTAGGAGGGAACGTGCACTCAGGAGCGAGAAATAGGTAGGAGAGATAGGGCAGACAATGGAAGAGAGAAGGAAAGAAAGGCAAAGGGGTGAGTGAGCTTGGGAGGGTGGGCAGGAGACACTGAAATAGAGGCTTTGGACTGGGCGTGGTGACTCAGCCTGTAATCCCAGCATTTTGGGAGGCTGAGGCGAGAAGATTGCCTGAGCCCAGGGGTTTGAGACCAGCCTGGGCAACTTGGTGAGGCCTCATGTCTACAATAAATCACAAAAATTAGCCGGGCGTGATGGCATGCATCTGTAGTTCCAGCTACTTGGAAGACCGAGGCGGAAAGATCGCCTGAGTCCAGCAGGTCGAGGCTGCAGTGGCTGTGAGTGTACCACTGCACTCCAGCCTGGGTGACAGAGTGAGATTCCGATTCAAAAAAATTGCAGCTTTGGAAGAGGAAGTAAGAGAAATGCTAGGAAGAGGCAGGCAGCCTCTACAGATGAGGTGGGTCGTTTGGAAAGGGTACAGGAGAGACTATAGCCTCCTGAAAGTGTGCTATCAAAAGAAGTTCACAGGCTAAGTGCTCTCTCTTCCTGTCAATGATGCTGCCATTCACTCTGATACCCAGGCCCCAAGGCTGATGTCAACATAATGGCCTTCTCTCTCTCTCAGAGTCCTCCCTTATGACCTCCTAAATTTCCCTCAGATTCATGTTGTTGCCTCATGCCACGATCCCTCACCAGTGGCTGTTCCTCATCACCTCTCACCTGAGTATTCCAGCAACCCCCAGCCCACCCACTCTCTCCTCTCTCTCTTTCCTCTGAACATTTCTTCCACTCCCCCAATGGATCTGATTCCGCTGCTTACCTTTTGGGGGAAAAAAAAGCCCGAGAGGGTCCCGACCACCTCTCGGTCTAAAACCCCATGGAAAGACATTCCACGCTCTCGCGCATGCAGCCCCAAGTCACCATTTCAGCCTTACCTCCAACTCCAGTTGCACGTGCTTTCAGGTTACGAACAGGTAGGCCACGAATGGAATCTTGGGCACGTTCTGTGTGGTCTCTGAGCATGCCAAATCTCTGAAAATTTCACAGATGAATCTAGATTTTAATTTATTCTTTTTCTTCTTCTTTTTTTTTTTTTTTTACTTCTCTTAAAAAGTTAAGAGGCTCAGCAACATGGACCTCACATTTTTAAACGATGGCACTCTTTGGTTGGCCCCAGTGCCAACCATTCTCTATTGTCTTACAGTAGTTTGGTTTTGTTTGCTTTCATTACCTTTACGATCCTATAGGCAGCGGATTTTGAGACCCCACCGGATTTTGAAGCCTATACTAACGGTGGCAAAGCACTGGGGCATGGCACCGAGCTCTGACTGGGCCTGGGTGGGGTCTGGATAAATAAGGCATGGTTGCCAGCTGTGATGTCAAGTGCTGGGCACCGATGTGGGAACACTGTGCTTCCTCCTGTAGGCTCCCACCTGACACTGGGAGGCCCTCCTGGCTTTTCTGATGCCTCTCTCTCTTCCTGGGATGCCTTTTCTCTGCCTTTTCTGAAAGGCAAAGCAGGCTCCTTGAAGGAAAATTTCCTGGCATCCTCAGCTAGGATTAATTCCAGGAACCAGGGGCATTCTCCGTGACCTCCTGATATCACTCTCAGACTCACCTGAGACCTCACATCCGCCTTCATTTTTATTCTATTCTAAATTTCCCAAGATTAGGGACTACATCATATGAATTTTTTTTCTCCCTAGTCAAATTTCACACATCCCCAAGATTCATCCCTTGAATGTAGTAAGTGTTTAGTAGAGTTTTAAAGGAGAACAATTCAGGAACACCTAGAATCCTTAAACTATTTTTTTTTTAAAACAGATGAAAAAAAAATAAAAAAGAATGCAGGTCCCTGATTTTGATATCCTTTCAGGGACAACATGCATTTCAGAGGCATTGTGGAAGCCTGAGAAAGAGTTTAACAGTGAGTCAAACCCTTTTGATTTGAAAGAGTTGAAGAGTGTAAGGGAGTGAGTGTAAGCAAATTCTACAGAGCATATATGAATACGCGGAGGACTAAGTTTGAGCCTATTTTGAGAGAATGATTATCTTTGAGTTTTAGGTGCTAAAGAACGTCTGTGTTAGAAAAAAAAAAAAAAAAGAACGTTTGTATACTTGAACTAACCTTGGGTTTCAGAGGTTTGGGGTAAAATTGTCAAGTGGGCTTTTCCTCTTAAGCCCCCAACTTGGCCTCCATGTGACCTCCACCATTAGGAGAAGCTGCCCCAGTGGTCCAGGTAACCCTTCCCTTCCCCAATTGCTGCTTTCCTAAGTGACAACTAGTCACCCAATAACCCTTCTAGACTATAAGACCCAAGAGAACAAGCCCTAAAATTTACACTCATTCTGTCTACTCCCTTCCCCACCCAGGAGGGCTTTGCTAACTTAGTTGATCAATAAGAGGATGAGAGAACAAATACTCCAGAGACTTGGTATCCACCCTGTCTTTACAAACATCAGAGATACCGTATTTTCTTTCATCTGACAGAATGACTCTGTAAAGACGCACCTGTCCCAGACTGGGGAGACAAGGAAGGGAGGTATTTTCAGGCCTCTGTGTGGGGTTGGGAGTGAGGGTGGGGGCAGCCTGGGAGATCCATGAGGAAGGGAGCAGATGAATTCATCTCTTATGTGTGCTTTTTAAGATAAGACCAGCCTGGGAGATTTGATGGTCTAGTAAATTGCTGCCTTACAAAATCATTTTTTCCCTGTCAATTTGCAGATTAATGACATGCAATTCTCAGCAGGATTCTGGATATATTTTACTAAATGATTGTTCTATACCTGTTTCTTACTTCTAAGAAAAGAGCCATATAACTTCATTTAAAATTATTATGAAAACTTTTGATAGCAATCATAGAAAAATTTAAAAACTACATACAACTCATGATTCTATTTTATGAATCATTTCCATTTTTCTGTATTTTCATCCAGTCTTTGTTCATATGCAGGCATAAATGCACATACTTCAAATAGTAACTTGTATTATTTATTAATCATTCACCATTGTAACATAAATATTTTTAAAATACTGTTTGATGGTGTTCATAATTATCCTCTGTGATAACTATAGAGAACAATTTGATAGGTGATGTAACCTAAGTTATTTAACCAGCTCCCTGTAGCTAGGCATTTTTTTAAAAGCTTTTCAAATGTTCCTATTATTAAATAATACCATTGTTTTAATTTTTAAAATGTAATTATTTGTGCAATAGTAGTGAGAAATGTTCTCCAAGCTAAGCATTAACCCGGATGTACCTTTATGCATTATAAATCGTATGAGTTTCATAGGACTGCTGTAACAAAGTGGTATGCTTTAAACAATAGAAATTTATTCTCTCAGAGTCTTGGAGGCTACAAGTTGGAAGTCAAGTTGTTGGCATCCCTCTGAAGTCAGTAAGAAAGCTCTGACCTCCCATATGACCCTGCAATCCCTTTACTGGGACTATACCCTGAAGAACTCGAATCACTCTATAAAAAAGATACCTGCACACGTATGTTTATCGCAGCACTGTTCACAATAGCAAGAACCTGGAAGCAACCATGCTGTCCATCAAAAGAGGACTGGATTTAAAAAATGTGGTACATATGCACGATGGAATACTACGCAGTCACAAAAAAGAACAAAATCATGAATTTCACAGCAACCTGGATGGAACTAGAGTCTATAATACTGAGTGACCTCTCACAGAAACAAAGATCCGAGTATCACATGTTCTCACTCATATAATGGACCTTGAACATCCAATGTAATACTATAAGAAAATGACTGACAGTGGTGGGAAACTATGGGGGGGAGGGGAAGGGAGATGGGATTAAAGGTAGTAAATATCTGTCTGGGGATGGGGAGACATCCCTTATCAACAAGGGTGCCCGAACGAAGCATATTTGTATACCTAACCCTTAACTGTACCCCACAATATCATAATAAAAAATATTGATAAAAAAAAAAAAAAAAAAAGAATTCAGATCATGGCAATAAACTTTCTCCCTCATAGGGTTTACATTCTTTGGTGTACAATGTTACCATTTAAAAAGACAAGAGATAACCAAATTAAAATATAACAAGAAAAAAGGATACAATTCGCAATACCAAAAAGAAGCATAACATTTCTAGAAATAAACCTATCAGGAAATGTACAAGACCTATGAGAAGACCACTTTGAACGTCACTGTGATAACAACATTAAATAAATACCATTATTTTGTGGGGGCGTGGAAGATGAAAATGTTCTAAAATCCATTGTGGTGATGGATGCACAGTTGTGAATATACTAGATTGCATTGGACTGTGCACTCTTTTTTGTTCTGTTTTGTTTTTGAGCCAGAGTCTCACTCTGTTGCCCAGAATAGAGTGTAATGGCACAATCACGGCTCACCGCAGCCTTGACCTTCTGGGCTCAAGCGATCTTCCTGCCTCAGCATCCCAAAGTGCTGAGATAACAGGTGTGAGCCAGTACTAGTCGTGTTAATCTACATCACAATGGAACAATGATGATACTGTTGCTATTCCTCTCTATTTTACACATGAAAGACGGGAGGCCACAGGGAACTGAGCAAACTGTCTGAGTTTCCAGTCAGGAGCAGAGCAGCCTTGTTAAGATGCTGCCTCCCTGATTATCAGGGCTAAGAACTCAGCCACTGTTCCATATCACCTACTCCACATCGTTTAACCTCTCCCTCAGCCTCAATCTCCCTGTAGGACACATGGCAATGCCCACCCCACCTTCCCATCCTTGTCATGAATGAAATGTCACATTTAAGGCACTAACTCAGGACATTAAGTACATGCTCGGCAAACACCAGTTCCTTCGCTCTAACCAGGAGAGAAATTGAGCTCCCTGAGTCTTTTATCAACACACTCCAGAGCATAATGATAGGGTAAGAGAGGTGTTTCCATCACAATCCATCAATACATGGAAAAATAACTTCAGGTGGCATGTGGGAGAGAGAGGTGGGTTTTTAAAAAACTGGTAGAATGTCTATTATACTGGCTTGCTTAATGATTCACTGAGCTGCTTGATTTGATTTGAGAGACAGCAGATCTGAGGGATGTGAAACGTCAATCTTTCCAAGCAGCAATCATTTGTGATTAAATCTCAATGCCTTTTGAGGGAAGGAAGAAACCACTTTGCCTTCCAGAGTCAGGTGACTCATGGAAAAGATCATTTCCAGAGAGAAGGCAAAAACTTCAAGTGCAGTTTAACAGAAGTACCCAGATGGACACCTAGGGAAGCCCCTTAACTCCCGAGATATTCTTGGGAGTTGACTATTGTCTCCTATGGCTATCAGCATACATTAAGTCAAATTAGAAAAATGCAGAGAAGAAAATAAAATTCTTAGTCCCACATTCTAATGTAACCACTACAACACTTTGATATATTTCCTTCTAGCTCCCCCCCATGTTTCTTTCTTTCTTTGCAACATTGTAATCCTCCAGTTTTTTTTTATCTGGTGTAAGTGTGAGTAGAAAAAAGTGATGGAATTTAAAAAGGATTAAAAATCAGAGTTTAAATTCCATCACTTGCCAGCTAAGGGATTTTGAAGTAGCTATCTGCCACCTCTGAACTTCAGTTTTTTAATCTACAAAACGGGACAACACCCATCCCCAAGCTGTTGTCAGGATTTATAGATAATGTAGGTAAACTGTTGGCACAGAGCAGGCACTCAATATATGGTCTATTTCATTTCCTTGGACTCCGAAAACTGTCTTTGTCTGTAAAAGGAAGAGCTGGTCTCCCTGGCCACAGGAAAGGCTAGACAGGAGGCCACCCCAAGGCTCCTTGCAACTCCTCAACCAAAGTCACTCCACAAAGGGAGTCACCCAGTTTTAGTCTCATCCTCTTCCCATCTCCAAAGACTTCACTCCAGTGTTGAAATTCCAGCATGAGAGAACCTGGTGGATCACGTCAGCATGCAATCGGGCCCTGCTGTCACTCAGCCACGACTGGAGGCAAGGATTTATGGAATCTGCTAACCAGCCACCTTAATTTTGTTACTTCCATTGATACATTAATTGTATATTATATCACAAGCATTTTTAAAGTAACCACTGTTTTCTCATCACCCTGTTTTTAAAGCTTCAGAAAAGCCAGCACAGGCAAATAGACTGCTGTTCAGGGGTAGATTTTTCCATTGTCAAAGAGCTAAATTATTTCTGGAATGACCCCCTTTGCTGAAGTAGTAGTAGTAGTAGTAGTGTTTAATTCTTGAGAAGTTCCTAGAAAGTGCCCAGACTTCAAAGAGGTTGAACCCCACATCCCTTGAGTGGACTGGCCCATCTGTAGAGTATTTGATTCCCCCATCCTAAGAATGGACTGGTTCATCCCTCCCTTCTAGCCTATGAGCTTTCCTGAGTGCTTTCATGAGGTTTTCTAATTTCCTGCCCAGCACTCTATGGAATGGGGCACAACATGGGACTTATAGAACAGAAAGTGGACCAGGTCTTATCCACAGGTGACACGAAAGCATTCTTATCAGGTAACAAAACATTTGGTAGCACAAAGCTTGTTTCATTATCTAAAGCCTACTGGGCTTTGAGAATATAAAAAGAGTCCTCTGGCATTTTTCATTTTTACAAGAAAACTAAAGGAAATAGTATAGTCTGAAATCATCATCTGAAGTCAACTCACTAATGAGGGCATCAGGATTTTTCTAATGACTAAGATTTGACCTACACTGGTTCCAGCCACCTACTCAGAATCTCCGATGGCAGAATTTAGTACTTTTAAAAAACTAAATTATTTCTAAAACTGGAAATTTAATTCTTTTCTTTCATTATTTCTAACTTTCAAAACACAAGCTGGATGATAGCGATGCGTTTCTAGCACATAAGGCGTCCCCAGAGAGAAGGTCATCCACGGGTCTTTTTGGAGCCGGAGAGTTTGGCAACTGCTGATTTAAATTGTTGTGCCTGCCATTTGTTCAAGAAAGATTTGGTAAGCACTTACTATGTGCCTGGGTCTCTTATAGCCTCAGTCACATCCCTCCCCTCTTCCGCCCACCCCTGGCTACAGCCGATTTGTTCTCCTATCATTTTGTCGTTTTAAGGGTGGTGTAGAAAAGAAATCATACAGGATGTGACTTTCTGATGTTGGCTCTTTTCCCTCAGCATAATGCCTTTGAGATCCACGAAAGTTGTCGAGTGTGTCAGTAGTTCATTCCTTTTCATTGCTTACTGTTCCAACCAAAGTTTGCTTAACCTCTTACTCGTTGAAAAACATGTAGGTTGTTTTCAGTTTCTGGTGATGATAAATAAAATTGCCAAGGACACTCAGGTAGAGGTTTTTGTGTGAACATAAGTGTTTATTTCTCTGGGATAAATGTTCATGAGTGCCAGTGGGAAGGATTTTGTCACCTCATTTTTGACTTTTCTTTCTTTCCTTTTGTTGTTATTAGAAAGTGACAGGTTATCTGGGTTCGGTGGTTCAGCCTGTAATCCCAGCACTTTGGGAGGCCGAGGCGAGTGGATTGCCTGAGCCCATGAGTTCAAGGACCACCTGGGCAACTTGGTGAAACCTCATCTCTACAATAAATAAAAAATGAGCCAGGCATGGTAGCATACACCTGTAGTTCCAGCTACTTGGAAGACTGAGGCAGAAGGATGGCCGGAGCCCAGGTCGAGGCTGCGGTGGCTGGGAGCGTGCCACTGCACTCCAGTCTGGGTGCAGTGAGACTCCAACTCAAATTTAAAAAGTGACAGGTTGATTCTATTTTTTAATGAAAATTAAAGAACATAAGACAGCCAGGCAATATTGAAAAAGAACAAAGTTAGAGGACTTGCACGGCCTCAAGACTTCCTGTAAAGTTGCAATAATGAAGACAGTTTATACTGGCCTATGCCTGGAGACATAGATCAATACAGAGTTCAGATATAGATCCACGTGTAAGATCACTTGGTTTTTGAAGTGTCAGTGCAATGGGAAGGAAGGAGGCACTTTCAATAAATGATGCTGGAGCAACGAGATACCACATGGGGAAAAAATAAATCCTGACTCATACCCTGACAGCATACATAAAAATTAACTTGAGATGGATTACAAACCTAAATGTAAAAGCTAAACCTTTGCAAAGTCTAGAAGAAAACATAGGAGGATATATTCTCAATAGTGGGACAAGCAAGTATTTGTCAAACAGGGCACCATGAAAGCACTAAAAATAAAATAAGGATAAATTGAACTTCATCAAAATTGAGAACTGCTGCTCATCAGAATATACCACTAATCAGATGAACATATAAGCCAGAGAATGTGAAAACTATCTGTAATATGTGTGCTTTTCAAAGGAGCCATATCCAGAATATATATGTATTTTTAGAAACACCTACAAAAAGGAGGATGAAATGACAACATGCTTCTGTGGATTCTAGCAGTACATTAAAAGTAGTACAATATGACTTGAAGGTGGATTGTCATATGTTAAATAGATATAATGTATGACCCAATAAAGAAACCACTAAAAATTAAAATAAGTTATTGCTAACAAACTCATAGTGGAATAAAATAAAATAATAAAAATTACTCAATCCAAAATAAGGTAAGAAAAAAATTCTTATTAAAGAGAAGATGGGACAAACAAAAACAATAGCAAGAGGGTAGGTTTAAGCCTTACCATATAGGTAAGCACGTGAGATGCAAATTGTCTCTCACTAGTCCAAATAAAAGGTAGAAACCGTCAAGTTGGACTTAAAAAAAAGCTCATATTGTCTATGAGAAACCCACTATAAATATAAAGATAGAGTAAAAGTAACAGGTTGGAAAAGTTGCATGATGAAAACACTAATCAAAAGAAAGCTAGAGGTTGATGTATAAACAGCAAAGTAGACTTCAGAACAAGAAACACTGTCATGATAGTCATAATTATTGAGTCAATTCATTAAGCGTGCATAGCATTCCTAAATTTGTACACACTTAAAAAAAAGAGCTTCACCATATACAGCAAAAATTGACAGAACTGGAAGGAAAAATAGCCAAATCCCCAATTATAGTCAGAGACATTAACTCTCAGTACTTAATAAGACATGTAAATAAAAAATTAGCAAGAATCTAGAAGATTCTTAATACTATTAACCCACATGACCTGGTTAGCACTCATAGAACAATCTAGTCAACAACAATAGAATACACGTGCTTTTCAAGTACACATGTGCCATTCACTAAGATAGAACATGTACTGGTTTTTAAAATAATGTCAATAACTCCAAAAAAATTATCAAATTCAAAGTTTGTTCTCTGCTCACAATGAGATTACACTAGAACTAAACTTCAAAACGATAACTGGAAAATGTCCAAATATTTGGAAATTGCACAGCACATTCTAAATAATCTGTGGGTGAAGAAAGACATCACCAGGAAGATTAGAAAACATGTGAAACTGAATGAAAACTCTTTTTCAAAAAATTGATCAGTCTGACTGAGGTCAATAACAATGTTAGCAATTTTTAAGAAACAGCTTATGGTTTTATTAATTTTCTTTTTTGTTTTTCTGTTTTGTTGTTTATTGATCTTATCCTTGTTATCTACTTTTTATGCTTTTCATGGGTTAAATTTTTCCTTCTTTGTCTGCAAAATGTATGCTTATGCTAAACTTATGTGGAAGACCAAAGGGACAAGAACAGACACAATTTCTTAGCAAAATGAGAACTGAAAGGTATGCCCAACCAGCTACTGAGAACTTGATAAAGCTGTAGTAATTAAGACCAGGCATATGATCACAGGATGCAGCTACAATCCAAGGGCAGAAAACAGAAAGGCCTACAGTAAACTCACTTAATTATGGAAATTTGATATGTTAAAGAGATGGCAATGCAGGTTGAAGGTAGGGAGAGACAATTCAATAACTTGTGCTTGGATGATTTATTATCTATTTAGAAAGAAATAAAATTACTTAGAATCATGACCTTCAGCTGCATCCATGTTGCTGCATCCACGTCACTGCAAAGGACAGGATTTCATTCTTCTGTATGGTCGTATTCCATGGTATATACATATCACATTTTCTCCATCCAATCCACTGTCGATGAACAAATAGGTTGGTTCCATGTTTTCGTTATTGTGACTAGTGCTGTGATGAACATATGAATACAGGTGTCTTTTTGGTAGAATGATTTATACTCTGGGTATGTACCCCGTAGTGGGGATCCTGAGTTGAAGAGCAAACCTCTTTTGAGTTCTTGGAGAAATATTCAAACTGCTTTCCTCGGGTGCTGAACTAGCTTACGTTCCTACCAACAGTCTACAAGCACTCCCTTTTCCTCACAACCTCGCCAACATCTGTTGTCTTTTTAACTTTTAAATAACAGCCCTCAGAAATAGAAAATCAAATACTGCATGTTCTTACTTATTAGTGGAAGCTAAACACTGGGCACACATGGACATAAGGCTGAGAGCAGTAGACATTGGGGACTTCTAAAGGAGGAAGGAAGGAGGGACGTAAGGGCTGAAAACACTGCCCACTGGCTATCATATTCACCACCCGAGTGATGAACTCAGTAGACGCCCAAACCTCACCATCACACAGTACCCTTGCACATATCCCTTGAATCTAATTTTTTTAAAAGAAGACAGAACATATACTACTAAATTAAAGAACATTTTAAGTTCTTAAAAAAGAAAGAAAATTGGATTTTGACATTACCACGCTCAAAAATAATTTCCATTTGGGTCAGTAATTCTCAAATGGATAGAGGAGAGAAGCAATCTTCTGCTACTCTGTGAATCAAGGCCCCAGATTATGTGTTGGCTTGATCGCCAGTAAAATCGGGAGACTCTTGAATGGCCTAGCTGCAAGTTCTCCACCCCACTCTTCTCCTGTGGGTAAGGTTCCCTAGCCAGGAACTCTTTTTTGCAAAGGCATCCATCAGGTGCAATTCCTGCTTAACCTTGGGTAGCAGATTTCAATTCCCTGCCAGTCAGACACATCCTCTCATGGGAACCAGACAGTCCCCCACCCGTTTGGTACTACAAAGCCTTCTTCCACAGCCCCTGATTGTTGATTCTGTTTCTGAGTACTACCCATGTGTGGCCCTGCATGGGGTGCAATGTCCTCCTCCCCTTAGCTGTGAGTATATGTGACTAGTAAACTGAGGTTCATCTCATCTCTCTGGAATTAGGTGTGTTTGGCCATCTCATAACACTGGGAGAATCCTGAATGGCCGAACTGCAGGAATCCCTCTGTCACCAACAAGGCTGAATAGGAGGCAATTAGAGCACCCTCCATCCCTCACGTGGGTAGGACTGCCAGATGATATACCGGGCACTCAGTTCCACTGGAATTTCAGATAAACAATGAAGGATTTTTTTTGATGTAGTTATATCCAAAATATTACATTACTTATACTAAAAAAAATCTTGTTGTTTATATGAAATTCAATTTTTTTTTTCTAAATTTGGCACCCCTGTACCCAGGAGATATAATGGTAAAGTCTGGGGACGTTTTTGGTTGTCATAACTGGGGGGCGAGTGATGCTACTGGCATCTAGTGTGTAGAGGTCTACAGTGCATGAGAAATCCCCCAACACAATGGTAAACCTCCAAGGGACAGTAGTGCCACTACTGAGAAACCTTAGTATGGAGAGAGGACTGAAATGCAAAAGAAAAATCTTTAAAATTTTTAGATGTTACTGACAAAAAGATTAATAGAGTACAGAAGAATATACTTATGGCCATATGGGAGGAAATAATGTTCTGAATAAGACATAAAACATGTGAAACCTAAAAGGAAAGGAATGATGAATTTAACTACATTAAAATGAAGAATTAGTGTTTATCAGATAACATCAAGAAAGCGTGAAAGGAAAGAGGACAACTTGGAGAAGATGTTGGCAACACACCGAACTGATAAAACACTTGAATCCAGTGTCTCAAGATGGTTCATGAGCCGATAAGAAAATAACAAACAACCCAACAGGAAAAAAATAGGTGAAAGGTCTGAAAGGTACTTCACAAGAGAATAAACACAAGTGACCCATAAACACATGAAAAGATGCTTCATATCAGAGTAATAAAATGAAAATTACAATCACTCTCCCATGTTAAATTTAGAAAAGAAAAAAGTCTAAAAATACTACAGTGAACAAGGAGAATAACAAAGAGAAATATGAACTGTCATAGAAGGCTCATGGCAGTGTAAATTAATAAAAACATTTTGGAAAGCAATTTATTGTTACCTAGTTATATTTAAAAAGCCTATGCCCTCACAACTCTGTTAATTTTCTTCCTGGATATATACAGGTCGAGTGTCCTTTATCTGAAATGTTTGGGTCCTGAAATGTTTTGGATTTTCAGGTTTTTTGCAGATTTTGGACTATTTGCATATACATAACGAGATATCTTAAGGATGGGACCAAGTCTAAACATGAAAGTCATTTTTGTTCACTCTGTATGCTCCCTGAATCTTCACTTGTATGTCACTTTGCAATAGTAATTCATGTCATAGAAAAAAAGTTTGAAAAGGGCCCCAAAAAATGAGGTGGAGATACAAATTATGGTACTATCAGGCTGAAATAGTAGACAACTGTGAACAATAAATGAATTACGGCTACTTGCATCTACATGGATGATTCACTAAAGTAAGTCATAGATACATATTTTACAATTCTAATAATATAAATACGTGTTGTGCTTCAGAACTTTAACAATATAAGAGATACACATCTTCACACAAAAATATTAGTACTTCCAGGCTAAAAAAAAAAAAAAAATCACACAGTATGACAATCAGGTCTTCCAACAGGTGAAAGGAAGGAGAGTCGGATGCAGACAGCTTGTGCCCAAATTCTCTAAAAGTGGACTAACCTGAGGGTGACATGGTGTCTTCTCTGTAAATTTCCTCCCAGCATCTGGGATGCCAGTTGGCAGCAAAACAGGCCTCAAGTCTGACCTCCCCACTGCGGAACATCGGCAAGACCCAGCCTCCCTGCATCTCTCGGGACACTCGTCCCTGAAACTGGGTTAACAGCCACTACCAGCCTCCCCAGCGTGCTGTTTCCAGCTTAACTAGTAAATTTAAAATCAAATCAGGGTTTTGTCTACAAAATGTTTTCACCAGGCACTAGACAAAACCATCAGAGATGTGACTGTGTCTACCCTTTTGACTTTTAAAATTCCAAATAACGTTTTTTGCTGTTTTGTTTTTATTACCCAACAGCAGGTGGTCATTTGAAGAAGCTGAACATTCAGATATGTACCAGGATGAAGACAAAAATGACCCTGATCTTGATGAAATCATCATTATCCTTTGAAATGTCTCATTCCATTCATCCATGGACTTGTACATAGACCTGTGCATTTGAACAAAAAGTCATTCATTTGCATGTGATTTTAAATGGATTTTTAAAACTTGCCATTACTGTGGATTTATCTCTTTGTGCTTAATTCTCCTTTAGCAGCATGTTTCTCATGGCTATACAACAGTCTATTGACTCATTCTCTTATTGTAGGATATTGGTTATTTCTGCTTTTTGTCACTCATATCAACAATGTTGAAAAAAATTTTTACTAAAATCTTTGTGCACACACTGTTATTTCCTTTAGACAGACTCCTGGAAGAAGAATTTCTTTCACTTATGTATATGTATATACAACTGTTCTCAGGTGACTCCTACTCTTCTTAAATGAGACAATGCTGACAAAGCACCCAACACAGTTCCTGGCACATACTAAACACACAATAAGTTATAGAAAATATTCTAGCGTGCACTGAACACTGCGTGCAGTACTTAACATAAATTGTCTTTAATAACCTAAGGGAGACTCAAACTTTACCTCTACGATGATAACTTGTATACCTAATCCTGAATTGTACCCCACATCTTTAAAATAAAAAATATAATAATAATAATAATAATAACAATAATAATAAACATGAACAACAGAAGTATAGTCCATGTAGGATTTGTGAGAGGGAGTGGTGGAAAGTGAGATCTGAAAAGCGGGTTAGAAATGGATTATGTGAGCCGGGCTCGGTGGCTCAGCCTGTAATCCCACGCTTTGGGAGGCTGAGGTGAGTGGATTGCCTGAGCCCATGGGTTTGAGACCCACCTGAGCAACTTGGCGAGACCTCATCTCTACAATAAATCAAAAAATTAGCCGGGTGTGGTAGCGCGCACCTGTATTTCCAGCTACTTGGAAGGCTGAGGCGAAAAAGAAAAAAAAGAAATGGATTATGTGGAGTCTTGAATGTCAGACCAAGAAGTTTGCCCCCATCTTGAATAATGGTTAGGAACAAATGAAAGGACAAAGTACAGTGCCAGGTCTGGAAGGATGCTGTCAAGCAGTGGTCCCCAACCTTTCTTAGCATCAGGGGCTGGTTTCATGGAAGACAATTTTTCCACGGACCGAGGAGATAGTTTCAGGATGACTCAAACACATGACATGTATTGTGCACTTTATTTCTATTATTATTACATTGTAATATAGAATGAAATAATTATACCACTCATTGTAATGCAGAATCAGGGGGAGCCTTGCAACTAGACAGTCCCATGTGGGGGTGACGGGGGACAGCAATACCTGAAGTATGTTCCTTATGTCCAGTCTATTCCGTGATCTCATTTTGGTTGCTGTCCCTGCAGAAAACCCTGCTTCACAAAGATAGGCTGTTGGAAACAACAGCAGGTTTTTCAGTGCTGATCTGAGCGGAGGCGGAGCTCAGGAGGTAACTTGAGCGATGGCGAGCAGCTGTAAAGGCCTAACTACAGATGAAGCTTTGCTGGCTCGCCACTGCTCAACCCCTGCTGTGTGGCCCAATTCCTGACGATCCACAGACTGGTACATGGTTAGGGGCCTCTATGGTTAAGAGAAAGGACTGGGGGCAAGCAGTGCAGTGAGGAGTCTATCATAATAGTGACCCCAGGACTAGATAGCGGCAGGAGACTTGAGAGGGAAGACATGGCCAAGGTTTCCAGATTATTCTCATAGGACTTAGTGACTGGATCTGGCTGGTGGGAATAGAGTGGACCCATGTGAAGAGGGAGGATGGCCTTGCAGTTCCCAGTGGCCTGGAGCCATGGGTCAAATGCTCTGGGTGGGTGTGGTGTGGTTCCACCTCCAGTGCCTGTCAAGGCAGAGTGGGTGAGTCTCTGTAGCCGACGCGCTGGCTACCTCTCTCCCACTGTCTTCCTCAGCTAGACGGTTAGACAGGTGGAACTTGGTAACATAAAATCTCACCAAATGCTCCTTGGTCCAGCATGCTGATAGACATGACGCCGGTTCTGGTGAGAGACTGGGAGATGTGACTTCTTACGCGTGACGGATCAAAGCATCCCCTGGAGACTGAGCCGGCAGGCTTTCCAGAACATTCAGTGCACAGCCTGAAACTTGTGAGTCTCTCCCCCACATGTCTACTCTGGGATGGTAAACGTCTTACGTAAACGACAGAAGTCTAGGTGAGAACGAGGAATTTTGTGTCACAATCAATCATGTTAACCCAATTATTGGGACTGTATTTGAAACAAGAGGAAGCACATCGGCTCGCAGGAAAGACTCGGTCCCGCATCTTGCAGAGGTTGAGATGAGAAAATGTCTCTGTGCCCCCTGAGACCCTCCTACCAGCTGACCATGCCCGTGGGATATTTTGAATATGAATCGACTTTATTTTTCTTTCTGCACTTACTCTTGTGCTTTCCCTTATTCGGGAAAGTCATCAGCTGGATGCTGAATCACTGCCTTGGGGATGGTATGTTTCAGAGAAGAAAGAAAAAATAGTCAAAATGTCAGACCTTCACATAGCTGAGTTTTGTAGAGGGCCTCAAAGGGAGGATATTTGGGTGACAGTAGAACCTCTTGGTCAACCCTATGTGGTCAGAGCTTCCTGAACCTCAGAATAGAAAAAGATGCCCCCGGCTTGGAAAGAGAAAAACCAGTCTTTGGATTGTGACCAAAGGACTTAACACTGCTTCCTAGATTTAACAGCAGAAAGGCAGCGATCCCCTGCAAAAATGGCCAAAAGGAACCACAGAGAGGCTCACCGCAGACCTCCAGTACAGCATGGAAAAAACAGCAACCACAGGAGGCCACCAGGCCTAAGGGAACTTGGGCTCAGAAGTGAAAGATCACGCAGCAGTAGCCAGTACAGACTGCTGGCGAGGAACCAGCAACTCTGTCTTCCCTCCCCTTCACCATGTTTCCACCCCACGCTCACCAGCCAGACCCGATCATCCAGCCCCATTAGGATCATTTGGGAATCTTGGGCCCACTCCGGTCTTCCCACCCTAAGATTCCTTGACCCCATATAAGTGCTTGGTGGAAACAACAACATAGGCCAAGGTTAGGTCTTCTTCCAGTAAGTCAGACCGGAAGCTTAGAGTCAGAAGCACAATTACATTATGGAAAATAAAGTGCTGTTTCTTACCCATCTGGGATTTTGGACTGAGATCTCTACCTGCTGCCCACTCTTCCTTTGTGCGTCCAACCCTATGGAGAACAGGATGCTAGGTGTTTTGCAGAAGACAGAGGGCCAAAGCAAGTAATGATGGCCACAGCTTGAGCGGGGGTGAGGAGGAAAGCGGCTGACACATTCATCTTCCACGCTGCTGTGCTGGCACATTCTGCACGAGGCTGAAACTGCCACCTCAGATTAGTCGTGTAGTCGCTCTAAATGGCACTTAAACTTCTACAGAGGAAACTAAATTTAGTTCCTCCCCATAAACACAGTTGTCTGGTTGATGGGAGCAAGAACAAGCATGGGAACATGTTTTCAGAAATGTTTGAATAATATATATCAAGGCAGCAACGCAGAAGCTCTTAAAAGACAGGGCTTTAGCCGGGCTCGGTGGCTCAGCCTGTAATCCCGCGCTTTGGGAGGCTGAGGTGAGGGGATTGTCTGAGCCCGCGGGTTCGAGACCCGCTTGGGCAACTTGGTGAGACCTCATCTCTACAATAAATCAAAAAATCAGCCGGGCATGGTAGCGCGCGCCTGTAATTCCGGCTACTCGGAAGGCTGAGGCGGAAGGATCGCCGGAGCCCAGCAGGTCGAGGCTGCGGCGGCCGGGAGCGGCCACTGCACTCCAGTCTGGGCGGCAGAGTGAGACTCCAACTCAAAAAAAAAAAAGACAGGGCTTTGCAGGGGGCAGGTTTTTACACAAAATTTCAGAGGAAAAAAATCAACAACAACAACTATAGGATGACCTGATAATAGGAAGGGGGGGATCATTTTAATTTGCTGTTTCTGCCGAAAAGTGATAAAAGCAGAAAAGTAACCAGGAAAAAATGGTGAAGACATTCTTCGGGTTGGAATTCAACTTTTATCTGCCTCTAGGGACACAAAGATGAATCAGGTAGCTTCTGCTCTCAAAAGGCTCAGCGTCCTGGTGGGGAAGAGGGGAGAGTGGATTCCAGTTTGGTGCTTTGATGGGTATGCTCAGAGGCGACAGCAGCATAGCCCACAGGGTGACAGCGTTGCCCAGAGGCTCAGGGAAGCTGTGCTGACAAAGTGGCATTTGAGCTGGTTTTGGAAGGCGGAGAAGTAGCTGGGTTTGCCTGCTTGGGGAAGGGAGAAAGGAATTCTATGTTGGAAGGAAGAAGATGTGGAGACATGAAAGAGTATGGGAGGCCAAGGAGGAGAGAGAATCCTGGTGTGATGGGTGCACAGAGTATGGGGAAGCAAGTGGCAGGAGGTGGAAGTGAGAGGAGCTCCCACCTTGAAGGGCAAAGGAGCTTGGTTGGCTTCATCTGCAGGGGTCATTCTGGGAACTCCGCTAAGCTTTTGATGCACAGCTGGGCTCCAAATCTGATGCCTCACCAGGGGCTGCCTTAAAGGCTACAGAAAGGCATTTTAAAGTCTCAACAGTACAAAGAGAAAACTGTAGACTCTAAATGTATAATAATGACATTGAATACTGAGTAACAATTAAAGGCATGTTTAACTAATCATTTCACTCATCCGTTTAACAAATATCTGTGAGTCATTATGTGCCATACAATGGTGATTCAACAGAGGACCAGAGAGACACGGCCCCTGCCCTCACTGAAGAGTCTCTCATAGAGTCAAGCAAGACACAAATCCCCGACACAAAGCAAGTCATTGTACACTAGACTGTCAGGTTGTGATAAGTGCTAGGGAAAGGGATGATTCCATCTGTGGGGCTGGAAGGGGAGAGGACGTGTGAAGGGCTTCAGAAACCACCAGACCTCTGGTTTCAGCTCTGCAAAGACCTTGGAAACCATTGCTCTCATTTTTAGTTGAAAAGGCTGAACAGTCTGATCTTTGAAGATACTCTTTGACCCATCAGAGAATGGAAATCGAAGAGCAACCAGTTTCCCTGAAATCACAGGTGATTTCAGAGACAGACACAACCAAGATCTACTCACCTGGAACAGAAGCCTCAGGAGCGCTTTCATGTAATTCCAATGAATTGCTAGGAAATCAGTGCTATGGGCTGAATTTTGCTCTCCAAATCCATATGCTGACATTCTAACCCCCAGTGCCTCAGAATGGGATTGTCTTTGGAGATGGAGTCTTTAAAGAGGCAATTACAGTCAAATGAGTCATTAGAATGGGCCCTAATCCAATATGACTGGTGTCCTTAGAAGAAGAGGGAATTAGGACTGCACAAGTACAGAGAGCAGACCATACAAGGACACAGCTAGCTGGTGACTATCTAAAGCCACAGAGCAAAGTCTCTGCTGAAACTCACACTAATGACATCTTTATCTTGTTCTTCTTGTTTTCGGAATCAGAAAAAAGAAACGCTGTGTTTAAGCCAGTTCGTCTGCGGATTGCAGCAGCCCTAACAGATGAATACAATGAGGACAGGACTTGAACGGGAGTCACTCTTGGGGACCACAGTCTTAGCAGAACCACATACTCTCTTAAGTTTTACCTGCAGTAACCCTACCAGGTTCTCATGTTGACTAGCCAAGAAAAATATCCTGGTAGCTCTGGCAGGCAGAGAGGACAAGCAGTCCCAGAGCTTTCACCATAAAAAGGCATACTTTCCAAGAAAAAATGCTTTCGGCAGAGACTTATCCTAGTTTTCCAAAAGGCACTCTCCCCAGTCTAGCTTCCCACTAGATTTATCTCGTGTAAGGAGAGAGGGGAGAAGCTGTACCACTGAGTCAACACGTGTGAAAAGACCTACTAATAGACTGAGACTTAATTATGACTGTAGAAACTTCTCCGTCCTACCACCATCACACCAAAAGGACTCCAGAAAAAGCTGCAAGGCACAGACCCTCTCTGAGCAAGAGTACTCAGGGAAGAACAAAGACAATAAAGAAAACAAAACAAGGACACTAAAGGAATCTGAAGCCTCTGGCACCCGTAACCACAGAAAACATTAAACACAGGACAGCCTATTACCAGATGAACATAAATTCCCACGCCAAAAATCTGTTTATCTCCATTCCTATCTGTCACCCAACATGACTGAATTTCAACAACAACAACAACAACAACAACAAAAGGCATTGCAAAAGGTAAGAAAAAAAATTCTGAAGAAATAAAATAAGCATCAGAACTAGACTCAGGATGAGATTCAGACGTTGAATTATCAGACATAATTTAAAATAAACACAACTAATACATGAAAAGCTCTAATGAAGACACTAGACAATATGGAATAATAGATGTATGATGTTAGCACAGAGATGGATACTTTAAGAAGGAATCAAAAGAAAGGTTAGAAATCAAAAGCACTCTGACAAAAAATAAAGAATACCTTTGAAGGATTCATCAACAGATGACACAGCCAAGGAAAGAGTTAGTAAGTCTTAAGATAAGTCAAGAGAAATTTCCCAAACTGAAATGCAAATGGAAAAAAAAGAATGAAAAATAAGCATAAGAAGACATCCAAGAAATGTGGAACAATTTCAGGTGTGGTAACATATGCATGGCTGGAACACCAAAAGAAGAAGAAAGAAGAGAGTAGAATAATTATTTGAAAGGATAATGGCTAAGAATTTTTTTTAACTCAATGATACCAAACTACAGATCAAGGAAGCTCAGAGAACACTAAAAACTAGGCATATCATATTTATGCTGCAGAAAACCAGTGACAAAGAGAAAATATTAAAAGAAGCCAGAGAGAGAGTAAACACCATATATACTGATGTAATAATATTGTAATAATATAATATTGAATGCAGATAATTCTTCAGAAAATATCCAAGCAAGAAGAAAGTGAAGTAAAGTATTTAAGGGTTGAAAGTTAAAAGAACCCACCAACCTAGAAATCTATAGACAGAAAAAGCATCCTTTAGAGAGTAAAGTAAATGTAAGTTTTTTTAGACAAACAACAATATAGGCAGCCAGCAGCTGCAGATGTGCTCTGCAAGGACTCTGGATAAGAATTCTTTGGGGAGAAGAAAAGTGATATAGGCCAGAAACTTAGAACAACACCATGGAAGGTGGATGGTCGAGAAGGAAATAAATAAGATAATATGAAATAGTTTTAAATGTCTTTTATTCTTAGCTGATCCAAAAGATAAATTTTAAAATATGGTAATGATGTATTAGATGATTATATCATAGGCATGAGTGAAATAAATGACAGAAATGTCAGAAGAGATAAGAGGGAGGAATTGGAAATACTGTGATAAGGTGCCTGCATTACCCATGAAGCAGAATAGCATTGCCTAAATGTAAACTTAGACTAATAATCAGTTGTATTGGGGGTTCTAGGGCAACCACTAACAAAATGTTTAAGAGAGTCTAACTGGTATAATAAGAGACAACATAAAAAGTATTATATAAATGACAAATTAATTTCAGAGATGGCAGAAAAAGAAATAACAAACAAATGCAACGAATAGAAGCAGTTACTATCATGGTATATATTAACTGAGTATATCATGTATCATTTTTAGTGTGAATGAACTAAAAACATTAATTAAATGACAGAGATTGTCAGAGTAGATAAAAAAATTACCCAACTATGTTGCCTATAAAAACTTCATTTTAAATATAAACACTCATAAAAGTTAAAAAGAAATATATGATGCTAACAGTAATCAGAAGAAAGCTGAAATTGTTATATTAATTTTAGACAAATAAAACAGCAAGCAAGGAAAAATATTCGGAATAAAGAGGGAAATTACAGAATGATAAAGGAGTTAGTTCTCCAAAAAGACATAATAATCTTAAATGTGCATACACATAACAAGAAAGCATCGAAATACATGACACAAGAGCTGAAAGAACCAAAAAAGAAATATGAAATATACCAATTGAATATTCTATTTGGAGACTCCAACTTCTCTCTGTCAGCAAAGGGGTTCTCTCTCATCATTCGTATTCAATATAAAGCTGAAAGTTCTACTTAGTGCAATAAGAAAAGAAAGAAAAATCACAGCTATACAGATTGGGAAAGAAAAACTAAAACCATCTTTATTTGTAGGTGACATTATTGGTTATGCTGAAAACCACAGTGAATCAATAAAAAGTCTCTTGGAGCTAGTAAAAGATTTAAGCAATTTCATGAGATACAAAGTTAACATGCAAAAGTCAGTTGCTTTCCTCTATATCAGCAATAAACAAATGGAAAATGAAATTTTAAAAATGCCATTTACAATAGTACCAAAAAAGAAGAGCTAGTTATAAATCTAATAAGACATGTACAGCATCTATAGGTAGAAAGTTGCAAAATTCTGATGGATGAAATCAGAGAATATCTAAGTACTTTGAGAGATATTCCGTATTTATGGATTAGAAGACTCAATATTGTTATGATAGCAATTATTCCCAGATTAATCTATATATTCACTCAATCCCAATCAGCAATTTATTTTATAGATATTGACAAACTGATTCTAAAGTCTGTTTATAAAGGCAAACAACAGAATAGTCAACACAATACTGAAGAAGGAAGACCAAGTCAGAGGACACACACTACCCGATTTCAAAACTTACTATAAACTTCAGTAATAAGGACAGCGTGGTTTTGGCAAAATAATAGACATATGAATGAAAAATGGAGAGCCCAATGATAGACCTGAACAAACACTGTCAACTGATCTTTGACAAAGAAGCAAAGGCAATTTAATGGAGAAGGGATAGTCTGCCCCACAAAGGGTACAACTGGATGCGGATATGCAAAAAAAAAATTGAACCCAGACACAGAACTTATACCTTTCAAAATAAATAACTCAAAATAACCACTCCTATTCAACATAGTACTGGAAGTCTTAGCCAACCAGAGCCATTGGGCAAGAGAAAGAAAGAAAAGGTATCCAGATAGAAAAGGAGGAGGGTAAACTTCTCTCTTTGCAGATGATATGACTCTATATCCGCAAAAACCTATAGATTCCACCAAAAGACTCCTGGTACTCAAAAAGACTTCAGTAAAGTCTAAGGATACAAAATCAACACCCCAAAATCAATGGCATCTCCATACTCCAGCAACGTTCAAACTGTGAACCAAATCAAGAACACAATCCCATTTTTAAAAGACACACAAAACAAACCCCACAAAATACCTCAGAATATATCCAACCTATAAGGTGAAAGATCTATTTATTTGTTTGTTTATTTATTTATTATTTTAAAGATGTGTACAATTCAGTATTAGGTATACAAGTGTTCATCATACAGGTAGTTGGATGCCTCTCTTTGGTCCTACCTTTGCCTGGTTTTAGATCGGTTACCCTTATTGATGCTGTGCCCCTCCCTCCCGAAAGATCTTTACAATGAGAACTACAAAATGCCACTGAAAAAACTAAAGATGACACAAATAAATGGCAAAACACTCCACACTCATGGATTGAAATAATCAATATTGTAAAAACATCCCACCTGCCTAAAGCAATCTACAGATTCAACGCAACCCCTATCAAATTACCAGTATCATTTTTCACAGATCTAGAAAAATATCCTTAAATTCATCCAGAAGAAAAAACAGCCTGAATAGCCAAAGCAACCCTAAGCAAAAAGAACAAAGCCAGAAGCATCATATTGTCGGACGTCAAAATTTACTACAAGCCTACATAACCAAAACAGCATGGTACTGGTACCAAAATAGACACAAAGTCGGTCTCCTACATACGAATCTTCAAGTTGCTAACTTTTAAAGATGCAAATTGGTGTTCACATGTCCAATCATGTAAGTTAGTTCATGTGCCTTGCATACTTTTCAAGGTACCATACTGTAAGATGGGAAACTGTTTAAATTTTTGTGTTTGTTTTTTAAAATATTTGTGTGAAAAGTATTATAACCCATTCTAGTACAGTACTATGTAGTTGATCGTGTTTGTTGGGTACCTAGACTAACTTTGTGGAACTGGGACTCACAGCAGGAGTTGAGTGGCCGGTGGGTGGTATTAAATTCTCAGAAGAGTGCAAACCCTATTGTCAACTGCACATGCAAGGGATCTGGGTTGTGTGCTCCTTATGAGAATTTAATGCCGGATGACTTCCACACCACTGCCGTCTGTAGTAAACTTGTCTTCCACAAGATTGGTCCCTGATGCCAACAAAGGTTGGGGACCAATGTGCTAAACAGAGCAGGTGTGTGGCTTGTGCTTCCAAACCGTCTCAGAAGAAACACTGCCAGCTTGAACTGAAGTGGACAGAGAAACACGATGAAGGAAGGTCATCTGGCTTCTGGGATTCCACTGGGGTTGAAGGGAATGGGTCGCCACCCTAGCTGGCCCTAAAGAGCGTGAAATCGAAGAAAATAATTCTGAAGCCTTAACATCTAATGGAATTTGCCCTGCTAGGTTTCCAGCATGCTTTGGACCTGGAATCGCTTTTGTTCTTCAGGTTTCTTTCTTTGGGAATGGGATTGTCTAACCTCTGCCTTTTCTACCTCGTATTTTAAAAGTGGACAACATGCTGTCTCTTTTTACAAGTCCACAGATGGAAAAGAATTTTGTTGCAAGATGAATCATACTCTGAGTCACACCCATATTTGATTGGGATGATGTAGATGATGAAATGTAGGGCTTTCAACAAACACATGAAGAAATACTCAACCTCACTAATCATCAGGGAGATGCAAATCAAAACCACACTGAGATACCACTAACTCCAGTCAGAATGGCAATTGTCAACAACTCAAAAAATAACAGCTGCTGGAGAGGGTGTGGTGAAAAGGGAACACTTCTACACTGTTGGTGGGAGTGTAAACTAGTGCAACCTCTGTGGAAAGCAGTGTGGCGATTCCTAAAAGCTCTAAAAATCGACCTTCCATATGACCCTGCAGTTCCCCTACTGGGAATATACCCTGAAGACCTCAAATCACTCTATAAAAAAGATACCTGCATACGTATGTTTATTGCAGCATTGTTCACAATAGCAAGAACCTGGAAACAACCATGCTGCCCAACAAAAGAGGACTGGATTTTAAAAATGTGGTACATATACACGATGGAATACTATGCAGCCATAAAAAAGAACAAAATCATGAATTTCACAGCAACCTGGATGGAACTAGAGTCTATAATACTGAGTGACCTCTCACAGAAACAAAGATCCAAGTATCACATGTTCTCACTCATATAATGGACCTTGAACATCCAATGTAATACTATAAGAAAATGACTGACAGTACTAGGAAACTATGGGGGGGGATGGGATTAACAGTTGCAAATATCTGTCTGGGGATGGGGAAACACCAATCTTATCAACAGGGTGCCTGAATGAAGCGTAATTGTACACCTAACCCTTAACTGTACCCCACAAAATCATAATAAAAATATTGAATAAAAAAAAAAAAAGAAATGTAGGGCTTTGACTTGATGACGTTTAGATAAGATTTGGAACTTAGAGTTGATGCTGGACAGATGAAGGGTATGAGGGACATTGGAGTGGGCAGATGTGGCTTGCATGTGAGAAGGACATGGATTTGGGGGGCTAGAAGAAAGACTGTTATGGATTGAGTTATGTTCCCACCCCCCAAAAAATATGTTGGTGTCTTATACCTCCAGTATCTCAGAACGTGATCTTACTTGAAGATAGAAGCTTTATCCAAAAAATCAAGTTAAAATTAGGTTATTGGACTATGCCATAGTCTAATAACTGGTGTTCTTATAAAGTAGAAGTATAAATATAGAGAGACATGGGGTGGGGGGAGGGAGAGCCAGAGAGAGAGAGAGAGAGAGAGAGAGAGCCATGTGAACATAAAGGTAGAGATCAAAGTGCCTACAAGCTCAGAAATTCCAAAGATTGGTGGTAAACCACCAGAAACCCAGAGAGAAGTATGGAGCAGGTTCTCCTTCGTGTCCTCAGAAGGAACTGCCCCAGATGACCTTGATCTAGAACTTCAGAACTATGATAAAATTAATTTTTGTTATTTAAATCATCCAGTCTGGGGCACTTTTTAATGGAACCCTAGCAAGCTGACACCTGTGTCAAGTATTGTGATAGGAGTTTTGAGACATCTTGCTGAAACCTCATGCCATTGCACAAGGCAGGGCCATTAGCCCTTTACCATGTGGGGAAGTTGAATCTCAGAGAGGATGAGGACACACACCCTTTATTTTTCAATGTTATTTCTTTTACTTTATTTTTTAGATTGGAAGATATACTTTATTTAGAAAGTAAATTAGGGAGTAAGAGGAGATTCACCTTCTCAAGATAGGGAGGGAGTCAAAGCTAGGATACACGGTGGTCATAGCTCAGGGCCATGTGGACACACCAGAGTTTAACAAAGCAGTGGCCAACACATACCCTTTAGACACACACCCCATGAGTGGCAGAGCTGGGATCTGAAACCAGACATGCCTGACTCCTAAGCCAAAAATATTCTCTACTAACTTCATAAGGACACATAACACTATACTCTTTTAATAGGATTGTGCTCTTTGGAGTATGATTATTCTGTATTCATACTAAACTTTGAAGCTCTCCAAATGTTCCGACCACAAGGCTGGTGTGTTTGCTGGGACTCATGCTCGTTGGCAGGTCTAGAGGTCTAGACTTCTGGGTTTTGTGTATATGCAGATCTGCAAGTATTCCAACAACTCTACCACACACAACTCAGCCAATGCCTGAGGGCAAAGGAGGGACCCCGAAGATATAGAATCCAGAAGTAAGTGCAAAATAGAAAAAGACCCAGCTTCTAAGCAGCTCAGTCCTAGGTGGAAGTGAAGAGATCTTCCCCACAAGCACACGTAAATTCTTTCTGGAAGAAGAAAATACCCAAAGCCTCAAATTATCTGACAATTTTTATTTAAGATATTTGACATTTCATTAAAACTTAGCAAGCATTTCACAAGAAAAGGGAACAAGCAGCCAGAAAGCAAATTTTTAAAAACCCCAGAAAACAGAAAGAAACCCACAGCAGATTCATATATTGGGATGATCAGACATAGACATTAAAGTTACTATGATTGATATTTTTTAAAACTATATGACAAGTTGCCAATTTTTACCAGACTCCTGAAATCTAAGCAATATGGGAAGTCTAGAAGTGAAAAATATTATACTGAAATTGATAACCCAATGGATTTATTGTCAGGAGATTAGATACAGCTGAGGAGAGGATTATGATTAAGAATGTGGTCAATAAAAAATATCCAGAATGAAGTAAAAAGAACAGAGGAGACATGAGAGTGGTTAAAGAACTAAATGCATGTCATTGAAGGACGAGGAGGAAGGGAGAGAGAGAATGAAGCCAAGGTAGCATTGAAAAGATAACAACCAAGAATATTCCAAAACTACAGGTTCAAGAAGTGCTCCAAGTTAAAAAAAAAAAAAGACTGCTGGGCAATCATACTCAGACTAATGAAAATCAAAGGCAGAAAGACTCTTCTAAGTACAGAGACAGAGAATAAAAAGAACACTGTCTTCAAAGTAGCAACAATAAGACTAATATCTGAATAAGAAAAAAAAATCTATTTGATGTCCCCTTTGTGACCCTCTCTGACTCTATTCCCTTTTGTCCTTTGGAGAAAACCACTATCCTGAAATTCTTGGATATTCTGTCCATCCATGTGGCTATACCTGACTACACAGGTATCTACAAACAATATAAAATAAAGTGTTTTGCCGGTTTATAAAATTTAAATATGTGGATAATTTCAGTAGACATCTTGTAGTTTTCTTTCCCACATAGGGTTATTCATTATAGTTATGTTTAATTTTTTTATTTTGTAAAAATTGTATTATTTTGTAAGTGGTACATTGTTTCATTCCACTATTGATGGACAATACATTGTTTTGAATCTCTTGCTATTGCATATTTGATACCACCGGCCTCTTTCTGCATATATGCAGAATTTCTTTAATACAAAGTCAGGCATATATATGCTGAGGAGATTGGTAAGATGTGGGTACAGTAAGAAAATGGTAGAAATTCTATTTGTATTTCTTGTTTGTTTGTTTGTTTGTTTTTTGAGTTGGAGTCTCACTCTGTCACCCAGACTGCCTTTGATTTTCATTAGTCTGAGTATGATTGCCCAGCAGTCTTTTTTTTTTTTTTTAACTTGGAGCACTTCTTGAACCTGTAGCTAACTGAGCACTTGGGTACTCTTAAAAATACCCAAAATACTTGGATATTTCAGGCATTCATTTGAATTCCGACCCAAGCAGCCTTGACCTGCTGGGCTCCGGCGATCCTTCCACCTCAGCCTTCCAAGTAGCCGGAACTACAGGCGTGTGCTACCACGCCCGGCTCATTTTTTGATTTATTGTAGAGATGAGGTCTCGCTGCCCAGGCGGGTCTCAAACCCGGGGGCTCAGGCAATTCGCTCACCTCAGCCTCCCAAAGGCGTGGGATTACAGGCTGAGCCACCAAGCCCAGCTTCTATTTGTATTTCTTAAAGACATTCTTTAAATCCTTCTACTTTTATATGTCTTTAACAAATGTTATAGTATGAGAATAGTGATATATATGCAAGTAGTTTCTAAATAAAAACACTTATACTAAGAGCACATGCCAAGTATTTTTAACTGATGATGGACATGACCAAAAAACCTGGAAACTAATGCTCCAAAGAATATGGCTAGAGGTGAAATTTCTGAGAATTTGCACTTTCAGTTTTATAAGACACAGTAGTCGTCCTTTATCTACTGCTTTGCTTTCCATGGTTTCAGCTACCTGTGGCCAATCATGGTCTGGAAGTAGGTGAGTGTGATACAATATGATATTTTGAGAGAGGGAAAGGGAGCAAGAGAGAGACAGAGAGGAACCACATTCAACTTTATTACAGTGCATTGTTATAATTGCTCTATTTTATGATTAGTTACTGTCTTACTGTGCCTAGTTTATAAGTTAAATTTTATCTAAGATATATATGTATAGGAAAAAAAATCATACATGCAGGATTTGGTATTATCTGCAGTTTGAGGTATCCACTGGGGGTCTCGGAATGTATCCTCCAAGGATAAGGGCTGATTACTGTATTACCAAGTTGCTCTCCCTGGTGGTTGGCTAACCTGTCCTCTCACCAGCAATGCATGTGAAGATGATCTTCCTGGTAATCACGTGATCTTCCTGGTAATCACGTGAATCTTCCTGGTAATCACGTGAATGGTATTCCACGTTGTCTAAGGATGTAAGGGCTTAACTCTCAAGTGAATCACTACTGCTCCAAAATAACACACTATGAGGTTTTGTTGTTGACATACTACCAACACAAAGTTCTTTATAACATTTTAACCGTCATGCATAGTATCTGAACCCAATGGCACGATCAAATTCTGAGATGAATCCATATCATCATCATCTTTAAATGCATTTCAGTTCTCAAAGACTGCCTTTCCAGTCATGATCCTCAAGCCCATCGCCAATATCTCTAAGTGCGCTGATCATTTTTTTCTAAAAACTGAAATATCACTGCACAAAGGAGCAGCTGTCATATCAAAATATTTCAGTGATGTGATAATTTGTATTTAAAATTCCCTAGGATCCAGTGAAAAAGTCACAAAAATCTAAAGTCAGATGAAGAAAAGGAAGCAAGAGATTTAAGAGCCCCATGAGTCACGACTCCAAAGTGCCACTAGGACACCTGCCGAGGGTTCATACGGAAGGGCGTGTAAAGTATGCAAAGCCCCCAGTCTTTGACTGGCAGAGAAAACGCAGTGCGTGGACAACTGTGAGCTAACTGAGCACTTGGGTACTCTTAAAAATACCCAAAATACTTGGATATTTCAGGCATTCATTTGAATTCCGACCACATTATGCAATGGATGTTTATGTAACTAATGTTAATTGACTACCTACTATGCACCGGGAAACATGCTAGGTGGGTGTGTGAGTGACAACTCTGTCCTTACAGCTGACGTTTATTAAACATTTCCTCTATGCCAGGATCTTTCTTAAGTGCATTTCTTGCACCTCTGTGATCTCTGTGAAATTTCTACTACAATCATCCTCATTTTCTGAATGCAAGATCTGAAGGCAAGGCCAGTGCGGGTAACCGTTCAAGGTCACACAGCTAACATGCGTTGAGTCTGGGATAAGAACCAAACCAAGCTGGCTGGCTTCCAGAGCTCTCCAACCACAAGGCCCTACTGTTTTCCTAGGAAGATGGGTACAACATGGCTTCTACCATAGCAGAACTTGCAGTCTAGTTAGAAACAGACACATAAATCCATGTGATAAACATTACAGATGAATGAGGTGACTAGAGGGGCTGGGGAGAGACAGACAGGGCATTTGACTTGAGTCTTGAAATGAGTAGGAGTTCGACCGACAGACAAGGGAGAATATTCCGGGCAGAGGATACAGCATCTTAAAGCCTTCTGGGTGAAAGAGTGCATGCATTTGAGGGAAAGGCTGTATCCATGTGAATAAAAAAAAAAATAATAAGAGAGTTCAAGGAGAAAATCAGTTAAAAAAAAGTGACTCTAGAAAAGTTGGCAGAGCCAGTTTATGGAGGGCTTTGAAGTTAAAGAGCTCCAACTTCTCACCTTCGGCCATGGAGAGCTATGAATCGTTACTACTTTAATGTCCTTGAAGATTTTGCCGGAATTCCTGTCCTGCTCTCCGGGAGGACATTGAAGAATGCCTTCTGCACATAGAGGTGGCCCAGTCCCAGGCGGATGATAAGATGGGAAGTCCCAGGAATGTTTTAGCCTTAGAGGAATAGAGGTGCAGCCCCCCTTCTTTCCCACTGCTGAAGACCTGGAGTGCTTTCATAAGGGGCTACCGGTGGCAAAGGAAGGGGGTCTGAATCCCTCAGTCCCTTGGGCAGAAGCAGCAGAGAGGAACCAGCCTGACGCTCCCCCAAAAGTTGCAGGGCTAATTTTAGGGACATCAAACTTGGGACAAGTCCTTTCATCGACCTCACGTGTAAGATCTCATGAGCATGCCGCCCCTTGAAACTATTTCAGGCCTGAAAGAGAATTCTTTTGGGGAAGAGGAAATTTTTAGATTTTTCACAAGCAGCGAACTTTTATAAGGAGACAAGAGGAGCTAAAATTAAACTGCCTCAATTATTGGGCTTCTAGACCAACTTACGAATCTCACAGAGGACGTTGGTGCAAATGACAAACAGCCACCGCGAAGAGTCTGCAAATCTCTGCAGGCGGCATCCCCCGGACACATCATGCAGGATTCCAGCTCCAGGACTCAGCGGCGGCCCAGGCAGGTAGGCCTCTCGTGAGGTGTCTAATGAAAAGTAATTGGAAAGCGGTCCTCTCTGTGATCTCCCCTTAGGTGACACCGTTTTCACCACAGTCAAGACCCAGCTTTGCCTCTCTGTGGGGATGCTGGCCTCACTTTTTCCTCATTACCTTGCAGTTTCTTTCTGCTCAGGTATTATAAGACACGTGAGCAAAACAATCAAGAAGGAATCCACCTTGCACGAGATATAGGAAAGGCTCAACCCAGGCCTGGTTGCGTTATCTCCCAGTTGGAAACAACCTCCAAGTCCATCAACAGGCTAAAGGAATACACAACTGGCATTAAAATGAAGGGTGCAATAGCATTAATAAGGGTATCTGATCTCAAACCAGGTGACGTGGAGACCAAAGGGAGGCCCAGACTTTACCTGTGCAATGACCACTTGCATTCCTAATATGAATTGTACCCCACATCTTTAAAATAAAAAATTAAAGCAAAAATAAAATAAAATGAAAGGTGCAGAGGTTCATGGATGCATCTCGGAACTGTAGTGTTGAATGGGAGTAAAGCAAATACCGAAATGATTCCCAGAGTTTGTACTGTTTATGTAATACTCTGTCTTAGCTGTGAATTTCTACCAAAGGAGCAAAAGTACAAAACATACCCAGGAAGGATACATGCTCCCTCCCGTCTGGGAGGAAGGGTAAAAAGCGACAGGGAACTATGGGACGTCAATTCTATCTGCAATGTTTTATTTGAAAAAAAGAATTATGACGAGATCTGAAAGGAATGGGCTGATCTAAGATTTGACCATGTTTTTGCTATTGTGAATAGTGCTGCAATAAACATGAATGTACAGTTATTTTTTTGGTAAATGATTTGAGTTCCTCTGGGTTACTCCCAGTAGGGAGATTGCTGGGTCATAAGGAAGGCCAATGTCTAGTGTTGGAGACCACTGCCCTGCTTGAACTCTGCTGAAAACATTCTTGGCGTGTGTACAAAGTCACAGTCAGCCAAGGACGCCTATAATGGCAAAACAAAACAGGCATGGATGCGGAGGCAAGTTCTAAAGTACAGTGTCTGTTGTGTTAGGATAGATAAGAAGTTACACGTTGTCTTGCAAGCAGCTTCACTATATCCTGTAAACAGTCATGCTTTATCGCAGAAGCTTTCTAAGATCATACAGGGAGTTTTCTTTGCACTGTTAGTACTTTGTCCTTGGAGGCTTACTTAGCCACATCATTTTGTACTAATAAAAGTCTGATGGGTAAAAGACTTGGGCCTTTGTTTCGTGACACAAAGTACCTTCCAGTCCCCTACTTTCTAACCTAAAAAGTATCTTGTAGCTGGCTCGGTGGCTCAGTCTGTAATCCCGCACCTTTGGGAGGCTGAGGTGAGTGGATTGCCTGAGCCTGCGGGTTCGAGACCCGCCTGGGCAGCGGGTCAGCCGGGCGTGGTAGCGCATGCCTGTAATTCCGGCTACTTGGAAGGCTGAGGTGGAAGGATCATGGAGCCCAGCAGGTCGAGGCTGCGGTGGCCAGGAGCGGCCACTGCACTCCAGTCTGGGCGACAGAGTGAGACTCCAACTCAAAAAAAAAAAAAAAAGTATCTTGTGAATTGTGTTATACCGCACCGTCCTCTTTCAGGATCCTTTACCACCCTGCAGTGCTGGACGCAGCAGAATAGTTCTTTTAGAAATCGCTACACTGTTTTCCAAAGAGGTTGCACTGGTTTGCATTCCCACCAGCAGTGTAGAAGCGTTCCTTTTTCTCTGCATCTGGACCAGCATCTGTTGTTGTTTGTTTTATTAATGATGGCCATTCTTACTGGGGTTAGGTGGTATCTCAGTGTGGCTTTGGCTTGCATTTCTCTGATGATGAGTGAGGCAGAGCATTTTTTCATGTGTCTGTTGGCTGCCTGTATATCTTCTTTTGAGAAGTGTCTATGCATGTCTTTTGCCCGTTTTTAAATGAGGCAGTTTGTTGTTGTTGTTGTTGTTGTTTTTCTTTTGGCACATTTGAGTTCCTTGTAGATCCTGGACGTTAGGGCTTTGTCAGATATATAGTTGCCAAATATTTTTTCCCATTCTGTGGACTGTCTCTCTGCTCTCTTGATGATTTCTTTTGCTTTGCAGAAGGTTTTCAGTTTGATGAGGTCCCACTTGTCTATCTTATCTCTTATGGCATGGGCATTTGTTTCCCAGAATCTCCTAGCAGACCCATTGGCCAGAACTGGATCATATGATCACCTCTTCTTCAGGGGACTAGGGAACCAAGTATTTGACAGTTGGACCACGGGCTCTATAAGAAGGTAAAAAGAGAGAGCAATGGATTTATGGTAGAAACTAAGAGAGTGAGCCACACATGGAAGAGGATAGGCTGGTAAAGGGCTGAGACCTCTAAGAAGCAGGACCTAATGGCAGGAGTGTGAGGGGGCATCATACCCACTGAAACCAGAGGGAAATTTGGGCTAAAAGTCCTATGTGGTTAGAGCAGAAGAAACAGTGGTCAGTTTCACAGACCAATGCCTTACAAAATATGAGAAGGGTTAGCCACTGCTAAAGTTTGAGTGTGTCTCCCCCCAAATTCTGAAATTTCAGTCCCTGGGGTAATGGTATTAAGGGTGGCGCCTCTGGGGGGTGATTCTGTTATGAGAGTTGAGCTCTTGTGAACAGGATTATACCCTTGTACAAGAGGCCTGAGAGGGACCCCTTGGTCCTCCACTGTGTGAGGACAGACAGAGAGGGAAGGTGCCCTCTGTGAACCACAAAGCAGGTGCTTGGTCCTCGTCAGACACAGGTGCTTGGTCCTTGTCAGACACTACTGCCAATCCCGCTTCCCTGTTCCCTTCCCAGCAGTTTTCTGCTACTGCTAATCCTTTTCATATAGTATTACGATAATTGTTCAAGGTCCGCTGATGAGTGAGACCATGTGACACTCAATTCTTTGTTTCTGTGAAGGATCACTCAGTATTATAGACTCTAAGTCCATTCAGGTTGCTGTGAAGTTCATGGCTTTGTTCTTCTTTATGGTTGTGCAATATTCCATCATGTATATGTATGTGCCACATTTTTTTTTATCCATTTTTTTAATTTGATGGGCAGCACGGTTGGTTCCATGTTCTTGCTACTGTGAACAATGCTGCAATGAACATATGTGTGCAGGTATCTTTTTTATAGAGTGATTTGAGTTACCAGCCCCCATCCCTGAACAACAGAATTAAAGAAAAGGGGGGGGGAAGGAGGGAGGAAAATCTACACAAATGAAGAAAAATCAAAGAAGAATACGGGTCTCATACAGACCCCTGGGAAGTCAGACACTGAGAATACAGACTTCAGAACACAAACAGTGAAGAACCCCCAGAATGGTTGGTCTCAAACCACAAACCCAGATATCAAGACATTGACAGAGAGAATAAATAGAATCGAGGAGAGACAAGGGAAAGATTGAAGGAGTTGATAACTGAGATAACAGCAATAAAGAATACAGTGAATGAAATAAATAACAAACTGATAAGCGTGAAAAGCAGAATTAGCCAAGCAGAAGAAATAATCTCAGAGCTTGAGGACCAAAACATGGAGCTAACCCAAACTGTCAAAAACATAGAAAAAGAAGCTTAAAAAGACAGAGTAAAACCTTCAAGAGATGAGCAATTATTAAGAGGCCGAACCTAAGATTTATTGGACTTCCTGAGGCAGAAAGAGAGACAGAGACCACCCTGGAACAAACATTCCACGAAATTATCCAGGAAAACTTCCCTCATCTCATCAGTGATGCGACCATTCAAACACAAGAGATTCAGAGAATCCACATCGTTTTTTAAAATAGAAGATATATATATTTTAAAGATATTTTTGACATAAACAAATTAGGGACACTGGATGAAGTGGTGTATGCCTGTAGTCCCAGCTACTCAGGAAGCTGAGGCTGAAGGATCCCTTGGACCCTGAAGTTCAAGACCAGCCCGGGCAACATAGAGAGACCCCCAAGTAAACTGCCTCAAAATAATAATGATAATAATAGTAACGATAGGTAGAACACAATAAAAAAGAAAGGCACGCTCTTCCATAGTCAATGTTTAGGTTTGTGGAAGAGTCACTCACAGATGCTCTCTTTTTCTTTGTCACCTGATAATGAAAGCTTTGCCACCCACTGTCCTCATCCATGGACCAGTTGTTGGGAAAGATCATGAATGGTCAGGTGTTGTCGCATCAAAGCTTTAAGGGAACAATGGACAATGCTGGGTGCTGGGAAGGTAAACTGAGTCAACGCCCTGGAAAGCCTTTCATGCTGAGCCAAGAGAGTCACAGGTTCAGCTCAGAGGTGATATTTTCTGTGAAGCTCTCCCAGGTTCTTACCCCCACCCCTCACTACCTGTGCTTGCCAGCCTCAAGGACCAACATTTCCTCTCCTGCCCTTCTCCTGACACCACCCAGACTTTAATGGAATGGCACTGAGTGATTTTTGGATTCATCTGTCTCTCTCTTTGCCTGTGGGGCTTGCCCTGTCTATCCCTGTATCCCCAGCATCTAGCTCAGGCAGTGCAGATGGAAATGACTGGATGATGGATGAATGAGTTAATCAATATATGAAAACAGGAGCAAATTAGGGGAAAAGATAAGATGACCACTCAAGTACCACTTGACATTTAAAAGAGTGAACCAGGCATCATCAGGGAAGTTTCAAAATGCCCAAGTTTAAATTCTGACTGTTTCTGCCTAGCTGTGTGACCTTGTACACCTTATTTAGCTTCCCTGTGCCTCAGTTTCCTTGCCTGTAAAATGGGGGCAATAATGGCCCCCCACAAAATTATAATGAGAATTATATAGCTTCATGCAAGTAAACCATAACATCTGGCTCAATAATGTCTAGCTACTTTTAATGTTGTTGTTGTTATGATTATCTTTAGTCCCACTCCAAGCCAAAAAAAGGACACAAAGGTTAGTGACCACGTTGAACAGCAACAGCTGAGATCCAGTTAGTTCCTCGGGCTCTAAGCCCTCTGTCCTAACCACCAGCCTACCTTCTGTTGATGCACCATTAACCTAGACCATTGTGAATAAAATGTCTTCTCTTTTCTACTGAAGACCTTCAAAAGTTTGCTTTCTAGGCTGTCCTCAAAGAGTAGTAGAAGGGTTGCAGGTCTTTAGGGAAGGTCACCATGAGATTTACTTCAGTCAGGAGCCCGGGACTTAAGAAGGAAGTTCTTGCTGGTCACAGAGATTAGCATTTGTTGAGCATTTACTATGTGCGTGGTCAAGTGTGGGCAAACAATGCCCCACAGGCCAATTCTAGCCTTCGCCTGCTTGTGTAGCATCTCTCAACTAAAAATAGTTTGTACATTTTTCAATACTTAAAAAACATCAAAGCATGATATTTTATGATACATGAAAATTACATGAAATTCAAATATCCGTAAGTAAAGTTTTATCAGAACACAGCTACGCCCTTCCAATGTGCATATGGTCTAGAACTGCTTTAAAGCCTAAAATATTTTCTAGCTTACCCTTGATAGAAAACGCTTGCTGGTTCCTGTGCTAGTTGCTCTTTGGGCCTTTGTAGTAAAAGGGCATCTGCTACCCTTGTCTGTACACAGGACACAGACGCTTCAAGGGGGCAAGTAACTGACAACAGGTCACACATTGAGTCGGTGGCAGAGATGGGATGCGAGAGCCAGAACCCTCGTAAAGAATGAGTGACAGTCTCCCCCTTCCATTGACATTTTTCCTAAGAATCATCAGCCTTGTTCACACCTCTTAGAGAAAAATAAATGACTCTTGGTATTAGAAGGGCTGAAATTAAGCGGAGAAGGGAGGATGCTTTTGCAAAAATTGAACAAAGCAGATGATGGGGGTGTGTGATAAGTGCAGGGCTTGGCTGCTCCAGATGGACGATGGGAATGGAGGGGTGGTGGTCAGAGTCAGAGGAGGGGGACGATGACCAGACAGCCAAGTTGCACCCTGAGTGGTCGGCAAGGGTCCCGTTGCTCAGGGGATGGGTCTGGGGCCAGGAGGCTCTGGGAAAATGGCAGAAATCCCTGCTATGGGGAAGAGACCGAGAGATGTCAGAAGGAAGGCCAGGGCAGAGGGGACAGGGTAATCCCCGCCCAGGGTCTTTGCTTCTCCCTGGAGGATGCTTTATCCCTCCCTTCCACCACTCCATCCCTGAGCTGGCTCATCTCAGGGTCTGATTTGGACCACGCAAATTAGACACAGGACTTGGAAACCCCTGTGGATAATGGAAAAGAGACCCTTCCCGAAGATGAGAATGTTTTCCAGAGTGGAGCACTGGGAGTGTGCCAGGCTGAGCCCTTGGCTGATGAAACATGAACTCTGCTAGGAGGTACGAGCATTACCTCGTTAGCCCACATGGCAACCTGTCTAATGGGGCCACAGAGCTGCTGGCCATTCCCCCGCATTCCTCCTCCTTCTTCCCCGACAATGGGCCCCAGTTTGATCTGGGCATGTGTCTGCTGGAATAAAGACTGCGTTCTTCAGAAGTCCTCGAATTTCTTGCTGCTGGGTGTGGGACATGTGATAAATTCTGTCCAAAGGTCTGGAAGCCAAATTTTGTGTGATTTCCAGGAAACGTCCTTTAAACAAAGGGGCCGAGCCCCACTGTGCTCGAATATCAAACAGTGGCAGGAGCTTAGCAGCCATGATGTGGCAGGAGTTTGGGGCCATGACGTGAAAGCTTCCTGCTGAGGGTGGCATTGCAGCAGTAGAGAAAGGGCCGAAGCCACCCAACCAGCTTTTACATGAGAACACTGATGTTGTTTAAGACATCTTGGCAGTAACAGGATACTGCCGGGGTGGGGTGGGGGAGGAGATACAACATCAATTTAGGGTATCTGATCTCAAACCAGGCAAACTGGGGACCAAAGGGAGGCCCAAACTTTGCCTGTATGATGTCCACTTGTATACCTAATCCTGAATTGTACCCCACATCCTTAAAATAAAATATATAAAATGTAAATAAATACATTAAAAGCAGCTTTTTAAAAAAATGGTGACTCCCGCAGCACGCCAAAGTTGCTGTGTGAGGGCAGGATGAGATATCTGCTCAAGAAGTCAAATCAATCCCTTACCCACATTAGAACAGGGCTCAAAGGGACACGCATGCAACCTGCGGAGGCCCCAGAACAAAGCAGGGGAGTTTTGAGACCCAGCACCCTGCCACAGAGGACATAAGCACAGGTCTCAGAGGGCTTTCTGTCGGCTGGCCATGGTGACCAGATGCCCCCCGTGGGATTCTGGCAAGGTTGGAAGAAAGGGGCAGGTTTTGAGAGGGGCCGTGGGAGAGGGGATCCTCTGACAGGGGGTGTGATTGCTGAGAAGATGTTAAATTACTCTGACCTGGCCACCAACTGAGGGAAGAGAATGGAAATCACGTACCCTTAGCAAATAAAAACCACCAAGCTGGATTTTTCTTCCCCCAAATAATATCACCCGAGTCACATAAGTGCCAGCATGGAGAGGTGGTGGGAAGAACACAACACTTTGGAGTCCGAAGACTCACGTTTTAAGCCTCCATCCTTCCTTGTACTTGCTGGGAGACTTCACTGAAGTCAGGGAATTGTAGTCTCAGTTTCTTCATCCGTTAAATGGGGCTTAATTAAAGACCCAACCTGCTGCTGTGAGGATAATAGAAAACAATCCATGGGAAAGCACCAAGCAGTGGTTTTGCCATCAGGACTGCCGTCAGACTGACCTCTCTAAGCTTCTGTTTCCTCCTCTGGGACATGTAAAGGCATTAGGAGGACTACATCAAAGCAGGGGAAACAGGCAAAGCAGACTCTGAAAACACAGCAGCCACCACCTTCATCATTAATAATTAACTTCCCTGCATCTGAGCTCAAGATGGCTTAGTGTAGAGTTTTCAGTCTGTTTCAAAGAGACAGATGCACTGTGCCGCTGAGGCACAGCCTTGGCAGTCCTCTGCAGAAGCAGAGCTTTTGCTTTGCTGTCTTATGCCAGGTGCCTTTGCGAAGGCTCTTGCAGAAAGCTGCACACCACATCCTGGGGCTGTTGGAGCAGAGACTCAACGCCTCGGTCTTCCTTCAGCCACCCCCCTCGTCCACAGGTGCAGCCGGAACAGAGAAGAGCCTCGGGCACGGGGCCCCTCCTGCAGCAGGTGGCCCGGGCAGGTGAGCTGTTTGTAGAATTGGACAGGTTATCTTCGTCTCCCATATGACAATTCCTTGATAAGAGGGCTTTCCAGACTCTGTCTTGAAGATTCTTGCTTTTTTACTTCGTGCCTTTCAGCTTCATGCAAGAAAGAGTGTCCAGTGAAAGGCTAGATCAGCGGAAGATGAGGGTTTCTCGTGGAGGTCACCAAGTAAGATCCCATGCAATGCACTTTTCCCAGCTGCCTGGTATTCTTAAAACTTGCACTTTGGGAGGCCGAGGTAAGGGGGTTGCCTGAACCCATGGGTTCGAGGACAGTCTGGGCAACTTGGTGAGACCTCATCTCTACAATAAATCAAAAAATATTAGCTGGGTGTGGTAGTGCATGCCTGTAGTTCCGGTTACTTGGAAAGCTGAGGCAGAAGGATCGCCTGAGCCCAGCAGGTCAACGCTGGGGGGCTGTGAGCATGCCACTGCACTCCAGCCTGGGTGATGGAGTGAGACTCCAACTAAAAAAAAAAAAAAAATTGTGAACCCAGTTACTTAGGGGCACTGTCGGGAGAATGGGCCACTTTAGACCCAATCCCCACTGCTACACAATATGGCCATGTAACAAATATGCATGTGGACCCCCAATCTAAAAATAAAAATAAAAAAATTAAAGATATACATGTGTATAAATAATTTTTAAAATTTCAGAGCCTAGAACCAATCTTGATCTACATTTAAAAATAACAATAATCCCTCTCGGGCCTGACCGGTGCGCCAGGTAAAATCGCTTTGGAAGTTTTTAAAGTCCAGCGGCTGTGTGTCTGTCGTCTAAATAAAGTGCACGTACACCACACTTACGGGCCCACCTGTGTCCAGATACTCAGATGAGCAGAAGAGGAGGAATGGTGGGGAGAAAATAAAAGGTCAGAAGACCGATACTGTGCTAGGAATTCTACAAGTGCTCCTATTTAATTCTCAGAGACCCCTGAAATGGTATCGGTAGGCCCACCTTACAGCTAATAATGACAACAGAGATCACTGAAATAATAGAGTCATTGTGATCTCTGCTGACATTGATTGAGCGCTTGCTGAATGCCAAGCACGGTGCTAGCATTACCCGGTTTCGTTTCACGTCGCCCTAAGTGCCAAGATCTGTCACTGGCCCCCTTGCACAGGTCTGGAGAGATGTGTGTACTAAATGGATTCAAGATCCCCCTGTAGGGGCCACTACACAGCAGGGTCGCAGCCAGTGAGGCTGTGGCTGTAAGGGACCTCCCCAGGGACGCGCAGCCATAAGTGGGTCAGCAGAGACTTGAACTGAGGTTCTTCTAATTACAAAACCTGTGCTTTCTCAGGAGACCAGGGCACTCTGAGAGGGCCTGAGGCCAATGCTATTTGCTCGCGAGCCTCAGAATGGCTCTGGGTGTCAGGTGAACAAGAATGTTGAGGTTTCGATATGCTAACCCAGGCAAAGTCCTGGTTCACCGTGGTATCGCGGGAAGCCTCTGGAAGAGTGTGAGCCAGAAAGTGACACGTTCTTATAAAAGGTTTTTAGAAATCACTCAGGACGCTCTACAAAGAACAGACTGCAGGAGTGGGAGCAGGTTGCCCATTACATAACGTAAAGTTTCTAATTGCTCAGCGACGTTTTCCTTGTAAGAAATTTAAAATTAAAATATTCAGATAAAGCTAAATCCCTCTCAATGACTGCCCCCGCCCTGAGGCGGTCTTCTGCATCGTCCTGGAGGAAACCCTGTCTCCAGGGGGCTGACAGCTCTCACAGCAAGCAGGGTTGTGAGGGTTACAAGAGACGGGGACAGTGTCCAGGCCATCCAGAGCAGCGCACAGATAGCTAACCAAGGGCCAAGGTCAAATGACACTCACTCGGCCGACTCTCAACCAGGGCAGAAATTTTTATAGTTCACTTTTGTATAAGAGGGGTGGGAGCCCAGGGGGACAAGGACCACCTTTCTCAAGCCTTCAGAGATCATGAAGAGTGGACAAATTCCAAAAAGACAAACCAGGTGATAGGGACAAAGATGAGCTTTTTAGGTAAGTAATAATAGAAGCGATTTTTGATGCTCACCGTGTGCCAGGTTCTAAGCATCTGATGTGTACTAATTTATTTTAATCTCAGCACCCTGCAAGACTAGTGGAGGTGACTCTTGTTGTTGTGGAAGGTATGGCCTATAAAGGCTCCATGAACACTGACTTCAGCAGCTACTGAATCATCGCTCCTAGGAGAAATAAAGACTTTGGTACCTATGCATCTCCGCCTGCGTTTTTGTCAACCAACATGCATAACCTTGTTTCATGTGTGTTTCTGTTTAGACATACCCTACTCTGTGGATGTTGTTGATTCATCATTGCTGAACTCACAACACCATACCTCCCATCTGAACAAGGCCTAGCTGATGTGTATTTTCCCCACAAGGCACATCACAACCTTCATTCACTTGACCGAGTTGTAGCACCAGGCTTGGGGGCCATTTTTTAAACAGGGAAGTTGCCTATGAAGAGTACCATGATGGGAAAAACCTGGCACTAAATATGTTACGGGAAGACCACAACCATGGATGAGAGCTGAAACAAGAAGGCAGATGGCACCCTGTTCCACCTCCGTGGGGGACACGCAGGCCGGTGACTCTGGCTTTTCGCTGTTCTGTGCATGTCCATGAATGACCTTGAAATCAGGAGTATGGGTTTACAGACGACCGATACATTTTAGCGAGTAGGGGAAGTTGCAACTGAGTTCACAAGTAAGAAGGGTCCATGTACTATCATATTCCTATTTTACAGATGGGAAAACCAAGGCACAAAAGGAGAAGCACAACCAGGTGCAGTGGCTCATACCTGTGATGCCAACACTTTGGAGGGCCGAGGTGGGAGGATTGCTTGAGCCCAGGAGTTCCAGACCAGCCAGAAATGAAACTTGGCTTGTGCCACAAAGGGCGTGGGAACCTTCTTTTAAGGTCCAATCCAATAAATCAGCTGCTTCCCTCATGGCTAATCCACATAGCGAGACCTTGGGTTCTACCAAAAAAAAAAAAATTAGCCAGGCATGGTGATGTGCCTATGGTTCCATCTACTTGGGAGGCTGGGGTGGAAGGGTCACCTGAGCCTGGGAGGTCAAGGCTGCGGTGAGCTGTGATCATGCCTCTGTCTACCAGCCTGGGCAACAGTGAGGAAAGAAAGGGAGGGAGGGAGGGAAGAAAGGAGGGTAGGAGGAAGAAAAAGTGTCCCACCTCAGATTTCATAGCCAGTGAGTGTCAGAGTCAGGGTTGTGAGCTCAGGCACTAACTTACCCTCTTCACAGCACTGCTCTCCTGCTTCCTGTGCCACTGGGTGGGTGCAAGGGGCAGGAGACAGAGGCTGGGCATCTTTGCAAGAGACATGCACGTTCGCTGTGGGCCTACCTGGTGCAAAATGAGGAGGTCAGAGTTCCTTCATCCAGACACTGGGCTTAAAGAAGGTATACATGAGTCATGCACAGCACACGATCAATGTTTGACAAATAGTCGCCTCGCCCCAACATGCACAGAAAAGAATAAAACCCAGAGATTGCCTGCAGATTACACACAGTACATCTGACCCGGGAGTAGGGGCTGTTAATGCATCTTTGAACACTTACCCCAAAGAAATCCTACCAGAAATTCACCAGACTTCCAAGGTTCTGCGGTGTACATGTAAATATCCTGATGAGCAACAAATATATTCAGAGTCTTTCATCTACATTTTGGAGATGTAAAATCCATCTGTAAAAATTGCAAAAACTGCCACAAACAAAAGAGATAAAGATTTTTTTAGTCAATCCAAACGAGCAGGAAAAATGTTTGAAAGTGTATTCACTTGTAAAGCTCTATCAATGGGTTAGATTAATTGCTAAGATACAGACTCCAAGAATGCTCGGTGTTCAGTGAGATGTCATCAATTTAATATGGTGCTTTGCTAATTGGATGTGTAATTTGAGCAAATTCAAAAAGAGTATGTCACACTTGAACAGGTTAAGAAAAGAACACAGACTAAAATATGGAAAGAGTCAAGCAATCAAGTCGATCTTTTAAAAGAAGTTTGGAACAACAGACGCTGTGAAGCATTAGAAAAACTTGGGTGGATTCCCAAGGTCAAAAAGAGTTGGGGGCCAAGTGAAAAAGGCCTCCCGAGGACTTCAGTCAGAAATGAAACTTGGTTTGTGGCACAGAGAGAGTGGGAACACCTTCTTTTACGGTCCAATCCAATAACGAGGCTGCTTCCCTCATGGCCAAAGACTAGAGGCAGGCAGAGAGCTGAGAGAAAACGGGCATTTATTCTGCAACCAGGAGAGGGGTCTACATCATTACCAAAAACCCACTTCAAGCAACACAGTATTTATGTATTTATATTCAAAACTCATAGCCCCTCACCTACCCCGAGTTTGAAGCCTATGTGCAGTTTCTGTATGATTCAGAATTTCCTGACCACGAAAGTCTCCTGGTCATGCTGACATTTTAGATAAAATTCTGGAATCTACAACATGTTCTTTTACAGTTTTCCAGAGGAAGGGGCAGAACTTTGCAACGTTTGGAAGGAAGGGAAAGTTGCAACATTTAAAAATGATAGCTTTAAATTGTTTTAAAATACAATTTTAACAAGCCCTCATTTTTTTTTTTTTTTGAGTTGGAGTCTCACTCTGTCGCCCAGACTGGAGTGCAGTGGCCGCTCCCGGCCACTGCAGCCTCGACCTGCTGGGCTCCGGCGATCCTTCCGCCTCAGCCTTCCAAGTAGCCGGAATTACAGGTATGCACTACCACGCCCGGCTGATTTTTTCATTTATTGTACAGATGAGGTCTCGCTGCCCAGGCGGATCTCAAACCTGCGGGCTCAGGCAATCCACTCACCTCAGCCTCCCAAAGGCGCGGGATTACAGGCTGCGCCACCGAGCCCGGCACAAGCCCTCATTTTTAGAGCCCTGGCCTATAACAGTTCAATTGCACTCACAAGATGGAGGTGGGCGGTGTCCACAACAAGTTTTCAGACACACTCCTGACAGCCTTGGACTGTTTTTTATGTCTCCTAACTATTAGGTGGCCTGGCATAGCTGGATGCTTCTTCTTCAGCTCCAGCAATGGCTTACTAGATAAAATTGGTCTTCCAAACCAGTCAGGCTAGGCCATGATAAGAGAGGAGAAAGGGGGCTGCCTTCCAAGGGCGGTGGAAGGAGAGCAAGGAAAAAAAATGTGCACTTTTAAATTCAAGCAGTTTCTATGACTACATTTAGCCCAACTCAGCTACAAAAGAAAGTTTCTCAATAAAAGTTTCTAAGTATTTTCTAAATGATGGTTCTCATATAGCCAAAATAGCCTCTTTTTAGCCCATAACACATCCACACACAGGGTCTGTTAGAGTGGCTGTGTGTTGCATGGATACACCAAGCAGGCAGGCCCTCTAGATAGAAAACTAACAGAGCCAAAACAAGAAAAGATTTGTGTACCCATTTTGATGGTTACTCGATTTTAAACTGAACTGGAAGCCATTGAGTTTCTGACACACTTGTGGAGCATCTGTCTGTCATAGGGTAAGTTTTGTTATTCATGAATCCTGGGAGAAAGTAGCCTCTGTTCTCAGTTATTTCTCTGGTTCTCCTTCTTGGTGATAATAATAATGGCCAATATTTACTGAATGCTCATAACAGGGCTGTGTCATACCATACACTTGGTATGCCTTACCTTGATAACCAGCCTAAAGTCCAATTATTCCAGGTTTGCAAATGTGGGAAACAGACTCAGAGACATCAAGGATATCTCCAAAATAACAGTCAGTGAGTGAACAGAGTCTGGATTTGAAATCATTTCTGCCTGTTCCAAGTCCTAAAGCTTTAATTATTTTGCTAAACTGCATCTCAAGCATAAGATTGTTTTGCAAAGAGAAAAAGCCTGGCTGAATATGAAAACAAATCCACTGAGGCCATCAGCACCTCAAGAGATGTGGACCAGCTCATTTAATGATCGGTTTGCAAGCCAGCCTCAGGGGTGCCAGCCCTATGTGACACGTTTCCAGTTCCAGACCTCCTTTTCCGTGGCCCTGGGGAGATCGCAGGAGAACAAAATAATGACAACGACAAGCCTGACTAACAGAATGACAGGAGATTTTGCTGAATTTTTGATGCCCAGGATAAACTGTAGGTATACTGTTGTTTCCAGAGTGGACATTCTGAGCAAGCCTGTAAGGAGAAAACTCCTATTCTGATTGCACCTGAACACAAGCCCTTCCAATTCCTGCGACCTCCCACTATTGGAATAACTGGGCATATTTATCAAAGAGGGCAACCTTCACTCTAGGCTGTTTGTCCTGAGACAACCTCATCACCCTTCCCCTTCCAACCCATCAGCAGGCCAGGCCAGGCAGGTCCACATCCTGGCAGCTTACATCTGCCCTTCCAAGCCCTGCAAGGGACATTTGGCAGACTCCCCAAGTGTCTGAAGTGGCAGTATAAAAATAAAACCTACTACCTTAACATCTGGCGACAAGAGTTTCTCTCAGGGAAGGAATTGTCTCTGGGTAGCAGAGGGGTGATCAGAGAAGTATCAGAGGTGAATGGGAAGGGGGCTGGAAGAATGCAAGAAAAGGGGTGGGAAGAGCCTGAGGGGATCAGCATTACCAGAGGATGAAACCAGAATTGTAGAAATCACTAGGGGCCATTAGAATCAGGGATCCCGGTGGAACTTGAACTTGCTGAGGGCTCTGCCATGCGTATGCATCTGAGTCAGGAGGTTTCTTTGCAAGCCAGTGCATGCATGTCAGTATTCTTTCGGGGTATCATGGGATCATGAAAAAGGACTGAAATTTCCCTTTGAATTGACTTGGCTATGAAATGAGGACAACTTGAGCAGGATGGGGGGATGCAACCCCCTCCCCGAAACACAGTTACAGCAAGAACTGGAGGCTGATGCAAACAACAGGATGAAACCGCCGCCTCTCCCAAATTCCCAGAAACGAAGGAAGGGCCCACTGGGGCACTTTAGTGTTTCTGGCTATTTTACCCAGGTCTACACAGGTCTGGAGGCTCCAGCTGACTTCTAGGGTATATGTAGATATGTGCTAAGAAGCACCAAGCAAGCATAAATTTAACTCTAAAAGACCGAAGTTAGTTTGGAGGAGACAATCTTTCAAAACACAAGTCTGTGGGCAGGGAAGAATAATGAATTCTGGGTGGTGAGAAGAAACGCCAGCACGTAGCAAGCCTCTGCTTGCATAATGTTTGTTGATATCCTTCTTCTTGGCCAAGGCAAGGCACATGCCCAAGTTCAGAGTCAATGTGGAGAGAATTACAAAGGGGGCGCCATGCATTGGCAGCAAGAATCAACAGTCTACCACAGTCCCTTCTCTGGCCCCAAAATTCACGTCCCTTTTGCATGTAAAAGACACTTGTCCACCTCTAACACACCTAAAGTCTTACCCAATCATGACATTAGGCTCCACGTTCATGCATTCATGCTTTGCTTCAAGACCGGATCAGGATAAGGTTGCTTGAATACAGCTTCTTAGATGTAGTTCATCTTGACCTAGAGAACGATGAAAAAGATGGTAATCCTTAGAAGTTCTGGAACAGGAGTGTCCAACCTTTTGGCTTTCTTGGGCTGTATCAGGTAAAGAGGAACTGTCTTGGGCTACACATAAATTATATAATATAGTTAGTGCGTATACACAATAAGACTTCTTTTATTTTTTAATTTTCTAGGATAAAGTTTAGAAAAATGAGAATACAATAAAACTAGTGGGAAAGTTGACCTTGTATTTGAAAAACTAATTGATCAATGCCTGGTTCAATGGAAGTGGCTGCAGTTCTTAGTGGGTTCTCAAGGTGCTCATCAGAAATGTTTGTTTGAATTTTTCTCTTCTTGTGATTTCATAATTGAAAACAGTTGCTCACAAATGTATGTGAAGCCAAAAAGCAATGTCATGAATCAGATGCAATTGTGAACTTCAAAAAATGGAAGTATCCATTGGGGTCACGAAGAAAATAAATGCTAGAAAAACAGATGATGCTAAAAGATTTTGTGGGGTCACATGACTAGCTGTTCTGGGTCCCATGTGGCCCACAGGCCGTGAGTTGGACATGCGTGTTCTGGAATTCAGCCAGGTGCCTGTTGTTTGCTTCCACTCCTCTGGGGAAGAAAATGTTTCCTATTTTATTTTTATTTATTTTATTTATTTTTTTTGAGTTGGAGTCTCACTCTGTCACCCAGACTGGAGTGCAGTGGCCATTCCCGGCCACCGCAGCCTCGACCTGCTGGGCTCCGGCGATACTTCCACCTCAGCCTTCTGAGTAGCTGGAATTACAGGCGTGCGCTACCACGCTCGGCTGATTTTTGATTTTTTGTAGAGAGGGATTACAGTCTGAGCCACCGAGCCTGGCTATGTTTCCTATTTTAGATCCAGTTTCTCTCTAATGGTTTTCTAGTACAGTGTTTTCTTCTGCTCCAAGCTCTAGCCTCTGGGCTCTTGGCTCTGGCCTCTGAGGCATCTTTTCAATAAGAAATGGACCATGTCTGCAGCCGAGTGGCTTTCTCAGACTGCTTCTATCCATAGAAATTTGAGAGCCCTAAGTCTTCTTTTTTTTTCAACTTTCTCTGTCCCAAGCTACTAAAACAAACATAAACTCTGTGCGTAGGTTTCTTATGACTCTGGTGGTGGTTGACTCCATGCCTAAAAGCCACATCAGTAATTCTTTTGGGGACAGGCTTCTCTTTACTTTGGAGTATCAAGATGCAGCGAGTCAACTCTCAAGATTCTTAGACACCCTTTGTCCAGCTGAGAGGGTCTAGGAGAAACAACCTTAAGTTTTTCTAAAGTCTTAACTGATTCCCAGAGAACTGCTCTGTCTCAGCTTAGAAAAGGACCTCCCACCTTCATCACACCTCCAATTCTACAGTAGACTCTCATCATGTCACCTAATTTATTCTTGCAGTAACCAAGACAAGAAATTTTAACCTCCCATTTTTCAGATGACAAAACTGAACTTTCAGAAAAGAGGTTTAGAGTTTGTCCAGTCACCCACCCACCCATCCATTCATCCATCCATCCATCCATCCATCCATCCACCCACCCACCCATCCATTCCATTCCTTTCATCCGTCCATCCACCCTCTTCAGTCCTTTTCTATCTTCTTCCTCTCATCTCTGTGTTCTTTTCTAATTGATTTATTCATTTCTTTATAAACTCTATTTTGCCCGAGGTCACAGGGCAGGAAGTTCAGGCCAAGTCAGTCCCTTTATCCCGTGTCCACCACAGAATCTGAGGTACAGAATGGATAGGAAGCTTACCTGTGGTTACCCTGTCTCTTGCTGGGTCTACAGCACCTGGGGAGATTAGTGCCCAGTCCACTCTCTCCTCAGAGGAAGATAGTACAGCAAGGAGGCAGTCCAAAGATACTTTCTAAAGATATATTTTGCTCTCTGATACATGCTCTTTTATCTTTGGGCTTTAGAAGTAGAGGGGCTATCTTGGGTTTTTATCTAACACTCCCATTCTCAGGATACTCTATGTTATTTTAAAGTACTTTCATATCCACTATCTCAAGTGGTCCTCATAGCAGCCATTCATACATCTATTTGTTCATCCATCCAACCATCCATCCATCCATCCATCCATCCGTCCATCCCCCCATCCATCCATCCACTCATTCACCCATCCACCCATCCATGCATCCACTTATCCATCCACCCACCCATCCATGCATCCACCCATCCACCTATCCACCCATCCATCCACCCACACTTCCACCCATCTACCCACCCACCTACCCATTCATCCATTCCATTCATCCATCCATCCACCGTTCTCAGTCCTTTTCTCTCTTCTCCCGCCCATCTCTGTTCTTTTTAAAGCCATTTATTCATTATTTGTAAACTCTATGATTTCTTCACTTATATATTTGTCCAACGAGTAGCTATTAAGTACATTTTTCTCAATTATTCCTAACAACAGCTTAGATTTCTCTCCCTCACCCCACATACCCTTTTAGATGAGAAAACTGAAGGCTCAGAGAAATTACATAACTTACTGAATAGCTACTTGTTGAATTGTATAAAATTAAACCTCCTTGGAGGATTTTTATCCAGAGAAGGGAGGGTGTCAAGTGTGGGCTGGTTATGATGATCAGCACCCCAAGGCCCTTCCACACGCTCATTTCTGAAACACTCAGCAAGCATTTATCGAACACTTACTGTGCGTTTATTAAATACCTACTGTGCCTTTACTGAACCTTGTGACATGCCAAACAAGGAACAGAAACCAAGGCCACAAAATGTAGAACAAGCTCTGATGGTTTAGTGAGAGGTGAGTTCTCAGGCTGTAAACACCAATTCTGTTTAGTAGATGTGGTGAGTGCAGTAATGAAATTTAGCAAGACAGAGACTCCCTTGTGGCTGGGAAATTTGCTTCAAGGAGAGCGAGGTTCTGAGAAAAAGGTGAGAATTTGCAAAATAAGAATTGCAGATGGATTTTTTTTAAAGCACTATACACTTATGATGAACATTTTAGAGAGAACAGATGGGCAAAACACACAAAGCAAACCCTCTCACTCCCTCAGCATTCACCCACACCCTGGAAACCCACTCCCCAGCGAGTTTCCTAGGTTATCTGTATCCAGCACATAACCCAGAACTCTCTAGTCATATGTAATTTTTCTAATACTGTCATTTTTCCTGCACGTATTAACTGGCATCATTTGGAAAAGAAAAGCTTTACTTTATCAACTAGATGAACTGCAGTTTATTCTAAAAAGCAAAGTAAATAATTATTTCCTCTAGACACCAATTTTCAGGGCAGGGAGATAATCTCATTTATCTAACTACAGCTATCTAGTTATCTACCTAGATAGTTGTCTATCTATATTACTCTTTCATTTTCTTTAGAACTATTATAGGCTGGTAATTTTTATTCATTTTGTATTTTTCAATCATTCACAGTATTTTTTGGTCAAAATGTCCCCAGTCTTCCCAACAGGAGGTCCTAGAAACTGACTTTTATGTCTTTTTGACATCCTTCAACATTTTTGCTTTCTGATACAATAGGGCTCATCTTGTATCTTCTTTACCCCAGACTTTGAGCTACGAATTTCTCCAACTCTGTTTCCTTTTAGGGGAGAAAACTACATAGAAGTCAAGATCTGGGTGCTAGATGAACTCATATCTATTAGAGTAACACTTCTCCTAGCCCTATCCAATGGGAAGAACCCCAAAATATATTTTATATTTTAATAAATATATTATTTGTTTAATAAATAATGAGTTCATATGGATATTAGCAATTCAAAATTAACATAACAAGTTTTATTAACACCTTAATTCACATTTTATGTCTTTTTTACCTCAAATTAGACATCTTAGTTCCTGACAATATATGCACATTTGCTTTATCTTATAATAAATACTAAATAATTACAAAACTATAATCTATGTAACTATTAATGAAATTACTGAATGAAGTTTAAGAATTTTTTTGTCTTTAAAGATATATAGTCTGAGTACTATGTTCAAAAATTGCTTAAAATTTTTTATCTATGTGGTTACATTACAAATTTTCTATATCATCAGAGTTATTATTTTTGTTTATTTTCTATTTTAGGTTGCTCTTTTCCTTTTTGTAAACTTTTCCTTTTTTCTCTTTTTTAATTTTTTAATAAACTTTTCTTTTTGATATAAGACATTTACATCATTCAAAAGTTAAGACCACATAAAAGATGCACTCACAGAAGTCTATTCCTCCACCCTAATCCCCTAGCTTGCTGAGTTAAACACCATTTTTATGTTACCAATTTATTGTTTTTTGTTTGTTTGTTTGTTTGTCTTTTGAGTTGAGGTCTTATCGTGTTGACCCAATCATGCCTCACCACAACCTTGACCTCCTGAGCTCAGTTGATCCTTCTCAGTCTCCTGAGTAGCTAGGACTACAGGCATGCATCACCACATCTGTCTACTATTTTTTTTTTGGAGACATGAGGTCTCTCTATGTTGCCCAGGCTGCTCTTGAACTCTTGGGCTCAAGGCATCTTCTCACCTTAGCCTCCTAAAATGATGGGATTACAGGCATTATCTTGCCCACAGTACCCAGCTCTTTTCAATCTATTTTTCTAGTGTTTATTCTTGTAAATAGTATATAGCTCCCTTTAGGGTTTTTTTACACAAAAGGTAGTATACCATAATCAGTGTTCTACACCTTGCTTTTTTTGCTTAACAAAATATGCAGAAAATCACTCGAAATCTGTACATAGAGATCTTTTTTAAATCATTTTTTAAAGCTACATAGTCATCTGCCATGTGAGCGTGCCCTAGTTCATTCAACCATTCCCTGAATGATGTACATTTGAGTTTTCCAGTCTTCTTGCTCTTGGAAGTAAAGCTACAGTGAATAGTTTTTCTAATTATGGAGGTATATCTTCAGGGTAGACTTCTAGAAGTAGTATTGCTGAGTCAAAGAATAAATATACATTTAACATTATTAAATGCTGTAAATTTTTCTTCCTAGGAGTTGGAAATTTTGCACATCTATCAGCAATACATGAGAGTGCTTGTGTCTTTGCAAATGATGTGTTTTCAAATCCTTGGATTTCTGCCAATCTGACAGAGAGAGAGAGAGAGAAGAGAGAGAGAGAGAGAGAGAGAGAGAAAGCTTGTCTGGAAATAGTTCAAGTTCACATTTCCTTTATTATGAATGAGGTTGAGCTTCTTTTCTTATGTCTAAGAACTTTTACCTTTCTTCTTCTATGGACTCTCTATGTCTTCTGCTTGTTTCATCTTAATTTTGAAGAGTTTTTCATGTATTAACAAGATTAGCCCTTTATGATGCAAGTGGCAAATGTTTTATCTTAGCTTGTCCTTTGTTTTTGACTGCTTATGGTGGTTTTCGTCATGCAAAACTTTAAAATTTTTAAGTAGTTGAATTTATCAATCATTTCTTTTAAAACTTCTGAATTGTGAGTCATAGGAAAAAAGCTCTTGCCACTCTCCAGTTAAAAGAAATTTGTCTTATGTTTTCTTTTTAAGCTTTATATGTTTTAATTCTTCACATTTAAATTTCGGATGCATTTGGAGTGTGTTTTGGTGAATGGTGAGAGGCAGGGACACAATTTTAACATGTTCCAAATGTCTCTCGAGGTGTTCCAGCACCATGTATCACAAGACCGTATTTTCCTCTGGAATTTGAGATGTGCCCCCTTCCCAGCACCAAACATCTATTGGTGCTTTGTCATATTTCTGGATTTTCTATTCTGTTGACGTTGGCTCTGTCTATGCACGTGGTAACAACACTGTCTTAATCATAGACGGTGTCCACTGTCTTCGACTTGCCCCTTTAGACCCAGCGCCTGCTCCCACACTCCATCCTCAGCTCTGGGAAGCTGGCCCGAAAGAGCAGCCACCACGATCTTGCCTTCGGCTCCTTGCTGGGTTTGGCCCCGGGGGGTTCTGGTGAAGACAGAAGAAAGAGGGCAAGGCCCAGGTCCTTTCTTCCTTGCTCCTTCCTGCAGGGTCTCCTTGATCTGTATCCCTTGAGGGAGGTCACCAGTACTCTCCAGGAGCCCTCTCCACAGCCCTCCTTTCTAGGTTCTGCTGACCGCTCCCTTCTCTCACACTTCTGGGTCCCCTTCGGCGGTTAACAACTCAACGGTTACCAGGGAAACTTCTCCACCTCTTGTGATTTTCCTGCAACCTGTTCACACCTTTGTAAATAGTCTCATTATTAATTCTTTTTTCAGTTATTCTAACCCTAACAAATACATAGAGGCTGTATTTTCTTCTTTCTATCTCTCTGTCTGTCTGTCTGTCTGTCTGTCTATCATCTCCCTACCTACCTTTCTTTCTATCTATCATCTATCTATCTACCTACCTATCATCTATCTAACATCTATCTATATGTCTATCTATCTAACTTACTTACCTATATCCACCTATCTAATCTGTATATCTCTATCTGCCTATCTATGTCTATCTACCTACCTTTCTAAATCTGCCTTTCTATATCCGTATTTTAGTATCTGTCTATCGATTGATCGATTTGCTAGCATAGCTAGCTATCTTATGGACTTGTCTTACCTTCATTGCTCTTCTTGTTAGGGCTTTCCTTGCTATTTTTGCTTTTTCTTCATATAAATTTTAAATGTAACTAGAGAGACCCCATTTAAAATGTTGACACCAATTAAGATAGCATTCCATTATATGCTGCTGAAAATTTACATCTTTGCGGTATTGAGTTATTCTTTCCAGAGCATGGTTTGTCTTGACATGTCTTCAAGACTACTTGTACGTTGTTGACAAATTTTAAATTTTGTCTTCATATTTGTCTGTACATGTCATGCTAAGTGCTATTTTAGGTATTCTTTTCTTTTTGCTGTTATTCACGGGATCTTGCACACCATTGTATCTTCTAACTAGCTACTGTTGTGAAAATGCTATTGTGAGAGTTATTGACTTTTTTCCATGTTAATTTTATAATTTCCATTTTACTGAATCATCATTTCACTTTAATTCATTTTTATTGATTCTTTTGAACTTATCAGGTAAAAATTTTTAAAAGCCTTACTGAGATACAATTCAAATGACACGTAATTTTATAATTGAAAGTGTAAAATTCAAGTGCTATTGTATATTTAAAGGGTTTGCAATAATCCCCACAATTTAATTTTAGAATGTTTTCTTAGCCTTTAAAAGAAACTTCAGACTCATTGCATGTATCCTCACCCTATCTTTTCTCCTATTCCTAAGACACCACTAATCTACTTTCCATGTCTATAGCTTTTCTTATTCTGATCATTTGCCATGGAAATGGAATCATGCAATACATGATCTTCTGTGAGTGGCTTTTTTAATTTAGCATACTTAAGTTTCATCGATGTCATTGTAGCCTATATCAGTAATTCATCTCTTGTTATCACTGATTAATATTTCATTGCATAGATATTTCACATTTTACTTATCCATTCATCAGATAATAGCCATTAGGTTTGTTTCAAAATTTAAGCTATCAAAAATGAAACTTTGTGCACAAGATTTTGTGTGGACAAACATTTTCATTTCTCTTGGATATATCTCTAGATGTGGAATTTCTTGTTTATAGGTTACTCTATATTTAACTTATTGAGGAGCTGCCAAACTGTTTTCCAAAGTATCTAGACCACTTTACACTCCCATCACTAATGTATGTGGGTTCCAATTTCTCCACATCCTCGCCAACATGTGTTATTGTCTGTCTCATTGGTAACAACCATTCTAGTATATGTGAAGAGGCACCTCATTGTGGTTTTGATGTGCATTTCCTTATTGAGTAACGATGCTGAGCATCATAACAATGATGGCCATTGGTGCATCTTCTTTGGAGAAATATCTATTCAAATATTAGTCCATTTAAAAAATTTTGGTTACTTTATTATTGAGTTGTAAGACTTAGCTGCATATTCTGGATGCCAGACTCTTCTTATCAGATATGTGGTTTCCCATACTTATACCCATTCTGTGTGTTGCCTTTTCACTTTATTAATAGTACCATATGTGACACAAAATATTTGGCTTCAATGAGATCTAATGTATCTATTTTTCTTTTGTGACTTGTACTTTTAGTGCCGTAGCTAAGAAACCGTTGCCTGACTCAACATTGTAAACATTTGTTCTCATGCTTTCTTCAAAGAGTTTTATAGTTTTAGCTCTTAGATTTATGCCCATGATCCATTTTAAGTTTATTTTTTGTATATGGTGTGAGGTAAAGAGAGTACAACCTTATTCTTTTAAATGTATTTATTTTTAATTTATTTTTTTTTCCTTCTAATTTTCTTTTAAAGATGTGGGATACAATTCAGGGGTAGGTATACAAATGTTCGCTGTGCAGGTGCCCTTGTTGATGAGGTGTCCTCCCTTTCCACAGACAGATTCCCACTACTGCCAATCCCACTTCCCCAACCCCCCTCCCGGCAGTTTCCCACTACTGCCAATCATTCTCTTATAGTATTACGATAATTGTTCAAGATCTTCTTATGAGTGAGAACGTGTGATACTCAGTTATTGTTTCTGTGAAAAATCACTCAGTATGATAGACTCTAAGTCCGTCCAGGTTGCTGTGAAGTTCACGATTTTGTTCTTCTTTGTGGCTGCATAATATTCTGTCATGTGTATGGATCACATTTTTTTTATCCGGTCCTCTTTTGATGGGCAACACGGTTGGTTCCATGTTCTTGCTACTGTGAACAATGGTGCAATCAACATATGTGTGCAAGTACCTTTTTTGTAAAGTGATTTGAGTTCTTCTGGTATATTCCCAGTAGGAGGATTGGGGGTCATATGGAAGGTTGATTTTTAGATCTTTTAGGAATTACCACACTGTTTTCCACAGAGGCTGTACTAGTTTACACTTCCACCGACAGTGTTGAATTCTTTTACATTTAAATATCCGTTTGTCCTAGCGCAATTTGTTGAAAACATCACTCTTTTCCTATTGAATTGTCTTGGCATCCTTGTCCAAAATGAATTGACCTTAATATAAAGTTTAATTTCTGGACTCAGGTAAATTTTCATATCTAATGAAAATAGAGATAATTGGATCTTTTTCTTTCCAATTCTTATGCCTCTAATTGTCTTATCCGACTTTGTTGGCTAATATCCCTAATACAATTCAGGGGTCGGTATACAAATGTTCGCTGTGCAGGTGCCCTTGTTGATGAGGTGTCCTCCCTTTCCACAGACAGATTCCCACTACTGCCAATCCCTCTTCCCCAACCCCCCTCCCGGCAGTTTCCCACAGATGGGGATAGTAAGCATCCTTACTTCATTCTTGACTTTAATAAAATGTATCTTTTGAGTCTCTGTTAAGCACTGGGATAAGTTGCATTTGTTTTATAATATTCAAAAAATAATTTTTAAAATTTCTATTTATTGTGTTTTTTAGGAAACTGTAAAATTTTGCCAAATGGCTTTTCAGTGTCTATGAAGACAAAATAATTTTTTATTCTTAGATTATTAATGTGATGAGCTTATATTAATGGATAATATATTAATGAATATTGAACATTTTTTGCATTTCTGGAATTAATCCACTTAGGATGTACTATTTTTAATATACTGTTATATTTTTGTTATTATTTTATGTAGGATTTTTTGCATTGGTATTCACTATTGAATCTGCTGTTTTTTATTTGTGTGCAGTGTTTTTCAGATTTAGCTACCAATGCTATATTCATTTTATAAAAATAATCTGTAACTCTTCCTCTCTTGCTATGCTCTACAACTTTGCTGTTAAATAGAGTGGCCACTGATCACATGTGGTTATTTAAATATACTTTAATTCAATAAATGTAAAAGCATAGTTCCTTAGTCTACTAGCCACAAGTGAAGTTATCCATCTCTTTAGGTGACTAGTGGCTACCGTACTGGGCAGCACAGGTAGGAAACGTCACCATCATAAATGAAAGTGTAAATAAAGATTGCTGCTCTAGAAATGTAGTGTTGGGTTTTGGGAGTGGTAGGCAACTGATAACCCTATTTCTCCCTATTTCTGGAAATTGGTACATTTGAACTTTCCATATCCACTAGCATCAATTTTGAAAAGCTATGGTTTTCTAGAAATTGCAAATGCTATCTATACTTCTATTTTGCTTCTTTTCTACCTTTCTGATTTTGTTAATTAATTTTAATTTTTGAATCTTTACTGATATATATCTTTAAGTCATGCATTACGCTTACTGATTTAATCATATTTCTTATTTTGAAGGGTACATTTTGGTTATCAATATTTTCAAGAATTTTGCACTTTTTTTCGAGAGAGATAATTTATTTAAAGGTGAAGCAGCTTTGTGGTTTTGAATTTATTAGTAATATTTAGATCTATTGCTTTGTAATCAGATAATGCTGTCATAGTATTTCAACTTAATGGAATTTATTAAAGTTTACACTGTTTTTTTATATGTAACCATTTTTCACTTGAAGTTGTTAAACTCCTCTATCACATGGTATGTTCCCATTTCTTCTTGTTTCTCCCAAAGTTTCTGTATTATGAAAGTAGCTACTGTGATATTGGGGACATAGTATTTATAGCTATTAGAACTAATATATCTTTGCTGCTAAATGTGGCCTCTGGCATTATTAAGTATCTTTTGTCCTGTTTATGATTTTTAGTCTGAATTCTAAGTTAGATGATATCATCATGTTCATGATTTTTTAGAATTCTGAAGTGTTTTAGCTCCTGATAAATTTTTATTCTCATTTTCTATTTTCTTTTTAGAATGTCATTGAAAAGATTTTGAGTTATTTTTTCTGTTTAGGCTACTTTATCGAATTTTGCTGGACCTGTCAGACCTGGTGCTCCTGGGGGAGGTACACAGACAAGGATTTTTATTCACTAGTTTTCTTGGTTCAAGAGCACTGTGTTTCATTGATAACATGAAATGCAATTTATTTAGTAATGACATTTTCCTCATGCTTTTTTTGATCTGTCTTCTGACAACTGTGTTGTTTCTGTGGGCTCTTAGCATCAGTCTCTCCCTTCTTTACCTCACTGTCAAACCTCCACGGACACCTGTGAGGACACAGAAGAATCAAACCCAGTTTCTCTTATATTCTCACAATACAAAATAGTTCTGTAACCTCTGCTCACCAAAATGTGTAGGGATTTCTTCTCCCGGCGACCAATCAGTTTTCCAAAAGACACCAGCTAGGTGTCCTCCAATTCAATTTGGACATTATTTACCTGGAGACAGTGGCGGATTCCACAAGGATCCTGTCTCCCACTTCCAATGCCCATCACAAGCTCTAGATTATTTTATCAGTGCTTTTGCCTGTCTGGCCATACATTGGGGTTTCCCAGCCTCCTCCTAGCATTTGATCAATTTGCTAGAGTGGCTAAGAGAACTCAGGGAAGCACTTTCACTAGTTTTATTCACTTTATAAATTACAAAGGAGACCATGAAGGATACAGATGAAGAGATACATGTGGTGAGGTAGGGGGAAGGAGCGCAAAACTTCCTTGTCCTCCCTGGAAGACCAGATCTATATTTTACAATATCACACATCACCTCCACCCTTCAAAATATTTTTATCCTTTCCAAGACTGTCTCATCTCTTCCTGTGCAATTGTTAAGCTCCTTTCTTTGGCCTGTGCGATAGCCAGTGCTATGATCCCCCAGGTTGTCTACCTGTTCTATGTCGTCATGGAGGTTGAAAAAAACTTTCAGTGTGAATCATTCTAGAAGTTATCCATGGTTTATTAGGGCCCCACCAGACTCCGCAGTTTTCTATTTATTTCCCACCAGATAGTACACACACACACACATACACACACACACACACACACACACACACACACACACACACACACACACATTCACATTCTTTCATTCTTTGCATTTTATTTACACTATAGGACCGGCCTATATGGGTGGTTTTATTTCCTCTCTCTCTCTCTCTCTCTCTCTCTCTCTCTCTCTCTCTCTCTCTCTCTCTCTCTCTCTTCCTTTTATGTCTTTGTGGATTTTTAGAAGATACACAGAGAGGTTCTCATCCAAACAGCCACCATTATCCTACAGGACTCTGGAACTAACGTAGGCCTCTTAAATTTTGGCTAGATATTTTTTAGGCAAGGAATCTACCACCCCATGGAAGTAGTGTTTCTGTCTTACTTATCTGATTCAACCGGTCTCTTTGTCAAACTGGCACAGTTTGTAACCACAGATTCTTTGGTCCCGTTTGAAAGCAGTAAGCCTCTTTGGGGTATTTCCTGGAAAAGTGAATCCCATCCTTTGGCCTTCTACCGCTTCTCAGTCGAGTGTGAATTTGAATCTTTTCCAGGAAAGGCAGATCTCCTGACAGAGTAATAATCACCATCTTCACTGCCCCGGTCAGAGTCCGCCTCAGAAATGCCCACGCCTTTGCTCGTTACCCTTAGTGGACACACAAGTCTGGAAATCAGTTGCTTCATGGTTTTGTCTCGTTCTTCAAGCTAACGTTACATAAAGACCGAGGATTTGTTCAAATGATCTGGAAACATGAGGAGTGGTTTCCTGACTCATCAGGACTGGACAGCAGCCTCTCACCGTCCAGAAGCCACCATGTGGGTTTCTCTCCCCGGCATCACCCTCCAGCCTCTGTCTCCAGGTTAACTTTATACAGCGTGTATCTGTTGACTCAAGGGCTGCAACCTTTGATGTTTCCCCCGTTTGTGCAAAATAGAGTTCCAGCTTCTCAGCACAGGCCTTCGTGATCTAGGCGCTGTTTACCCATAAACCACCTTTCCCCACAGGCCGGTCTCACAAAATCACCGCCCTGCTCTTGCTTCATTCCTGTAGCTCCCTCCAGCGCGTGGCCTCCTCCGTACTCAAGCACCACTGAGCATCTTTCTACATTCAACTCAGACGAACCCATCCCTGGTCTCCCAGTCTGGGAGGGCTCTCCTTCTTGGAGTTCTGAGCACTTTTTAATCACCGTTTTCTCTGTGTCTGCGTGTGCGGATTCTTGTCTTCTCCTCTATGCTGTGAGACTCTTGAGAGCAAGATCCAACGCCTCGTGAATTTCTATGACCCCAGGGCCTAGCGGAGGGCCTGACACAGGAAGGTGCTCCTTAAATGTTTGAATGAATGTATGCAAGTGGAATCTAGGAAGTGAAACTCCGGCCAGTGTTTGATCCCCTCATGCCCATCAAGACGGGGTCTAGCCACCCCTCTAGCTGTGTTTCCTGTGTTCTAGAGGACTCCAGCTCGGGGAGAATCTTTCCAGGGAAATGAATTTCATGGTCAAACACACCAGAAATGCTGTATATTAAGTTCCCCTTTTAACTAGTACTTATGCCTGGGAACATTAGTGCATTCAAGGATCTGAGAAGCCCCGTAGTGCTAAGACACATTTTTATTTTCTTTTGTTAGCGGTGGTTTTCACAAACTTGCTTGATTATTAAACCTTTTCTTCAAGTAACTCCTTATTATACCCTGAGAAGTGATTGCTCTAAAGAGCGCTCTTGGGGGTGGGGTCACAGGGAGAGAAAGTTGGTTGGTTTTGACTCCACATCCCTAAAATCAAAGGTCAGGTCAGTGCCAGAGAAGACAGAGGAAGGGTGGTCATAGACTCTTGATTCAAAGACACTTCTGAAGCTACGCAACAAGATCCCTGCTCCGGCTTCTGCAGGAATAGTTGGTGTTCTGAGCACTTACAGCCATACTCCCTGTCATTGGCAGTGTTTGTACTGATGGATACAGAGCTTGCCTTCCAGCTGGGAAGCCAGACCCCTGGACAAGAAGTCACCCTGGAGTATAAGAAGGGTAAGCATAGTGAGCTGAAGAGAGGCTCCAGCTTACTTTTTGATTGAGGAAGCAGAAGAAACTTATCTCATACCAACTTGTAGTACAACCTCAGATCCAACAGAATCCAGAGTTCAGTCCAGAAACAGTCTCCCTCCATGTCTCTCAATTCTTCTTTCCTCTATTGAGCCATATTACCAGACACACTTTAGCCAGATGGAGACAGAACAAACTCCGGCCATCCCCAACTTACTCTGCTTCCAGGGAGCACACCCAAAGGAATGAGTGCTTTTCTGACCCAATGGCTCCAGCAAGAGTCCCAGGGCTGTCTCTCATTGGACCGGCCTGATCCCTTCACCTAACCCTCAACCAATCAATTGGCCCAGGGTAATGGAATCTTCTGACTAGAACAGGACCGGGTCAGAAGATCCACCTCAGAGCAGGATGATGGGATCATCTTACGGAAACCAGGAGGAGATGATAGTTCAAGAGGCAGCTTCCCAAAAGAAACTAACTGAACTGCTGTTACTGGATCAGGGCTGGGAAAATAAAAGCACCAAGTAGCAGGAATGGTCCTGATACAGATTAGGCTAGAGAAATAAGCCCATTTTCAATGTCAGTGCATTATATATTACATACGATCGTTTCCCCCATTTTGCAAGTGGGACAGTTGAATTCTGGTCAGGCATAGTGATTTGCTCAAGGTCAAATGCAAGTCCGTAAAGGAACTGAGGTTTCATGTAAGGTGATTTGAAGAAATTCTGAGCTCCCAAGCACTGGGCTGAGCAGCTTCTACTGTTCCAGTGTCAGCTTCTTTTTTCTCTGTCTGAATTCCTTTCTCTTTCACAGGATGTTCAAAATGATCTTCACTTTGCTTTCATGATGATCGCACTTCACAGTAGTAAAATGAAGCCTGGGTCATTCACATTTGTTGCACTTTCCAAAGTCTCCGCTCCTCCCTCAATCTGTTCTCACTAAAACAACAGAGTCTTGTCTCTAATGAGTGAACCGGAGCAGGTGGGTCTTACTTTGCCTAAGCAGACTTGCGATGCTTTGGGAGGACAGATGGCGCCGTAGGCTGCATGGGCAGTTAGCAAGCTCTCCGCCTCCACTACCCCCCATCCCCAGTCTCTCCTTCTTTTTTTTTTGAGTTGGAGTCTCACTTTGTCACCCAGACTGGAGTGCAGTGGCCGCTCCCGGCCACCCCAGCCTCGACCTGCTGGGCTCCGGCGATCCTTCCGCCTCAGCCTTCCAAGTAGCTGGAACTACAGGCACACACTACCATGCCCGGCTAGTTTTGTGATTTACTGTAGAGATGAGGTCTCGCTGCCCAGGCGGGTCTCGAACCCGTGGACTCAGGCCATCCACTCACCTCAGCCTCCCAAGGCGCGGGATGACAGGCTGAGCCACCGAGCCCGGCTTGTTCTCCTCTCTGCATTCACCTCTTCTCTTTCTGTGTTCACATCTCGGAGACCTTTCTCAGGACGAACTTGGGCCCAGAGATGTGATGCTTTGGAGGAGGACTCCTACCAAGTGACTTCCTCTCTAACGGGCCCTTCCTGTCTGCACTCCAAGGGTCCCCTGGGGCTTCAGCCCCTTCCCCAGCCATCTGTCTCCCCACCCTGGCTGCCTCATGCTCTTCAATCTCCCCAACCCCCACGTAGACACTTGTCTAGACCCTGCAGTGCTCAGAGAGCTTAGCGATCCGTGTACCACGTTGGCAACATGGGAAGATTGACTTGCTGTGTAGGATGAAGAGTTTGAGGGAATGTGGAAAAGGCCATGGAAGAGAAAAGTAGTTGCGGCATATATTATCTATCTCCGTGAAATGTGTCACCCCAAAATTTGTGTCTTTTTTTTTGAGACAAGGTCTCACTCTGTGTCACCCAGGCAGTAACACAGTCATAACTCACTGCAACTTCAATCTCCTGGGCTCAAGTGATTCTCCCACCTCAGTCTCCTGAGTAGCCAGGACCACCACATGCAACTCATTTTCTTATTATTTTGGAGAGACAGGCTCTTGCTGTGTTGCCCAGGCTAGTCTCAAACTACTAGGCTCAAGCAGCCCTCCTGCCTCGGCCTCCCAAAACACTGGAATTACAAGTGTGAGCCGCCACACCCAGCCAATTTGTGTCTTAAATCAACAACAATTTTCTATGTTTCACAATGCTATGAGAAGACACAGTGATTCCTCAGCTGATTTAATCTGTGATCATCTATACAGCTGCGTTTGGCTGGACGGTCAGATGGCCTTACTCATGTGTCTGCCAGGTGTTGTCCCCTGGCTAGGGCACCCAAGTTCTCCTCACATGACCCCTTTTCCTTTGGTATCTAGGTGGGCTTCCCCACATAGTGGTCTCCAAATAGCATTCCGACAGGGCGAAGGAGGAAGCAGCAAGGCTTAGGAGGCTTAGGCTTTAGAATTTGCACAGGGCTTTTCCTTTTTATTTTCCAGAATATTCATTTGTCACAGCAAGTCACAAGGCCAGCCCAGACTCAAGGGAGTGGGGAAGCAGACTCCACCTATGGGCGGAAGGAGAAACCACGTCACCTTGCAAAGGCATGTGCACCCAGGGGTGAGAGGTGCTGGGGACCCCTCAACGATCCACTGCAGGCTATGCTGTCTTTCCTGAGCATCAGCTCTGTAAGACAGTAGGTAAGGAGGCAGCTGGGTGAGGAAGGCAGAGAAACAGACACATCTGAGATGATAACTCAGTGCTCCTTCTTCCCAGACACATCCAGACTCCAGAGTTGCTACTTTGTAAGATCTTACTAGATAACAATTAGAGACACACCCAAGGGAAAGAGACTATGAGGTGGTGAGTTCTCTTTCACTGGCAGTGTTTGTCCTGATGGGTATGGCGCTTACATTCCAGCTGAGAAGTCAGACCACTGGACAAGAAGTCACCCTGAAGCGTAAGAAGGGAAAGCACAGTGAGCCGAGGAGAGACCGTGGATATACAGAGCTCCAGAACCTGGTCATTCTGGGCTAAAACCCCAGCTCTGCAAATAGCCACAAGCAGTGTGACCTCAAGCAAGTTGCCCGCTTACCCTGTGCCTCAGTTTCCTCAACAGTGAATTGGGAATAATGATAGCGCCCATTACTTGGAAATATTATAAAGTACAAAAGTATACAAGAAGTGCACAATAAATGACAATTGCTAGTATGTCATTGCTATTATTGTTTTGATTAGGATTATTATAGCAGATATGTGTTTGCATCCCCCCAACATCTATTCTTACCTTCTCCAGTTTGAGTGGGATTAACCTTACCCCACTCGAGGTCTGAGCTTTGCATGTCTAAACCAGTTAGGGTGATCCCATCCCCCTTGTCAAAGTGATTGGTTCAAGCTCTAGCACAAACCCCAGACCTAAACCAATCAGCACGTGATAAGTTCAGAGATGGTCACGTGGTCGAAGGTGGTCCAAATCAGAGTGAAATTCACAACTTTGGCTTAATGATTATGGGAATATACCATACTTCTCTCTCTCTCTCTCTCTCTCTCTCTCTCTCTCTCTCTCTCTCTCTCTCTCTGGATATTATTAAAGAGGCAGATAACCCCAGCTATGATCTGAAATCGTGTCATTTGTAATTAGTCATCTTGTAACCATGACTGAAGAGCTAAAACAATCTCAAAGCAATGATCCACAGCCTAACATGAATGTGTCTGAAGCCACTTTGCCTTGGAGACATGATGCCATGGTCTCCCCTTTATCAATTACCCTTTACTGAGCACATGCTGTGCATGAGGGATAGGGCTCATTGCTTCACAGACAGTACTTCTAATTCTCACAGCAAGGCTATGATAGATTTGATGAGCATTCCTATTTTACAGCTACGTAAAATAGGGCTCAAGGTCACTTGGTGGAGGACCTAGCACTTGAGTAGCTAGACTCAAGGAACCAGACTGATCACTTAGCACCACTGGGTTAAATGAACGATAGCTCTGGTCCAAGCCCCATCTTACTCCATTCGACAGATTAAGAAACCGAGTCCCAGGGAAGGAAATAGAATCCCAGGCTTAGAGCCTCGCCTCCTTCTTCTGCCTGTAAATTTGGTCTGCTTGAATATTTGTGCCCCTAATCACTGCTCAAGTAGTGCCCATTCTGGGGCTGCCTGGCTGGAGTCATAAAGGCTACAACTCCAGGTTCCTGTTTCCACTTGCAAAATACATGATACCTATAGGTGATGTATCCAGCTCTGTCTCCAATCCCTAATCCCCTTGTCTTATTTCCATTACCACTGAAAGGAACCAAATACCCTTAGCAAGGTATTTGAAAGAGACTAGCTATACAGAGAAGCCAACCCAAGATGCCTGTTATGAAAGAAGGTGAATGGATGAAACTACATTCACTGAGTGGCTTTCATAAGTCAGTCGCTGTTTCCCTAAAGCATTTTCCATGGATTACCTCAACTGCACCTCACCACAACCCAAGGATGCTATCCCCATTTCACAAATGATGAACCGGTATTGGAAAGATTAGGGAACTTACCGCAGGCCCCACCATTCGTGGGCGGCAGACCCAGGATCAAAACCTCAGTCTGTGCTTCGGAAGCCCACCTGCCCACCACTCTCCAGGTGCCTCTTTAAAATCGCGTCCCCTCCCACCCCACCCACCAGCCACCAGGCAACCAGAGAGCCGATAAAATAAGAGCTGCCCATTGGTGCTGGCCTCTGCTGGGTAATGAAGCATTTGGGGAATGCGTGTGCTGTTCTCCCCGCAGGGTGCAAATGTGGGGGTTACAGCAACCGGTGGAGGCTTCCTCCTGGGACGAGGAGGATGCCTTGTGGTGCTTTCTCGGCTGGAATTCCAGAGATTAAGCCTCTGAAAAAGACTGGGTCAGAAAAAGTGGGCAAAGCCAGAAATAAGAGGTTCTTAAGCCCAGGCATGAAATTTTAAAAAAAAAATTGCCATCATGAAGAGCAAGAGCCATAAATAGCACAAGCATTCCTCGGCACATATACGGAAGCTTCCCTCCCAGCCAGCCCCGGGGATTATGGCCAGGTCGCTGAAACACGCTGGGTCACCGAGTTCCTGGCATCCAAATGTTGCTTTTATGGACTTTTCCCAAAATCCATCCATCACCACGATTACAGAAGCCCAGGCAGAGCCCAGCATCGAAAGGAACAACAACAAAAAAGAAACCCTGCCGGACATGGGTCATCTGGTCCCAGCAGACTCTTTCTAGATGCTTTCAAATCCATCTTCTCCCTAAGGCCTCACGTCCAGCCTGAAAAATTGGTGCTATTTTCTCCATTTTACAGTTGCGATAACAGAGTCTCAGGGAGAATTGCTTATAATCATGCAGCTGATGAGTGACTGAGCCAGACTTTGGCTCATTTTTTCTCCATCTGGTCAACCTCCCACCCGCAGCCTCTGGCTTTCTCGAGGGGCTCCAACTCAGGTAGGAAGGATCCCGAGTCTCACCTGGCTTTGCTGACCTCCTCACAGGCCTCAGAGGCACAGTTTGCTTGGGATGTTTTCCCACTGTGGTCATACCATTCCCCTGAGGTCATACCATTCCCCTGGGCTGCCCAAACAAGCTTTACTGTGATCAGGCCTGGAGTCCCTCTAAGCCCTTCTTTCTTCAAGGTCAAGTTTATTGATCCAGATTCTCTCACGAACTGCCTGCGTGTCTTCGAATGTACCATGCTCAGTTGTCACTTCTCCTTGAGGGCTTTTCTTCACTACTCCCAAGTCTGTTCAAGGATCCTGTGTCAAAGCACTGTGCTTTATTTAGCGTTCATCACCGTCAAAGCCAGTTCTCTGGAGACTGCACCCTCCCCAGGAAACCGCCCCCAGCACCTGGTGTGGAGAACCTCGGAGGACCACATCTGATTGGTTCAAGAGCAGATGTAAGATCTCATCTGGGTCAAGCAGAATGCCTCTCTGACAATAGGACCGTGTGTTATACATCGCGGGTAGAGAGGCTGAGAGTATTTGGTAACACAGCTGTGTTAACAGCTACACTCCAGACAAAGTGATCATGAGGGACTTTGGTCAATGTCTCCTGTTGGTCCATCTCTCCCAAAGCCTTATCGTTCCAAGTTATACTCAGTGTCCCTCCAACATATCTCCCTTTTGTTCAAGATGGCTCGTGTAGATTTCGGTTATTTGCAGCCAAAATAAAAATTCTGTATTTTACTTGCTTGCTTTCCTCTTTATCTTCCCACGTGACCTAGCACCTCAAACACTGCAACTTTGTCCTAAATTCTTAGCTCAGCAATGGCTCACACCTATAATCTCAGCATTTTGAAAGGCCGAGGTAGGAGGATTGCCTGAGCCCATGGGTTCAAGACCAGCCTGGGCAACTTGGCGAGACCCTATCTCTACAATTTATCAAAAAATTAGCCAGGCATGGTAGTGCATGCCTGTAGTTCCAGCTACTTGGAAGGCTGAGGCAGAAGGATCGCCAGAGCTCAGCAGGTCGAGGCGGTGGTGGCCGGGAGCGTGTCACTGCACTCCAGCCTGAGCAATAGGGTGATAATCCAACTCAAAAAAAAAAAAATTCTCAGCTAAGAGAAAGTGTCCATTGAGAGATGGATGGATAAATGGCTGATCACCTCACTTCCCACCTTTCTTTCCTTCCGGACATCTACACACTTGTACATCCTTTTCTTCATACATTTTCCTTCAGGGCGTGTTATCAAACAAATATCATGCACTGAGATTTTGTTAGAACAGTAAAGAACTCAAGATGCCTCATGCAGGAGCCTGCCCTTGGAGTCCACTTAACTAGAGCAGGTACGATGTCAAACACAATAATACCCACCGTTTATTGAATGCCTACTGTATGCTATGGAAAGCACTTTACACACTATCTCATTAAAATCTCACAGCAAACTTGTGGAAAGCTGTTGTTTTACCTGCCTTACAAAAATGAAACCTGAGCCTCAGAGTGACCCACTCAGTGTCACATGGGTAATAAGTGCTGAAGCCAAGTTTGGACTCACGCTCTATCTCTGTCCCGAGCCCGTTGTGCGTCTGGGCTGCCCCATCTAATCACAGTGCTAAAGCCTTAGACAAGAGTGACAGCTCCAGGGCCAGACCAGTCAAAGGTTTTAGAGAAGACCGTGGCCTGGGCAGAGGTTCTCTGGTCAAGTGGTGGAAGCGCTTGTCAGTTGGAAAGAGGAAGATGACAGTAATCTGCTAGAGGAGAGGGGTCCGCAGATCAGAACGGGGCTGCCGCTGCACCCCTGGTGCAGTCCACTAGAGAGCCAGCTCTTTGAAGACCAACCAGGGTGCGGGCCCCAAGCATCCCTTTTCTCCAGTTCTTAGTTCTTCTTCTAATGTCACAAATGGTGCCCAGTGACAAACAGAGGGGCAGGGGCTCCTTTCCAGGTGCCAGAGATGGGTCCAGGCATCAAAAGCTCAGGATCAATTAGCCGAGCGTGGTAGCGCTCGCCTATAATCCCGGCTACTCAGAAGGCTGAGGAGGAAGGATCGCCGGAGCCCAGCAGGTCGAGGCTGCGGTGACCGTGAGTGGCCACTGCACTCCAGTCTGGGCGACCGAGTGAGACTCCAACTCAAAAAAAAAAAGCTCAGGACCAACAAAGTACAAAGCAGCCTAGAGTTGTCTGGCGAGCCGACCCAAGGCCCTTGGGAGGCCTTCAGATGTATCCTATTTATTGTGAGGCCAACTTCTTTCTGTTAGTCAGCTTTCTTTTGACAGAAGTCCAACTCAAAGTTGCCTGAACAAACAAAAAAGGAATTTAGTGACACTTGTAACCAAACTTGAGAAATAAGAGTGTTTCGGGAAGGCTGCTTTCAGATACTCAGTCAGAGTCTCCTGGCTCTCATCTGCTTTCCTTTGTGTTGGCTTTATTCCATCCTCTCAGGGTAGCTGGACAACCCCAGCACCGTCAGGTTTGTTCACCCAACTTGAAAATAACAAGTTAAAAAAGAAACAGCTCCAGAGTATTGTGGAACCAGCTTTCACATCACCTTGTGTGCAAATGATGGTATTTTGATGAGCTTCTGACTGCTTGTATTCTTATTTTTCTCTTCGTAGATAAATAAGAATAGTAAACATTTTCTTTAAAAAGCACCCCTTTCTAAATAGTTCTAGCAACGTCTCTGGATAGATGCTATTGGCTCTGATTGGTCAGACTTAGGATGTGTATCCATCCCACATCTTGCTGGTGAAGGCATCTCGGGTTCATCTAAGGTTCTTTGTAGACCAGGTTCAGGCTGTGAACCCATTCTTGGAGGCATCATGGAAGTAAACACCCTGTGCTGACCGCACAAAGCAATTGTGAGATAAGAATATTTTCTAGTTTCTCAGGAGTGTTGTTACCAGGAGAAGGAGGAATGGGTGATGGGAAGGCAAAACCATGGGGCTGAATCACTTTGAGAAGCATTCATTCATTTATTCCTTCACTGCGTATACATGCATAGAAGAGAGAAACCAGAAGGCCTTGGTGTCTGACATCAAGAATAGCAGCAAATAATTCTGTGGTTCTTTATAGTTTAAAAGTTGCTTTCACTTTCATTGTATCACTTAATCTCTATGTTAACTCTGCATGGTGCCGACAGCCCTACTTTACAGATGAGCTTCAGAGAAGTAAAGTCATTAGCCTAAATTTCCCGGTGTGAGAGACTGGATAGCTGTGCCCAAATCTGCTAATATTCCTTGTAACAGGACTACAGATCCATGCCCTTTGTCATGTGATTTTGCAGGCTTCTCAGTAGGCAGAGTGACCTATTGATTCTGGGCTAACAGCGTCAGAAAGGAAGTGATGTGCACCACACCTCAGCAGAAGCTTGAGGTGTGCTGTAAGTTTCACCTGGCTTCTTGAGCTCCTGTGCTCTGTCATGAGATGAGCATGTCCCAGACAGCAACGGCTCACAGGATGTGCTCAGTAAGGAATGGGTTCATCAGCCTGGCTCCCAGATTGAGAAGACATGCAGAGCAGGCTTGAACCCAACACACTGCTGGGAGCTCAGTCTAGCGGGGTTCAACAGACCACAACCGACCCAGATCTAGGCAGATAACTAGATAAAAGTGGAGGACTGGCAGATAGCAAGGGTTTAAAATATGTGAAATCTCAGTCTGCACCGCCTATTGAAATGCCTGCCCCAAGGCATTTTCAGAAGTTAACGTTGGTCCTAAAACTCATTGAATTAAAAAGTGCATGGCTGTTTATCTTTAAAATGGCTGTTTATCTTTAAAACAATATACACTGCAGCGCCAGCTTCTAAATGTTCCCAAGTCCAAAGTTAGTTTTGATGCACACAGATAAACACAAATGAAGTGGCTGTGTTTCAAGAGAAGTTTGTCAGAGATTGGAGCTGGAGTATTGGAATTGGAAGACAATGTTTGTTGCTGTAAAGCCACTGAGATGTGAGGGATGTTTGTTACACAGCAAACACTGACTAATGTACATAGCTAATACCTTATGAGTCAGGGACTTAGAGGCTGATCTACTGTGGCAGCACAGAGCATGGAAAAGGGGCTCTGAATGCCTGCAACCAATTTAGACTTCACCCTAAGGAAAGCTGGGGCTACTGAAGGAAATGACCTGCTTAGGTACGCATATTAGCACATTAGGGCCAGGACTTTAGTGAGCCAGGCTATAAACAGGAGAACCAAGGAGAGGGCAGGCTCTGAGGTCCGGAGAAGAAATGATCAGATGGTGATCAGATGGTGAGGGTTACAGTTATGACAGCCCAGATGATGCAGGTTTCTGTCCAGCTGTCGCAGCTCCATAATTGTTCAACTCAGCTAAAAACCATATTAACAGGGCCAGGTTAATCCCTTATGATAACTGCTGGATATAAGTCTGTTGAATAACTTACACAATTGGCAAGAGAAGATTTTATCATCCATTGTCTCTTTTTTGATTAGCATTCATTTGATTGTAATTATGGAACACAATTCAGTGTCGTGTTTTATGTATGCAGCAGATTAACAGCTCCAATTTCTGACAAAGTGCTCATGAGATACCATGCCTTCATTTGTGTTTACTCGTGTGCAGCAAAAACTGACTTTGGACTTGGGAACATGTAGAAGTTGGTTCTGGGATATATATTGTGTACATTTTAAAGATAGACAGCTACGCATACTTTTAATTCGATGAATTTTAGGACCGATGTTAACTTCTGAAGAATCAGTGTTTGGGGGAGACATTTAAATAGGGGGTTCAGATTCAGATTCCACATGTTTCAATCCCTTGCTATTGGCCAACCCTCTACTTTGATCTAGTTGTCTGTCTTAGCCTGTGTGACAATTGCACCCATTTTGCAGATGAGGAAATTGAGATGTGGGGAAATAAAAGGACTTTGTGGTAAGAAAGGGAAGCATTAAGAGGATATGTCAAAGTGATAAGTTGCTTGGCCGGGCTACCTGGGTAGCTGTTTTCAAATAAATAGATTTTTAAAAGCCTACTTCTTCGAGCCTTTGTGTCCTTATTTGACAAAAGAGTTTGAAGACACTAATATCATAGGGTTGCCATACAGATGAAACATGCAGTGAGCATTTGCCATTCGCAATTCTTGTTGCCCTTTGCACACCTTTGAAATCCCTTTTAAGTCAGAAAGCTTTCTTGCCATGAGAATCTTGAGTTTCACAGCTCGCTTTACTTTTAAGTAGCTTTACTGAGATATAATTTACACACCATAAAATTCACACATTTTTAAGTTACAAATCAATGACTTTAAGGAGAGTTATAGAGTTGTGCAGCCATCATCACACTCCATTTTTTAAAGCGTTTTCATCACTCCAGAAAGATCCCTCATGCCCATCTGGAGTCCAGCCCCCCCTTGCCCCAGCCCTAGCCAGCCAAACATGAATCTGGCCTTCTGTTTCTACAGATTTCCCTTTCTCCCGAATATTTTGTGTAAACAGAATTATGTAACTTGTGGTCTCTTGTATCCGTTTCTTTCATTTCGTTTAACATATATTTGTTGTTGCTGCTGTTTTGAGCTGAGGTCTCACTCTTTCCCAGGCTGGAGTGCAGTGGAAATAACAGCTCCCTGCAGCCTCGAACTCCTGGGCTCAAGCAATCCTCCTGCCTCAGCCTCCTGAGTAGCTGGGACTGTAGTCACATGCCACCATGCCAGGCTAATTTTTAAAAATTTTTGTAGAGGTGAGGTCTCACTATGTTGCCCAGGGTTGGTCTTGGACTCCTGACCTCAAGCAATTCTCCTGCCTCAATCTTCCAAAGTGCTGGGATTATAGATGTGAGCCACCACACCTGGCCTTAGCTTGTTTCTGATGTTCTTTCACGTGCCTTTGTATTGCTGAATTCCACTGTGTGTATATATACAATTTATTTAGACGCAGTTTGTTGATTCATCACCAGTTGTTGCACATTTCGATTATTTCAAGTTTTAGGGTTGTCTTAGCCTGTTTTGTGCAACTAATAACCATCTACCACAGACTAAAGAAGAGACAGTTATTTTCTCACAGTTCCAAATGTTAAGAATTCCAAGATCGAGGCCGGGGAGGGCCTCTTTGCTGTGTCCTCTCATGGCAGAAGAATGGACAAGAGATAGCCCACTCCCAGAAGTCCTTTTTCTAGAGGCATTAATCCACTCATGAGGGCACAGCCCTCATGACCTAAATACCTCCCAAAGACCACACCTCTTAACACTGGGAATTGTTGCACTGGGGATTGATTTTCAACATGAAACTTGGAGGGAACAAACACATTCAATTCATTATCGGACTGTCATGAAAAATGCTTCTAGGAACGCTGGTCCACGTGGCTTTGCATGGACATGTGGCTTTGATTTCCCCAGCTAGTGTTTCCAGCCTCTCTTGCAGCAAGAGTGCAGACACATAACCCAGGCTTCTTCAGTCAGTGTCCTAGCTGTGATCCCCCTGCTGATTCCCACAGCAGCTTTTCCGTTGCCATCTGTAGAGACAGGCTGCTCTGTTCTCCAGCACCATGTTATTTTAATAGCTCACATTTCCTGAGTCTTTTCCATATGCCCAGCAATACACTTTGTCAGAATCCTCACAAGAACCTTCCAGAGTGGGCTCTGTAATGTTCCCCATTCTACAGATGAGCCAGCTGAGGCATAAAGAGGTTAGGTCACCAGCACGCTGGAAAGCAACAGAGCCAGGAATCAAACCCAGGCAGCCGGACATCAGAGGCTGCATGCTTGACTGCCTCTCCACGTTTTGAAAAGTGGCTGACTCTGGCCCCTGAACTCAACCCTAGTTGCACATTTCTTGCTTTGACAACCACAGTGCCCTCCTCCTCCAGTGATAATCCATGGGGCACCAGCTCACTAGGACGTGAAGGGGAGACACTGCAGAAAGAGCATCTTCTGGGTTTCAGAGCACTGACAGCCACTGCCATCAGAACAGCGCTCCACGTGCCCCAGGGGCCGCTGACACCCACGATCTCATGTAATCGCCTGGTCACCCAGGGAGAGCCAAGAAGGGAGGGACATCATTATTCTACAAAGAGATGGGGAAGCAGAGGCTCAGAGAGCTGCAGTCAATTGCTTAAACTTAAACAAGGAGTGAGTCCCAGAAGCCAGAAATCCATCCTCAGTGGGCTATTGGCCAGTTCTGAGCCTTCCTCAAGCCCTGCTCCAAACTCCACAAGCTCAAGTCTCCATGGTGGCTGCAGAGGAGAGTAAGAGTTCGTCATTGCCCTGGGTAGCAGCAGAGGGTTGTAGCTGGACTCTAGAACCATCTAAACCTGGATCAAATCCTGGATCCTCTCGTTTGCCACCTGTGTCATGTGGAGAGATTCTTTTATTTCTCTTTTTAAAAAATAGAAATAGAGTCTTTCTATGTTGCCCGGGCTAGTCTTGAACTCCTGGGCTCAAGCAGTCCTTCTGCCTTGGCCTCCCAAAGTGTTGGGATTATAGGCGTGAGCCTACACACCCAGCCTGAGTCTGTTTCCCATTTTGTAAAATGATAGAGGAATAATACTCCAGGAGGCTACCGTGAAAATTACTTGCTAGAAAGATGGTTCCAAATTATACTGCCACAACCTGCATATGAAAAGTACCCATTTTCCAGCATCTTATTCAAAAGTATGTGTTTTTTAAGATGCTGCTAACAGCTCTAGTATGTGCAGATATTTTTCACAACTGATTCTAGAAACTGGTAAAAAAAAATCAGAGATTAATTTATTTCTCTCCAAGTTGTCATACATAAACAGCTGCATTGGCACAAATTCATTGGAGGCAAATGCACTGCCTTAAAAATTTAGCACGAGGACTTTATGCTTTATTTCGACAAGTACATTTAAGAGAATTCTTGTAGCTTAATGTATTTTTCTAACCATTCAGCTTGTTTGTTCTTTTCTGCATGTTTTATATGGATACCAGAGTTAGCTACATGCTACAGAAAAAATTGCTGCAGGATTCTGATGGCATGCGCAAAGGCGACCAAAAACACCCCGGAATTTATTTATACAAAATTGTGTATCTATTCTTACATGATTAAACTTCAGTCACCCTCAAAGGACTCTTCGTTTAATGCAATACGCTTATCAAGATGTTTTTCCACTGCTCAGACAGCTTTTGAACTCTTTAGTTGTGATGCCTTTTCATGCTTCTGCCATTTTTGTTTCACCTCTTCCATACTGGCAAAATGTTTCCCTTTGAGGACTTTTTTTCATTCGAAGAAACAAAAAAAATGTCGCTCAGGGTCAGATTGGGTGAACAGGGAGGGTGAGGCACAGGGGTCATGCCGTTTTTGGCCAAAACTGCTGAACACTCAGCACGGTATGGGTGGGTGGGTTGTCATGGCGGAAGAACCAGTCACTTGTTTACCACAGCTTGGGACATTTCTTCCACACATCATGATGCAACCTTCTCAAAACTTCCATATAAAAGCTTTGGTTGACCACTTGATTTGGAGGAAGCGATTCCAAGTGTACTACAAAGGACCTTCCCTTCAAAAGATAATTCCAGTTTTCTGGGGTCCCCCTTCATGTATCTCTACTGCCCTTTCCCTCAACAGCTAAAGAGAGTGAGAGACTATCTGGGTGGAACACGGGGAATTAGAAAGGGGAGGGGTCACAGGGACTGTGTTCCAAGGAACTGACTTGCTCTACAGACGACCTTCACCCCCCGGCCTCTGTATAGCGGATCCCTCCGGTGCTGAGTAAGGTTCTGATTCTCCAGATCAACAAGGCGGGGCCTCTGCCCTCAAGAAATCACATCAAAATTTCACTACAGAATGCCTAAGGCTGACGGGGAGGCGCAGGTGCACGGAAGACGGAGCCGCTCATCTCCACGGAAACAAAGAGGGTGAAGGCAGCTTGAGTCGCCGGGCCTAGGAAGTGACAGCAGGGTGCTCCAGGCAAAGGGACAGTGGGTGCAAAGGCAGGGAGGTTTGATCATTCATGGTGAGTCTGAGGAAGCCAAGAATCCAAAGCGATTCGAATCCCATGCGTGCATGCGTGTGTGGATCTAAGTGGATGAACTGACCACGCTGGATAAAGAGGATGGCTGCTGACGCATGGCACCACTTGTGTCTGGCTACAGACACTGGCGAGTCATCAGTGTTTCTTCTAGGAAAATAATAGAGTATTTTTTGCATTTAGAAAGATCACCTAGGTTGGCTGGGCAAGGTGGCTCAGACCTGTCATCCCAGCACTTTGGGAGGCCGAGACGAGAGGATTTTCTGAGGCCAACGACTTGAGAACACCCTGGGCAACTTGGTGAGACCTCGTCTCTACAATAAAAAAATAGCCGGGCGTGGTGGCAAACGCCTGTAGTTTCAGCTACTGGGAAGGCTGAGGTAGAAGGATCACCTGAGCTCAGTAGGTTGACGTTGTGGTGGCCATGAGCATGCCACTGCACTCCAGTCTGGGTGACAGAGTGAGACTTCAAAAAAAAGAAAGAAAGATCACCTGGGTTGCCATAAGGAGGATGAGGTTCAGTGAAGTCTAATGATGGAAAGGCCAGTGAGGAAGTCCATTTGGGAAATAGTGAGGTCAGAACTAGTCCTTAGTGGTAGAGATGGAGAAGAGGAGAAGGATGTGGAAGACATTTGAAATAAGACTGACAGTCCATATTGGGTGACTGCATGTAGAGAAATAGGGAGTAAAAAACCTAAAGTTCTGTCCTGGTTTCTGTCTGGTTCAGCTGACCAGAGGGAGAACGAGGCTGTTCACGGAGCCAGGTGGCCCAGAAACAGGGAGGTGATGGACTCTTCTGGACAGATGGAGTCTGAGGAGCCCAGGACCCTGCAGGTGGCCATGTCCAGAGAAGAAAGGGAGACTAGAGGCAGTGGAAACATCAATAGAAGTCTTGGAGAAGAGGTCACTCCCCAGGCAGGACATGTGTGTTGGCGGGCAGGATATGGCGGGGGCTTAAGGGCCTTGTGATGAAAACTCTTCTTTCTGTGACTGGCACGAGAAGAATCAGGAGCTGTGGGGCAGCAGAATGTGTCACCTCCAAATAAGCCACTTTAGCATAAAGATTATTTTGAGCTAGAGGTTCAAATAAAACAAATTCTCTATGCTTTTGCAGAGCCTTAGTTTAGCTCCCACTTGTGAGTGTGTGCAGGGTTTGGTTTCCTGTTCCTGTGTTAGTTCATTTAGGATGATGTTCTCCAATTCCAACCAAGTTGCTGCAAAAGACATTATTCCATTCTTTTTGATAGTTGAGTAGCACTCCATAATGCAAGGGGTCTTCAACACCCAGGCCACGGATCAGTACTGGTCCGTGGCCTGTTAGGAACCAGGCCACACAGCAGAAGGTGAGCTATGGGCAAGCCAGCAAAGCCTCATCTGTATTCACAGCCACTCCCCGCTGCTAGCATTACTGCCTGAGCTCCATCTGCTGCCAGATCAGTGGTGGCATTAGATTCTCACAGGAGCACAAACCCTACTGGGAACTGTACATGTGAGGAATCTAGGTTGTGTGCTTTTTATGAGAATCTAATGACTGATGATCTGAGGTAAAGCTGAGGCAGTGATGCTAACACTCTCTCCCATCATGCCCAGATGGAACCATCTAAGAAAATAAGCTCAGGGCTTCCACTGATTCTGCATTATGGTGAGTTGTGTCATTATTTTATTACCGATTACAATGTAACAATAATAGAAATAGAGTGCCGAATAAATGTAATGCACTTGAGCCATTCCAAAACCATCTCACGACCTGTCCCCCACCAGTCCATGGAAAAATTGTCTTCTGGGAAACTGGTCTCTGATACCAAAAGGTAGAGAACCCCTACCATAGTGTATATTTTCACCATCCACTGATCAGTTGGTGGGTATTTACGTTGACTCCACATCTTTGCAATTGCAAACTGTGCTGCAATGAACACGTGGGTGCAGGTGTCTTTTTAAATATAATGACCTCTGTTCCTTTGGAGATACTATTGACATAAAGAACAAACACACAGTAGGTGCAAGAAGGCACACTGACCTGAGAAGAAACTCCCAAGTGAAAGGTGTCCTCCCTTATACCAGCAGGAACATTCTTATCACCAGAGACAGGGCATGGAGGCCATGAGAATGCTACGCAAACAAACTGTGTCAAAACAACCCTAACCTTCCGTCAGTCTCCTCATATCTTTTCGTTACTTTCCCACAATCGCCTCTCTTTGTTCCACCGAGGATATAACACTTAGATTTTGCCACTTCTTTGGATCTTTTTGTCCTTAGGAGGGCTCGCGTGTCACCTACATTCATACTTAAAAATGTATGTATGCTTATCTCTTGTTAATCAGTCTTTTGCTACAGAGCTGTAGTCAAGAACCTAGGATGGGTAGTGGAAAAACTGTTCCCCTCTACAGAGGCAAGGATAGGAAGCCTGTGCCATGACATCTGGGAGGCTTAACTAGCAAAATGAAATGTAAAGGGACCAGCAGAGGTGCCGTCATTGTTTCTCCCCACGAGCATGCTCTGGATACTCCACGGTCAAGCTCTTCCCTGCTGGGTGGGGAGTCCACACTCCAGGGCAGAGGGAAGATCCTATTTCCATCAGGCTTTGTGAATATGATCAGCAGTCAGCAGCTCAATCCCACTGGCATGAATCTCTCTTGCTGGAGAGAGGAATTAACTCTTAACAGCCTCATGTCTGGTCATAATTGGCTGCTACAGAGACATGCAGAGTGCGTGGTTCACTCATGACAGAATCTAGAGAGACATCTGAGAGTAAGAGGGAGCAGGGAAAGTGGAGAGAGTGCTTCTAACTGGCAAAATCAAGAGTGGCTTTCAGAGAATGTGTTGCTTGTGATGGCCTGTAAAGGATCTGTTGATTTGGGGCAGGTACACATATTTGGGGCAGGTAACTACAGTGGGTGGGAAGGGTGATTTCAGGTAGAAGCAGCAGCATGAACAAAGACGGGGGAAGCAGTGGAAGAGGTCATGGGAATAATGAGTCATTCCAGGCTGGGTTGGAGGATGAGGACATGAGTCAGGGCTGCTCTGGAGGGTCTGAAAAGGAGCATTTGTTGCTCTGCCTGTCCCGTATCCAGTCCTCCTTCACTTCTGGTCACCACATCCTGTTTTTCCTGTAAGGAGCCACCCTTCCACTCTCAGTGCATGTCGCTCAGTTGGGTCTGACTCCACCTCCTAGACAGTGATTGGTTCAAACATGGACACATGACCTGTGCTGGGCCAATAAGGTTCTTCCCTGGGACTTTTGTGTACCTCTTTGAAAATACATTCTCTCTTTCCACTTGGGTTTAGCTGTTGGGGTGTAAGCTTGGAGCTCCTGGCTTCTATCTTTGCCATCACATGGGGGAGTCTACAGCAAAGTACCCCCACCACAGAAAATAACAGAACTAAAAGGGAATAATTCTGCTGATGTCTGTTGGGCATGATGCCAGTCCACTCTTAGAGCTTTTAGTTATGTGAGGCAGTACATTCCTTTTTTTCTTTCTTATCTTCACCCCTGCTGAAGCTTATTTGTATTGGTTGCCACTAAAGAATTCTGATTAGAAAAATAATATAACAACAGCAGTTGGATTTTAGTTAGCATTAATCACACACCAGGTGGTGTTTTAAGAGACTTATACGTAATTCAGTCAAACATCCCACAAACAACAGCAGGTGCTAATTAAAAATCTCCTTTTATAGATAAAAGAACTAAAGCCCAAAGAGGGAAACCATATTTCACTTCTAGTAAGGAGTGGAGCTGAGATTGGAAGTCACAGAATTTGTGCTCTTACCCGTTCTGCTACATTAACTCCCAGTTTTGGCCCTCTGGTTTTCCTTCACATGAACTCAAACTGGTGGTTCCTGGATCCTTTATGCTCTGATTCTGCCCAGCTCAAGATAATTCTCATCTTATTTGTAGCATGCTATTCTGAGTTTAAGAGTGTCCATGGTTGCCACTCTTTCTTTAATAGTCTTAATTCCAGTAGAAGATCCAATCAAACAGAGCTTGGTTCTTAGTCTTGAAGTCCTTTGCCCCTTTTCTCCCAGGAGGCCTAGCAAGGCTTTATGGACAGAAAACCCCTGGTGACCACTCAAAATGCAACTCTCTAGATGGAGGTTTGCACCACAGTGTACCCACCTATCCACCCTTGTCCTACTCAGAGTTTCCTGCTATAACCACAAATGACTCTCTCGGCCAAAGCTGGAAACCTTATGGCCATCAGCCCTGGAGCAACCTGGAAACTGTCGACAATACAAGTAAAGCCATGTGTGCCAGGTACTGCCCTAAGCATTTTCCAGGCTCTGTCTCTGAATTTGAACCTGTCTGCTCCATAATCCAGTGTTCTAACCTCATACCGCTTTCCAGGTACAAAATATCCCAAGAAAGGCGCATGCCGGAATAATGAGATGTGCCATCTTCTTTTAAAAGCTCAAGGAAGCCGGGCTCGGTGGCTCAGCCTGTAATCCCGCGCCTTTGGGAGGCTGAGGTGAGTGGATTGCCTGAGCCCGCGGGTTCGAGACCCGCCTGGGCAGTGAGACCTCATCTCTACAATAAATCAAAAAAAAAAAAGCCGGGCGTGGTAGCGCGTGCCTGTAATTCTGGCTACTCGGAAGGCTGAGGCGGAAGGATCGCCGGAGCCCAGCAGGTCGAGGCTGCGGTGGCCGGGAGCGGCCACTGCACTCCAGTCTGGGCGACAGAGTGAGACTCCAACTCAAAAAAAAAAAAAAAAAAGTTCAAGGAAATAAGTTTGAGTTTTGGACACACAAAAAAAGACTAGAGATATTGCACTGTGGCTATTAATGTGCATAATTTATTTCTTTTTATTATTAAGGGTTGACCCATAGTAAGGACTGAAGTTGTGCCAATCTAAGTAAGATGAAATTGAGACTATTTCATATGAATGGAATAGAATAAAGCTAACCAAGTCAAACTGAAAATAAGACAGAAAATGCATTGGGTTTGGAGACAACTATATCAACGACTGAACCATGAACAGTAACTGATGGGAATAAAATCTTGAAATCATGGCGAAAGATAAATTTGTCTCTTGAAAAAACCCTACCTGAATTCTAGTAGAGTATTTAAAAAAGAAATTAACTGCTATCTACAGTAAGAAATATATATGTGCATAGTGATACGTGTGTGTGTGTTGTGTGTGTGTGTGTGTGTGTGTGTGTACAGTTATTTTATTGTCTTCACTTTATTGTCCTTTGCAAATGCTTTTTTTTCTTTCAAATTGAAATTGAAGGTTTGTGACAACTCTGCATTGAGTGAGTTTATTGGTGTCATTTTTCTAACGTAGGCTCACTTTGTGTCTCTGTGTCACATTTTGGTAATTCTCAAAATATTTCAAACTTTTTCATTATTATCTCTGTTCTTGTGATCTGTGTTATTGTGATCCATGATGTTGCTATTGTAATTGTTTGGGGACACCACAAAACTGCACCCATATGAGACAGTGAACTTAATCAATTAATGTGTGTGTGTTCTTACTGCTCCACTCACTGGCTATCTTTTCATCTCTCTCCCTCTCCTCAGACATCCCTGTTCTATGAGGTACAACAATATTGAATTTAGGCCAATTAACAACCCTAAAATGGTCTTTAAGTGTTCAAGTGAAAGGAAGAGTTGCATCTTTAAATTAAAATCTAGATACTTAATTGGGACGACATGTTAAAAGCCAAGATAGGACAAAAGTAAGGTCTCGCATCAAGCTATTAGCCAAGTTGTGAATGTAAAGAAAACGTTCTTTTCTTTTAACTTTTAAATTTTTTATTTTTAAAGATGTAGAGTACAATTCAGGGTTGGGTATACAAATGTTCATTAAGGTACCCTTGTTGATGAGGTATGCCCCACCCCCTGACAGTTTACTTCAAATGCTAATTCACCCTCCCCCCCACTCCCCCTCCCCCAGCAGTTTCCCACTACTGCCAGTTCCTTTCTTGCAGTAGTATGATAATTATTCAAGGCCCACTTATGAGTGAGAACATATGGTACTCTGTTCTTTGTTTCTGTGATAGATCACTGAGTATGTCAGACTCTAAATTCACCCAAGTTGCTGCGAAGAGAAAAAGTTCTTTAATTGCCTTCAATAACCTACGTGTGCAAAGTGAAGCAGTCAGCTAATGTAGAAACTGCAGCAAGTTATCCAGAGGAACTAGCTAGGGTCATTGACGAGAGTGGCTCCGCTAAACAACAAATTTTCAATGTAGACAAAATGGCCTTCTTTTAGAAGATGTTATCTAGAAATTTCATAGCTAGAGAGAAGTCAATGCCTGGCTTCAAAGCTTCAAAGGACAGACTGACTCTTTTGTTAGAGGTTGAATGTAGCTGTTGACTTGAAGTTGAAGCCAATGCTCATTTACCATTTCAAAACTCCTAGGGCCCTTAAGAATTATGCTAACTCTATTCTGCCTGATTTTTAGAAATGAAACAACAAAGACTGAATGACAGTGCATCTGTTTATGCATAGTTTATTGAATGTTTTAAGTCTACTGTTGAGATCTACTACTTAGAAAAAATCATTCCTTTCAAAATATTATTGCTCATAGCAATGCAACTGGTCACCCAAGAGCTTTGATGGAAATGTAAAGGAAATTCATGCTGTTTTCATGCCTACTAGCACAATATCCATTCTGTAACTTATGGATCAAAGTGTGATTTTTGCTTTATTATTATTATTATTTTGAGTTAGAGTCTCACTCTGTCACTCACGTTGGAGTGCAGTGGCACACTGCTCACAGCCACCTCAGCCTCAACCTGGTAGGCTCTGGTGATCCTTCTGCCTCAGCCTTCCAAGTAACTGGAAATACAGGTGCGTGCTACCATGCCCGGCTAATTTTTGGATTTTACTGTAGAGACGATGTCTTATCATGTTGCCCAGGTTGGTCTCGAACCCATGGGCTTGGGCAATCCTGTCGCCTCAGCCTCCCAAAGTGCTGGGATTGCAGGCTGAACCACCATGCCTGGCTGATTTTTGCTTTAAAATCTTATAATTTAGGAAATTCATTCACAAGGCTAGAGCTGCCATCGATTGTGATTTTTCTGATGAATATGGGCAAAGCAAACTGAAAACCTTCTGGAAATGATTCCTCATTCGAGATGCCACTAAACACATTTGGGATTCACAGGAAGAGGTCCAAGTATCAACAGGACTTTGGAAGAAGTTGATTTCAACCCTCATGAATGACTTTGAGGAGTTCAAGACTTTGAGGGCTCCTCAGTGGAGGAAGTCACTGCAGATGTGGTAGAAACAGCAAGATAACTAGAATAGAAGCAGAACCTGAAGATGTGACTGGATTGCTGCGACCTCATGAAAAAGTTCTAACGAATGAGAAGATTGCTTTGTATGGATGAGCCAATTAAGTGGCTTTTTAAGATGGAAGAATTTAGAATATTATATTGTTTCGTTGATAAAGCAATGACGGGGTTAATAGGATTAACTCCAATTTTGAAAAAAAAAAGTTCTACTGTGGATAAAATGTTATAAAATTGCATCGTATATTGCAGAGAAATCTTTCATGAAAGGAAGAGTCAGTTGATGGGGCAAACTGTGTTGTTGTCTTATTTTAAGAAGCTGCCACAGCCACCCCTGTCTTTGGTAACTACCACCCTAATCAGTCAGCAGCCATCGACATCAAAGCAGAACCCTCCACCCGCAAAAAGATGATGACTCCCTGAAGGCTTAGATGATAATTAGCCTTTGTTAGCAATAAAAGCCTTTTAATTAGGGTATGTACATTGTTTTAGACATAATGCCATTGCACACTTAATAGACTGTATATAGTGTGATGTAAACATAACTTTTATATGCACTAGGAAATAAAAAAATTCATGTGACTTGCTTTGTTGCCATATTTGCAATCTCATGAGAAAATTCTAATGAATAAGAAGTTGCTGGTTATAGATGAGCAAAGAAAGTGGTTTTTTGAGATGGGAGAATTCAGAATATTATATAATTTAGTCAGTAAAGAATTGAGGTGGTCTAAAACCAAGCCTGCATTATCTCCAAGGTATGCCTGTATATATGCATATGGCTATAAGTAGACATAGCTAGATATAAACAAAAAGGAAGTTTCATGAAATGGCATTGATCCATACTACCCAGAATGCACTTTAATTTCTGGTCTATTCCATTCTAGTCTAGTTTAGTCTTCTTTTGTTTTAATTATTTTAGTGCCAAACTCACTTACCTAATTTTACTCCATTGAATAGGTTGAACTTGTAGTATAGAAAGCCCCATCCTGCTGGAAAGAACTTGGGCTAGAGCTGAGCTGGAATTCCAATTCTTCATGTAGTCTCTCTGCAACATCATGATCTTTTAGAGTTCCACCTGCCTTGTCTGTAAAGTGGGGGTGACAACTCTTCCACCAGGATCCTTCGGAGGAACAGATGGTCTTGCACTGGTCAAAGTTCCAGTAGAGGGCCCAACATTCTGAGCAAGTAAGTGGTCCATAAGACCACCAAGCTGCAAAGGCTGCATTTGACCCAATGTAACAGTTTCTGATTCCTGATTCTCTTAAAATCAAGAGAAATGGAAGGCAGAGGAGGCAACCCATTTCTCATGCCTCCCTGTCTCACTTCCTCTTTGCCCACAGTGGCCAGCTCAACTGAAGTGCAGCATTTCTGGCACAGGAGACATTCCCCATCCAGGTGGTGGCCCTGGTACTCTTCAGGTCATCCTTTGGCTCTGGGATCATTCCAGGGAGAAGCGGCATCTCAGATAATGATTCGCCATGAGCCGGGGCCCATCTGATTCATGTCAGGGAGCAGGATTCAGAAGTTCTCACCTACCAGGAAGCAGACAAATAAGCCAACTGTACAAGCTAGAAAATGGTCGGCTAAAACGTTGAACATAAAAAAAGCAATGTGGACTCTAAAATAAGCTTTCTAAGTGTTTTGGCTGTTGGTCCATCTGCTAGTCCATCCATCCATCCATTCGTTCCGCACATGTGGGCACCTACCCTGTTCTCCATCTCTGCCCAGGTTCCCGGGGGACCAGATGACTAAAATGCAGCCCCTGCCTTTGAGAAACAGAGGGACACAAGTAGTAACGATGCATCAAGATGGCTGATGCCACGTCTTGGTTTTTGTGACTAAAGTTCCAATAAACATGGACTGTGTACACATTTTGGGGACCTGATTTTTTTATTATTATTATAAAGATGTGGAGTACAATTCAGGGTTAGGTATACAAACGTTGATTATGCAGGTACCCTTGTTGATGAGGTGTGCTCCTCCCTCCCCTAGCAGTTTCCCCAAACTGCCAATCCCATCCCCCCACCCCTGACAGTTTCCCACTACTGCCAATCCCTTGCTTATAGTATTATAATAATTGTTCAAGATCCGCTTATGAGTGAGAATATATGGTATTCTGCTCTTTGTTTCTGTAGTAGATCACTGAGTATGATCGACTCTAAATCCATCCAAGTTGCTGTGAAGTTCCATATGTTTCGGACCCTGACTTCCATTTTTCTAGACATATACCCAGAAGTAGATTTGCCAAATCATATAATAGTTCTATTTTTCTTTTTTGAGAAACCCCATACTGTTTTTCATAAAAGTTGCATCATTTTACATTCTTTTTTCTTTTAGATTAGAAAATATAGTTTATTTAGAAAGTAAATTAGAGAAAGAGAGGAAAAGGTGGCTCCCCAGGGTAGGAGAGGGGGCCAAATCTTAAGAAAACATGGCCCATTTTACATTCTTAACAGCAGTGGACAAGAGTTTCAATTTCTTCACAGCTTACATGTCTGTCAACAAGTAAATGAATACAGAAAATGTGTTCTATACATGCAATGAATATTATTCAGCTTTAATAAAGAAGGAAATTTTACCTTCTTTATTAAATTTGTGACAACATGGGTGAACCCTGAAGATGTTAAGTGAAATATGTCAGTCGCACAATGACAAGTGTTGGATGAGTCCACTTATTTTAGGCATCTAAAATGGTCAAAACATAAATGCCGAACATAGAATGGCGGCTGCCAGGAAAATGCAGACACATTGGTCAATGAGTGTAAAGTTACACTTAAACAAGATGAATAAGTTCTAGATATCTGCTGTACAGCATATTGCCTGTAGCTAATGATACAATATTGTAAAGCTACAATTTGATCAGATGATAGATCTCATGTTATGTGTTCTTACCATGATAATAAATAAGTAAAAACAAAATAAAAGCAAAGCGGTACAAGGAAACGTTTTGATGCGATGAGTATTCCTTGACTTCGGTGATGGCCTCACAAGTGTTTGGACATACCCAAACTCATTAAACTCTACACATTAATATGTGCAGTTTTTGTGTATTAATTGTACCACACCAAAACTTAAAAAAAAAACTGAGAGGTTAGAGAAAGAAGAGATGGAATTATTACAAGCTTTCACCATATCAAGACACGTGATTAAATATTTTATTCTTGATATTTACATCTATAGGACATATGTTCAATAATATATTCTGTACTTTCCAAATTTTCCCACAATGAGAAAATTTACATCAGGAAAATAAACAGTAACTACAAATTTGAAGGAATTAAAAGAAAAACAAACCCAAAAAATTGCTGTCACACTTTTTTACATTGTGTAGTATTTATCAAGTGCTAACAACCTGCCAGAATTTTGCACATTCTGAACTTCTCTGTTTTGCTACCACTTAACCAAAGACTGCATGAATCTATCTGAAATAATTTGGGGTGGGGGAGGAATGGCACAGAGAATGTGGGCGTCCCGGGGATGGGGTGTCTGACTTGGCCCGAGAGAACAGTGGAAGACAAGATTACCCAGGGGAGAAGAAAGCAGAGGGGATTCCAGGGAGGAGGAACAGCAGGGACAGAGGCCCAGAGGAGAGCTATAACCTGAAAGCAGACTAATGGAAAAGGCAGCGTTTAAAAGGGAATCCGAAGCAGAGGTGACTCACAACAAAGGGGCTGGGTCAGACTGCAAGAAACTCTGAGGAGGAGGCTGAAAGACATCAGACTCAATCCCGAGGACCATAGGGAGCCCTCAAAGGATGTGGAGGAGAGTGGCCACCTCAGATTCGTGATTTACAGAAAGTTCTCCAGAGCAGTGGTAAATGCAATGGATGAAGTATTGTTTTGTTTTGTTTGAGTCTGAGTCTCTGTCTCCCAGGTTGGAGTGCAGTGGCAGGCTCACGGCCACCCCAGCGTCAACCCGTTGGGCTCCAGCCATCCTTCCGCCTCAGCCTTCCATGTAGCCAGAACTACAGGTGCACGCTACCACGCCTGGCTAGTTTTTGCTTTATTGTAGAGACGAGGTCTTGCCAAGTTGCCCGGGCTGGTCTCGAACCCGCGGGCTCAGGCAATCCACTCGCCTCGGCCTCCCAAGGTGCTGGGATGATAGGCTGAGCCACCAAGCACGGCCTAAAGCATTAATTCAAGAAGCTCATTCTGGGTGCTGTCCCGGTAAGGTATCACGAGGAACGAGGGCAATTGGAACACTGAGGAGAGATTTGTTAAGATTAAGAAATGGGGGTTAATTTTTTGAGATTTCATATGATCCTGCTTATATTTTTTTAAAAATGAGCGCTTTATCTTTTCGAGCCCTATACGACCATATTTATTAATGAAATGATATGCTAGCCAGGATTTTCTTTGAAATAATCTGGGCTTCGAGAGGGCAGGAATTTGGGGAAAAGTAAAAGAGAAAACACAATCTACTCTCAGTTGATAAAAACAAAAGCTGGGTGGAAGACTCACAGGAGTTCCTTCTGCTACCACTCTCCTTTTGTTTATGTTTGAAATTGTCCGTAATAAAACGATTTCAAGATATGGAAGATTTAATGGAGAGAAGGAAATCATAAAAATAGCTAATTTGTTTTGCGTGCTTATCCCGTTCCAGAGGCTTTTGTGTACATTCCTTACCTTCACAGACACAACCATCCTATGACCCAGATATTATTAATATCCCCCTTTAATAGACAGAGACTGAGGGTCAGAGCGTGTGGACCACACTTAAGGTGACACAGGTACTGAGAGACGGAGTGAAGAGTCTAACCCCATCTGGCATCACAGTCCTTGCTCCGTCCTCACGCTGTAGATTATGGGCGTGGCACAGGCTGTCCCGGCTTCCTGAAACCCTGCCCGAGGGCCACAACTACCTCAGTGAATAATCAAAAGTATGCAGATAATAATCCAAATAAACGAGAGAGCGTGGAAAAAAAATGATAAGGAGAGAAATCCAGGAGGGGAAGACAGAAAATGCCGTGACGGGAGACAGACTGAGGCAGGGAACCGTGTGTGCCATCGAAGATGACAATCAAGATCAAACAACTAAGTGGGTAGCTGGGAAGAAGTACATTTCAGGAAGCAGAAACAGCAAGCACATGTCCCGGGTGTGAGCATGCGTGGTATGTCCACGGAGCAGCAGGGAGCCAGGGCGGCCAGGGCAGGGCGGGGACAGAGAGAGGAGTGGGGGGTGAGGCTAGAGAACTCACATGGCTGGATCAGAGGTAGACACTTTCAGGTCCTTGGCTTTTATTCTGAGTGAGATAAGGCATCATGCAGTTTTCAGCAGAGAAAGATAGGGGGAGAAGTCACAGAGAGAAGGGATCGTGATGGGCCTGACTGTCACCCTTGAAAAGGCCTGCTTACAAAAACGTGGAACCAACCACGCGGCCCATCAAAAGTGAACTGGATGAAAAAAAATGTGGAACCTATGCATGATGGAATATTACGGCAGCCATAAAGGACAAAATTAGGAATTTTGCAGCAACTTGGATGGATTTGGAGTCTAGAATACTCAGTGATCTATCACAGAAACAAAGAACTGAGTACCACATATTCTCACTCAAAAGCAGACCCTGAACAGTTATCGTAATACTATAAGAAAGGGATTGACAGTAGTGGGAAACTTCCAGGGGAGGGGGTACCTGATTTCAAACCCGGCGAAGTGGGGACCAAAGTGAGGCCCAAACTTTACCTGTACAATGACCATTTGTATACCTAACCCTGAATTGTACCCCTCTTTAAAATAAAAATTAAAAATGAATACATAGGCCGGGCTCGGTGGCTCAGCCTGTAATCCCGCGCCTTTGGGAGGCCGAGGTGAGTGGATTGCCTGAGCCCGCGGGTTCGAGACCCGCCTGGGCAGCGAGACCTCATCTCTACCATAAATCAAAAAATCAGCTGGGCGTGGTAGCGCGTGCCTGTAATTCCGACTACTCGGAAGGCTGAGGCGGAAGGATCGCCGGAGCCCAGCAGGTCGAGGCTGCGGTGGCCGGGAGCGGCCACTGCACTCCAGTCTGGGCGACAGAGTGAGACTCCAACTCAAAAAATAAAAAATGAATACATAAAAGACCTGCTTACATGGTTAGTCTTTCCCTGGCACCTGGGAGCCTGGATTTGGGAAGCGTCCCTAGCATTTGTGCTAAGAGAGGCTCCCTGAGCTAAACTGTTTCTATAATGTGGTTTGTGCCGAACACCTCTTTCCTCCCAGGCATCTGGAATTTGTGAATGTGCCAGACAGCGAGTGCTGACATGACCATCCCAGTAAAAATTTTGGACACTCTCTAGCTGAGTCTAACAAGTTCCCCTGGTGGAAGACAGGGTTCCGTAACTTGTTGCTAGGGAAGTTAAGGTAGAAGACCCAGAAACAGGAGTGGTTTATCTGACATGCTTAAAAAAGATCACATGGATCAGCCGTGGTGGCTCACGCCTATCATCCCAGCACTCTGGGAGGTGAAGACAAGAGGCTTGCCTGAGCCCAGAGGTTCGAGCCCAGCCTGGGCAACTTGGTGAGACCTCATCTCTACAATAAATTTTTTTAAAAATAGACAGGTGTGGCGTGCACCTGTTGTCTCAGTTACTTGGAAGGTTAAGACAGAAGGATCGCCTGAGGCCCAGCAGGTCGAGGCTGCAGTGACCATGAGCATGCCGCTGCACTCCAGCCTGGGCGACAGAGTGAGACTGTGACTCCAGGGAAAAAAAATCGAATGGGTAGCTTTACTGAGGGGCACAGGGCAGAGCCAAGAAGACCAGGGAGGACAAGGAAAGTTACCTACGGCTTACACCGGGAGGTGGAGGTGGAGAGACATAGGACCGTGGATTTATAAGTGTCAGGATGGAAAGGCAGGTCGAGGAAGCGGTCAGCGATGGCTGTGAGTACAGATCTGCTAGCCAGAGGGCTGTCCTCACTTATGAGCTGTGTCCCTCATACCAATCCCTTAGTAAGGTAAATGCCATGGGGCCGGGGGGATTAGGCAGGCCAAAGTCGCAGGTTGGTAAGAATTCAATGAATTATGAATTATGAAGAAGAAACAGTTATGAATTAAGAAAGGTAGATTTATTAAGGGAAGATACGTCGTGAAGAACACAGCAGTTCAAACAGCAGAAAGAGTGTCTACTGTCTGCAGAGAGGCAGGGGCTGGGGGGGAGTTGTAAAAGGGGTGTTAGGGTTTAGTGGGCCGGGAATTGTCTTTGGAGGTGGTCTGCGAAAGAAAATTCCCAGAGGTTTGCAAAGCGGCTGATTGATGGTGGTGCTTTTTTTCTTTAAGAGAGGCCGGGCTCGGTGGCTCAGCCTGTAATCCCAGCACTTTGGGAGGTTGAGGTGAGTGGATTGCCTGAGTCCGTGGGTTCGAGACCCACCTGGGCAACTTGGCGAGACCTCATCTCTACAAAAAATCAAAAATTAGCCGGGTGGGAAGGGTGAGGCGGAAGGATCACCAGAGCCCAGCAGGTCAAGGCTGCAGTGGCCGCTCCCGGCCACTGCACTCCAGTCTGGGTGACAGAGTAAGACTCCAATTCAAAAAAAAAGATAAGGTTAGTGAACAGCAATAATTAACTAACAACAAATGGCCAACTACTTTTTGTTTACTGCAAATCTTTTACAGCTGGATAACCAGCTGTTACAGTTATCAATAAGTTTCTTTGTAGATCTTGATCTTGAAGTCCCTTTCTGTAATATAATTTAATTTAATATAAAGTTACCCAATTGATGCTGGCCTAATGCTCTCCACAGTAGAGACTGGTGACACACACCCCTCTCGCCCCTGGTGGGTCTCTGATCCACCCTGCAAATGTAGTTTGCAAGGTCTCTTCTTCCTACCCAGCGCCTGATTGCAGAGTTCAGCCCAGGGCAGAATCAGTCTCCTTCCTCCGAAAGACAAATGAAGCAAGTAAGTGCCCTCGCGTCCAAGACTGTGGGAGTCTACTCAAGAACAGATGCTTGAGCCAGCCCATTCCTGCTTCCTGACCTCAGCTTTTTCAAGAGTTAAAAGAGGAGAGAAAGAATTGTTTTTAACAAAAGTTTTCAAGGACAAAAAAAATTTTTTTTTTTAAAAACCTTTTTGGTTGAGAATGCAGGTACCGTGGGTTGCATCTGCACTGGAAGAAAGAGACATCTCCTTTTATGACTTAGATTCCCCAAACTTTCTTGAACTCTAAATTTGAAATCGCATATTTCGAGGCAGGTGGGTGGATGGGTGTGGAGGAGGACAAAGCAAAAGACAAAAGGAAGCCAGCCGGGTGCGTTCGGAGCGCCTGCTCGCCAAGCCCTCTCCGAGGTTTCAAAGTTGGGGAGTGGTATTATGTTAATCCATGTTCTAATTGCTCAGCAATAAACAACACCCACTCACCGCCTAAATGTCAGGACCAAGACTATTTCTAAATCTGCTTTGAAGCCACGTCAGTCACCGCGACGGAGCACAAAGAGATTGAGCGCTTTTGTTAGCATAAAAAAGATTTTAAGTGGATGTGACAGAGGGGTTTTAGTTACTGAAAGCAGCAGACCTCAGATAAATGGAAGTGGGAGGACAGGGCTGTGTTAGGTGGGACTGTTTGCCCCCTGACTGCTGGGGAGGGAGGGGCCTCTGACTGATGTGTGGATGACACTTGTCACCTCCTGCGGAAAATGTCACAGAGCAGATAACTGCTGAGCTGCAGCTGGCACTGGGTGGCGGGGAGGGGTATACCGGCAGCCTTTCAAACAAGAATGAAGGCCAGCAGAACAACTTTGAACACTCTAGTTCACCACGTCTGTAAAGATGTCGAGAACTGGAGCTTTAAAAAAGTAAAAGAACATCATCAGAGGGTCTGTCTTTTCTAACCCCAGGCTGGGAAAGACTCAAAGGCTGCTGCTCATGGCTTATGTGGAAACCTTCTTTTCCATCGGTCCTTCCTGTGTGTCATCAGGCAGGTGCTCAACCTCTCTGAGCCTTGTTTTCCCTGTCGTTAATACATGAGGATAATTAGACCCACTTCTTAGAGTGGACATGAGGAACGATACACGAATGTGTCTTTGTAGGTATATAGATGTCTCTTGTCAACAAAAGGCACCTAATAAATGCCACCATAGGCAACCTGAACCAGTTGGACACTTCCAGACCTCTCTAGTCTCCTGAAGCGCAGTGGGTCACCCCTTTCCCCCCAAAAAGCTACACATGTACTTCAACTGACCCCAAGGACCTTCTCCTGGCATATCCTTGCTGGCTGGAGGCACAGCCCAGTGGGTGGCCAGATGCTGGTGTCAAGTGTCTTCTGGTGACAATCACTCCCCGAAGCAATGGCTGCTGTTGGTTTCTGTCTCCTTCTTTCCCCAAATGGGGGTGGGTGGGCAGTGAAGCTTCGTGGTTAAGAGCATGAACTTGGTATTAGACAGACCAGATTTTAGTTCCAGACTTTGATTTCCAGCTGGGTGACCTTGGGTAAGTCACATGACCTCTCTGAGACTAGGTTATCTGAATGGATACGGCCGAGGAGACAGACCTATGTGACCCTCTCATTATCACTAACTCCACCATCATGTCCTCTTTTGGAAACACAGTCATGTTGTACTCAGTAGATGTACTTGGTAAGCAAAACATCGTTTAACCTTTTTACGTCTTCTCAAAGGTAGAAAGAGTTATTGGGAAAACGGCCTCCCAAGAGAGGCCAAGCTCAATTCTGAAGTGTGTTTTAGTCTCACTGCTATAAGACCACTCTCTGTCGTTGTCACATATGGCCAAGTATTTTATTATAGATATCAGTACAACATTCTGCCCTCAACCGCTGAAACCCTGAGGAGGTTCAGATATGCAAAATGCTTGGACTGTGTTTTCTTCAGCCGAACCGAGTTCCACTTGGAATCCTCATGCATGGGCCAGGCATGGTGACTCACACCTATAATTCCAGCATTTGAGGATGCTGAGGTGAGAGGATTGCCTGAGCTCGCAGGTTCAAGACCAGCCTGGGCAACTTGGTTAGACCTCATCTCCACAATAAATCAAAAAAATTAGCCAGGCATGGTGGCGTGTGCCTGTAGTTCCAGCTGCTTGGAAGGCTGAGGTGGAAGGATCGCCTGAACCCAGCAGGTCGAGGCTGCGGTGGCCATGAGTGTACCACTGCTCTCCAGCCTGGGTGACAGAGTGAGACTCCAACTCCAAAAACAGGGTGGCGTAGGGTGGGGTTATTGTCCAGACGTGAACTGTTTCCCCCTCCCTTAGGGAGCAACCTGTGGCCAAGACTAGTCTCTGAAGAGTATGCATCTTCCCAGTAACGAGTCATGGGCTGCAGGTGACCAAGCAAACCTGAACGCAATATAGTCATCACACTTAATCAATGTGATTGTAAACACCAGGTGGGAACTGGACTACCTTACTTGCCTGTAAAACCACTTGCTGTGCTTCACCGGCCAGCCGCCATCGGATGCCTCCCATAAGTTTGAATAAACCCAATGTCTTTCCCTGCTGGACCCCAAGGTGACTTCTTCGGAACAGGTAAACTACATGCAAAGAATTCTCAGATTTGGGGTTACCAAGTCACTGTGTGTGTGTGTGTGTGTGTGTAAAACAGCATTATTTACATATGAATGTGCACATTTAGGACTATAAAGTTATTTCCCTAAGGGGTTCTTTTTCACGTGAGATCCAAAGGGTTAGCTGGAAGTCTTTGGCCTTGTTTTGCCTGATATGACCCCAGGGGAAAGTGCAGAACAGCACAGTAAGGATGTTCTTGCTTGTCCTAAGGATAGCGTGACAGCCCTGGAGTTAAACAATGGCAAGCCCCTCCACTGTCCTCATATAGGGCAGTGCAGGGCACCTGGGTAGAAGTAGAAAGCATTCTGAAGTCACAGGAAGGCACTACTATTCCCTGTGGGTCCAGTATGATGGGTGTGATTGACCTTTCCTCAGAGACAAGATGAGAAGCCATCAGAGGATTCACTCCTGCGTTTGTTTGCTAGGCTGCCATAACAAAGTGCCACAACCAAGTGACTCAAATGACAGACATGTACTGTCTCATAGCTCTGGAGGCCAGAAGTCTGAGATCAACATGTCGGCAGCGTTGGTTCCTCCTGAGGCCTTTCTTCTTGGCTTGTCGAGGGCTACCCTCCCCCTGGGTCTTCATGTGGTCATAACTGCAGTTGCCTGTGGGTTAGGGTGCAGGTGTCTATAACAATTGGACAATAAGACTAGATATTGAGTCAGGAGAGCCAGGAGCCCTGCTGGCTCTGAGCACCAGACCCCGGGAGCATAACACTTTGTGCTGAAGGGAAGTTCAAGAGTCAGACGTCGAGCAGCATGGCCTGGGGCTGAGCAGGAGCCCTACTGGAGGAGAAGGGCCAAGGCCAAGGTCAGAGGGAGAGAGAAGGTCAGCACTGAGACAAGCGTGACACCATCAGCAGAGGAACCCAGCTGCCAGGACCGAGGAAGACAGCAAGCAGGAAGGGCAAGGCGAGATGGGTGGAGGCAGAGGGGTCAGAAGAGGAGCCTGGGCTGAGGAGGGGAGTTGAGTTCTCCTGGTTGGACGTTTCTTCGGCGGAGTGGAGAGATCAGCTCATCGTACTCAGGAAGACGCACGGCAGTTGGCTAGCAGAAGAGTCAGCACAGGAAAGAGGATGGGGAAGAGAGACAACCTCATGGTCTTTAGCTCTCCCAGGAGACAGAGAGTGAAATGGGCATCTGGCACTTTTCTCCCCTTGGCTCTTCCAGTGTGAACTCCTAGGCTGATAATCCCCCTACGCGTGACTTTCTCCTAAGATCAACACCTCCTCCACCCACCCAACACTAGAGTGGCTGGTCAGACATGTCTTGATCCAGAATCACACCAAGAGAGTGGGCTTTGGATAGGTATGAACAGGAAGAAACCACAAGAGGTCAGCCCTTTGTTAAGGGTCACAAGCAGACACACCTGAGTTCAAGTCTCACTGGCTGCCTAACATTGAGCAACTGATCCAGAGTGTCTGAGTCACATTTCCTCGTCTGTAAAACCTAGGCAGAATGCTGAGCACTGACTCCGTGACAGGAGCCTTTCAAAACTCTTATATCAAACAGAAATGCTTTCGATTGTAGCTAATAGAATTACTGATGGGTAGTTACTTAAGAAACAAAGGCAACTGCTGGTCTTACCTAATAAAAAGTCAGAAAGTACATGGGTTCAGGGACTGAGTGACTAAAACACATATTCTTTCTGTTCCACTGTTCTCAACACATTGGCTTGTTGCCTCATGGTCACAAGATGGCTGCTGCTATGCCAGGTATCATGTCCTCACACCAGCAACCCAAGAAGGAAGGGAGAGATGTGGCCAAAAAAGATTTCTCTTGGGAGATTCTCTTTTATTTCTGCCTTATTTAAAACCAAAAGAGTTTGACTTCAGAGATAATTTTCCTAACACTTTTGGGAGAACTCCTGAAAAACTGAACTATTTTCTGGAGGGCGGGTCCCTGTAGTCTTCCCCCACTGGATAAGTGTTCTAGGAACCCATCAGCATTGGTGTACCAGCTAGTGTTGTTGTGAGAGGTTGAATTTTTGTGGAGATTCTTTCAACACATTTGCCCATTGCATGATGGGCGATTTACGAGCGTATCTGCTCATGCTGCACTGAGTATTCAGCAATTTTCCCTTATTCACCCAATCTCCCCCATAGTGACTTTTTTTTGTTTCCCCAGATTTTAAAAAAATCCTCAAAGGGAAATATTTTTTGTTGATGTGGAAGAGGTGGGGAAAAAAAAAAAAAACAGTAGCAGAAGCACTAAAAGGCATCAAAACTGATGAATCCCAAAACTGTTTTGAGCAGTGGAAAAAGAGTCTCAATAGGTGTATTGCATCAAATGGAGAGTATCTTAGAGGTGACTGAAGTTTAAACACGGAAGAATAAATATACAATTTTTTATAAACAAACTCTGGTGTTTTTGGTTTTAGTCCCCCTCATTTAGGATTCTATCACACATAGGAAAATAGCGGACACATGGTAGGTGTTCAATAAATGTTAGTTCCCTTCCCTTCTTGAGAAGGAAGTGCAGCACGATCCCAGGTTCCAGAGTCCCACTGTCTGGGTGAGGCTATGAACCAAGGAAAATCACGACTTCTCTCTCTGTGCCTTAGTTTCCTCAGCTATGAAATGGGAATGATGGTCGTCACACGGTAAGTGCTCTGTAAACATTCACTGTTGTTAGGACTATTATTTTCCCCGCCTGTTTAGTTCACAGGTCCAGCCTGGAGTGGAGAGTTCCTGCTTCAGACCCAAGTACGAGTCAATGAACACATCCAGTCTGGTTTTCTGCAACATCGCTCTCAGAAAGGGTGTTCCGTGAGGACTGGCACAATGTGTCGGCTGTTCTTCAGTCTTAGAGATGCTAGGACGTGCCAACAGTCATGATCGCCTAACTGGGCTCCTGTGTGAACAACGGATACTTTAATAAAGTGAATGAGTAATCTGACACCTACTTAGAAAATGAGCATTTACCATAATACTATTTTTTTTTTGAGTTGGAGTCTCACTCTGTCTCCCAGACTGGAGTGCAGTGGCCGCTCCCGGCCACCGCAGCCTCGACCTACTGGGCTCCGGCGATCCTTCTGCCTCAGCCTTCCAAGTAGCTGGAACTACAGGCGCGCGCTACCATGCCCGGCTCATTTTTTGATTTATTGTAGAGATGAGGTCTCACCAACTTGCCCAGGCGGGTCTCAAACCCGTGGGCTCAGGCAATCCACTCACCTCAGCCTCCCGAGGGGCGGGATTACAGGCTGAGCCACGGAGCCTGGCTTACCATAATACTATAAAGAAAGGGATTGTGGCTCAGCCTGTAATCCCGCGCCTTTGGGAGGCTGAGGTGAGTGGATTGCCTGAGCCCGCGGGTTCGAGACCTGCCTGGGCAGCGAGACCTCGTCTCTATAATAAATCAAAAACTAGCCGGGCGTGGTAGCGCGCGCCTGTAATTCCGGCTACTCGGAAGCCTGAGGCGGAAGGATCGTCGGAGCCCAGCAGGTCGAGGCTGCGGTGGCCGGGAGCGGCCACTGCACTCCAGTCTGGGCGACAGAGTGAGACTCCAATTCAAAAAAAAAAAGAAAGGGATTGGCAGTAACAGGATACTGCCAGGTTGGTGTGGGGGAAGGGAACACAACATCCATAAGGGTGCCTGATCTCGAACCAGGAGAAGTGGGGAACCAAAGGGAAGCCTGAACTTTGCCTGTACGATGTCCACTTGTATACCTAATCCTGAATTGTACCCCACATCTTTAAAATAAAATAGGTATAAAAAGAAAAGAAAAGAAAATGGACCTTTAGTGGACAAAAAGACGGCATCACCAGGAAAAATCTTGCTTTATTTGCAGGAGCAAATCGGTTGGTTGCTCAAGAAAGAGTTTTTTTGCACTGGGCTAGTACACAATATGTATGTTTAAAATTTAAGAAGTATATTTAGGTTGAAAAGAAATACGTAAAGCTGGAGTTGAGGGCTTCAGCTTGGATTATTCGTGCCGTCCCTTTGATCTAAATCTTCAATATGCTGTCATCAGAGCAAGAGGTCCTGTTTGGGCAATATTCATTTCACTCAGTGACTATTCATATGCCCAGGTGTCCTTCATCGGTAGCGCCATGTGACCAGGCACTGGGGGAGACAGAGTGGGGAAACCTGCTCACAGCTGGGCAGAGGACCCTCATGGCTGCAGACCGCTCCCCACTCAGTTGCTACGGTTGGGAACAGAAGCTTGTGATCAGAGGAGAAGCAGCTCGGAGGGGGCAGGGCTGATGGCCGCCCCTAGTAGATGCAGAGCCAACCCCATGACCCACGGACGAGTCAGGTAGATTTTCCAGAGCCAGGCAGTGGGCTGGGGTCAGAAGAGCCTCCCGGAGGAGTCATTGCGGGAGCTGGGATGGGAATGTCCAGGGAGAGGAACCGGCAGGTGCAAAAGTGTGGAGGCTGGAGTTGGCTCTGCGACTTCAGGAAAGGATACCCAAGCGGGGAAACCAAGTCAGGAGGGGAAGAGGCCAGAACTAAGGCTAATGTGGCAGGGAAGAGGCGCATTCTACGGGAGGGGTCGGAGCCCTCTCCTGAGGCCAGAGCCAGCCCGGGGATGCTTTTCTTTCTGGTCCTCCCTCCCAGACTCCCTCCCTCTTTTCTTCCTTCTTTCCTCCCTCCCTCACGTCCTTCTTTTTCTCTCTTCTTCTCATTGTTTTGGTTTTTTTTTTGAGTTGGAGTCTCACTCTGTCACCCAGACTGGAGTGCAGTGGCCGCTCCCGGCCACCGCAGCCTCGACCTGCCAGGCTCCAGCGATCCTTCCGCCTCAGCCTTCCGAGTAGCCGGAATTACAGGCATGTGCTACCACGCCCGGCTAATTTTTTGATTTATTGTAGAGATGAGGTCTCGCCCGCCCAGGCGGGTCTCGAACCCGCGGGCTCAGGCAATCCACTCACCTCAGCCTCCCAAGGCGTGGGATTACAGACTGAGCCACTGAGCCCGGCTCTTCTTCTCATTTGGATTTTATGTTTCAGAAAGCTATCTGGCTGCACCCCAGGGTTTATGACATGCCGGGTTAGCTCCAAGCTGTACGAAAGGAGGCAGGTGGTCAGGAATGGGTCAGGGTGCCAGTCCTGGCTCTGCTGCAAACGACCTGGGCGACAGCTGCAGGTCTCTTCGCCCGTCCTCCTCAGTTTCTGGGAAAATGGAGTGCAGGGGCCAGAGGATCGTGAAGGCAGAAAGGTTGAGCTCTGAGTTCTGTAACTGCAAATGCTCGTGCTCCAACCACAACAGATGTGGAAAATGTTTTGATCAGAGAAAAGGCAGTTGCCTCACATGGCCCAAAGGTGTCCAGATTCCCCAAATCTGCCCCTGCTCTCACCCCCACCCCCTGGAAGTGGACAACAGCGCAGCCTGGGCTTGTCTCCATATGCAGAGCCAACCCCATGGCCCATGGACTAGTAAGGCAGATTTTCCTGACCGTCTTCCTGGGAGACAAGATGGGGCTTTCACACATCCTGGAGGGAGCACTGGGGAGGAGGAGGGAGCACTAGGGGAAGGGAAGGATACCGGGGCAGGGGAGGGACACTGGGCCAGGGGAGGGGGCACTGGGCCAGGGAAGGGGGCACTGGGGTGGGGGAGGGAGCACTGGTGATGGAGCATCGGAGATGGGTAGGAAGCACTGGGGAAGAAACACTAAGGAGGGGAGAGAGCACTGGAGAGGAGAAGGGAGATGGGGAGGGGGAGCACTGGGTGGGGAGGGGGCACTGCAGAGGAGGCAGGATCTCTGGGAAGGGGGAGGGGCACTGGGGAGGGGCAGGATCTCTGGGGAGGGGGAGGGGCACTGGGGCACCATGGAGGAGGAGGGAGCATACAGACTCACTTGGATGCTTGGGAGAAGAAAACCCATTCCTTGGATTCAACCCAAAGATCTGCCCTTTCTAGCTGCGGGTGGGGGGCAACACAATTCTCAGATCCCACAGAGGTAAAATAACCACAGGGCAGTTCATACCAACTCTTCACAAGCCATGTAAAAGCAAAAGCTGCCAGTATTTCCTCCGGAAATACTGACACCCCTGGTGAGGAATCCCAGGCCGACTAAGGGGCTTTCGTCATTTAAGCTGATGTGTTGCTTTTTCCCTATATATTGAAGTTGGGTTTGGGGATCTCCAAGGGTTTTGAACAAGCGGCCCTCACTGTGCACACAAAACTCACCGGGGACGGATACCCAGGCCACATGGCGTGCTGTCCTGACGTGTGTGCCCCTCGGAGACCAGAGACAGTGAGGCAGCGGGAGTGCCCGAGCAGGCGCAGCCCTAGAAGTCCCGCTTCCCCTCCTCTCGCCCCAGATAGGGGAGAAATCGCCAAGCCGGAAATACAAGAGGAATGAGGACCAGGGGGGAGGGAAGAAGGGAGAGGGAGGAGGAAGGAGAGAAGAAAGAATGGGGGGAAGAAAGGAAGGATGGAGAGAAGGAAGGGAGAAAAACGGAAGAAAGAAAGGGAGCATGGAGGGAAGGAGGGACGGAAGGAGGAAGGAAGGAGGCATGGAGGGAAAGGAGGAAGGGAGCCAGGAAGGAAGGAAGAAGAGAGGGAGGGAAGGAAGAGAAGAAAGACAGAAGAAAGACAGAATGGGGCGAGGAAGGAAGGCGACATGCGAGGGAAAGAAAGAAGAGCACAGGGAAGAATAGAAGGAAAGAGGAAAGGAAGCAGGAAGGAAAGAAGGAGGCTGGGGATGGAGGGAAGGGAGGTGACAGGATGAAAAGGCAACGGGGCTACAGCAGGCAGAGCCTGGGAGAGAGGGGCTTCGGTAACTGGGAACATGCTCACTGTTCTCTTCACGACGAGTGATTATTCAACTCAAAAACGGTTGGAGATAACAGGGCAAGAGTACAGGACGTTTCCCGGTATTTGAAACCCAGCTCTGCGTGTGTTGTGTTTTCAGTTGAGCCACACTGCGAGAGGCTGGCCAGGACCCTCTGGTGACACCTCCCTGTAAGCCACGGTGCCGCAGCCAATCGGCACGGGGGAAGCTGGATTGCAGGTGAACCGGTGAGTGAACTTTCTGAAAGGCCCGAAGACCTGAGTGCTACCCTGTTCTGCCGTGTCCCAGTGGGCAAGTGGTGTTCTGTGTCCCGGTTCCACACTCATAAAACAGGAATGATGATCTATGAAGGGAGACCCTCTTCAGAGATCGTCATCAACCCAGAATTTATTTACACAAAATTGTGCACCCATTCTTCCATGCTTGCACTTCAGTCATCTCCAAAGCCCTCTCCGTCGGACGCCATACTCCTACCGAGATGCTTGCGGCGAGAATCCACTGGGGCTGTGGGTAGGAGGTTTCTGGCACACAGCGATGTGACCAGTATCCTCATCACCTTGTCCCCACCCTCCTCCTCCCTGCCTCACACGCAGCACTGTCATCTGAGGGTCTGCAAATCACCGCAGGCAAGGGTCCTGCCTGAAGAGTGGGAAACATTAGAATGGATCCAAGGCTGCTGCTGTGTGACTGAGCACCTGTGCCCCAGGATAACGAGACGCCGGAATTAGAGGCAAAGCAACCTCCCCCTGGTGCAGGGAATGAGGAAACTACAAAACCTACCTGTGAGTGAGAGCTGAGGCGCCAGGACAAGCTGAAGGACAGGGGAGGGCTGGAGACTGTGCCAGGAAGTGTCCACAGCTGACTCAGGACTGACTCTCTCAAGCAGCGTTCCACCTGAACTAGCCAGGCCTCCTTCCTAGGCAAGAGGCTTTTTAACAATTCTTGAAAAGCCGAAGGTCTTCATGCCTTGGTAAATGGTACAAGAAGGATGCTAGTATGTACTGAGTCACCCACTATTCCTTAAAATCCTCCACAAGCCCTGAGAGATAGGGATAACTGTCCCTACTATAGATGAGAAAACCAAGACTCAGAGAGATGAGGCCACTTGCCTGATGTCACACACCTTGGGATGCGAATTTGAGTCTATTTGTCTGCAAAGACCATGTGTTCCTGCTTAAGCCTTTCGCAGGCCACTGATACTGGGTCAGGTTAGCAGCATGAGATTGCACAGATGATTTGCTAAGATGAACCAACGAGGAGCCCTGAAAGGTAGTCCTTTCAGACCAGGCCATTTGGGGCCATATACACAAGTTCTCCAGCTCAGTGATACGGTCCGTAGCAATCTCCAGCAGCCCAGCTGTAAGCACTCACTGACTGTTGATTGGAGGAAGACCTGCAGCAACTGCTGGCATCTGTTGAGAGTGCACTGTGAGCCAGCCTCTGCCCTGAGCACTTTTTATGTCATAAGCCATTTAAACCCCTCAATCACCCGAAGAGTTTCATACTGCTATCAACCCATTTTGCAGATGAAGACACAGAGAGGTAAAGACTTGCCCAAGGCAACACAGCTAAGAAGAGGCAAAACTGAGATCTGAACCCAGGTAGTTGGGGTTGCTGTGTTGTATATGTTTTCCATCCCACAGTTGTGGGGGCCTCTCCCAACCAAAAAGGTGATGGGCAGACACCTAGACACAAACCAAGGTGAGAGTGTCCCAGACTCACCGGGCCCTGTGCTGGGCTCTTAACCTTTTGTCCCTGAACCGTTTGTCTCAGTTCACCTCCCGACTCTATGGAACCAGTGACACGAAGACACTGAAGCTCAGAAAGTTGGACTGACTTGGAGAGGCATGCAGCGTAGCCGAAGTTTGAAGCCAACTGTCTCCCAAAGCCCAAGGTCTGTCCACTCCTCCAGGGCGCCCCTCGGAGGGCAAGAGGGAGAGATACAAACCCCACGAGTGTGAGGGTGCTACGGGCCAGTTGACTTGCTGACTGCGAAACTCTCGTCTCAGATTCCCCACCCACCTTCAGTGCACCCACGACTGGCAGCCTTCCCCTGTGCGAACTTTGCTCGTTGCTGGTTTTCGTTTTCAGTGATGCCCCTGACAGCTTTAGTGAGATGATTGTAGGGTGGAAAGACAGTAACCTTTAAAGGTTTGGTAGAATCTGTGCAAGTGGGAGGTCTGTCATCTTCCCCGGGCGTGTCACAGCTGCAGTTCATAAAAGTTTCTTTATGAACCCTGGTACCTTAGCTCTCCAGGTGGGAAAGCTGGTGTCAGACAATGGCCAGGGAGAATAGGAAGAGAGGAAGCAGGAGGTAACAGGATGCAAGATTGTAGGACTGGACCCCGTGCGATGCCAGGGGACAGAGCGGCAGAAGTCAAGGATGCAACCAGGCGTGGTGGCTCATGCTGTAATCCCAGGACCTTGGGAGGTCAAAAGGGGAGAACTGTGCTAGGCCAGGAGTTCGAGACCAGCGTAGACATCCTAGTTAGACCTTGTCGCTACAAAAATAAAAATAAAATTTTAAAAATTTAACAGGCAGGGTGTCTCACACCCGTAGTCCCAGCTACTCAGGAGGCTGAGGTGGGAGGATTGCCTGAGTCCAGAAGGTTGAGGCTGTGGTGAGCCATGATCATGCCACTGCACTCCAGCCTGGGCAATGGTGCAAGACCCCCCACTCAAACAAATAGAAAAAGAAGTCAAGGACAAACCCCAGTTGGGGTGGCTGAATGTGGGAGCCTGGAAGTCAGAAAGGGGCCGTTGGCAGATGAGATGGCGAGGAAGACCATTCTCCATCCACGCTGCAGCTCCTCACCGAGACCTCAACATGACGCCCCTGCCAGCCACTTCCCCTTGCCCCTGAGACTGCTCCTGTGGCTCTCATGGTTGTGGCCAGGCCTGGGGACACGCCAACATTCTGGCTGGGGGTGTTTCCTTTTATGTCCCTGGAGATCTAATTCAGGATCCTGATTCATCGTCCTGCCCTGTGCCTGTCTCCCTTTTTTCTATTCTCAGAAGACTCAAGGGATATGTAAGCCGACATGGGCCATCCGACTCCTCTTCTGGGCACAACCCAGGACCCCCCCACACCCTGGGAGCAAGCCCTTGGGGAGCAGAGCCCCCCCACACACCATCCCTGCCCCAGGGTCCTCACAGCCCGGGCAAGTCTGCAGAGACGGGTGACTCAAAGTGCAGGACAAGGATTGAGGGCATCGAAGAAAGCAGGAAGTGAGCTTCTGTCCCACCAGAGAGGCAGGGAGGCCTCCCAGAGGAAGCTGGGGAGGGAGGGACCCCAGGAGGCAAGCACAGGCCTTCCAAGCTGAGCAAACAGGAAGGGTGTCCTGGGCAGAGGGCTGGCATGGGCCAGGGCAGGGAGATGGGGAGGAGACTGCATGCTGGAGTGTAGACAAGGGATTCTGGGCAACTCGAGTACAGGGTGGATGGAGATTAGTCAGAAAAGAAAAGCAGCCTAAAGACCACAAGGGGCCCTGAGAAGTTTTGCCATTTTTCTTTCCCAGCGTATGCGTGATCAGAGGTACACGCATGTCAGAATCAACTTGCAACACTTGTTAAAAATTCTGATTTTGATTCCCACTCCCAGATCCAAAGAATTAAAGTCTCAGAGGATAAAGCCCAGGAATCAGCATTTTGAAATGCCTGAATAAGTGCGATGTGTTCCTGTAGGCGGTAGCCATGGGGTTCAAGCTGAAGAGTGATGAGGTTAGCTCTGCATTTTATCTTTTTTTTTTTTTTTTTTGAGTTGGAGTCTCACTCTGTTGCCCAGACTGGAGTGCAGTGGCCACTCCCGGCCACCGCAGCCTCGGCCTGCTGGGCTCCGGCGATCCTTCCGCCTCAGCCTTCCGAGTAGCCGGAATTATAGGCATGCGCTACCATGCCCGGCTGATTTTTTATTTATTTACTGTAGAGATGAGGTCTCGCTGCCCAGGCGGGTCTTGAACCCGCGGGCTCAGGCGATCCACTCACCTCAGTCTCCCAAAGGCATGGGATTACAGGCTGAGCCACCGAGCCCGACTTTATCTTAGTTTTTATTTTTATTTTTTTCTTTTGAGTTGGAGTCTCACTCTGTCGCCCAGGCTGGTGCACACTCACGGCCACCCCAGCGTCGACCTGCTGGGCTTAGGCAATCCTTCCACTTCAGGCTTCCAAGTAGCTACAATGACAGGTGCGTGCTACCACGCCTGGTTGATTTTTGATTTATTGTAGAGACGAGGTCTCCGCCAAGTTGCCCGGGCTGGTCTTGAACCCGCGGGCTCAGGCAATCCACTCGCCTCAGCCTCCCACAGTGCTGGAATGACAGGCTGCGCACCGAGCCAGGTCAACTCTGCATTTTAGACAGATCCCTCTGGAGGGACAGGGGGTGGCACAGTAGGAGGCTGTCACTAAACCAGTCCCCTAGCTCCAAAGGAAGAGCAGAGGTAAACAGCCCCAGACAGGCAAGAACATCTGTCCCAGCTCCCCAAAGACCACTGAGAATGACCCAAAAGCTGGGGGATGCCAGGGCCTACCTAACTTCAGCACGACTCCACAGAGGGTCACCCTGGACCACACAGCCTGGGCTGCTGCTGTGGACAATCCAAGCTCAGCAACGGCAATGCTATCTTCACAACCTAGAAGGTGGGAGGTACCCTCAACAGCCATGCAGTGCCTCAGCCCTGCAGACAGACGATTCTGAAATTAACACAGAAGAGAAAACCCCAGAAAGCAGGGCTAGATGGCAGGTAGTGGTCCCCCTCATCCTTGCACAGCCCCTGGCTACTCTGAGACACAGAATTTATCAGCAGAGATTTTCAGCCAGTTTAGACCCTGGGCTATGCGTCTCCAGTTGGGATCTGCGTTTTGCTGTGGAGATCCCCGGCTCTGCAGGAAAAGGCATCAGGAGAAAGCCTGGCAGGGTTTCGTGCCAACCAGATCGGTCCTATTCTTGTATGTTTTATTTGTGATACTTCATCTATGATCAGTATCCTATATCTAAAAGCATCACTGAGCATCTATCAACAAGTGGGTTCTGGTGCTCTATGACTGAGTGCTGCAGTCATCTGAAGACTCAACTAAGCTGTGAGTCAAACCTTGTCACTCACAGGGCCGAAGCTTCTGCTGTGACAACTGGGACAGCTACAATGGCCAGAGACCTTTCTCTTGGCACATACCCTCTCCACATGACTACCTAGAGGCGTGGGAACATCCTTACACCATGGCCACCTCGAGGCATTCAGAGTTGATGCCAGGATTCCCAGATGCCATGATGTCAGGATTCCCAGACATCCAGATGGACATTCCCAGGCTGCTTATGACCAATCACTGGAAGATAGTCCATGTCAACTTCCATTGGCCAAAACCAAGTTTCATGACTAGCCCAGATTCAAAGAACAAAGACCACACCAGTACATGAGTACTGAAAGCCATGGCTCACTAGAGATGAGCAATCTCACCTGTGCCTAGAAGGTTTGGTTAATATGGGACTTAATGAATATTAAAAGAGAAAAAATTTGAACCTCGGTCAGCATGCTATTAGCTCCAACAAGCAAAAACACCCCAGCCAAAGGTATAAATAATGCCCAGGTGTTTCCAGAACTCACTTCCAATTCTTCCGCACTCAAAATTGGCAAAAACATTTAACAAATGGGCCAAAAGATTGCCTCTGTTCTGTACAAACCAGATCCCTCTTCTATTTCTCTTTCCTCACATTTCAGAATCCTTTTTTCAGAGGAGTTTTTACACATTACCAGTGTTTTTTTAAAAAATGCAAGGAGTTCAGAATAGTGTAAAGAAGTGGGGGGAAAATCTCCCTTTCTGCCCAGCTCTCATTTTTAACCCTCCAGAGGGAACTACTGTGAACGATGCTTGGTGTGTCTTCTCAGAAATGTGCTGTATATTTATAAGCATGAAAGAATTCTTCTGAACAGAAATAAGCTTATACTCTATGTAAAATACTGGAACCTGTGTGTGTGTGTGTGTGTGTGTGTGTGTGTGTGTGTGTGTGTGTGTGTGTGTTTACTTAAAATATATATTGAACATCGTTTCACCTGAATTCACAGAAATTGGCCTCATCCTTTTCCATTGGCTGTACAGAGCTCTGTGCCACGGATGTACCGCCATCTTGTTCTCAACTAGTCCTTCTTGTTGATGGCAATCTGCATAGTTTCCCGTTTTTGTTTTTACAGATGTGAGCTCCCTCTTCATTATGTCCCGTGCTGTTGTTTTATTTCTTCTTGTGACTGTCTATGCCAAGAGGATTACTTCTTTATATCAGGGTTGCAATGACTTGCTGCAGAGTTCATTGCTAATTGTAGAATATTTTGTGTCTCTGTTTCTACTGTTGGTCAAGTTTCCCTTTAATGATGGAGTCTTTAGCGGCAAAATTACCATGGAGATTCATACCCATCACTATGATACTGTTCGCCTTCTGTTTGTTACAGATTTCCCAGGAATTTGGGGTCCTTGGATCCCAGCTTATTCAGTTCCCTCTCTCAGTTCCCCTTGGATTTTTCCGGCCTGCCTCCTCTTATGCAGAAGATTTTAGAATACAGTAAAAAAAAAGTTTGAACTTTAATGTCAAACAGAAGTGGGATCAAATCCTGGCTGTGTCTTTGGGGCACACCCGTGGATGAATCACTCATGCCTCTGAGCCTCCGTTTCCTCATTTATAAAAGAAGCCTAAACATCTCTTCTAACTCTAAGGCTGGAGAGTTGTAAAGTAATCATATATTTATATATATAAAGGGTTTACCAGAGTGCCAGGTGTCCAGCAAGCACTCTACACATGTTGGTTTTATGGTCATTTGGGGGGCAGTCCCTGTGATTTTGGTAAGAAAAGTAAGTTGAAGAGTTAAAAATAGATCCTCCCCCTGGCCCAGCCGGTGTCATCTCTGCTGAAGCCCACTTCATTGTTTCTGACCTTTGTAGACTCATCCAACTGCAGATATTTATTGGCATCCTACTTGGAGAGGCAGGAGCACACGTTGCTTAAAAGCTGAGCATTCAAACCTGAAGTCTCACACACTGCTGGGTAGAAAGGTAGAAGTACACAACCACTTTGGAAAGTGGTCTGGCAGTTTCTTGTAAAACTGAACATAAATCAACCTTTGACCCAGCAATTCCACTCCTAAGTTTTAGCCCAAAAAGAAATGAAAGCCTACTTCCATAGAAAAATTAGCATGTCATTCCAGTAATCCCAGAGCTTTGGAAGGCAGAGGCAGGAAGATCACCAGAGCCCAGGAGGTCAAGACCAGCCTGGGCAACAGAGTGAGACCTCGTCTCTATGAAAATAAAAATAGAAACAACAAATAACAAAAATAAATAAAAGAAAAACTAGTACATAGATGTTCCTAGCAAGTCTATCCAAAATAGCCAAAAAGAGAGGTAAGAGAAAACAGTCTATGTGTTCCTTGACAAAGGAATGACTAAACCAACTTTGAGATATTCATGCAACAGGAAACTACTCAGTGATAAAAAGGTGCTAACCCCTGATACATGAACAGTATGGATGAATCTAAAAAAAATTATGCTGAGCAAAATAAGCCAGACATGAAAGAGTACATACTGTATGATTCCATTTATATAAAGTTCTAGAAAAGGAAAAACATATTTATAATTTCAAAAAGAGCCACTGTTTTCTGAGGGTGTGGGAGAACATTCTGGAGTGATGAAAATGTGCTATATCTTGATAGGGTTTATGTTACACAGGTGTATGTATGCATTTGTTGAATTTCATTGAATGGTACAATTAAGAATTCTGCATTTCTCTCTATGTAAATCTTATCTCAAAAAAGAAGTGTAAATGAATGTTGAACCCTAATTAATGATGCTCATGCTAAAAATGCTTAGAGGTGAAATATACTAATGTCTGCAATGTTCTTTGAAATGCATCAAAATAAGGTGGGTCAGTGGTTGGGTAGATGGATAGATATGTGGTAAAATAAATATAGTAAGATGCTAAACATTGCAGAATTTAGGGTGTAGTTGCATGGATGTTCACTATAACTTTCTTAAAAAAATTTCTGTATGAGTTTGTAATTTTTTTTTCTAACAGAGTGTTGGGAGTAGCATTCAGAAACTTACTGCCAGGGTTTGATTCTTAGCTCCACACGTGCTTACCTCTGTGACCTTAGACAAGTTACTCAGTTTGTGCTGTGCCTGCATTTCCTCGTCTGTAAATTAAGGATAAAAACGTAGGGCTATCCTGAGGATTAAGTGAGCTGTCACACGTGAAGCATTCAATAAATGCTTTCTTTGGTCAGAACAAACACTGAGATGTTGATTGTGTGCCTCTGTCTTCAAAGGCGGTGTCTGTATAATCCTCCCCAATATTTATCCTGAGAGACTGCGTGGCAGAGGAATGCATGGGACGAGGTGCTATTCTCCTTGAGCCTCAATTTCTTTAGCTCAAAGACGGGAATGTTTAACCACCTTGGTCTTTTAAGAGAATTCAACCAAATGGCATACATAAGAGCAACTGAACATTCAATAAATGTTCATTGGATGCCTCTTTCCTGAACCTCCCCTCCCCTCTGTTGACATAGTTGGAGGGAATTGACTGAGTCATGGCCTCACGTAGGTAGTTCTCTCTGCAGACATTCTCAGCAACAGGATTCCAACTGCACAACCCAGGACCTGCCGTGCCTCATAATGGGTGGTTTGGGAAGGGGTGGCAAGAAGAGGGAGCATCTTCGCCCCAAAATGCCTGGGGTAACTCTTTTGCAGCTCTTCTGAGGATGTCCCCTCTGCCTGGGGAGCCCTGCTGGCAGCCTATTTAGCCAAGAGGCTGGAGTAAACAAGATTGATCCCAGAGTAGCCCCTGAGGCATTATTCGGACCTATGTAGGACACCAATTATGTCGCATCCCCATCCCAGAGACAGAGATGGGCAGGCCTTTCTGTGAGGACGTGCCCTGGTAAATTAATAGACCAGAAGAGACTGTTCACAATGTCAGCAGCCATTAGTCCCACACAGTTTTATTGTAAAATGATCAGAAACAGCAGATTTTGCCTTAAAGTTACAACGATTTCCTTGGCCAAACTTTGGACTCACCCATGGGACCACCTACTAGAATTTCAATTTTTTGAAAAAGGTAATCTAAACAAAAAGGTCAAATTGATTTTCAGGGCTTCCAAAAGCCTGTTATTTTATGATGTCCAGGTTTTAAAATATTTTTCTAATGGGCATTTTGACTTTCTACAGAAATGGCTTCCCAAAAAACAAAACAAAACAAAACAAAAAATTTACCCCATAGTCTGGCTTCATTGGCTCTGCAGGAAGCAATTTCTCACCAATCTTATCCATCTGGATTTCAAGAGGATTTTAATTCATACATTGCTTATTCGCCTCTTTCTGACAAAAAAAGATGCTATTTTGTAAGAGAAATTTGCAAAAGCCCCCAGCGTCTCCTTAGAGATCTTCTAGAAGTGCTTTGATGCTGTAGGCGTGGAAGGGCCGCTCTGTGCTCTGTGTGTATGATTTTTACCTTTCTCTTGGCAACACTCAATGGAATTTAAATCCCAAATGCCATGAGCTTTCCACTGAGCTTAAACGAGTTAGGGAAAGCTTCTCTGAGCAAGCAACACATGTGCATGCCCCTTATTAATGAAGAGATTTAATGGTGGGTTAGGCAGTACAATGGGATTGAACAGTGCCCTTTTCACCCCTGTCTGGCACGGTTCCTTGCAGCCCAGGTGGCTGCTGCCTCCCTCGACCTCCCGAGCTGGCTCGCTCCCACCAATTCCGGCACAAACTCAGCTGCGTCACACCCAACATATTGACATTTTTTGTTGTCATTTTTTTTGAACTCAAGATTTCTGTCATTCCAGGGCAGAATCATATTGCATTTCACACGACATTTGCACATTCACAAGTCCCCACTGGACAGGACCTTCCCAAATCTCCTCTTGACCCTCAGCTGCCAAGATTACCCATCCCCCACACCTCACCATCTTTTCTCATCATGCTAATGTCAAAGGCAGTCTTGCAGAAAGGCTGAACCCCAGATTTTGGAGTCAAGAGAATGGGTTCAAAACCCAGCTCCACGATTCTCTGACTCCACAACCTTAAATGAATGGCTTTGCCTTTTTGAGGCTGTTTCCTCATCTGTAACATGGAGATAATAGATGGCGGTAACCATAGGGTTATAGTGAAGATGAAATGAGACGGTTCACGGAAGACCTTTACAGCATTCCTGCCTGTCCATGTAGAATGCATTTAGTAAATGAATAAATTAATGAAGCCACCCAACTTAGAGGGAAGCTCTGAAGGCAGGGTAGCCAGAGATGCTCTTCCAAACATTTATTTCCCAAAGGGAGTTCTGCTACACATGGCTTTCTCCATCTCATTTCATATGGAGAGCTAAGGATGTGTGTGCATTGGGTGTCTTGGAAATAGAGCTAGCTTGACTCATTTTGAGCTCCACTCTCTACCCCACTGAAATGTTGGGGTTCAGGGGGCAACGCTGCCCATCTTGGCTTTCTCTGGTACCTCCAGCACGGGATATCCAGTCAAGCTGACAGACAGAAGCAAGGCGACCTCTGTGGAGGTGAACCTGATAAGCGGCTTTGGGATCCCTAGGGAGGCAAAGTGCTACTTAAGTGCCATTTTGGATGTGAAGTTCACCCTCCAGGGTCGAGCTGGAGACTGGGAAGATCCATCACTTAGCAACAGCTGGCCCTGATCTGAAAGGACATGAGACTGCTATTGTGACCTTAGGGACACAGAATTGGAAAACTACTAGCAGCTACTGATTTAAAAAGACCCTGGAGGCAGAGGTGTCTGTAAATAACAATCTGCTCTCTGTGGTGTGAGGACACAGCACGGGGACAGGAGCCCAGGCTCTGGAATGAGACTCAAGATAGGGTCCCGGCACGTTGGCCACGGACTGACTGTGTGACCTAGAACAAGGCTCTCAACCTCTCTAAGCATCTTCCTCCTCACCTACAGCACAAAGACTCCATATCTTACCGGTCAGTATTATTGCAAAGCTAAAAGGATCGACACATATAAAGCACTTGGCACGGTGCCAGCACAAAGCAAACAATGAATAACCAGTAGCTATTGTTAATATTAGTTAAGTACACGACTCAAAAATTCATTCTGAAGACCTAGAATCATGTACCTCACATTTATTAAAATTCTCTTACACAAATGTAAGCCTGTCAGGACTCTCCCTGGGGAGGAAATTACATATTCCTTTGCCAATTGCATTTAGTCAACTTGCCAGTTCATCTATTATATTATACACACTTACACATGGGAGTTTGTGAACAGACAAAGCATGCAAATATGTAAACATCCACATGTACAGAGCGCTCCAGGGTTTACACAGATGCACAGGTATAGCTGTCTTCAATGTTAGTACAAATAGTAGTGATAAGGATCATTCATTAAATGTTTAAGTGCCAAACACTATGTTATACAATACACACACAGTTTTTTTTCTATTCTGTCAAAAATGTAATGTCATATTAGTGCTATCACCCAGTGTCAGATATCTGGCTCAGTATTATAATTTTCTTTTTACAAATGAAGTAAATGAAATCAAGATAGATACATAGAAAGAAGTTACATTAATGTCATAACAAAGTTAAAGCCCAAGTCTGAATTCATCCTAAATCACTCTTGCTATTCACCCAAGCTTCTGATTTGAACAACTGAATGAATGAAGAATGAATGAATGGTGGATGGAGGGATGGGTGGGTGGAAGGATAAATAGATGGGTGGATGGCTGAGTGGATGAGTAGGTGGATGGATGGGGTATGGATGATGAGTGGATGGGTAAATGAATGGGTGGATGGGTACACAGGTGAATGGATAGTCTATGGATGGAAGGATGGATGGATGGGCAGATGGGTGGATGGATGGGCAGACCATTAACTGAGACAGGAAGCAGGTTTGAGTGATAAAAGTGATGAATTCAACTCTGGAAATGTTGAGATCTTTAGGACATCTCCAGGCAGGAAACCAGTTTGCTTTCATATTGTATCACAACATTTTTACTTTGTTCAAGCGACAAAGAGTAACTGGATTGGAGCTAAATCAAACAGAGGATATGGAGTAGGAATAAACTATGTTATCAGATGTCTGGGGACGTGAGGATGTCGTAGGAAGCAAAGAGTAGAGAGTTCACCAAGAAGTTACCCTTGAGAAAGTCAATGGAAGGGGAAACACATTTGTTTTTGATGTGAGAAAACTCCACAAATAGAAAAAGGCCCTGGAGAAAGGACTTACTGCATAGTGAGAAGGAGATTTGACTTGATATCTCAAGAGCACAAGTTATTTCTGATTCCTAATTCCGAACTCTGACACTTAGAGACTCTGTGATCTTGAGCAAGTAGGCATGGCCCTCTGATCTTAAACCTTCTCATCTGTGAAATGGGGATAATATCTCTCTGTGTTACTCAGGACTTTTGAGGTTGGAAGTGACAGAAACCCAGTTCACTGCAACTTAGGCAAAAGATCTATGCATCCGAGGAATCAGTGTCTTATAGGAAAATGACAACTCACCTTTCTTTCTTTTTTAATTTTTTATTTTAAAGATGTGGGATACAATTCAGGGCTAAGGTTCTGGTGAGATTCTGTCCCACATACCTCTTCATCTAGCTGTTCCTTTGTATTCTTTGTCATGTCCTTTGCTAAATGATAAACGATCAGACATATTTTCCTGAGTTTTGTGAGCCATCCTAGCAAATTATTAAACTCAAGGAAGGAGTCATGGGAATCCCGAACTACAGTCAGTTGGTCAGAAAGAGCAATCTGGGACTTGAAACTGGGGCTTGATGTGGGGGTAGACTTTAACCTGTGGAATCTGAGCGAACTCGAATTAGTGTCAGCATTGAATTAATGGAATTAAATTGAATGGATTGAGTTGTAAGACAGTGTCTTCGTTCATTTGCATTGCTATGAAGGAATACCCCAAACTGAGTAATCTGTAGAGAGGTTTATTTGGCTCACAATTCTGGTGTCTGGAAAGTTCAAGATGGAGTATTTGTATCGGGCTCTCTCGCAAGCACTCACCCATGACTCATCCCTCTCCTCCTGTTTCTCTGCCTCACCTTATCTATAAGATGTTCGCCAAGTCTGGGGTGGAAATGCATTATTTCCCAGCCTATGTTTATGAAATCAACCATTTACAGTATGGTGGCTTCTGAGTGAAGGAGTCAAATGTTTGAACTAAGAAAAAAAAAGAATTTTTTGCTCCAAAATTCCAGAGGCTTGCAATTATAAACCTTAGTTTCAAAGAAATATACTCTGTTATGGGTCTCACGGACCTGTTTTGGAATCTTCTGCCAGTAACTTTTCTTGTAAGTGGTCTCCTCCTGGGAGGTAGGTCTGTTCTCCCCAGATGTGGAAGTGAACTCAGTCCAGGAAGTGGAGAGATGAGATGAAAGACAGCACTGGCTATTGTCCCAGGATGACTTGCCACTAATTGCCTGCCTCAGCAGGGATCCCTGAGCCCCTGACAGAAAAATGCATGATCAAGATTGTCCTATGCTAAACCTTCAGGCCTGGCCCAAGGGCTCAGGGTGTGCTGAATACATTTCTTAGAACAGCCCAGCCATAGAACACTGTGTCTCCTCTTCACGTTCTCTTTGGCCTGAAAACTTGTAATTACACGCTAGTTTCTTGAAAGAACAAAGCAAAGAACAGAGAGGTAATCCTTCTCTTTTCTTTTAGAGCAATATGATGAAAAAAACTTGCCTCTGTCTGCCTCCATCCAGTCATACAATATGCTGTTCATCATCTCCACCCGCACTCTGGGAATACCCCCTCTGAACCACTAGCAGAGAAATGTCATTCATGGGGAATGTTGTGCATTCGGAAATACACACATTGATTCAGTCCATGCAGAGGGTAAGTATTAGAGGATATTTATATTGCTGTGTACTTAAAAAAAAGTCATTAGCAAGGCTAACAGAGGAGATGGGGCACCCCCAGAGGTGTGGCCAGAGAGATTTAGCCATTGGCAGGAGTCAAGGCAATGTGAGGGGGGTTGGTGGCCCCAAATCTGTCCCAGTCTGAAGCCAAGGCCCTCCCCTCTGAGATCCAGAAACTAGGCTGACTAATGCCAAAATTGCAGTTGTTTTTGCCCCTTTGGACTCAGCTCTTTCTCCCATGAAGGCAAAAGGTAGTCCCCTTTCCCCACCAAAAGCCCCCCGCACCTTGGCCTTCCTTCCCCCTGACCTTTACACATCTCCCAACCACTCTCATGCTCCACCCCCTTCCCATCAGGTCTCCGGATGTGCTAAAGCTTAAACGCTCTCTCCCGGCATCCTTCCTCGCCTCCGAGCTGCTATGCACTCTTGTCTTTCCTGTCTAACTGGAAAGACAGTTGACAATGACACTCTGCTCCCACTGCATCAGTCCACTGCAATTGTGACCAGAGACCCAGAGCCACAGACTGTGAGTCCCACAGGACAGACACTCATGTCTCTTGTTCTCTCTGACCCCCACTGCAGGACTTGTCACTCAGGAAAGTTTTTTTTTTTTGAAAGCGGGATTTATTGAGAGGACTGAAAACCTCCCACAGTGGGAGGGGACCCTAAAGCGTTGCCCAAGAAGCTCTTGATAAGATGCACGGGTGCCCAGGCAGGTGCATGGGTGACAGGCTGGTTGGTTGAACTCCTGGGAGATTCATTCAAGGTAAATCCCTCAGAAGGACTCATTGACTAGGTTAAAAAAAATACATGAAAAAATGTTGAGCCCCACTGCTCATCAAGGAGATGCAAATTAAAACTATACTGAGATACCACCTAACTCCAGTCAGGATGGCCATCCTCAATAACTCAAAAAATAACAGATGCTGGATAGGATGCAGCGAAAAGGGAACATTTTGACACTGTTGGTGGGAGTGTAAACTAGTACAGCCTTTGTGGAAAACAGTGTGGCAAATCCTAAAAGTTCTAAAAATCGACTTTCCATAAGACCCCGCAATCCCCCTACTGGGAAGGGGGGGAGGAACTCAATCACTCTATGAAAAAGATACATGCGCATGTATGTTTATCATAGCATTGTTCACAATAGCAAGAACATGGAACCAACCATGCTGCCCATCAAAAGAGAACTGGATTTAAAAAATGTGGTACATATACACACTGGAATATTATGCAGCCATAAAGAAGCACAAAATCAAGAACTTTGCAGCAACCTGGATGGAATTAGAGTCTATAATACTGAGTGATCTTTCACAGAAACAAAGAAAAAAGAGTTCTCACGCATAAGCGAATCTTGAACTATGGTAATACTGTAAGAAAAGAATTGACTGTAGCGGGAAACTGTTGGGGGGGTGGGGGGAGGTGGAATTGACAGTAGCAGAAATCTGCCTGGGGAAGATGCACACCGCATCAACAAGGGTACCTGCACAATGAATATTTGTATACCTAACCCTGAATTTTACCCCACTATTTTAAAATTAAAAAATTTAAAAGTTAAAAAAAAGTATAACACAGGAGGAAAAAGGCAAGTTATATCAAATTGTCTTTTTTTAAAAAAGAAGCCAAATAGCTAAGTGGCATCTGTCATGCGGTATAATGAAGACAAAGGTATTAAGACAGCATGGGACTGTTCCTTTGCCTCAAGCAGGTATGCTGCTCTGAGACATAATTTAGGATCTGGGAGAAGAGCCGAAATGAGACAATGACTCCAAGATGCAGAGCCGGCAATGGGTGACAGGGAAGGAGACGGCGGGGTCAAGGCATCGGTGTTGCCTCTGTTGGTAGCCTTTGGTTTCACCTCTCCATGGTGACAAGGAGCTCTGGGCCCTTTTCTGATAAGACACAGGGCTCAGAGAAGCTGGAGAGAAAGAGGCTCAATGGGCTCAGAGAGGAGGGCACACCTTGCCCACACCTGCTGCAGCATCTACAGTATGATGTCAGGCAGGTGTCTCTCTGTCTCTGAGCTCTGCTCATGTCCAGAGAGAGACACAGGAAGCAATCCCCACTGATCAGGGCTATGGTGGAGGTAAACTGAGATCAGCATCCAGGAGCCTGGCCCAGTGCCTGGTGGATGTCTGTTCCCTTCATCGAGCCATGTCTTGGAGCTGGGTCCCTGTGCCAGTCTGAGGTGTGATTCCAATTATGTTTCCACCTGCATCATTTGGAAAACAAAAATTCCAACTTCTTTCCAGCTCTGCGTGGTCGCAGAATACCCGATCCTGCCATTTTCTCTATATATCTGTTTCCTTCCCTCAAGGGTGAGCTCACAAGGTCTGAGATTGGGTCTGCCACGTCCCCCACTGGGTGTCCCCCACCCAGCATGAAATAAAGACTCCATTACAAAACTGAGTGACCTATCACAGAAACAAAGAACAGAGTATCACATGTTCTCACTCATAAGCAGACCTTGAAAATTATCGTAATACCATAAGAAAAGGATTGGTAGCAGTGGGAAATTGCCAGGGGGTGGGGGGTAGAATTGGCAGCAGTGGGAATCTGCCAGGGAGAGGAGGACACACCTCATCAACAAGGGTGCCTGCATGATGAACATTTGTATACCTAACCCTGAATTGTACCCCGCATCTTTGAAATAAAATATTTTAAAAATAAATAAATTAGGTTTTTAATTACATATCCTAAAAACATAAAATAAAGACTCCAAAATATGTTTTCAATAATCTAGGAATGGCACCCACAATACCACCTCATTCCCTATCGCTTTACAGTTTGCAAACTTCTTTACAGTTTGCAGGATGTTTTGCCTCTGCTGCACGGTCCATTGAAAAAGTATTGCCAATGAATGAAACGGTCCTTACAGTGGATGGGTTTGGGGCACAGACTCGGAAGTCAGACAACCTGGGTTCAAATCCCCTATCAGCACTTAGATGTATGACTTTGGGCCCGTTACTATTCTAAGTCTCAGTCTCCCACTTTTAATATAGGGGTCACGTTAGAATCTGCTGCATGGGGTCTGTGGCAAAGACGGTAAAGTGAGAGGTGATAGACGCAGAGGACGTGGTGTGGTGCCTGGCACCAAGCAAGTGCCCGGGCAGGTTACCTAGGTTCATTCCAAGCCTCACTTTACTGACGAAGGTAAAGTGGTGAGGTGCCTTACTGATGAGGTGCCTTACTTCCAGAGAGATGAAGTCGATCACCCAAAGTCACACAGCGAGTCAGTGTCAGGACCAGGACTGGAATTTGTGAGTTTTGACACCAAATGAGCTCCTCCTCTATTCTGCTGTTGGATGTTTCCCAAGTGCTGAACACCACACTAAGTGCTTTTCATGTTTTACCTCTCATCAAGCCCAAGACAATCCTGACACGGGTGCTATGCCTATTCCCATTTTACAGATGAGAAACCCAAGACCCAGACATTAAAGTGAGCTGTCCAAGGCCGCTGTGGTAAAGGTGGATGCCCACCCAGACAGCGGGCACCAGAGCTCCCATTCAACCCTCTCACTGCACTGTCTGACCCTCAGTGGCAGAGGTTGTTACTCACCCAGGAATTGCACTGCCTGGTTGTTAAACCATTGTGAGCTTGAAATTGATCATGATGGGGGTATAGACATCGCAGCAGTTGGCACACACTATAAATCAGGGCTTTGGTTTTGTTGCTGATGTCAGACCTGACAGCCAGGTTGCCAGCCTCCCATCTTGTTAAACACTATGGCCCAATTTGTACTTAGGAGATGTTTTTCTCAATCCCAAGTTGATTCGTTGGGAAAACTTAAGAGGAAAAACACAAACGGTGAAGAGAGTTTTTCTCACCCTGACACTGGTCTTTCTTTTCTCATCAGGGCTGGAGATGCGTGGATGGGTGCTGTCACGAAAGGCTTAATTGGTCTCCTGCCTACTGATGGCTGCTGTGCTCCCGTGCTGATGAGAAGTGTGTTCATCTTTGGCAAATGCCCTCCTGCTTCTCAGCCTGAGAAGGTATAAGCTGATAGTCATAGCACATAGCGAACCCGCATCCAGCAGACACTCCACAGAGACATTGGCATATTCCTCCGGTATGTATTCATTCCATTAGCAAGCTTATTCATGCCAGGCTCTGAACCAGTCGCTCAGAGATAAGTCAATGATCATCAGCAGTCTTTGTCCTTGGGGGTCTCACAGTCTTCCAGAAGAGACTGACAGCGCAGAAAACAATTTGGAGACTTGGTAGAAAGTGTTAGAATCTCTATGCACAAAGGTATAAGGGTCAATCCAAGGACAGAGAACTTTCATCGAAATCAAAGAAGACATCACTTGTGCAGGGATAGTTGGATATACAAGAACCTACAGATGACTTCCCAAAAAAGTCAAAGGGAAATGAGTATTCCCAGCACAGAAAATTGTTTATGCATTTTTGCATCTGTCTGTCGGCTGTCGTATGTCTTCTTTTGAGAATTGTCTATTCGTATCCTCTGCCCATTTTTAAATCGGTCTCTTTTCTTCCTTTCAGTTTGTTTGAGTTCCTTGTAGAGCCTGGATGTTAGGCCTTGGTCTGATAAACAGTTGGGAAATGTTTTTTCCCATTCTGTGGGTTGTCTCCCAATCTCTTGATGGTTTCTTTTGCTGTGCAAAAACTTTTCAGTTTGATGAGGTCCCACTTGTCTATTTTATCTTTTATGGCACACACACTTCTGGTGATTTAATCAAGAATTGGTTACCTACTCCAATGTGCATAAAGATGCTTCCTGCGTTTTCTTCTAGGATTCTTATAGTTTGAGGTTTTATGTTTAGGTCTTATACAACACATCATTATAACAAAATAAAGTGAAAAAAAAATTATCAACCTGCATACACACACACACAAAGGCCTGCAGGGGTTAGAAAACAGAATGTTTTTGATATCTGCCAGCTGAACTCCTATCTGGAGTTCATGGCCCATATTGGATTGGGAGGGTGATGAGAGCGGAGAGATGCCCAGATGCCCAGTTACTCAGCCTGAAAAGTCAGGTGTATTTGTTATCTACTGTGATGTAACAAGCATTACAGAACTTACGGACTTAAAACAATAAATCATTTATTAGCTCTCATAGTTTCTGTGAATCTAAAATCTGGGAGTAGCTCGGTTGGGTGCTTCTGACTCGGGCTTTCTCCTGCAGTTACATCGGATGTCAACCAAGGCTGCTGTCATCTGAAGGCTTGACTGGGGAAGGGGAATCCACTTTCAAGGTGGCTCACTCATCTGACTGACAACTTGATGCTGGCTCTTGACTGAAAGAGAGTTGCTTGCATGTCCTCACAGCATGAAGACTTGATTCCTCCTGAGTAGGTGATCAAAGAGAATGAGAGAGAAGACACAATGTTTTTCTATGACTTAACCTCAGCTGCCACACACCATCATTTCCACTGTACTCTACGGATCATACAGACCAGCTCTGATTCAGTGTGAGAGAGGACTACACTAAGGCATGCTCACCGTGAGACAGGAATCACTGAGGGCCATCTTGTGGCTGACTGCCACATCAGGTTGGGAGTTGATCTCAGAGCTAATGGGAGGCAGGTATTGGAACAGGAAGCAAGAGTATATTTTCTTCTTGAACATCAAAAGCTGCCGTGACAAAGAGCAAGCTAGAATAATGCAGTAGACTAACCCTGGGAGTTGCATCCCAATTCCTGAAAATTATCTTGAAATTCTCAAATAAGCTCCACCATGTGTCGTCTGAGTGACCTCGGGCAAGTCACTTCCCCTTAGCTTTAGCTTTCTGTTCTGTAAAATAGGATTCATTTTTTACCTTGCTCAAAGTGTCATCAAAAGTCTTAGCAAAATAAGCTGTTCAGAAGGCTTAGCACAGGGCCAGGCACCCATGTGTTAACAGGAGCAGCCATTATGGTTATCAGCATGATGAATGCCAACACTTTGAGCTGAAGACGGACTATCCATCCATTTCTTAGAGGGAGACAAACAGTTCCTTTGAGGCAGGAGTCCCATGCCATGCAAAATCCAGATGCCCTGCCATGTCACTATCTAGGAATTCGCCTTCCTAGATAAATCAGAACGTGTAGCTAGAAATCCGGCAGGCAAGTTCAAGCTCCAGCCGCACACCTCCTCAGTTGACCTTGGGCAAGACACTTCACTCCCTGAGCCCATTTCCTTGCTTCTAAAATGGAGATAAGGCAACCAGGTATTAACTAGACAAGCACTTGCCTAGTGCGTGACACTTTACAGTGAGTGCATGCTCCCTTCAATATGCTATTGTTAACCAAAGTGTTTGCGTACTTAATTAGTGCCACAGTAATAAGCACAGTGGCCTGAACACAGCTGTAGAACCAAACAGAGTTGGGGGAACACCTCATCAACAAGGGTATCTCCATAATGACCATTTGTATACCTGACCTTAAATTTTTAAAATTAAAAGAAAAAAAGATTGAATTGCATCCCATGACCCACCTGTGAGGACTCAGATGAGTTAATCAACCTCTATCAGCTTCATCTTTCTCTTTTTAAAAAAAAATAGGAACTGGGCTCGGTGGCTTAGCCTGTAATCCCAGCACTTTGGGAGGCCAAGGTGAGTCGATTGCCTGAGCCCGTGGGTTCGAGACCAGCCTGGGCAACTTGGCGAGACCTCATCTCTACAATAAATAAAAAATTGGTAGGGCATGGTAGTGCACGTCTGTAGTTCTGGCTACTTGGAAGGCTGAGGTGGAAGGATCACCTGAGCCCAGCAGGTTGATGCTAGGGTGCCCGTGAGTATGCCACTGCACTCTAGCTTGGGCGACAGAGTAAGACTCCAACTCAAAAAAAAAAAAAGGTACAAAATAATTTCACTACCTCCCTTATAGGGTTTGGGGACTATTAATATGTGCCTGGCACATTATAAGCACTGGATAAAAGAGAACCTTGACTACTGGCAATTTCTTTTGATTGATGGAACCTCTGCTTGGCCATAAAGATATGCCCAAGGGTCAGAAAGGGTGCACAAAGAACCAGACATTGAGGGGAATAAAAAAATATCCAAAAACTTACATTTTTGAAGTTATAAGTCAAAATTTTAGGAGGAAAGATTAACGATGTGATGCATTCATCTTGGAAATAATTAATACCCAATGGATGGAGATGGGATAACGATTGTGCTGAGGACTCACATCCTTCAACCACAGAAAAGACACCGACGAAATTGAGCTACAGGCTGGAGTCGATTTCCGACTTTCCTGTGATCATTTGCAATGACGAACTGCTTGTTAATCAGTCCATGATTTCTCTCAGGAGCTCTGGTGTTGGCCTCATCTCTGGAGATAAGGGAATTGGGAACCAGAAGGATTAAGTGAGCCAATGCAATGACTCGCACCTTCGCCCAGTCTGGGGCCAAAATACACGGATTCATTTATATGGTTTTTATGTTGCTCAATCCATGTAATCAGGACAGCAGTGATGGGAAATTAAAACAGATGCCATTCATCTGACACATACATGAGGAGGAGATGGACAAGGCGCAGGAAGCAGGAGGAGACATGGGTGCCATGGGTGTGGCCCCCTCACAGTCCTGCTTTCCAACAGCACCCTCAGTGTCGACTGAATGACATTTGAACCCATGTAGAGGAAACTATCTTATGGTGGACTTGTAGGCATAATCTTCGCCAAAATCCTAGAACAGAAGCATGCAGGTGACTTTAACAAAGGAAAAACAAGCCGGGTGTGGTGGCTCATACCTATAATCCCAATATTTGGGGAGGCTGAGTTGCAAGGATTGCTTGAGCCCAAGAGGTCGAGACCAGCCTGGGCAACACAGTGAGACTTCATCTCTAAAAAAAAATCCAGAAAAAATTAGCCAGTTGTGGTGGCATGCCCCTGTAGTCCCAGCTACTCAGGAGGCTGAGGTGGAAGGATCACCTGACCCCAGGAGGTCAAGGCTGCGGTGAGCTGTGATTGTGCCACTGCCCGCCAGCCTGGGTGACAGAGTGAGACCCTGACAAAGAAAAAAAATAAAAAAGGAAAAACAGACTTTTAATAATGCCAGCACCGTCCCTAAGTATTCTGTCATCAAAGGATTAGCTCTTACGTAAAATCTTAGTTTCAGGTTCAACTGATTTATTCCCTAATTAGTCAATACAACTTCTTGATTGAGTCTCGAGTGTCCAGCAAAGATCTTTTGGATGATGGCTACCTGGACAGCCCTGAGGCTGTGTCCCCACAGGTCCTTCAGGAGTGGTCTTGAAGAGCATACTGAGGAGGGAGGATGTGAGTTGAGACCCAGCCTTATAGCACTGGGCAGTTCATTTCCTTTCTCTGATCCTATTGCCTTATCTGTAAAATGGTAGAGTGCCCATCTCTTAAGGTTACAAGGATAAAACAAGATGGCATTCCTGAAACATGTAGCACATAGTAAAGACACCACAAACATAAGTGGTTATAACTGTCATGAGGTTGCACAGAAACCCACTGCCAAAAATGAACAAGCCATTACTTTGGAGTGATGTTTCTCCTACCGAACTTTGATCAAATTAACCAACTGTAGCAATTATAGACCTGCTCTATTAAGAAGTTTTTTTTAACGTTGTTTGTAGTTGGAAGCAAACAAGTGTCTAGAGCCCGTAAGTCCAGTTTGCAAGGTGGCTTGGCTCAGCAGATTTAAATAAAGAACAGTGTCTTTTATTCTAGCAAGTATAGGAAAGGGAGGAGAAGGGAAGAGAAGAGAAGAAGGAAAATAACGTTTTTTGAGTATCTACGACGTGCCAGGTACTGTCTTAGACTTTACGTGTATTAACCATGACATTGAAACCCAAGGCGTAAATAAATTGCCCAAGGTCAGAGAGCTAGCAAACTGCAAAGTCAAGATCTGAGCTCAAGACTGCTAGAGCCAAAACCTTTGCTCTATTCAGTGCTGAGGCCGACCTCCTGACCCTTCAGCTAGGGTCCCTCCCCAACCTGCCTGGTAACTTTGTCCCAGAACTCAAAGGATTAGTGAGATGAAAGTCTTAGTAACACTCAGTCCAAAAAGGCCCAATTTTCCACTATAAGTAACAGGTCCCAAAGAGAATCTGATCATGAAATCTATTATGCTCTTAAGTATGAACAAGTATGATACAAACAGTGCTGGTATTAGGCAGTCTCCATGGAGATCAGCAAAAGTACTCAATTGTTTCTGGAAATGATTAGAACAATTTGCAGCTCTTTCCACCTCCCTGCAGTTGAGTGACAGGAAGGAGCTCGGGCCCAAAGACGGCTCTCCAAGTAAGTGAGATTCAAGAAAGGTGCTTGAGATAAACCAAGTCATCAAGCAGCAAATCAAGATTTCACTGCCAAGGTCGTCAGTATTATACTTTCTGAAATACACCTTAAGAAAAGAATGTTTTTCTATTGCATTTAAATTCCAATACAAACTCTGGAGCATGGCCTAGAAGGAGCAACTCCATAATTCCAGCTATTAAAACATGACAACTTGGTCTCATTCCCCCACTCTCATGCTCACGTCCCTCCAATCACAACAGCATTTCTTCTGCTCTACACACATACACACACACACACACACACACACACACACACACACACACACACACACACGGCAGGTCACTTGCTCCTCGGGGGTTTCACATCTGCTGTTCCCTGTGCTGGGCATGTTCTTCTAGGCTAGATCTTACAAGCTCAAGCCTTTCCCGCCATTGAGTGATAGCTCCAATGTCAAGTTCCTAGGCCCCTCCCTAACCATGGCCCAACCATGCTGCCTTCCCTCCCCTTTCACTTTCCATCACAAACCTTGTTTTCCTTACAATAGCACATTAGGATGTGATATATTTCTCTTTTGCTGTTGATGGTGTTTGGTTTCCCTGTCAGAAGGCAAATTCTGTGATTGACAAGACCCCACCTGTTCAGTTCACCGTTGTCCCTGCCTAGGATGGAGCTGTGCATTTTGTAAACATTCAATAAAGATTTTTGAATGAAGAAAAATTATCAGTTTGGGAAAAGAAGAGGGAAAGAGAATTTGAAAAGAACCGTACGGTTTTACACTTCCATTTTGTTCTCTCTGCCTGGAAGGTTCTGAAAACCGAATGAATTCCTAGTCAGTTTCAAAGTCCAGTTCAAAATCCCATGCATTTCCGCCACCCTTCCACAAGAAGCAAATGCTGACCTTCTGAGCCATCTATCTTGTACCTTGATTTTTCACCCACCACACCGTATCGCCTCTATTTACTTCTATGTCTGTCTCCACGAATTGCACATGAGATCCCCGTGGGCAGAAGCAGCCATGGAAGTCTTGTATTTCACAACTGGGACAATGTCTGGCCTGTGAGAGGGGCTCAGTGAGTGTCCTGGAAATAGATAGAATTGCATGAATTAAATCCCATTAGAGAAAACTATTTTTAAATGTCCACAATCCGTGAAGGACTGACTGCCACCTAGTTTATTTCAATGTAACAACTGTTTATTCCACAAAATCTGCAAATAAAGGCATCTAGAATGGTATAATGGACATTGGATACACAGAAGGGAAAGGATGGAAAGGGAGGAGGTATGAAAAAAATCACCTATCGGGTACAATCTGCATGAAGGAGGGTGATGGGTACACTTAAGGCCCAGACTTCTTCACCACTATACGATGCATCCAGGTAACCAAAAGTCATTTGTACCACTAAGGCTACTGAAATCTAAAAAGCATTCATAACTACAACAAAAATCCAACAAGTGATGAGACTGCCCAGGAACTGTAGCGCATTTGGAATAAATCAATGTAAACCTCTGTCCTTAATGACTGTCGTTGATAACTTGGCTGGGGCAAACTACTGCAATAGAGCATTAAAAGTGTCAAAATGTCGGGCTCGGTGGCTCAGCCTGTAATCCCGCGCCTTTGGGAGGCTGAGGTGAGTGGATTGCCTGAGCCCGCGGGTTCGAGACCCGCCTGGGCAGCGAGACCTCATCTCTCCAATAAATCAAAAAATCAGCCGGGCGTGGTAGCACATGCCTGTAATTCCGGCTACTTGGAAGGCTAAGGCGGAAGGATCGCCGGAGCCCAGCAGGTCGAGGCTGCGGTGGCTGGGAGCGGCCACTGCACTCCAGTCTGGGCGACAGAGTGAGATTCCAACTCTAAACAAATAAATAAATAAATAAAAATAAAATAAAAGTGTCAAAATGTTATACAGGGCACCCCATTTGTATTAAGCCTTACGCTGTGTCCTGGGAATTCAGAGGGGTGAATGTTATCTGCATAATAGGCACCACGCCTTGTGAGAGCAGAGAAGGAAAATCAGTGATCAGTGTGAGATCGGTAATGGCCTTTGGGAGAAGAGTTTCATCGGGTCTTTGAGGCATGAGCATGCGTCAGTCAAAAGGGATCGGGATGAGCCCAGGACTTTCCTGTCGCAAGGTGATGAGGAAGGGTGGACCCGCATGGAGGAAGCCTGGAGGAAAGGCTGTGAGAGAGGAGAGAGAGAGTCAACAGATGAGAAAGACCCCAGTGGTTGGAGTGCTTAGAGACCTCCCGAGAACAGCAGCCGTCTGCTTGCTGCCACTATTTGCAGCTAGATGTGAGATGTTGGGGTCTGGGTCATGCGGGCCTGCCAAGAGATTTCAGAAATGGAGTTTTCTCATCATTGTGGGGTGCCCAGTTCTGTCCTAGCTAGTTGACCAGCTGGTCAGAGGAGGGTTTCCCCAGTCTAGGTTCACCTATGAAATGACTGCACCTCCTCACGTAAGAAGGCTCTGTCAACCACCCTGAGAACATCTTTAAAGACCTTAGGGTTCTCTTGGGGATAGAACAGGCCTTCTGGTCAACCATGAAAGCATAGCAGATGAAATCTGAGATCCTAGCCCTTCCTCAGTCTGCAACTCTGGGTGTTTCTCCTTCACTCCAGATAACTTAATACCTTCTTCTGAGAGATGGGACTGTAGCACCTGCCAATCAGGAGGCTCAAATGTCCTGTCCTGTGCTGTCCTGAGGCTCAAATGGAATAACACAGTGTTTCCCAATGAGCAGGCTGAAGAACATTCATGGATAGAAATAATCATAAATGGTACTAGGTGCGGTATTGACAGACCTCTTGATTGCTTCAAGAAGAAAGTCTCCATATGGCGCTAATAGCTATAACACTTCCTCTACCCCTTGCGATCTCTCTTTTCACAAGAGTCGGAACAGAAAGCTTTGAACTCAGAGCCATGCAACGTAACTGCATGTGAAGAGCGACTGCACCGTCCTCATGCTCGCCACAGACTCCTGCGTGTTTTCTTTACTCTCTGCATCCGTCCTATGTAATGCCAGTCTCTCCTACATGCTTTATTCCATGTCAGTCACTGCAAGTCACTCAACGGGTTGGGTATGGTGGCTCACGCCTATAATTCTAGCACTTTGAGAGGCTGAGGCAAGAGGATAGCCTGAGCCCAGGAGTTCGAAATCAGCCTGGGCAATGAGATGTGGCAAGACCTTATATCTACACAGATAAAAAAAATTAGCTGAAATGGAAGAATAGGTGAGAAACTGTAGTTGTAGCTACTTGGAAGGCTGAAGTGGAAGGATCGCCTGAACCCAGGAAGCTGAGGCTGCAGTAGCCATGAGCATGCCGCTGCACCCAAACTTGGATGACAGAGTGAGACTCCGACTCGAAGAAATAAAAAAGAAAAGAAAAAGTCATTCAATGAAGACCCTGAGGGCTGTTTTGCAAGTCTTCTATTTTTTTCCGTTGGACAGTCATATGTAGAGACTTTGTGGCTCTTCTCTGGTTAGAATTCACTGGCATTATTTTTTTTCCATTATGTTTATTTTTTATACTTATAGCCAGTAATGCTGCATTTTTATTTTGGGTGCTGATATGAAGTTTCCTTTTAAAATAAATGTGTTCAGAGAAGATATACGGGCAGCCAACAGACACATGAAACAGTGCTCAGCCTCACTCATCATCGAGAAATGCAAATCAAAACCACATTGAGATAACACCTAACCCCAGTAAGAATGGCCATCATTAATAAAACAAACAACAAGAGATGCTGGCGGGGATGCGGAGAAAAAGGAACGCTTCTACACTGCTGGTGGGAATACAAATTAGTACAAACTCTTTGGAAGACAGTGTGGTGATTTCTGAAAGAACTAGAAATTGACCTTCCATATGGCCCAGCAATCCTACTGGGAATATACCCAGAGGAACTCAAATCATTCTATTAAAAAGATACCTGCACACGCATGTTTGTTGCAGCTCTGTTCACAATAGCAAAAACATGGAACCAACCATGTTGTCCATTGAACTAGACAGGATAAAAAAAAGTACACAAACAAAATGGAATATTATACAATCATAAATAAGGACACACATATGGACTTCGCAGCAACTTGGATTTAGAGTCTAGCATACTCAGTGATCTATCATAGAAACAAAGAACAGAGTACCATATGTTCTCACTCACAAGCGGACCTTAGACAATTATCATAATACTATAAGAAAGGAATTGGCAGCTGAGGGAAGCTGCCAGAGGAGGGAGGGGCACACCTCATCAACAACGGTACCTGCATAATGAACATTTGTAGACCTAACCCTGAATTGTATCCTACATCTTTAAAATTAAAAAAAAATCAAAAATAAATAAATAAAATGCTTTCATTTTCTTTCAAGTGAGTAAACAATACTGGTGGAACAAAGCTCTGACACAGTGTGCACAGCTATGACTGGGTACAGACGTGGTAGATATGGAGAAGGTGCAACACACGTGACTGGAACTCAGTACATTCTGAGTAAAGGATAAGACAATGATTTGTAAACAGCAAAGTAAGCAGGTCTTGTGTGTGTGCATTCTGTTATCAAGTCATTAAATCGATCCACACTGGGAAGGCACCCGGCCTCATAATTCAGCAAGCAGGACACAGCACAGTGCAGAGTGGCCCATGGGCACCCAGCGTGGCCTGTTTTCTAGTTCCATACATCTGCGAGGGAGCAAAGGCTGGAGCATCTCTGTCTGATGACCGACGTCCTAAACTTGACTCAGTTTTCCCAAAGCAACAGCTCATGGGGTGGACTTGGTTGTGACTTCCTTTGTCTAGTGAGATGGCCACAGAGCAGCTCAGGTGTGCAGGGGACAATGAGAGACGGACACTTACAGTGTCCTTGGATGGAAGGAACCCTGAGGACCATCACATTAGCCAACTTCTCATCAGTTTTCACTGACTCTGATGCGAGATGAAAGACCCATGATCTCCCCTGAGGGAATTAGCTGGGAAGAAATTTGCAAAGGAACATAGTGGGCAGGAATCACTGATAAACTACAGAAATACAGAGTTCTTTCAAGTTTGCCTGTATCCAACATCATGAGTGGAAGTCCTAGCATGAGGGTGAGGGAATTGGAGGTCCAGCAAACAGATGCTGTGACCCCGGGGCCAACAGCCTAATTGCAGAGGGAGATGGGAGAGTTTCCTAGAAAACAACTCAGGCTGCATCCACAGGTGGGCTGGACACACACCTGGGGGGTCCGGCATACAGAAAGAATGAGCCAATCAGTGGCAGGAGAAACACGACACTTCTGATGAACAAATTCATCTCAAGATGACTCAGGACAAAGCCTTCATTGCCAGAGGAGAGAAATGGTCTCAAGGACAATGAAGTGCTGGCCACACAGTGGGACACCACGTGGGTGTGTCGGTGAGGAATACACAGAGGTGAACATGTGCATCTCCTGCTCAGTCAACACAGTCCCCATTACGTGTTACCCGTCATTAAACACCCATCAGGATAAGCCACTTTCAGTTTACTAATTTGCCTTCTGTCATAAAAAATTGCACTGAGAAAGAGTGACAGCTCTCTGTTGTTCCTAATTAAATCACAATACAACCTGGGCTGACCCCTCTGACCAGCCATCCTGAGGAAAGAAACAGCGCATGGTCTGCAGATTCCCTTACACAAAGATGCTTGGTTTTGCTGGTCAGGTGACTTGCCCTTCTCCAGAAAACAGAAAGAGAATTGTCCGCCCTCAGCATCTCCAAAGAGGTAAGAAATTGATGCGTGATATCATCACTGACCCTCATCTTTGCTCTAGAGCAGCTCATACCTGGCGATGAAGACTTCCCGCTTTCTAGGCAGCCATCTTTTCATATTCCCCGAGGCTGACTCTAGACTGTGGCACGTCTAGAGCCAGCCTCGTCTGTACCCTGTGATAGCTGTGCACCCTCTGTCCAAGTGAGCTCTGCCACCCCAGGGATGGCAGAAAACTGAAAGTAGGGTGGGTCGATTAAGAAGGATCTGGGTTGACGAGTTCTGAAACAACCATGTTATTAACAATTGAATGAATCCCCCAGTGAGGCTGGTCTTAGAGAAGTGGTTCCTTCTAATTTGGTCAAAGCCCTCAACCATCTTTTGTGCCTCTGTGGATCAGTGACAACCACCACTTGGAAGGGCAATGCCCAGTGGCAGTACATGCCCCAGCAAGGAGCCTGGCACTGCTGCAGGGGCTGTGCTCACTAAGGAAGCAGGCACAGAGGCCAACAGCAGCAGGCTTGTGTGTGAGCCTCTGAGAGGCACCAGGGAGACCTCAAGAAACCTCTTGGCATGGAGACAATTTCTCTCAGCAGGCGGGGATGGCCCACCAGTGGAATCCAGTCTTTAAAGGTTCCATGGCCTCTTTTGCATCCACAGATAATGGGACCCGGCAAAACTCAGGCTACCCGCATCCAGCAGCTGGGAAACTGAAATGCCCCGGGATAGATTTCTGCTTTGGGAGAAGAATCCTACGGTGCCCACCAGCATGGGGTCTTGGGGCAGTTGCAAATCGCCTTTGAGTCCCACCTTCCCCCTCTCTACTGTGGGAAGCTTCCTGGTTCCCGTGTACATATGTGAAGAGGAGTAGGGAGAACGATGTGACCTGGTGTCAGCTCACACCCAGGCAGCTTCTATCTGAGCCTGCTATCAGAATGTCTTGTTTTTGATGACTCATCAAGTGTATTTGCCTTCTTCCAAATGATGACTACCTTCCAGTATCTGCCTTTTGATCTTTCCCCAATGTATTCAGGTAGTTTGTTAGAAGATATATATTCTGTCCAGTTATTGCTATTGTCTGTGAGAGGGTGGGCCAATAGGAGCCATTATCAGAAAGCTAGTGAAGGAAGAACCGGAAGGTGAAAGCATCTGAGCCATTCCAGAGCACTGCAGAGTCTACCTCTACAAGCTCTCAGCTCTGGAGTTTGAGCTTAGATCATTGAAGTGGAGGAGAAAGGAAAGTGAGGTAGTGAGGTCATCTAAAGGATGAATGTCCAGGATGCTGTATTAGTCATCTATTCCTGCAGTGAAACTTACCCTAAAACATAACGGCTTAAAACACCAGCAAATGCGTATGTAGTTGAGGTCCCTTGATGTAGGGATGAGTCCCAGCTCTGCATTCATCCATTGCCCCAAAGCCATAATGTGCAGTGTGCATTTTACTGGAGAATCCACAGAGGAAGGGGAGGGGAGCTTTACATCACACACACGCACACACACAGCAGATGACCCCAAATGACTCCTTTCAGTATTTCGGATCCTGCTCGTGCTGATAGGGAATCTTCCCTCAGCTTCATTTCTCCCTTTTCTCCTCCCAATTTTCTTCTTCTTGTCTGTTCTTTATTTGTGGGATCTACAAATAATTTTATTGAAATTGAACAAATAACACAGCAGTGTTCCTAGGCTGGGGGCCACCCTCCCCAAACCATTTCCCACATTCCAGAAGTACAGAGCTTGCACAGTATTTTTTTTTAAGTCATCTCTATATAGAAATCAGACTCTGGCCCAATATCATCAAGTCTTCACATTAAAAGTATTCCTTTTATGATTTTCCTCTCCTTTTTGCATCCTACCCAGGGGCTCTAGTACTTTCCCTTGACTGATTCTAAGTGCATGGGGATTATTATAGGGGAAGGGACCATGGGGTCACTGGTAGCTTTTGGCACCAGCCTTAGAGTGTTGTCCCTTCCCAATTGTGGGGGGGGGTGAGGAGGGGCTGGTGCAAAGTCATGGGGGATTAGACAGAATAAGTGGAATGGAGTAACTCCCATGGGTAAAAGCAGCCATAGCCCATCCTGACACTGGCCTGTACCTCTCAACTTCTCAACTGGGGTGGGGGTGGGGCGACAACTAGTTGCAGCAGGGGGATCAGCCCAGGTGGAGGGAGAAGCTGCCTACACTAGTCCTCACTCCTATTGACAGGTAGCAAACTGTCCATCCATCTGAAGGTGGAAACAAATGGCAGGGAGGTGGCAGTCAGAGCCACCCTGTCCTGTCTCAGCCTGAGCTCGCAGGTGCCACCACCACAGCTGCCTTCTGTAGGACTGGCTGTCTCTCACCTCCCAATTTTCTAAATCTCTACGTGAATCTAGTCCAAGCTTGCTGCCACCCCACAGTGAGCTTACTAAAACCTCGTTTTGACAAAGTCAGTCTAATTTCTCCTTATAAGGGAAGTCTCAGGACTGCTGCTATACTTTCTCCAGATGCTACATAGACATAAAATCCTTGGCTCAGGGTAAGGATGCACTCACTGGAGTCTTCTTCCCCTTCCCGCCTATTTATCAAATATGGAGTCAAGGAGGCATGGGCATCGGAAGTGATGTACCACTTCAGGAAATGCCGCTGACTTAGTCTCCTTTCTGCCCAAAAGTCAGCTCACAAAATCTCAGGTGTGTCCACTCTGAGTCATCGAGGCAGCAGGGAAAATACCAGGACTGTAGTCCGTTAGAGATCTGTCACCCATCCACTGGGTGATCTTGGGAAAGTGTGTTTATGACCCAGGACATTGACTTTCTTATCTGAAATGGTACAGAATAAAAAGGTAAGAATAAATGACCCCACTGTTAGCAATGTTGCAAGGCTTAAAAGTGGCAATAGGTGAGAAAGACCATTTAGTAAACTGCATACCCATTGAGGCTGCTTTCATTATTTTACATACTTCATTAAGAATCAGAAAGCCAGCCGGGCTCGGTGGCTCAGCCTGTAATCCCGCGCCTTTGGGAGGCTGAGGTGGGTGGATTGCCTGAGCCTGCGGGTTCGAGACCCACCTGGGCAGCGAGACTTCATCTCTACAATAATAAATCAAAAAAAATCAGCCGGGTGTGGTAGCGCATGCCTGTAATTCCGGCTACTTGGAAGGCTGAGGCGGAAGGATCGCCGGAGCTCAGCAGGTCGAGGCTGTGGTGACCGGGAGTGGCCACTGCACTCCAGTCTGGGTGACTGAGTGAGACTCCAGCTCAAAAAAATAAAAAATAATAAAAATTAATAAAAATTAAAAGAGAATCAGAAAGCCAGATTTAGTAGTTAAATCCTTCTGGAGAGAGCTAAGTTTAGCACCCGGTACTGCCCACTAACCACACTACTTCAGAAGAATGACCTCACCTCCCTGAGCCTCAGTCTCTTAAGAATTAAATGGGGGTGGGGAAGAGGGATGGTGGGTGTGCACAGTGAGTATATGATGACTACTCTCTCTAAGAATATCACAAGGATCAATGAGATAAGGAGAAAAATGTATAGCTCATACAGGGCTGCTTCTTTTGGGCAAACGGTTTCAGTTTAATATACCCGGCTAAGAGCTACCATAGTTCTACTTTACCAATGACATTTCACATGGTAAGCTTGTTTTAGATTTCAAGAAAAGCCCACACTTCACCAATGTGCAGAACATACACATAACAATGCTGCACTTATATTTCCTAAATCTATAAAAATTAAAAACACATTTTAAAAGAATTTGATCAGTCTCACTGTATAGATTAATATATTTTACTCTATGCCCACAAAATAACAAAAGCTCATTATAGAAAATTTGGGAAAAAATCCATTATTCTGTAATTCAGTGGTTTATTCAAACAAATGTGTCAGTTGTCTACCATGAGTCCACCTCTTTGCACTGTAGCAGAACACAAGACAGACAGGTCTCTGCTCTCTGGAGCTGGCATTCAAGTATGGCTAGATCACCAGAAGGAAAATAACTAAACAAGAAAATACTAAGTTGTAACTGCCGTGATGAAAATCAAGCAGAGATCCAGCCATTCTACACAAAGTAGTTAGAAAAGGCCTCCCTGCAGGGGTGACATTTGGGCTGAGGCCAAAATGAAAAGCAGCAAATTGTGCAAAGAGCTAGAAAAAGACTGTTTAAGGCAGAGGGTGCAGCCAGGGCCAGGGTCCTGGAAGGGAAGGAGCATGATACGTTTGAGACACAAAAAGAAGGTTCACGTGTCTGAGCTATAATGAGTGTGGAGAGAATGTGAGAAGAGACTGGAGACAGAAGCAGAGGCTGGATTATAGAAGGTCTTGTTAGCTTTAATATGAGAGTCGAGTTTTAGTCAACTGTAAATGATGACCCTTGGAAGGCTTGACTGTTTCTAAGACCCCACCACAGAGGAAAAGATCGGCAGGAGGCAAGAGCGAAAGCAGCAGATTCCGTGGAGATGTAATTGCAGTAGTACAGGCAAGAGACAGAGGAGACTTAGTTGATGGTGGGTGGCACTGGAAGAGGAAAGTGCTCAGGTTGGAGTGTGTCTTGGAGGAGGAGTCATCGGGGCTGGCCTACTGGTTGGATACAGGGTCCAGGGAACACGGGAACTCTGCAGCGATTCCTGGTTTTGACCCGAACAACTGACTGATGGGGAAGACTGGGAGAAGCATAGGTTTAGGGGCAAGGAGGAATGAGGAGAGCTGGGAGACAGAGTCAGAGGTCTACTTTGGCAATGTCGCATTTGCAATGGCCATCAGACATCCACGTGAGATTCTAGAGCGGGCCACTGACTATGTATCAAGCTCACGGATACGCAGAGACCAGAGACATGAAATTGGGAGTCATTGTCATGTGGCTGACTGAGATCACCAAGGGAGAGAGGACGTACGCGGAAAAGAAGTCCCCAAATAGTGCTGCGTGGCACTCCAGCTTAGAGAGTTTGAAGAGAAGGAGGAGCTTAAAAGAAGATTGAAAAGGGGCCACTTGTGAAACACAGGAGAATATGGAGTCACAGAAGCCAGGAAGGACTGAGTCAGAAGTTTCTGGGAGGCCGGCAAGATAACACAGGGAACTGACCATTGCCTTTGGAGGTCACTAGTGGCCTAGCAAACCAAACACTCCCAGCTACATCATGCTGCCTCTCAAGATAAGCAGTGGAGATCACAGGACAACCCGTAAATGTGGTCCTGGGCATCCATCCCTTTTCCCACTGACCCAATGGCCTTCGGAGCGTCCCATGTGCTCTGTGGTCACATGGACCCCCATCAATCCATGGTCCTTCCTCCTTCCTTCCCTGCACAGATCCGGCCCTGTGAGACTTTCTGACATTTTCCCAGCCTGAAGCAGGCTGATTCTCACTAAAAGGATTACTTATTTCTGGCTGAAGTTGTATTTTGTACAGAATCCTAAAAGGTTTCCTTAAGGACTGTTCATTTATTTACAAAAGCAAAGTACTGTGGGTATTTCCCTGAAAATAAATCGTGTCTCTGTTTATGATCTGCCAACAGCCTTGAACAATTTTTCAAAGCCATAAATAGCACTTGGAGGTCAATTATAAAAAGTTATTAACTTTGGGAAACATGAGAGTCGAACTTCTTGAAAACACTGAATGCACAAATGCTGATAATCAGAGTTAGGTTTTTGTGATTATGAAAAAGTTTGTTTCTGCTTTATTGTGTGATTTGGAGAAAACCCAGAGCCTATCACAGTTATTTGCATTAACCTAAGATTACAAATATCATGAATTGGATCATAAATGCTTTCTTTTTGAGAGGAAAAGAATCTCCACAAATTTAAGAAAAGTGAGATTTGTTCTGTCACCGTGGTAACTAGTAGTCCTAGAAGCAGATTTTAAAACTTATGCAAATTGACTAACGACAACTCGCCTCAGTGAAGCTGCTTTTGCAAGCCTACCAGTCAGTGGCAGTCCCTCACCTCAAAAAGTCAGCCAAACAGAGACAGACTCTTCTGGAGTTTTCTGGACAAACTCCAGAAAGCAACGGCTTTTAGTACAAACCAACCAACAACAGTCAGACTCAACCTATTTACGCTTCTAAAAGTCCTCCAATCCCTGCTTCCTAAAATTCAGTACAAGGCCAGCAGCTGGATAGACCACATGGTTTGTCCCTTACTATGGGAAGCAATACATTCAGCTTTGTCTTTTTTATTTCAGGTACTGAATGACGGCCTCATCATCATACAAATTCTGTGTCTCGTGTTTGAATGTTGGGAGGATCAGCCAATCCATCGAGGCATCATACCTGTCACCGTGCTTGGTGCTGGGGACACAAAGGAAAACAGGGCACAGTTCATGTCCTAGAGGAACTCTCAGACCTGGAAACCCAGAACGGAAACGTGGTGTGATCATCACAAGACCAGAAGAACATCCCAAGGGCCACGGAAGCCCAAGTGAGAAAGTAAACTCGGTTTTGGAGAGGGGGGCCAGGGAAGCGTCTCAAGGATGATTTTTAGGTGGGTGTTTCCAGAATACATGTGCACTTTCCGGATAAAGAAAAACGGGAGGGCATTGAAGACAGAGGGATAGTACGGGCAGAAACATGGGAACGTGAAAGCACCAGCCAGATGCAGAGAAACTAAGAAGTACAGAGAACATGAACACTCCAGAGAAAGTGCAATGGACGGGGAGGGGCTGGGTCTATAAGGGCCAGCCATGCTACACCTGAGAGCTTGGCTTCACCTCACAAAACCTCGGCTTTCTCATGGATAAAATTGAATTAATCGCACGGCCTACCTCTCAGGATTGCTGTGAGAAGCAAATAAAACGAGGTGGATGAAATGTTTGGTACACATTACGCATGTAAGCAAGAGTCTGTGTAATCTTTGTTGGACTTTGTCCTAAGGACTTTGAGGGGCAGAGGAATGAGTTACTCACATTTGCGTTTTAAGAAGAGCTCTCGCCGGGCTCGGTGGCTCAGCCTGTAATCCCGCGCCTTTGGGAGGCTGAGGTGAGTGGATTGCCTGAGCCCGCGGGTTCGAGACCCGCCTGGGCAATGAGACCTCATCTCTACAATAAATCAAAAATCAGCCGGGCGTGGTAGCGCGTGTCTGTAATTCCGGCTACTTGGAAGGCTGAGGCGGAAGGATCGCCGGAGCCCAGCAGGTCGAGGCTGTGGTGGCCGGGAGTGGCCACTGCACTACAGTCTGGGTGACAGAGTGAGACTCCAACTCAAAAAAAAAAAAAAAAAAAGAAAGAGCTCTCTCAGACATTGTGGGGAAGCTGTGAAACAAAACGTGTGAACAGTTTCCTTTTCTTTTACCACACCCGGCTGATTTTTTTTTTTTTTTTGATTTATTGTAGAGATGAGGTCTCACTGCCCAGGCGGGTCTCGAACCCGCGGGCTCAGGCAATCCACTCACCTCAGCCTCCCAAAGGCGCGGGATTACAGGCTGAGCCACTGAGCCCGGCTACAGTTTTCTTTTCTAAAGTTGAGGTTAATGATAACAATAAAATTTAATAATAATTATTATTATTGTTATAACAATAGCAGCTAGCAATTCTGAGCCCTTGCTGAGTACCAGGCATTGGAACATCTGTCAACGTGCATTACACGAATTGACTCATTAATCCAAACAACCCTGTGGGGCAGCTACTATCATTATCCCCATCCAAGAGACAGATCCCATCCAAGGCCAATGGAGCAATCCAAGGAAGCTGAGATTTCTAGGCTTCATGATCAAAAGTCTGTAGCAAGGTCCAGCTCCACCTCGTGCAAAAGCCTAAAATCAGAAACACAGTGGTTTATGTTTTGGTGGATCTGAGCCAGTGAAGTGCTCGTGCACCCATTTATTGACTTGGCACACACTAACTAAGCCTCCACGACTTGCCTGGCATGCCAGCCGATGCCATTCCCACTCTGACAGAGCTTCTGACAGTAACAGCTAACGTGTACAAAGCATTTGCCAACTGCAGCGAACTTTTCTAAGCACTTCACACCCAACAACTCATTTAGTACTTTCAAAACAAACCTAGGAGGAAGGTGGTGTTGTCATGCCCATAGTACAGAAAGCAAACCAAGGAACAGGGAGATGAAGCCATCTTGCCAAAATCACACGGTAAGCACCTCCTTACAGTCCTGAGCCTCCATCTGCCTATCTAGAAAACTGGGGAGGGACGTTGGAATCACTTCCCACAAGGTTGTTCTGAGAATTAAGTGACAAAAGCCTGTGTTTACTAATTGTTTGGCCTTAGGAGACTCATCTAAATCGTTGGGGTCTCTCTGCCTCCTCTGTAAAACGGGGATAATCATAGTTCCTGCTTCATAGGTTGTTTAAGGATTAAAGGATATATGTGTTCATAGTGTCTGGAACAGTGCCCAGCCCATAGGGATGATTGTTATTACAAAGAGTTAGCCCAGGGTCACTTGCATAGTAGGTGCTCAACAAATATTCAGATTTGGCAAAGTAGAAAAAAGAGCAAGGGTGAGGAGAGCTGGAATAAGAGAGAGGGCCTTGAACGCCTACACTCAGAGGAGAGAGACAAGGTCAGAAGGCCAGCGTGCCCTTCCTACTCAACCCCGCCCCCAGATTTTAGCTCACACCTTTATATTTGTTTGATTCCCCCATGTTCTCTTTGCCCCTGGCAAACACCTCACTGACATTCCCAGCAGAGAGTAGGGCTTTTTTTTGGAAGGTCCATGATTTAGACAAAGTCATAGAACAAAACCCTCTGGCAGTGATTTGTCAACCTCCTGTAGCCCTGGCAGACACCCCTGAGGAAGAATGGCATGCCAGGGCTGTTAAGAGCATAAAGCAGCAGTGCAGTCAGTTGTAAAAACGATGAACCATCCTAACTGTTCTCTCCTTCTGTAAATGCCTATAGACCACCAGATCAGACTTCCCAAGCACCTGGATGAAATCTTTGAAACCACACACAAATAGGTTAGCCTCAAGGACCCACCACTGAGTCACTGCAAGAATTGGGGTGAGCAGTTTCACCTCCTCAACCTCCATTTCCTTATCTGTAAAATGGGAATTAAAAAGCCTCGTGAGGTTTAAGTAAGATGGCGGAGAAGAGTGCGACTAACCCAGACTCACCCCCTGCTGGTGGTGAATCTGAATCCCACTTGGGGAGGAGAAGAAAATCTTGGAACTGTCTGCTTGCAGCTCTCCAGCTTAGGAGTTCTTTTGTCTGTGCAAAATTGTATGCGTGTGTGTGAACATTTTTCCAGGGGAGAGGCTGATGGCTTTTATTGGAAGCTCCAAGAGTCAAGACCCCAAATACAACAGGGATCACTGTTGCCAGTGTGTGGTCTAGGACCCCTCGCCTGGTTGCATGGATAACCTCCCTATGAGCCCCAAAGCTTCCTGGCTGTGCCCTGGGTGGAAGCCGCACACTCTGGGTGTGTAGTTTAGGATGCTGTCATCCGTGTGCTATTTTAGCCCTCTGTCCCAGAATCCTCCTTTGTGGAACAAGGGAGAAAGGAGAACACAGGAGCTCTCCAAGGGGCCTAGTACAGAGCAGATCTTGGTGTCGATGGGCTCCTTTATTTAGTTCTCCAAATAGATCCTTCTAGGTCTGGAGTCTGGAGAGAGAAGAAAGGAAAGCCTGGAAGCAGGAACATAAAGCTTTTACCTGTCTGGTCCCAATTTGACCTTGAGTTCCTTCCCATTTTTTCTCATGATGGCGCTCATAGGCTCTTTGGAGGCCCCTGTTGCGAGTAACCTCACCCTGTAACTCCCTCGATGTGACAAATGCATTTTTCCCTGTCCCCTTCCCCCGCCACCTGCCTTATGTCTATTCCTTGTTTCCAGTCGGTGGGCCATCTCCAACTGCCTTTCACTGAACTCACCTTACCCTTCCCGGTGACCCCATAGGGCAGAGTCGGGGGTGACCTCACACCTGCCTTCTCACCTGCATTTGATCCACTGACAACACACCTTTGGCCTGCTCGGTGGGAGTGTAGACCCCTTTTCGCTGCTCCCCAGGCACTTCAGCCTGTCTCTCACCCTTTAGATTACTCAGGCAGGAGGCAGACTCCAGTCTGCGTCCTAACACTTTCTACCTTTGTGGGAGGACATTGCTGATGGAAGCACAATTGGTTTTGGCCTCTTCGTCTGCTAGTCCTGCAGCAAGGTCTTGTACCTCGCTTTGGAATATGACATCCCTTGTCTCGAGGCCTCGGCAGGAGATGAGACCAGAATTATGTTCATTTTAAAAGAAAGTTACGAAAACGAAATGCCACGAGAAATTCCTGCTGGGAGGTGGTGACAGGGAAATGCGGATGGAATTAAGGAGGGCTTCCTAGGGAAAGTGATATTGGAGATGGATCTTGAAGGATAAAATGAACTTACCAAGTGGAGAATGAGAGAAAGGCCATTCCCGATGGCAGAAACCACGTGTGCAAAGACTCGGGGGCACGAGGAAAGCCTGTGCCTTTGGCATTTAGTGAACACACACAGCAGATACGGTAAAGTCAAGGACGGGACTCAGGCCAAAAGACCGTTAAGTCAAATCCTGGCTCTACCCATTCACTTGGATGACCTTGGGTAAGTCACTCAACTTGGGCTTCTCAACTGACCTACAAATTTCTGAACCCAATGGTTGTCCAGCTTTAGACAGCATAAAAACCTCCTGGGAGCTTTTTAAAAAATGAAGATCTTCAAACCTTACTGGAAAAAAACGTTGACTCAGTAGGTCTGCCTTGGGACAGAGAATTCTGATGCAGGAGGTCTGTGAACCATACCTGGTAGACTCCAGGTATCCTCTGTCTACATCTGGTGCTCAGCGAGTGGTTAGAACAATGAATGCACGAATCAAGTGAATCATTTTTTATACAGTTTGCCCTGGAAGAATGCTCCCAGAAGTAACACATGGCTGCCTAAAATATCTCTACATATGTCACACCACAAAGGTGGCATTCACCTCACAGAGGTGAAGGGCTCAAATGCATCCTCCCAACCTGGGAACCTAAGTCAGACCCAGTGACAGTGGTGAACGCAGGAAGTCTCCCCAAGAACAAATTTTGTGGTTGTCTGAAGCCCCCTGTGTACTCACTGTGGAGAGGAGAAGGAGCTGGGGAAAGTTGAAAGAAAATCTTAGATCAAACAGGAGGAAGGACACAGGGCTGTGGAGTCAAACATTCCTGGGTTTCAGTCCTGGCAAGTCGTCTTTCACCTTTTTGAGAGTCAGTTTCTTCATCTGTAAAATGGAAACAATGTGACCTTGGAGACTTTTCCTGGGCTGGCAATATGCACATGATGCTCTCGGGATGCTAGACAGAGACGGGGGCAGCTTCCAGTCAGCCAGGTGACCACAGCAGAGAGTGAGTGACCAATGAGGCAGGCCAGACTCAGCTATGATGCTAGGTAGGTTAGCGGTACAGACACTCCTTGGCTTACAGTGGGGTCACATGGCAGTAAACCTATCATAAGATGAAAATACCTCAAGTCGGAGGTGCATTTAACATATCTAACCTACCAAACATCATGGCTCGGCCCAGCCTGCCTTAAGCATGTTCTGAACAATTGCATTAACCTATTGGTTAACCTATTCTAGCACCCCAGCACACCATAGCATATCGGTTCTTCACCCTGGTGACAGTGTGGTTGATGGGAAACTGTTGTTCTTCCTGCTGTCCATCAGCATGAGAGAGTACCTCGCCACGTATCACTAGCCCAGGAAAATTTCGCAACTCAAAATTCCCAGTTCAGTTTCACCTGAATGTGTATCACTTTTGCACTGTAAATTCGAAAAATCACAAGCCGAACCATCGGAAGTCGGGGACCATCTGTACCAAATACATTGTGACTTATCATACTTTCCGTTTGCGATGGGTTTGTTGGACGTGACCCCATTGCAAGTCGAGGAGTTTCTGTTCTCCCTCTTTTCTGTCTTCCCTTGTTTCTGCAGTGGCAGGATCATAGCTAACTGCAGCTTCAACCGCCTGGGCTCAAGTGGGCCTTCAGCCTCAGCCTCCCAAACAGCTGGGACTACAGGAATGCACCACCACACCCAGCTAATTTTTTTTTTGTAGAGACGAGGTCTCACTGTGTTGCCCAGGCCAGTCTTGAACTCCTGGGCTCTCAAGAAATCCTCTTGCCTTGGCCTCCCAAAGTGCTGGGATTTCAGGCATGAGCCATCACACCTGACCAAGACGTGCTCCTTAGTGAAGTTTGCTGCATGCAAGCCGTTTTACCAAGTGTATAACATGCATTAAATCCTCTAATTCTCACAATAACTCTGTGAGGTGAGGTCTTTTACTGTTGCCCCCACTGAAGGAGTAGAAAACGTATGAGTTGAATAATGCCCCCTAAATAAGATGTGTTGGAGTCCTAACCCCCAGTCCTCAGAATATGACCTTATTTCCAGACAGGGTATACACAGAGGTCACTGAGTTAAGGTGAGGTCATCGGGGAGGACCTTAACCCAATATGACGGGTGTCCTTTATTTTCTAAAAAAAAGGGGACATTTGGAGACAGAGACAAATGCACAGAGGACAACAGGAAGAGACACAGGGGAGGCCGGCCACATGCTAGCCAAGAAGAGAGGCCTGGAACAGATGCCCCCGATAGCCCTCAGAAGGAGTTAGTCCTGCTGAGAGCTTGATCTCGGACGTCCAGCCTCCAGGACTGTGAGACAATACACGTCTGTTATTTAAGCCACCCAGTTTGTAGTACTTGCTATAGCAGCCCTAGGAAATTAATACAGCAATGAACATTTTAAAAAGTTAAAGCAACATGTGTGAAACCACAGCAAGACGAGCAGAGAGTAGTGTCTGATGCCCAGCCAATAGCTGCCTGTACTCTCTTTTTGCCTGTCTTTTTCCTTCTTTTTTTTTTTTTTAAATTTGTTTATTATAAAGTTTTGGGGTACACGTGAGGATCTCCTGCATAAGTGGGTTGCATGCAAGTGAAGTTCAGGCTTCCAGCTGGCCCTCACGCTCCCTGGTCGTGAACCAGGTACCCATTGTGTTGTCACATGTCCCATCCCTCCTGTCCCCTTCTTGAATCTTAGCCCAACTTCTGTCTCCTTCATCAGCTCACCCGCCCTGTCTTGGTGTCTCTGTCTCTGCCTCTCTGTCCTTCTCCGCGTGCTACTGTTCTCTTAAAGTCAGTGCTCAGAGCTTCTCAGAGACCTCCTTTCCCAAGTCATCTCCCTGGGGGCCACCTGGGAACATCACTGTTTTCTCCAACATACAGAAAGGCCCGAGTGTGGTTGAAGGGGGCAGAAAAATGGCAAGAGTAAGTGCTGTTTTGAGACATACACAAGCACGAATGAGACACTATCTGTCATTTCTATTAATGACAGAGTCACAAGTGAGTTATGTTCAGAATAGAGGTGAGTTCTTAATTTCAGATAGATGGTCACGAAAATAAAGATGCATTTTTCCCTATCCAACTTCAAGAGTCCCTTGAATTATTTTTTTTCAAGTATCACAATGTTTATTGATAGATACAAGTATATAAAATCAGGGCATGAACATGACTTGATAAATTAAGTAGACTTAATTTTAATACTATAATAGGAGGGAAGAATCCTCTGAATTCTATCAGCAGATTCTTTGGGAGTTAAGAATCCCTATCATAACAGTATCTAAAGTAACTGTTTTGTGTCTTTTTTTCTTCTTTTTTTTTTTGAATCGGAGTCTCACTCTGTCGCCCAGACTGGAGTGCAGTGACCGCTCCCGGCCACCGCAGCCTCGACCTGCTGGGCTCCGGCGATCCTTCCGCCTCAGCCTTCCAAGTAGCTGGAACTACAGGCGCGCGCTACCACGCCCGGCTAGTTTTTTTTTTATTTATTTATTGTCGAGATGAGGTCTCGTCAAGTTACCCAGGTGGGTCTCGAACCCGTGGGCTCAGACATTTTCTTCTTTTTTAAAGTTGAGGTACTCTGGCACGATCCCGGCTTGCTGCAGCCTCGACCTTCGGCTCTCAGGCAATCCTTCTGCCTCAGCCTCCCAAATAGTTGGGACGACAGGCATGCACCACCACGCCTGGATAATTTTTACATTTTATTTTTTTGTAGCGACAAGGTATCACTATGTTGCCCAGGCTAGTCTCAAACTCCTGGGCTCAAGTAATCCACCCATCTCAGCCTCCCAAAGTGCTGGTATTACACGTAAGACCCACCATACCCGGCCAGTTTTTGTGTCTTTTCTTTGCCTTATAAATCCTTAGCCTACCAAAGCTGTGTCCTGATCATTTTTTGTATTTAGATCACCCAGTGAGACTCAACTTAGAGTGTCTTCTCAGTGTTGCTAGGAAGGAGAGAAGGAAACTAAGTGACAGAGAGGAAGGGAAAGAGAGAGGAGGGTTTCGGGAATGGATAGTCACATGCATCCACAAGTTGGAAGAGGCTGCAAGCAACTTTTTTCAGCCTTTATATACTGCTATGGACTGGGTCCTCCTGGATTTACATCCATTTTCTGTCAGGTCTATGTGTCTAATATTGAGATGTAGGTAACAAAGCAGAACGCAAAAAATAAGGACAAGAAAAGAAAGTCAAATTCGTGTGGCCTCCTGTAAGCATAAAAATAAAAGTAGACATTTGTCAAAATTTTCATTTTACTTAATTCAGATGCAAAAGGCTACCCTGATAGACCCACCTATTTCATTTTGACAAAGGTGGTAACAAAAGAAGTCATCAGTAGAATATCTCTGTCCCCTTTCCTTTTTGATTCAATTCAGCAAACATTTCCTGGACCCCTATTCTGTGCCTGGAGGAAAAATGGAAGGCAAGATCTCCATCTGAAAACTGGATCCACACCTCAAACTGCAGGACTCACAGGTTGGTGAGTCAAGGCCACCACTCTAATCCCTGCCTCTCCAGGACTGGGTTAGGTGAGGCTGAATTACACCTGTGCAAGAATTCAGCATGGATAAGAGGAGCTTCTCTAAGTCCCAGTCCTGCCCCAAACCCTGGGGAACTCTGCCAGGGTGGGGGCTGGGAATGACTCATCTCTTCTTAGTAGGGAAATCTCAGGGATTTTTTAATTAAAACAAGAAGGGAAAGAATCAGCCCAAAGCTACAAGCTGCCCAGAGTCCGTCACGCTGAGCTCTTGTTATCGGCACCATGGAGCCTCTGCTGTTCAGTGCTCCAATATCAGGGTCACCCCACCAGGTCCTGGTCCAGTAGGCTGACCCATCCACGGCCCACATTTGAGGCCTGGGGACTTCTGATCGGGGATGCCACCTCCAGCCACACCACAGGAGCACCTTCGTGTTCACTTTCCAGGTCTCAGCACAGAAAATGAACATCATGCTTTTCCCCTTTGGTTTATGACCATTTTAAATTCCTCCAAATAGCTCCAGAAATTGCACTAGAAGTATGCAGGAAGTAAAGCTTTCAGGAGCATCCCACTAGGAGAAAGGGCTCACATGCCTACTGTTTTCAGAGAAGACAGACCATTTCCTGTGCAATTCTTCAGCTAGGTCTGCTAGAGGAGTGGGCAAAGGCAAAGACCCCAGAACCAGACAAACCCCATAAGGATGCCTGTACTGTCTTTTCCCTTTGGTTGATTTCGGGAATATTACCTAATTCGCTGAAACTTAACAATCTCATCTGTAATGCAGACCATGACAGTATATATTATCCAGGGACGATGCAATGTCCAGGTTAAATGAAATAAGGCATGTGTAGTATTCTGTTTTCCTTTTTTCTTTGAGTTGGAGTCTCGCTCCGTCACCCAGAATGGAGTGCAGTGGCATGCTCACCGCCACCCCAGCATAGACCTGCTGGGCTCCAGCGATCCTTCCATCTCAGCCTTCCAAGTGTATGGAACTACAGGTGTGAGCTACCATGCCTGGCTAATTATTTATTTATTTATCGTAGAGACAAGGTCTCGTCAAGTTTCCCAGGTTGGTCTCAAAACCCTGGGCTAAGGCAATCCACTCGCCTCGGTCTCCCAAAGTGCTGGAATGACAGGCTAAGCCACCAATCCCGACCGTATTCTGTTCTCTGTTACTTGTAATCGCATACCTGAAACTGAGTAATTTATAAAGCAAAAAGTATTTCTTACAATTAAGGAGACTGAGAAGCCCAAGGTGTAGGGGCCCATCTGGTGAGGACCTTTTTGCTGGTGGGGATTGTCGGCAGAGTTCTGAAGTGGTGCAAAGCATCACAAGGGGAGGGACTGAGAGTGGTGCTCAGGTCTCTTCCTCTTCTTATAAATCTACTCTTCTCACTTTCTTGATACCCATGAATCCATTAACCTATTATTCCATTAATGCGTTAATCCACTCATGAGGGCAGAGCCCTCATAACCTTCTTAAATATTCCATCTTTCAATATGACCACCTTGGGGTTAAGTTTCAACATATTCAAACTATAGCATCATGTAAAAGTCTTAGCACATGTCATGTACATTTCACCCTAATTTTTTAAAGCATTGATCTGCACAAGATGCTAAACTAACCATTCCAGCAATGTAATCAGGGAGGCATGATACCTTATAGAGATAATCATTTTGTTCCTGTATTTCTCCTGCAAGAACTGCCTTCTGAGCCTTTGTTTTCCAGAGCAAGAGCTTATTAAGAGGATTATATGAGGGGGTTAGCGAGAGGGCAACGCCTCTGAAGGCCGTTTAGGAGATGAGGGTCTGAGCAAAACTGAGCAAGTCGAGATGGGCAGTGCAGGATGCTGCCTCCCACCCCCCCAGGGGGCGGGACCTCGAAGGGCAATGCATCCTGGATTGATAACTGACTCAAATAATGACTGAAGTTAAATTTCCCACCAACCTCATAGATGGAGGTTCCAAGTCAAACTGAACTGACTTCAAGAAAATAAATAAATGGGACATTTAAATTCCCAACTCATTGGAGTAGGATGTTGGTAGTAAAACTGGCCGTGGGAAACTGTTCATTGCCGTTTTCAGGAAAAGCCCCAAAAGATGACAAAGAGAATCGAAAAGCATGGCCCTACAAGAGACGAGGAGGAAAGAAGTGACAGCCCAAGGTAATAAAAAGGAGGACAGAAAGACGGCATAAACTGAGAAACTGCATCTCAGACCACTTGTATACCTAATCCTGAATTGTACCCCACATCTTTAAAATAAAAATAAATAAATAGATGATAAATAGATAGATAGATAGATAGATAAAAGAAATTGCATCTCCAAGACTTTGCTCATGTTAGTGTCCAGTCAGTCAGTGCTGACTGGAATGCTGTTCAGGTCAGAAATTGCTTTTATGAATAAGCAAAACTAAAACACTTCTCTTGAGCTTTCATTAAAAGTGACTTACTACAAAACAAGCATTGCAGCTCGGCACAGTCCCTGTCTTCCTGTGTGTGGGGTCTCTCTAGGGGTTTTCTTACTTTGCTTTTCTCTTCACTTTCATTCTACAGATTTCTCTGCAAACTAGCAGTCTCTGTTTGTCCATCTGTGTAGAAGATCCCAATGAGCTGTCTTTCCTTGGTAGCCTCAACCCCGAGGTGACATGACCTTCAGTGTCCAGCACCCGCTCCCTTCTGACTCAGGCACCCATTCCAAATTTCCAGGAAAAAGAATCTGATTGACTAGAGTTGGCCAATGGAGTGCCTTCCTGGGCCAGCCGCCCATCTTGGTCCAATCAGTTGTGGACAGGGAGAGACAGGGCCCTGCACTGGTAAACACAGCCACAAAGGGCCAGTTTACAGAGCATCTGTGTCACCTGCCCCACCCACCTTGCACCCAGTGAACACCCACCCAACTTTTAAACCTCCTCGTGAACCAACTTCCACATCCCACGAAGGGAATCAGATCCTCCCTCCTGAGAACCCTCCTTTTGATAGAGCTTTAGTACAATAACGAAACATTTCATTGCAATTTGTATTTGCACAACTATATTTGGTTCGTGTATCTCTAGAAAGGAACTCTTATCCCTGTCGTCTAGCCCAGGCCTAATAAATACTGGTTGGCTGGCTGGCTGAACATATGAAGAAATGAACTGTCAGCTTTACATTCTTAGAATATATTTTAGCCCTCATTGGAGACTTTTGAGGGACACATCATTATTGCCCACAATGGTAAAATAACTTATCTATGTCACATAGATAAGTGACATAGATAAGATGGAATAAGAGTTTGAATCCGTTTTATGACTCCAGGTCTCTTAGCAAAACCATTAAGACCAGTCTTATTCTCCAGTGTAGATATTGTCACAGCCTCTCTGTTTTATAATCTCTGAAAGATGTATTTGAATAACACTATCTGCCTTTTAAGGGGTTGTGGGAGAAATAATTAGTACTTATCCATTTTCTGAAAATGGCAGGTTATAAAATGTAGCAATCTAGCTCAGTCTTCATTTTTAGATCTTTTATAGAAAATGAAATTCTACTCTGCAATCATAGTAGAAAGGCTTTTCTTTGTCTGTTTATTTTAGAGTTTGAGCCTTGTTAAATTCTTTTATTTAACAAGCATTTGCTGAAAGACTGCTCTGTGCCTTGTCCAGTGATATAAACTAGTGATACAAAGATGAACTCCAAACCAGATTACAGCCTATTCAAATCTTCACACCTGAACTTTGACCTTATGACGTTTGTCACAATTTTTTTAAGTAATCATCCACTTTTCTTCTTTGCCTTTTTTTTTGAAACAGAGTCTCTGTCACCCAGGCTAGAGTGCAGTTGCACAATCATGACTCACTGCAACTGCCTCAAATTCCTGACCCAAGTGATCCTCCCACCTCAGCCTCCAAAAGTGCCGGGATTACAGGCATGAGCCATCATGCCCAACTAAATAATCAATTGTTTATGTGTTACTGTGTTAGTGACTGCTTCTCCCATGGATGTCAAGTGGAGTGAGACCTTGACTGTCTTTTGTTCACCACTCTCACTGTTGCCTAGCACAGTTTACCACTCCAGGAGCTCACAGTCTGATGGTGGAGACACAGCCACATAGATCACCGTAACACAGGGAGACACAGGCTCCACCAGAGGGATAGGGTGTCCAAGGTTGTGAGTCCCCAGAGAGGGAGCCAACCCAACTGCCTAGAGGAGGAAGGGAGGACATGGGAAGGTTTCCCAACGGAGGTAGATGTTGAAATACGACCTTGAAGGAGTAGCAGGAACTTTTCTTTTAGACAGACACACTCTGGGGTGACTCTTCATTGCCCCCCCTTCCTGGTATCCACATTGGAGAACCTTCTTGGCTCAAGAACCAAATTAGCAGAGCTGGTCTTCCTGGCATGGGACCTGGGCTGTCTCTTGGGCAGGGTGTTGAGATGGCCCTCAATGATCCCACCTCCTGGTATTCACACTCGTGGAATTCCTCGAGTATGGGCTGGATCTAGTGACTCACTCATGAATAGACTATGTCAAAAATGATGGGATGGCATTTCCGAAAGGAGGTTGCATAAAGACTGTGGCTTCCATTGTGGGTGGTCTCTTTTGCTCTCCCACTCACTCGCTCTCAGGGAAGCAGCCACCCTGGGGAGCGGCCCACATGGCAGGAAACTAAGAGAACTCAGAGTTAACACTTGAGTTCTAACCTCAGGTCATCCAGAAGTCAGCAGAGGCCTCCCAGAACTGAAGACCAGAAGTTGCCCAAAGCTTCCCCAAGATTTCTACAACTCTAAACTTCTTCCCTATTTCTGTGCATTTATTATCTACTGTCCTGTGGGTCTGAAATGCCTTTCCCTCCTCTTCTCCATCAAAAGCCCCATTCACCCCTCAAAATCCACTTCAACTGTCATCTTCTCCATGAATTCTTTCTTTCTTTCTTTCTTTCTTTCGAGTTGGAGTCTCACTCTGTCATCCAGACTGGAGTGCAGTGGCCGCTCCCAGCCACCACAGCCTCGACCTGCTGGGCTCCGGCGATCCTTCCACCTCAGCCTTCCAAGTAGCTGGAACTACAGGCCCACGCTACCACGCCCGGCTAATTTTTTGATTTATTGTAGAGATGAGGTCCCGCCAAGTTGCCAGGTGGGTCTCGAACCTGCAGGCTCAGATAATCCACTCACCTCAGCCTCCCAAAGCATGGGATTATAGGCTGAGCCACCGAGCCCGGCTGAATTCTTTCTTGATTACTCCCAGGCAGAAATGTGTTACTCCGTCCCTCTCTCCCAAGAGAGGGTCTCTGAACACCCTCTTTTTGTACTTACTGTATATTATGCATTCTTGTGCATGCCTTCTATGCCTCACCAGGCCATGTCCCCTGAGGACAGAGTCTATGAATGAGACCTCTTTGGGGTGCTGGATGTCAGGTTTTGGAATGAAATCGCCACTCAGTAGATATTAATTAATTATATTAAGCAGGAAAGGGAACAGAGAAATTCTCCCATTGGGAGTGTCTTGTTTTTAAGACAATTTGCACTCTGCCAGGGTCCCCGAAGCAGGGTATCTCTCTCCCCAAACTGCAGGATCCAAGTTAACTCACAATGGTCATACTTCAGGGCAATTTTCAATAAAAGTAGATAACATCTTCTTCAACATTAATGCTCCAGCAAACAAAGTGGGACAAATTAATGCATGTGTATGAAGCTGTATTTGTCTTAATAACCACAGTTCTTTCTCAGGGTGAAAGATTGAAGCTAAATGTCCCTGGCTGTCTTGAGCAAGTGGGTTGTAGTGCAGTTCTTAATTCTGAGATAGATGCTTCGCCTTCCAAAAGCATGTTTCAAAAAGTCCAACAGTTTTAACTGAAGTGTTTAAAAGTACATTGAAGATTATTATCTTTTCTATTACATTTTGCTAGTTATTCAGAACATGGGCAATAGAAATCTAACCAGATCTGAATTTTTTTGTCTCATCATCTATATTGATTCATTTGTTTATTCGTCCATTCCTTCAACAGCTCTTCATCCCTGATCAAGTGTTTACTATGTAACAGATTTTTATAAGCAAAATCTTCCCCCTCCATATTTGACTGTCTCTGAATTACTCCACTGAGCAAAAGTACAAACAGCATGGCCAGAGAGCAGTTGGCATTTGGAAAGTTATTTTTTTAATAAAAGTCGTCACTATCTCCACCCTGGCAGCACGGCTTTCTCCACCCAGGGCCGTTTAAGACGCCCGATTCTTCATTTCGCATTTTGGAGTCAATAGCTGTCTGGTAAGGCAATACTGAAAGCTTGACAGTTTACAACACACCTCACCAGTTAACTGCTCAGATGCATTTCTGTGACTGTTTCATAGAAACATATCAATTTTTCAGATCTCCCAATGCCTCTGTTAGTGCCTGGTCCAGTATTTCTGTCTCAGATCTCCCTGCCACTCCCAAACTGCCTGAAACCCCTGTGGACGCGTCTGGTCTTCTCCTCTTTTCAAAATCCAGACAGAACAATACAGAAATAACGGCAGAAATAGAGATAACCAGAGGAACTGACTCATCCAGTCCGGCTACCGGTGTCACTTTTGCGACTGCAACCCAGTATCACTGTTGAACACTCGTCCTAGACATCCTTACTATGCAGGGTGTGGTCCACATGCCAGCAGCATCAGCGCTCCTGGATGGATGTCAGATACGCAGAGCTTCAGCCCTGTCTTAGGCCTGCTAGGGGAGGGTCTGCGTTGTAATGAGAGCTTCGAGTGATTCACGGGCACGTTACCCTCTGGGCAGCGCTGGTCTAGGCCGTGTGTCCACTAACACATCATATCCAGTTGTCCCAAGTTCCTGACAGTGTTACAGTGGTGCCTACATTGATGGTCTCCAGGATTACAACTCCTTTGATGCTCCCTCAAAAGCATAACACCTTGTGCTCTGGGCCAGAGCAATTGAGGCTGGATGGGACTTTCCAGCACTTTCTGTGCACTGAGCTAAAGTAGCCCAGCCTTCAGACCATAGAAACTGACCTTGGGTAACTCACCCACCTAGAAGCTCCCTTCCTTCCTAGTAAGTGGCACTCTAGGCTTCTGGCATCCTCTCCTGACAGGGGATCTCCAAGAGGGTTAAGCCTCAAAAATAAAGCAGGTTTTACACCTTTTCCTCCTAGGAAGCTCCTTGACTCTTAGGCATACTTCTTGCTTCCTTCCAGTGACCATTTGAAACAATTTTGAAAAAGAAGGATCAAGTTGGAGGACTTGTGCTACACAATCTCAAGTCTTAATAGAAGGCTACAGGAAACACGGGAGTGTGGTCATGGCATAAGGAAAAATACGTAGATCCATGGAACAAAAAGGAGAGGCTAGAAACAGACTAACACCTATGTGGCATTGATTTTTGATAAAACAGCAAAGTGAATTCAGGTGGGGGCAGGGGGTGGGGAGAGTTAACATTCAGAAAATGGTACTGAAATAACTAGACATATAATACTGAATGATCTTTCACAGAAACAATGAACTGAGTATCACATGTTCTCAATCATAAGTGGACCTTGGACAACTATTGTCATACTATCAGAAAAGGATTAACAGCGGGAAACTGCAGGGGCATGGGGTGGAGGTGGGAAACTGCCTGGGGAAGGCGGGGCACACCTCGTCAACAAGGTATACCTAACCTTGAAATGTACTCTATAATTTTAAAATAAAAAATTTAAAGGTGAAAAAAAAAGAAATAACTAAACATTAATTTAGGGGAAAAAAATATTTGATCCATACTTCACACCATGCATAAAAAACAAGTTCAAAATAGATCACAGACCTAAATATAAAAGCTAAAACTATAAGCTTAAAAAATTTCTGAGAGAAAAATAGAAGAAATTATTTGTGATATTGAGGTGGTCAAAACTTCTTAGAATACAAAAAAAAGCATTAACCATAAAAAATTAAGAAGGAAAAAGAAGTTTTAATCAAAATTCAGAACTTTCAGTTTTCAAAAGATGCTATTAAGAAAAAAAGGTAATCCAAACACTGAAAGATATGTGTGTATATATGTATGTATATATAATAAATGACTTATATTTAACATTGTAAAGCACTCCTACTACTCTATAATTATAAAATAGTCTAATAAAAATAAGTAAAAAAATTAAACAGACATTTCAAAGAAGATGTATGATGTGATAAACATGTAAAGAGATGCCAAAAAACATTTAGTCATTAGGGAAATTAAAATCAAAATCATGAGATACTACTACAAACCCATTAGAATGGTTAAAATTTTAAAACTTGGCCATATCAAGTCATTACAAGGCAGTACAACTGCTTTATAAAACAGCTTGGCAGTTTATTGCTTTTAAAAGTCTCCCACATACCTACCACATGATCTAGCCATTCCACTTCTGAATATTTCTCCAAAAAGAATTAAGGTGTATATCTACACAAAGATGTGCACATAAATGTTCCTAGAAGATGTATTCATAATAAATAATTGTGTCTACTCATACAGTGGAATAGTCTTCCTCAATTTAAAAAAGAGAACTATTGCTATACACAATCTCAGGCAACTTAAAAGTCAATATGCTAAGCAAAATAAGCCAGATAGATAAGAGTACACATTACATAATTTCACCCCTATGACATTCTAGGAAAACAATGATCTTCTGTAGTGACAGAGAGTAGACCAGTAGTTGCCAGGGGCTCAGGGTAGATACAAGGATTTATTGTGAAGGGGCATGAGAGATTTTTCTAGGTATGACAGACATTGTTCTGTATTTTAATTGTGTTAATTACACAAGTACATATATTTGTCAAAACTCATAAAATTCTGCACTTGAAGGAGCAAATTTAATGTTATGCCAATGATTTCTTCAAAACTATGCTTAACAATAATACAGGAGGAGTAGAAAGTAGGTTGAAATATAGATGAAACAAAGTTGACCATGAGTTGGTAATTTTTCAAAACTGGGTAATAAGTACATACAGGATCGATATCCTGCTTTCACTCCCTTGTGTAAATTTGAAATTTTTAAAAAAAAAACAACTTAAAGGCCAGGTGCTGCAGATCGTGCCTGTAACGGCAGCACTTTTGGAGGCTGAGGCAGGAGAATTGCTTGAGCCCAGGAGTTTGAGACCGCCCAGGCAACACAGCAAGATTCCATGTCTACAAGAAATATATTAAAAATTAGCCAGGTGTGATGGCACACACCTGTAATCCCAGTTACGCAGGAGGTTGAGGCTACAGTGAGCCATAATCACGACACTGCACTTAGCCTTGGCAACAGAGTGAGACCCTGACTCACAAAACAAAACAACAACAACAAGTTAAAAATAGAAGAATTGGAGCACCAGGAATCTTCCCCCAGCCCGCGCGCACGACCGGCCGGTGCGCCGCGGCCCGCGAACAGTTTTTTGACTTGGAATCTTCCCTTTTTTACTTCATTCATTTGACTAAAGAGGTTTTCAAGAACAGTATTCATAAATTATCAGAATGGAGATCTCCTCTCATCAGTCTCACCTCCTGCAGCAACTGAATGAGCAGCGCAGGCAAGATGTGTTTTGTGATTGCAGTATTCTAGTTGAAGGGAAGGTCTTCAAAGCACATCGAAATGTATTATTTGCTAGTAGTGGCTACTTTAAAATGCTTCTTTCTCAAAACTCAAAGGAGACAAGTCAGCCAACCACGGCTACATTTCAGGCTTTTTCCCCTGACACTTTTACAGTTATCCTGGCCTTTGTCTATTCCGGCAAACTATCTCTTACTGGTCAGAATGTCACAGAAGTGATGTCTGCTGCTAGCTTCCTTCAGATGACTGATGTCATTAGTGTATGTAAGACTTTTATTAAATCATCGTTAGACATTAGTGAGAAAGAAAAAGATCGCTACTTCAGTCTCTCAGATAAAGATGCCAATTCTAATGGCGTAGACCGTTCCTCTTTTTATAGTGGTGGCTGGCAAGAAGAAAGCAATTCTCCACATTCTCACCTAAGCCCAGAGCAAGGAACGGGTATAATAAGTGGAAAATCTTGGAGTAAGTATAATTATCATCCTGCCTCCCAAAGGAATACTCAGCAACCTTTGATCAAGCATGAACAAAGGAAAGATTCCATTAAAAAGACCAAACATTTGAGATTGTCACAGCCTTCTGAAGTTGCTCATTATAAGTCAAGCAAACGAGAAGCACGAACATCTGAATCTTCCAGTCATGTTTCCCAGTCTGAAGCACAAGCACAGATTGATGCCGAAATGGACTCTACTCCCGCTGGCTATCAGTACGGTCAAGGATCTGATGTCACATCCAGAAGTTTTCCAGATGATCTGCCCAGGATGCGATTCAAGTGCCCCTACTGCACACATGTCGTAAAGCCGAAGGCAGACCTAAAGCGCCACCTTCGTTGTCACACAGGAGAAAGGCCTTATCTGTGTCAAGCTTGTGGAAAAAGATTTAGCAGGCTAGACCATCTAAGTAGCCATTTTCGAACAACTCACCAGGCATGTAAACTCATCTGCAGAAAATGCAAACGCCATGTGACTGATCTCACAGGGCAAGCGGTACAGGAGGGAACCAGGGGCTACAGACTGTGTAATGAGTGCCTTGCTGAAGTTGGCATAGACAGCCTCCGCATTGATTTGGAAGCTGAACAACATCTTATGTCCCCATCAGATGGAGATAAGGACTCCAGATGGCACTTGAGCGAAGATGAGAATAGACCCTACGTGGAGATTGTAGAGGATGGGTCTGCTGATCTGGTCATCCAACAGGTTGATGATAGTGGAGAAGAAGAAAAGGAAATAAAGCCCAACATTAGGTAGCTGTATGAACCAACAGAGCTGACATGACTGCAATTGACATTGACTTCCTATATCTCTCTCTATGGTCAGAGTCTGGTTAACATTTATTATACTGACTTTGAAGAATGACCTGATATAACTTGCATGCTTTCTGAACAGACCATTGTATCCATTCTGAACTTTGTTGCGCTAAAATATGTTGCTGCACTGGAAAGAAAGAACTAGCTTGAGATGGCATGATGGATGAACAATTATCTTCTTTTATTACAATCCTCTTGCTTTTATTATAGATACCTTTTTTTCTCTTTTAATATCGGAAGATCCACTTAGCAAGCTTTTTTCAAATAAAGTATTTTAAATAAATTTACCACAACCAAACTTTATGTAAGACAGTTTCAAGGTGTTCCAAAAACATGTTGAATTTCACAGCGAATCAGGTAAGGGTCCTGGCTCATGCTTATAATCTAAGTACTTTGGGAGGCTGAGGCAGGATGATTTCTTGAGGCTGGGCATTCGAGACCAGTCTGGGCAACATGGTGAGACACAATCTCTACGAAAAAATAAAAGAATTACACGGGTGTGGTGGTGTGTACCTGTAGTCCAAGCTACTCAGGAAGCTGAGGCAGGAGGATTCCTTAAGCCCAGGAATTTAAGACTAAAATGAGCCATTATCACATCACTATACTCCAGCCTGAGCAACAGAAGGGGACTGTTTCTAAAAGGAAAAAAAGGGTCTGATAACCCACCTGACTGAACTAATAAGTCTTTCCGTTACTCTGAGACCCAAAACAACATATCACTATTCTGATATCCTAAATGCTTTAGGATTATGGTTGAAGACTAAAATGTTTGAAATTGTTCATATTTGAAATTTTTGTCACTAAATTAAAAATACCCTTATGTCATCAGTATTGTTAAAAAAAATTAGAGGCAGACCAAAGATTATATGCAGATATCATTTTCTTAAAGCAAGAAACTAATACTGTCTAAAAGACATGGTAGCTTGTGAAAAAGACCTGTCAATATGGTTATCTTCCCCTCTAAAGAAAAAACCAAACTAAGAAGTTCTTACCAGTACTTAGGAGTAATTTCTAACATATACGTGGTGCCATATTATTAATAAAGTGCTCTCGCATATTTTCTCACTTAAAAAAAAATAGAAGAATCTGGAAAATGACAGAGTAGGAAGCACCCAGAATCTGTCTCTCCACCTAGACATCAACTGCACTGGCAGAATCTGCTGTAACTGTTTTTGAAAAGTTGGAGCCTACCGAAGGCTTACAACCTTCAGAAAAAGGCTGAGATGGTAAATCGCAGGTAATATCAGTCCATTTTAGCTCTTAGCTTAGGAACAGCCACACATCCTTCACCCTAGCTCCATGGTATGCAACTGTGCATGTGTTCCTGGAACAGCCTGTGCACAGCTTGTAGGAGCATTCCTGTTTGAAATGCAGAATTTCAGCCCTGTCTTAGACCTACTGGGCAAGGTTCTGCATTGTAACAAGATTCCCAAGTGACTCACAGGCATGTTATAGTGATAGGCAAAAGAATCCTGTTATTCAACTTTCAGGGATCTGCATTCTGATCTCTGATTGCTGCCTCTGATCACAGAGGTGCAGACACAGACATAAATAGCCATTGGTGTACTCCCTCCCAACTTTTGCAAGCCTCTCTCCCTGTGCTGAAGTACTTTTTAGAAGATACACAAGGCCAAAGTCCTTGTTCCCCCTTAATGTTTCTCTTTTTCCCTTTGGGGAGCTGAACATGAAAGACTAGGATATTCAAAAGGAACTTCATTTAAGAGAAAATTAGAAAGTGTGAACACCCAGGAAACACCCAGGAAATCACATGCTCAAAACATACCTGGGAAGACTTGACATTTACACCTCATGCTGATCCTCAACATGGAGACAACTTATAACAATTTTTTAAAAAATACAGGATCTGCTTTACCACATTTACCATCTTTACCACATTACTAGATTCAAATGTCCAATTTTCAACAAAAAGCATAAGGCTTACAAAGAAATAGGAAGGTACAGACCATACAAAGAAAAAAAAAGGTAGAAACTGTCCCTGAGAAAGATCAAGTGGCAGACTTACTAGACAAAGACTTTAGAACAATTATCTTAAAGATGCTCAAAGAACTAAAGGAAGATGTGGAGAAAATCAAGAAAATGATGTATGAACAAAAATAAAAATAGCAATAAAAAGATATAAAACATAAAATTAAACAAAAAAGAAATTCTAGAAGCAAAAAGTACAATAACTGAAATAAAAAATTTACTAGAGGAATTCAAAGGCAGATTTGAGAAGGCAGAAGAAAAAAAATCAGTGAACTTTAAGGTAAGACAACTGAAGCTATTGAGTCTGAGGAACAGAAAGAAAAAGTAAATTTAAAAAGTGAGCAGACAGAATAGACTTTAAATTAAAAGTTTACAAGAGACAAAAAGGACATTGTATATTAATAAAAGATTTAATACAGAAAGAATATATAACAATTACAAACATTTATTTATTGAATAATATGTCACTGAAATATGTGAAGCAATAATTGACAGAATTGAAGGAGACAGTTTTACAATAATTGAGTTGTTAGAGACTTCAATATCTGACTCTCAGCAATTAGAAGAACAATTAGACAAAAAATATTATAAGGAAATAGAACACTTGAACAACACAATAAATCAACTAGATATGTGCAGAACATTGTGCTCAACAACAATAGAACACATAGTGTACATAAAATATTCTTTGGGGTAGGCCGTATGTTAAATTTCAAATTAAGCCTTAATAGATTTTAAAGCATAGATATTATACAAATTATCTTCTCTGACCACAAAAAGATAAAGCTAGAAATCAATACAGAGGAAAAACTGTAAAATTTACATATTATTAAAAATTGAACATCCTACTCTTAACCAATGAATCAAAGAAGAAATCACAAGTGGAATTAGAAAATATTTAAACACAAATAAAAACTAAACCATGGTGCACAGTGAAAACAGTGCTAAGGCAGAAGAAATATATGGGTCTAAACATTTAAATTAAAAAAACAAGAAAAATCTCAAATCAACAGTATAACTTTGCAACTCAGGGAACTAGAAAAAAATAATATTAAACCCCAGAACTTTTGTGTACCAAAAGACACCATCAACAGAGTAAAAAGCCACTCTATAGAAAGGAAGGTATTTGAAAATCATAGATCTTATTAAGAGATTGACATGCAGATTGTATAGAAAACTCCTAAAGCAACAACAAAATAACCCAAATTGGGCAAAGAACTTGAACAGACACATCTCCTCAGAAGGTATACAAATGCTCAATAAGCACATTAAAAGATCCTCATCACTAGTCGTTAAGAAAATGCAAATCAAAACCACAGTGAGATACTATCTCACACCCATTAGGATGGCTACTACCAAAACCAAACATGCATAACAGAAAATAACAAGTGTTGGCAAAACTGTGGAGAAATTAGAGTACTTGTGCATAGTTTGTGGGAATGTGAAATGGTACAGCCACTGTGGAAAACAGTACTATTTTAAAAATAAAAATAGAATGACCATATGATGCAGCCATTCTGGGTAGATACCCAAAAGAAATGAAAGCAAGGTTTTAGAGAGACATTTGCATATCCCTGTTCACAGCGGCATTATTCACAGTAGCCAAGAGGTGAAAGCCACCCAAGTGGCCATCGATGGGTGAATGAGTAAACAAAATGTGGTGTAAATACACACAATTGACTATTATTCAGCCTTAAAATAGGAAATAAATTCTGACACACGCTATTGCATGAATGAACCTTAATGACATAATGCCAAGTGAAATAGGCCAGTCACAAAAAAGACAAATACCATATAATTTCATTTAGCTGAAGTACCTAGAGTTGTCAAAATCATAGAGATAGAAAGTATAGTGGTTGTTACCATGAAATGGGTGGAGGAATGAACAGGGTATTATTGTTTAATCAGTATACAGCTTCAGTTTTGAGTTCTAGAGATGGGTGGTGGTGATGATTACAGAAAAATATAAGTGTGGGTAATATCAGTGAACCGTGCACTTTAAAAGGTTTACAATGGTAAATTTTATGTCATTTGTATTTTACCATTTAAAAAAATTTTTTTTGAATGAAATGGCAGGTTACCAGGGACAGGCAGAAAGGGTAACAGGAAGATATTGTTTAATGGGTTTGAAATTTCCGCTTGGGATGATGAAAAAGTTCTGGTGATGGATAATGGTGATGGTTTCAAAACGATGTGAGTGTACTTAATGCCACTAATTGTACACATAAAAATGAGCTCAATAGTAAGTTTTGTGTTATGTATATTTTACCATAATTTTTAAAATATTTCATCAAAAATCAAAGAGTTCAAAAAACCAACAGATGGACTTCACAGCAACTTGGATAGATTTAGAGTCTATAAAACTCAGTGATCCATCTCATCAACAAGAGTACCCACATAATGAACATTTGTATACCCAACCCTGAAGTGTTCCCCCAAGTATTTCAAATTCAAAATTTAAAAAAAAACTCAGTGATCTATCACAAAAACAAAAAACTGAGTACCACACGTTCTCACTCATAAACGGATCCTGAACATTTATCATAATACCACATGAAAGAGATTGGCAGTAACGGATCACCGCGGGGGGCGAAGGGAGCACATTTCATCAATAAGTGTACCTGATCTCAAACCAGGCGACATGGGGACCAAAAGGAAGCCTAAACTTTACCTGTACAATGAACACTTGTGTACCTAATCCTGAATTGTACCCCACATCTTTAAAATAATAATTTTAAAAAAAAACAAACAAACAGCAACACTGTGCAGTGCTAAGCCAACCACATGGGCCATGCTGCCATCCTTGGCTCAGCACTTGCAAATGAGAAAGGGCATTGTGGGTTGGGGAAAGTGACAGCTGCAAGGGGAGAATGTCCCCATTCACCGGAGGCACACCTTGATACTTTGTGCCAGGTACTGCGTTTGATACATTATGGCATCTTACTTTCATTTCATCTCCATCTATGAGTTATTCTCACTTCTATTTTTCAAAGGGGGAAACTGAGTTTTGCAAATGTCAAGTAATTCACTCAAGGACCCACAGCTCATGTGGCAGAGGCAAGATCTGATCACAAGCAGGTCTGGCTCTCCTGTATCTCAGTGCCTAGAAGTAGGACTGACAGGCATAGATGGGCGTCCAGCATGACTCCAGCTCAAAGGTGACACATAACTTGTAGGTAAGCAGGCGTCCTCTGAAGTGAGAAAACACCAAGCAAGAGGATAGTTCCAGAAAACACAGGAAGGGAGCCCAGGAGCAGGAGCTATCAAAGAAGGACTTTCAGCTTTAAGACTCTGTGGAATGTCTTCTTTAGTGAGCAAGATAGACTAAAAGGCACAATGCTATGCTCTTGTCTTCTTTTTTTGGAGAATTCCTAAATGGATGCTCTCAGTCATGTATTCATACATTGAAGCATCTATTCTTATTTCAAACATTTCTTTTCTTGCTTATTATGTTTTAAGCATTGCTCAACAAACACCTACACAGATCGATGGCCCTGTGGTCAAGCGCTGGGGATATTAACATGACAATGGATCAACCTGCTGCAAGCTTGGCCCAAGCCACCATTGTCTCCTGTTCCCATTGGTTTCGAATTCCATAGGGGCTGTAGGGGTCCCTGTCATGTTATGACGAGGTGAGGCCAGATTTTGTACAGATAGTGAAAAAAGTTTGCCCAGCACAGTGACTCAAGTCTGTAATTCCAGCACTTTGAGAGACCGAGGGGAGAAGATTGCCCAAGCCCAGGGATTCGAGACCAGCCTGGGTAACTTGGCAAGACCTCATCTCTACAATAAGTCAAAACATTAGCCGGGCATGGTGACACATGCCTGTGATCTAGCTACTTGAAAGGCTGGCCTATTGGGGTCTTATATTTCTCCACAGCCCCTTCTCTCCAGAGCCTCCCACTTGGATCCTAAGGAAAATTAAGGGAGATGATTTATATTATTATTGTAATAGATGTCACTTATAACTAATTCAAAACGACCCTTTGGATCCCTATGAAATAGGTATTTTCATCCCCAAAATAACCCTTCGAAGCCCTGTGAAATAGGTTTTTTTTTTAATCCTCATTTTATATACAAGCAAACTGGGAGTGCAAGAGACAGACGGGCCATGGTCATACAGCATGTCTCTGGCTGTGGAGGAGCCTAGGACAGAGAGCTTCAACAAGGAAGGAGAGCAGGAGATATCTCCAGAGGACCAGGGAAATGCCAGGAAGATTAGATTGTCAGAGACCCAAGACCAAGAGAGACACTCCCTGCAGAGGGGACGGCATGCGCAATGTATGGAGGCTGGAGAGGGCATGCCCACCCACCTGGGAACTTGCCGGTGGTGAGGTGCCATTGAAGCTTGAGGGGTGTGTGAAGAGGAGAGGTGCAGTGGAGTGGAAGCTGGAAAACCACTTCTCAAATGACTTGCTAAGAGTTGCCATTTTCCTACATCTGTGAGAAGTCTCGAGAGGACTTCAAGCAAGGAGGAATGAAATCAGACTTGAAAACTAGAGTAGGACCGTTGCAGCCTTTCAGCCATTTTCCTGGGAAAACCCCATCCAGACTTATAACAGAATACTCCATAGGGCCCACCTCTCCTCTGGAAGCTCCCAAAGATGCAGGGAGATGTCAGGAAGCTCATTTGCACCCTCAGCATATAGCTGAATAATTTGCTCTTCTCTGGAAATAGCTCTTCTTGTGAACATTAGCAGAAGACACCATGGCCTCAGAGATGATGATATGGGCAACAGTCCACCCAAGGGGAAAGTTAGTATGTCCCTTGTGTGTGTGAGTGTGTGTGTTCTCTTACAAGTTTTTCTCATTTCTTCCAGACTATAATTCTCTTTTTTCCTTTTTAATTTTTTTTATATATTATTTTAAGGATGTGGTGTATAATTCAAGATAAGATATACAAGTGGACATCATGCAGCCAAAACTTGGGCCTCCCTTTGGTCCCCACTTTGCCTGGTTTGAGATCAGGTACCCTTGTTGATGCTGTATCCCCACCCTACCCTGGCAGTATCCCGCTACTGCCAATCCCTTTCTTATAGCATTATGGTAAATGTTCAGGGTCACCTTATGAGTGAGAACATGTGGTACTCTGTTCTGTGTTTCTGTGACAAATCACTGAGTATGATAGACTTAAATTCATCCAAGTGGCTGCAAAGTCCATATGTTTGTTCTTCCTTATGGCTGCATAATATTCCATCGACTATAATTCTAATGTATAGCAAACTAACAACAAATTGCTCCAAAATGCCAATGCATAAAAACAACTCTTGAATAAGATGTTTCAAGCATGCTATGTCCAAGACTAAACTCTTGATTTTCTTACCAGAATCACTACTCCCTTCATCTTTCCCACCTCAGTATATGATTCCAAACACCTTGAAGTCATCCTCTACCCCTATGTTTTCTCCCACCTGACATGCAATTCATTAACAAGTGCTATCAGACAACTGTATCTTCCAAATACATCAGATCTGACCTTTCTTCCCCATCTTCTGCTACTTGAATGGTCCCAGCCATTCTTATCTCTTCCCTGGAAAGGTGATACCCCATGCTACTGGTCTCCATGAATCCACTCTTACCTTACTACAGACCATTCTGCACATAGCAGCCAAATTGATGGTTTAAAAACATGAGGCAGAGGAGTTGCTATGCCAGTGTCTTCTATTCTCAGGAAATGAGAGCCAAACTCCACATCAAAGAACACATGCTCTGTAGGATATGATCGCTCCCTACTTCTCCAGGTTAATCTCTTGTGTTGCTCCTCTGCTCCTACAGTCAGCCTCGCCAGCCTCCTTGCTCTTCAGCCAGAGGAGGTTGCTTCAGAGGATTTCCTCCACAGCGTCCTTGGGCTCGTCTCCCTAATTCCTTCAGATTCAAGTGTTACCTTCTCGAAGAGAGGTCATCCCCAAAAACCCCATTTAAAGTAGCACCCTCTGCCCTCTGTCATTCTGTCTCCATGCTCTGTTTCGTCATTGCAAATCTCACAATCTGAAATTATCTGCTTGCCCATTTGCTTGTCTGTTTCCTCCACTAGAAGGTAAGATCTATAGGGGCACAGATTCTATCTTGGTCATTGATGTTCCTCTCGTGCCTTGAGCATTGCTGTGCACATAGTAAGTAAATACTTTTTTTTTTTTTTTGATTTGGAGTCTCACTCTGTCGCCCAGACTAGAGTGCAGTGGCCGCTCCCGGCCACCACAGCCTCGACCTGCTGGACTCCGGCGATCCTTCCACCTCAGCCTTCCAATAGCTGGAACTACAGGCATGCACTACCACGCCCGGCTAATTTTTTTGATTTATTGTAGAGATGAGGTCTAGCTGCCCAGGCGGGTCTCGAACCCGCGAGTTCAGGCAATCCACTCACCTCAGCCTCCCAAAGGCGTGGGATTACAGGCTGAGCCACTGAGCCCGGCTGTAAGTAAATACTTTTAAGTGAATAAGTAAATCGTGTTTCTTTCCAAGTCCCAGTCCTGCTCCCCTAAGGCAACAGATATTAATTACTGTTGTTATTTTTAATTGTTGTTTTTATATTCCAATAATAAGTCAATCCTTTTATTATGTAATTAAAAAATAAAATTGCATACATGATGGACAACATGATGCTTTGATATCTGTACACATTATGGCATGGCTAAGTCAGGCTAATTAACATATCCCTTATCTCACAATCTTATCCTTTGTGTTGGGAACATTTGAAATTTACTGTTTCAGGAATTCTTAAGTATATAAACACCTTTTTATTAACTGTAGTCACCGTATTGTAAAATAGATCTCCTGAACTTATTCTTCCTGTCTAACTGATATTTTGTATCTCTTGACCAATATCTTCTCAACCCCCCTCCATTTATTTGTTAGGGACATTAATTATTTATCACCTAATATGCTAGATGAAGATCAGCTCCTTGGCACTTCCATGTCCACCTTTTTCTTCTCCCATCATCCCAGGATACTATCTTTTGATAAATAAATAACATTATGATGATAGAATTAAATTTGCCTGCTACAAAGCCGAGTAGTGTACTCTGATTTAGTTTCTTTCAGGTATAGCTTTTTCTTGCCTTATGGTGTCTAATTATCTCTATCTTCTGCTTGTAATTTGTCATAAATGGTAAGTCTAAAATTTTATAAATCTCCATCCCATTCGGTATTCTAATAAGCCCCATATTTCAAAAGGCACACTCTCTAGAGTTCTCTTCTTTTGCTCATTTCTAGACTAGTGGTAGTTTTCTAGCCTTAGATACAGTTGACACCCAGGGACTGCCCATAATTTCTTTCTTGGTGTGGACCTTTTTTTTTTTCTAAATCCCATATCTACTTCATTTTGGGTCTGCTGCCTTTGGTTCTGAATCCCATAGGCTCTGTGGAGGTCCCCATCTCTCTCCTGAATTCTGTGGAAAAATAGGTATTTAAGGAACTTAATTTATATGAATTATAATAATACCTTTCGCTCTTAACAAATTCGAAATAAATCCTATGAGGTATGTTTTTAATCTCCATTTTATAGAGAAGTAAACAAATCAGTTAGGTAAACTTGCCCAAGTCCCACAGCTAAGAAGGAACAGACCTGGGATTTAACCCCAGGACAATCTAGCCCCAAGGTATGATGAACTACAATCCACTGAGATCTTACCACACACCAGGAACAGTGCTGGGCTCTTCACATTGTCATTTCCATGTGTCATCCTCACCACAACCACCCAGAAGATGTTGACATAAAACAGAGAATAAGAAACTAAACTTACTACAAAAACTACCGAAAACATAATTTGGATCGGTGAAAACAAGTCATAAGGAGACAAATATTGACTCCAAATAAGGAGACAGTTTCTAACCATTTGAGCTGTCCCAGAATGGATTGAGTCACTTTATAAGAGCTCTCCATCTTTAAAGATACCCAAAAAGAATCCGTTTAAAGAGACAGCAAATCTTTGTTTTATAAGATGGTAAGCTGGGGGGGGAAAGGAGATTACAGACTGCTGTGCTTAAATGTTTCTGTCCTTTCCAAAATTCATGTTGAAACTTAACCCCCGATGTAATAGTATTGAAAGATGTGACCTTTGGGAGGTAACTGAGCCATGAGTACTCTGACTTCCCGAATGGGTTTAGGTGCCCTTATAAAAAGTCTTGACATTGTGATAAATATTCAAGACCCACTCTATAACATCACCCCTTCTATTCGTTCTGCCATTTGAGGACACAGTATTCCTCCCAGAGGATGGAGCCACAAGAAACCATCTTGGAAGCAGAGAGGAGCAGCCTTCACCAGATAACTGAACTTGCCAGCAACTTGATCTTGAACTGCCCGGATTCAAGAACTGTGAGAAATAAATTTATGTTGTTTATAAATCACCCAGTCTGTATCATCAGCTGATTAAAAATTCAATCTGTTAATCAAATTATTAACCCAAGGTCACACAGCTAATGTGCAATTTCAAATCCAAATCTGTCCGACCTCAAATTCTACAAGGTAACTCACACTAGATATGTGATTCATAATCCTTTCAGCACCAAGATTTCCTTTGAGACTTCTCCCACCCCTACAGACCTCTTCTAGAAATCCCATCTATTCAATTCACTGCCTCTATTAAGCATTAGTTGTTCGTCAAAGCCTTCTTATCCTGTCAACCAGAGGAAAATACTAATAGAATTCCACACCGAAGCAAAGGCACACAACACTTCTGATAACCTCTTCAGATTTAGAATTAATGTATGCTAATATTCAAAATAGATCACAAATCCTCACAACTACCTTCCAGGATTCCTCCTGAATTAAGAACCCCAAAGTAAAATTAACTTATACAGTCTTCATTAGTGTTATTATTTAGGGAGAAGTGTTATTTTTTGACTGAACATGTTTTAGCTGTTGTTAAGTGAGCTCTTTTTTCTCCCCCTCCTTGACACAACCCAAATGTTGAACTTCATTCAAGATCCAATTAAAAACTAACCTCCTCCCTAACATTTCATGTTTTGGAATTTCCACAGCACTTACATTAGAGCAACAGTCTTGAGCTACTCTCTAGTAGCATTCCATGTCTTGCCTTCCCTTGTCTGTCTACAAAATCCTCTACTATAGGCTGCTGTGGAAATTTTCCAAGCCTTGAACTTTGGTGTCATATATTAATTAAAACCCTCTCAATTGCAGATGGTAAAAATCAACTCAATCTGGCTTAAACAGAAAAGGAAATGTGTTGTCTTAAGGACCAGAAAAGTCCATGTGTCATCAGGTATCAGACATGGGCCAGTCCAGGTGTCTGGATTGACAATAGCATCAAGACTTGATCTCCTCTCCTCTCCTGTCCTCTTCACTTCTTTCCCCTCAACTTCCTTCCCTTTCCTTCCCTTCCCTTCCTTTCCCCTCTCATACTTGCTCTCACTCTCTCTCTCTCTACTTGAGTGACCAATGGCCCAGATTTGCCTGAATAAGGGGCTTCCTGGAAGGTAGGACTTTCAGTGTAAAACTGAGAAAGTACAGGAAAACTAGGACAAGTTGTCACCCCACTCTTCACCTCTTGGTTGTCTCTTCTTCTGTGCTGGTTCCGTCTTTAGCAAAAACCTTGCTGTGTTGCCTGGCATCTTAAGGCTCACAATATCTCACACCTACCAATTCCAGTAGGAGGAAAAGTTCCCTTGTACAATGATTCCAATCAAATCTCAGAATAGTCTCATTGTCCTGGCCTGGATAAATCTATCATTTCAAGCTGGGCGACCCCACTAAGCCACCTAGGGGTAAAGAACAGGTCTTAGGACTTGAGAGGATTAAAAGCACAAAGTATCAGGGCAGGTGGTTCAGTCAATGTCCTGTTTGCTGCATTTGCCTGAGAAACAAATGGCTTTAACCAGCCATCCCCAGTGGCAGGACTCAAGGCATCTTTCAGAATGTGTGCTTGAATAGGAAATTCTTTCTCTGCCTTAAAGAAGGTGTGATTCTGGAGTTATTTTGAAAGCATTAGTATTCAATACTCCTATTCACTCTGAGATCCTGGGGCTAAAATGAATAATCTCATTTAAAAAAAAACATAGCTAGAATATATGAACATCAATTTTGCAGAAAAGTATTTTACTTTTCTCAAGATACTTAACCAGATCCATCCTCTATAAATTCGAAACTAGGCACTCCTTTTTACAGTGTTTCCAATCTCAAAATCTGAAGAAATTGTGTAGCACTAGCCCCATGAAAATTTTGTAAGAATATTGATAAAGGAGATGAAATCTTAAATTATTTTTACTTTGTACTTGAGGTTTAAGTTCTTACTGAGGAGACAGGAATAAGAAATACTTTAGGGCCATGAGCAGTGGCTCACACCTATAATCCCAACACTTGGGGAAGCGGAAGCAAGAGGATTGCTTGAGTCTAGAGGTTCAAGAACACCTTGGGCAACTTGGTGAGACCTTATCTCTGCAATAAATAAAAAAAAATTAGCTGGGTGTGGTGGTGTGCACCTGTAGTTCCAGCTACTTGAAAGGCTGAAGCAGAAGGATCACCTGGGCCCAGTAGGTGGCCATGAACATGCCACTGCACTTCAGCCTGGATGACAGAGGGAGACTCCAACTCAAAAGAAAGAAAAGAAAAAAGACGAAACAACAGACCCTGAGCACTGCTGAAGAGAGGAGAGGGAATGAAGGGGAATTCAGGATGCAAAACCAACATCCAGCATCACACTTAACACAAGTGGGAGTGAAAAGCCCAAACCCCTCACCGTCATACTATATACCCAGTAACAAATCTCCACCTTGTGGGGGCCATGACCATTGGACCTCTAAAGGTACGCAGGAAAAATCACTGGCATGAGGCAAGATTGATGAATAGGAGAAAAGGCATACAGATTGCATTCAACATGTATACCCGGGAGCCTTCAGAATGAAGACCCGACTTCCCAGTGAGTTATAGAAACTTACGTACTACCTCGGGATTACTGGAAGAATGGGGGTTTTCACTCTGGTAAAACGGTTTATGGCAGAGGGAGGAAGAGGAATTCTTTTGAGGGGCAACACATGGTTGGGATAATGAACGGATAGGGAAACAGAATGACTCGCAAATAGTTCTCTTTGGGATCTGAGTAAACCTGAGAGACAGGCGTCATACTTCACTGTGCTAGTAAGGAGGTCTGCTCAGGTGTGACCTTATCCTGCTCTTCTTGTCTGGACTAGATCATGAATAACAGGGAGGATAAGCGGCTTCTCTGTAACTAAGTGAAGGGAGAAAGAGCAGGAAGATCTGGTGTCAAAAAGCCCTATTTTGAGGTCAATGTTCCAGCACCCCTTCAATGTACACTCCTGATTCTAAAATTTAAAAAGAAAGAAAGAAGTACCCTAACCATCAAATCACAAATTTCTGGAGGGTTTTGTTTTGTTTTTAAGATATTCACCCTTTACACGTAGGGAAACTAAGGCAATATTTGACTCCAAGTATTTCAACCTACTATCATGCTAATTTATTCTCAGGGCTTTCCCATGTGCTGTCCCTTCTGCTTCAGATGCTCATGGTTCGCCCTCCCCGATGCCTGTGTAATACATTCTATTACCTCCCAATTCAACCGAAGGCCACCTTCCCTGGGAATCTTTTCCTGACGCCTTCTACCACAGGTAGGCGAGGTGGCCACGGCTGTGTACCCTGTGTCACAGCAGACAGCATCACTGATTTTTCTGGCTCCCTTTGCCAATCCTCTCCACCCACTCCCTCCCCCTCGATGAACCCCCTGGGAGAAGCGACAGTGCACCACTCCTTTCTGAATCTCTGGCATCTGACACAGGAGTTGGGGCACCCCACGCATCAGTCATTGTGGACAAAACGACCAACTCGCCAACCTGGTGGGATTCACTTGACAAGCACATGGCACATCTTAGGAGTCCCATTTGCTGGGACAAATTTGGATCAAACCGCAAGGAAGTGACCAGGCTTAGCCACAAACATAGTGGCATTTTATAGGTATGTAAGACACGCTGTCCGCCAGTTGTGTACACATAGCAGAGCCTGACAAAGGATTCTGGTCATGTTTATTACTTTCAAGGAAGACAGGGTCAGGTGATGAATGTAAGAAGCCTGCCTGGTCACGAATAAAAGCAGAAAGAAGTAGCTTAAGGGACTGAAAAGGTTCAGAAGAGGGCAGGTTGCTTCTGCTTGAACAGTGTTCCACAGACAGTGGCAACTGTGGCCATCTAAGTGGAGGGGACCGGAAAGTTGATACTTGGGGGGGAGGATAAAAGGGAACCCTCCCCCTGAGGCAGCAGGGCAGCCAGACATTTCTTTTTCTTTTTTTTTTTATTTTTTTTGAGTTGGAGTCTCACTCTGTCGCCCAGACTGGAGTGCAGTGGCCACTCCTGGCCACTGCAGCCTCGACCTGCTGGGCTCCGGCGATCCTTCCACCTCAGCCTTCCGAGTAGCTGGAACTACAGGCGCGCGCTACCACACCTGGCTAATTTTTGTTGATTTATTGTAGAGATGAGGTCTCGCCAAGTTGCCCAGGAGGGTCTTGAACCCGCAGGCTCAGGCAATCCACTCACCTCAGCCTCCCAAAGGTGCGGGATTACAGGCTGAGACACCGAGCCCGGCAACAACCGTATATCTTATTGGCAGGCCAAACCGCCCTGTAACCTGAAATGTGGCCTCAATGTGAACCCCCAGGCCTCCCTACCCCCTCCCTCTCACCTGTCAGAGGCACAGAAATGTCAGTCTCTCCAGAGTGGCAGTTACCTAGTTATTTGTGCTCCATCCTATTAGCATACAAATAGCTAGGTCGTTTTATCTAGCTTTTTGTAAAAAGCAAAAGTAAGGTCTTTCTTTTTCAAGAAATTCACCCATGCCAGGTCTTTCTGGCATCAATCTTCCTTTTTTTTCCCCCTCTCCTCTTCACGCTAGTAAACTCTGTTTTAAAACTTTGCTGGTCGCTCTGAAAATAATTTCAGGGTCAAGTCAAAGAAATCAAGAGTTTGTACTATACCACACCAGCACCATCCACAAAAAAAGGCAAAAGCAGAGAGCAGGACACCAGTGCAGGGGCCTTGTGAACACTGTGATGTGAAGGAGAAGAGGGAGAGGATGATTTATATTCTCGTCGCAGACCTGACCGAGTCCTACCTTACAGACCAGGCTAAAGGCAGACTAGGGTGGAATACCATCTCTGAGGCTAAATAACATTGTGCTCCTCCAACCTTACATAATCCCATTTCAATTTTTTTCTTTGTTTTTTAAACTATTGAGATGAGATCTTGCTGTGTTTTCCAAGCTGATTTTTGAGCTCCTGGCCTCAAGTGATCCTCCCAAAGTGCTGGGACTACAGACTTGAGTCCCGTGCCCAGCCAGACCTTCCACAATGCTATTTATGCTTCTAGACCTTCACGAAACTGACTGGTTATGAGTCAGTCTCTCTGGCACCACTCAGGGGCCACACAGAGTATGGAAAGAACTCAGGTATTGGATGAGGAAGGTAGCCCCCAGATCTCCCACCGTTACCCAAGGTAGGACCGATACCCAAGTCATTCCACTTCCGCAGAAGCTACACCAGCAACAATCTCATCAGTCTTCATTGAATAAATAGTTGAAAGAGTAAATAAATTAATTATTCTCTCATGGTAAAGAAAATTGGGTAAGCAGTGAAGCCAGAATGTCACATATGAAACATCAGGACATCAAAAAAACGCCAACCAATCAATTTGATCCTTCATCCAAAGGGCCAGACAAGCGGGTTGCGAAAATACAGTGTAGACACAAGAATTATCCTCATTCTCAGTAATCACAGCTGCCATCCACTGACCACCCTTGGGCTTGTTAAGTGTAATGCTAGACATTTTGCATCCACTATTCTGTGCACCAATTTCCCAAAGTAAATGTTATCCTCACTTTACAGATGAGGAAACTAAAGCCCGAAAAGTCAAATTATGAGCCCAGGGAGGCAAGAAAATGGCGGGCTCAGGATCTGAACTCACATTTGACTGTTTCTAAGACAATATGTCCTTCCATTGCCATTTAGGACTTAATCTTGGGTTTTCTAGGCCTGCAGTTAGTTATATAAAAACAGGAATGATCATACTAAGTGAAATGCTTGAGAGAGGTGCATTTCCTCTTCAGTTTGAGCCAGAGTCTCACTCTTTTACCCGGGCTGAAGTGCAGTAGCACGATCACTGCTCACCACAGCTTGGACCTCCGGAGCTCAGGAGGTCCTTCTGCCTCAGCATGCCGAGTAGCTGGGAATACAGACATGTGCCACTGTGCCCAGCTAATTTTTTGTAGTGACGAGGTCTCGCTATGTTGCCCAGTCTGGTTTTGAGCTCCTGGGTTCAAGCAATCCTTGGACTTTGGTGTCCCAAAGTGCTGAAAACCACCGCGCTTGGCCCTCCTTTCTTGATCATAGAACCCAGGGTCATAAAAACAGTAACTCTGCAGTGAAGCAATGAACTGCTCTTTTTTCTGCCCTTTGGGTAAGTGGCAGTCTTCACTGTGTCCTCACTTCCTTTTGATGTTGTTTTGTTTTTTAGAGACAGGCTCTTGCTCTGTCACCCAGGCTAGAGTGCCGTGGCATGATCATAGCTCACTGCAGGCTTGACCTCCTGGGCTCAAGTAATCCTCCTGCCTCAGCCTCCTGAATAGCTAGAACTACAGGCATGCGCCGCCACGCCCAGCTAAATTTTTTACTTTTGTAGAGGTGGTGTCTTGCTATGTTGCCCAGGCTGGTCTCAAACTCTTGGCCTCAAGCAGTCCTCCCATCTCAGCCTCCCAAAGTGCTGGAACTACAGGTATAAACCACCACACCTGACCTGTCTCTCCTATATCACACCACAGCTGAGACTGATGGACAGGTGTTGCACATAATACACATCCATCCATTTGTGAGCCTTTTGCTGTGCCACTGAACAAGGCATTTGGCTGGAAGCTAGAACTGGTGGCAGTCTGGTTCTTTCTTCCTCCTTACCTGCCTCCTCATTTCCACCAGAGGAAAAGAAGGTAAGCAACCAGGACAGAAACAGGAACCCCTGTCTTCCTCCTTGGAGTGAAAGGGGAAACACTGCTCAATCTCCTAAGAAGAAGGAAAGGTTGGGCATTGCCTAGCTCTAGATGTCATATCTCAGGATTCCCCATTGGTCCCCGAAGACTGTAATGAGTACGCATTTCGGAGTCAAATGGCCAGGGTTCAAATCCAAGCTTAGCCACTGATAACCTATGAAAACTCAGGTATTTCATTTTTTCAGAGTCCCATTACTTCCTCTTGTAAAAGACGGTTCCTAAAGCCTACCTCTCTGGACTGTTGCCAGAATCGGGCAATGGAGCGGGGAAAGTGTCCAGCCTGTGCTGGAGACAGAGGGAATGGTCAACTGAGGAGCTCGCCTCAGCCTTGGAGGTCATGGGGACCGTGACAAGGGTCAGTGAGCAGATGGGTGACCTGAGAGGAACCTGGAGCTCTGCTTATGGGAAGCGGCGTGCAGAGAAGTTAGAGGTGGGTAATATGAAGGCTGGATTACCTATGAGAGGGGCATTTTTGTCTTGCTGATACAAGTAAGAAATAGAAAGGCAGATCTGGGCTTCTCAGAGAAGTGAGAAGCACCCTGAGCCCTATTCTGGCCTGCTCCTGGAATCCAAACTATTTTCGGATCTACTCCTTGGGCTGTCACATTAGAGCCTGAAGACAGGTGGAGGCAGGTTCAAACAGCAGCTCTACCCTGCCTTGCCGTTGGATGGAAAGAAACAGCCAACATCTCTGAGCTCATCAGTGTAATCTGGAAAATGGGGCCACCTACCTTGTAACGTAGTTAAGAGGATGAGGAACACTGTCCATAAAGCACTGAGCTAGGGCCTGGAAAGCAACCAATACCCCATCTTACAGAACAATCATTCACCAGCCAGGAGCATGCTAACGGCAAGCGTGAGAACCATATGGACAAGTCAAAGTCAGCTAATTAAATTAAGTATAAACTGAATCCCTTCCAATTTTCCTCACTTGGGTAATCGAAATAAATATTCATACTTTTGTAGAATTTCACATTTTTCAATGTACATATCTTGATTTATGTGAGCAACAACCCCTCAAAAGTCACTAGGGTGGGCAATCTTAAAATAGGTTGACCTATTTCAGTCATTTTCCAGAGGGCTCCAACAGGGACTTTTCCTACTGTTCACCACAGCAATAATTCCCTGCCATCCCAGAACCGCACCGTGGTCTTCCAGACTGTCCTATGTTTGCACATACTGATCCTTCTTGGAATTCCCTTTCCCTTTCCCCTCTTTTCCTTTCTGCTTTCCACGTCCCCTCTCCTCCCTCATACACAGTGAGCAAAGTCAGACAGCCTTAGTGGGGACCTCAGCTCTGCCCCGTTGTAGCTATAGGGCTGCGGGCAAGTTTCTCAACCCCTTCTGTCTCTGCTTCCTCATCTGTAAAATGGCAATAAAAATAACAGTATCTACTTCCTGTTATTCTTGGCATTGTTGTGATATCATCTTTTAAGACTCATTCATGAACTGCTGCTTACTGGCCTCTTCTGCCTGCTTGGGTCAAGTGATGCTCGTTCTTTCTAGTGCTCTCATGACCCCGGGACTTGCCTCTGGTGTGTCCTTTGACCCACTAATCCTTTGACCCACTAATTCCAGTTCCAGAAACCTGGCTTCAGGGTCTGTAATCAGAAATGAATTCAAAGTTTAAACACAAAGATGTCCACTGGAGCCTTGTTCCTAATAATACATACAATTTGCAAATAACGTACATGCCCCATGATGAGGGCCAAGGTCAATGACTAGGCCAACTGTTGGTGCTTTGTTTTCTCCTCATCTACAAAGGCTTGGATCATGTTTGGCTCCTTTCTAACCCAAATGCCTCAAAAGGAGCCTTGAATGAAGTAGCTACTCAAGAAATATTTCCATTCATGTATTCAACAAAGTTGTGTTGAGCATCTTTTATGGACCAAGCACCATGCTTCATGCTTTATGTGCATTGTGTTATTTAATCATACCAATACCTCTTATGGTAGGTGCTATTTTTTAACTTCAATTTTAAAATGTGAAACTGAGACTTAAAGAGGTGAAGCCAGGCCTAGGTCTGCCAGACTTGAATACCCAAACACTAATCACTCTATCCTACTCTCTTGATGAATGAATGAATGAATGAATGAACGAATGAACAAACGAATGAATACCTCTGTTAAGATATTTGTTTGTCCACCCTCCAAATAAGTACAGGTGTGATACTTTGGGATGGAACTCTCTAATGCGTAGACTAGCTGCTACTACTGTTGATTATTTTAAAGGGTCAAGAAGTCTAGACCTATTATTAATTCAATTTTATAAATGAAGAAATTTGAGTGACTTGTCCAGGTCCCACAGCTAAGAGATGAATGAGCTCTAACAAAAATTAGATCACCTGGTTCCTCATCTGTGGCCCTGTCCACTGTCCTTGTCTCAACTGCAGGCTAATGACTGCAATTTAGTTATAAGATGTTGATTAACTTTAAAGGCCGGTCTTAACAGAAAGATTGACCAAGAAGAACAGCATGCGTTTGCCAGCAAAAAGATCTTTGTGGAGGGTCTTTGTCACCGTAAAGTCCATGGCCAAATTTTCCTCAGATAGTAGTCGTATTGCCACAAAGAATAGACAACTCGACACCACCCAAAACTCTGAGATCAAGATCATTTTTTTGGCCCATTCCAAACCCCTTTATGTGGCCTGACTACATTCACAAAGAAAATCTACCCTCCTTCAGGTTTCTAGATTTCGCTCTTGACTGTCTGAGTATTGCAATGTTTTCTACTTCATATTTACCCAATGACCCTGACCTGGCTTTTCTAGAGATAATTTCTAGAAATTTCTCCTTCATAAAGGTGAGGATGTGAAGTGTATGTAGCTTCTTCCACCGTGGAAAGGCAAAGTTGAGAGTTAAAGAAAGTATGGTATCATTCAGGTAATAATAATAGGACAAAGGGATAGTCTAAACTAGCTGGAAGTCTACATTTTCCCAGTTCCTTGAGAAATTGTTCAATTCTCGCTGTCTGAAGATATGAAAATGCAGCTTAAAATGAAGCAGAATCTTTAGGCTGAGGATCTCAAATGGGTGTTGCTTCAAAGTCACCATTTAACAGTGCTATTCAGGAGAGAAAAATAAAGATGAAGTTGCCATGGAAACCTCTGTAACACCTGGCACAGCACCTCTGACTCATACAGCTGTATCTTAAAGAAACACGGGCATTAGCTGATGCTTTTCTCCAATTCCCGGGGCCAACTGTGCCTTCCCAATCCACAGGCAGGGGATATTTACTGATATGCATCGATCTTTTTATAAGGAAGAAGTTATGCGAGAAATGAAGTCTCTTATAAGCCCAAATGCATTTTTGTTCCACTCTAAAGGTTTCAAATGGAAAAATCTATTTCCTTCTCCACAATTATTTCTTTTTCCTGGTGCAATATAAGAGAGATATGCCCCCTAAATTCAGTATTTGCATAGGTAGTTGGGATGAGAAAGAGATGACAAGTTTAAATATCTAGAAGGTCAAGTTTGTAAGTATGATCTGCACAGACAACACACACCACAAAGGATGCCGAGTTGAAGCCAGAAATCTGGATGTGACTCTTGGCTTCAACATTAGCCAGCTCTCTGACTTTCAGTTTCCTCATCAGCTACTTTGATTACCTGTGAGAATACCTAAATCACCAGGTGACTGTGAGAATTCCATTAGATCATTGGAGAAGAAAATTCTTTCTGCAAACTATAGAAGGAAAGAGAACTGTCATTTACTGAGTGCCTACTAGGTACTAGACACACATTAGCAGTTCAACATTTTTAAGCATAAATGCAAGGCAAACAAATAATAGATGAGGCTGTAAGGGTCGACAGGAACAGATAACACAGAACTTTGCATATCACACCAAAGAGTAGGGATTTCATGACATAGGTGACTAAAAGTCACTGATGAATTTTGAGCAGCAGAGTTACATGATCAAAACTGGGTCTTTGAAAAGTCTCTTTGAGTAATGAAGAGGGTAGCTGGAGACAAAAGCACAGGAAGAACAGTAGGGAGCTTTTCACAATAAATAGTCCAGGGGGAAAATGGTGGCAGTGAAGATATTCTTTTTAATGATGCCTCTGTGAGCAAGGTTTGTGATGTGGTCTGGCTGTGGTCCAGGAGATGAATTACTATATCTGCTCAAATGGTGGTCATTGTGGATTAAAGTATCTTCCAAAAGCCACTCATTGAAGCTCTGCTCTCTAGAACCTGGGAACACGATTATTTATTTACTAGGGTTTTTGCATATGTGATCAAGTTAAGATTGCACACTCATCCAATGGTTGGTGTTCTTTTAAGAAGAGGGAAGTTTGGACGCAGAGACACATAGGAAAATGCCACGTGATGACAGAGGCAGTGACTGGAGTGATGCATCTCTAAGCCAAGAAATGCCAAGGATTGCCAGCAATCTCCAGAAGCTAGGAAGAAGCAAGAGAAGATCCTTCCACAGAGCTTTCAGAGGCATCATGGTCTCACTGACACCCACACTTCAGACTTTCAGCCTCCAGAACTGGGGGAGGATAAACTTCTGTTGTTTTAAGCCATCAAGTTAATGTCACTTTGTTGCAGCAACCTAGGACAGGAACACGATCATACAGAGAGGAAACAAAAATCAGTCAACATTTTACAGCCATTCTGTTGATGTTATACCTTTTAAGAAGTGTCCCATAGAATAAATCCAGAGGAACTTTACACATTCTACCATAGAAAAAACATGGAACCAACCATGCAGCCACTGAAACTGGACCGGATAAAAAAATATGGTACACGTATCCAATGGAATATTATGCAGCCATAAAGAGGAACAAACGTGGACTTCACAATAACTTGGATGGATTTAGAGTCTATAATACTCTAGTGATTTATCACAGGAACAAAGAACTGACTACCATATGTTCTCACTCATAAGCAGCCCCTGAACATTTTCATAATACTATAAGAAATGAATTGCCAGTAGACGGAGACTGCCAGGGGAGGGGGGGGAGCACATTACATTAATAAGGATACCTGATCTCAAACCAGGCAAAGTGGGGACCAAAGGCAGACCCAAACTTTACCTGGACGATGATCACTTGTAGACCTAATCCTGAATTGTACCCCACATCTTTAAAATATAATAAATTCTTAAAATAAGAAGTGTCTTATGTAGTGGTATTGGGGTATACCACCCAGGTCCCCCTTCAGAACGAAGGCACTCATTACTCCCCTGCCCCCCCCTTGAGTGTTGCTGCTGAGAACTCTTGGCGTGTCCCTCTCTAGGAATTACCCTCAGCTGAAAAGAGCTTCCCCGGCCAATAGCTTTTCCTCTTCTCTAAAGCAGCCCATATCTAACTACTGGTTGATGTGAGGATACAAAGATTCCTTGACTCGGGACATCTCTTCAAGGCTGCCTCACCCCCCAAGCTCCACAAGGGACCATCTGAAGGCTCTGTTGTAAAGGCCTCACATCTCAGCTTCCCTCTCGGTCCAATCCAGCTTGCCTCTTTTCTTGCAGACTTCCTCCTTGCATGCAAATCTTCACCCCAGAAGCTTCTTCCAGGGACCTCCACCTAAGATATCCCACAAAATTATTTCCAGCCTCACAAATGGAATAGTGGCTTTTTAGCCCTAATCTCAGATCTGCATCTATCAGAACCGAGAAGGCATTCTTGAACAATAACCTAGGGTTTAAACATTAAAGACAAAGTCCCTCCATAAAGGTACACTTCCATACAGTTTTTAAAGACTCTGACATGAAAATAATACTATAATAGGCAAATAATACTATAATAGGCAAAGGGAGTATGATTCCACCTGCATTGAGAATATTAGAAAAAGCATGTTCTAGTACAGTCTAGGGCATAAAGAGATACTGCAGTTCGTGATACTGTACCCCTCTGAACCACCATTAGCAAATGTCATCATAATCAACTGCAGACACACGGAGAGATTATGACCCAGGCCAGTGTGAGGCGGTTGAGGGAACTGGAATTTATAATGATGATGAAAACTAGCCTAGCGAAAATGAAAAATTTTTTAAAGTTGATTAAAGATCCAAGGACAAATAGAATTTGAATCACACAAGAGACAAGAGACAGAAAGATATGAAGAAATATATTCACTCTATTCATCTGAACTGAGTCACCAAACCTCCTTATCAACAGGAATTTAATTGCAGGGCAAGAGACAAAAGATAAGGAGACAAGCTGAAGTCAGGACTTGGCCTTTCAATATTAAGGAGTCCAAGTTTCTTCGTACACATTCAACCCCAACTGGTTGTAACTTCTACATGCAAAACGATAATTGTCAAAACTGTTTGTCTAGAAATTAATATGTCAGGAACTATGCGGCTATACTGTTGTTCTTAGTTTGCAGAGTTGATACATGAAGCAGAGACAAGTTGCTTTTACCTGTCTTTGCTTCATTTATCCACCCGTACCTCCCAATAATAATGACAAAAGTTGGGACCGCAAACTGGGGCCTCTAAGCCCCTAAGATCTTCCTTTGAAACCCCACATTCTACTCACTCAGAAATACCTCTAATTCTTCCTTTTCTCTGCACTATTTTTTAATCTTCTTTTCTGTCCGGCCTCTGTGCATCATTCCTTACTGGATAACTTCCTCTTTCTCCATCTTCTTCCAATTCATCTTGGAGTTTGAGCGAGTTTGTACAGAAAGCCCTTTTCTTTCCTACTAAGTTAGGAACTTACTGAATAAAGAATGTATCTAGAAGACAGATACAGATAAACGCATCGGCTTTGTTCCTGCTAAAAGCTAGACTGCAAAACAATGCTGAGACCAGAGGGCAAATAAGCTGACAGTGATCCCATTCGTTGCATTTACTCTCAAAACTGTAGGGAAAGTGGTGAGAGGGTAACCTTTCCTGCTAAGTTCCCCACAAAGCAGTCATCAGATAAAGATTGTGCCTTCTCTGTAGGAAGACAGGTTGAAATGCTGAGAGAAAAGTGTTCCACCAGGGAAGGAAATAAGTTCCCTTCTCTAGCCCACTTCCACATCACCTCAGTTCTGACCACGCCTCTCCCACTTTCAGGAAGACGCCTATAAGGGCCAGTACCTTCATCATTTTCCTGTCCCTTTACCATAATGAGTGATTATGAGGCAGGTGTCAGAGGGTCCATCCCTTGGAATCAGGACCACATAGAGAAGGGGCACCACTGACCCATGATGGATCTGCAGCACAGATAATGAATGGACATGTGATGTTTTAAGCCACTGAGATTTGGAAACTGTTTGCTACGGCAGCACAACTTAACCCATACTGACACATGCACTCACAGCCTCCCGATCCCTTTCCCAACATGCTGTGTCTTCTAAATACAGAGTGCCTTCTCACCCCCCAGGCTTTGTCTTATGCTGGTCACTTGTTCGCCCTCATCCACATGCCCTCCAAAGCCAACCAACCTCCAGTGCCTCCTGCAAACCCAGGTCGACTATCACCTCCTCCACAAAGGATCTTCTATCTCCTAGAGGCAGAAGACAATGCTCTCTCCATTAGGCTCAGCTCAGAAAACATTTAATGCTTTATTACTCATTTAATGACTAAGTAGGGGGTTGATAAGCCACACATGACTTATCTGCCATATTTACTAGCTTAAGGATCCTCAGGCTGGGTAAATCCTGCAGCCCTTTCTTTTTGATTCAAAGTGATGTAGATTCTTCCTTCAGAGTAAGCAGAAGCATTTAACCATGGTCCCTCCACAGTGTAGGATGCCAGGCTTGACTTTAGCCCAAGGGAGGGACTCAAGGAATTCAGTGCATGTGACAAGTGTCTTGCTTGAGAAGCCAGGGCGGAGCTGCAGAGGCAACAGCAGACAGGGAAGAGGAGGCACATGGCTCAACATACGGTGCCAGTGGCACCTTGCCAGGGATGGCAGCACTTACGTTGGCCATGGGAATAGCTTGGAGAACAAATTATACTCTTCCCTTCAGGGAAGGAAATACAACGAGACAGGAATGCTGTATAAAGACCACAGTGGAATGTGAAGATGCATGGGCACTTCTGTCTCGAGCACTGATTCTCAACCCTGACCGCACGTTTAAGTTACCTGGAGAGCTTTAAGATATTAAAGACTGTCTAGGCAGTGTCCCACACTAGCCAGAGCAGGCTCTCCAGAGACGGGGCCCTGACATCAATATTTTTTCAAAACTCTCTATATGATTCTTGCACTGCCAGGGGTAACAACCACCACTCCCGAGCACGTCATCTATCTGGTCTTCCCAGCAGAGCTCAGGAGGCTGATGGCAAGTGTGCATGGTTTATTCTGCTGGTTTATTGCATGGCTTATTCATGTCTTGCATCTTAGCACTACCTACACCCTATAAAATCAGGATTTTAAAAAGTCATGGAGAGGCCAGGCACAGTGGCTCAAGCCTATAATCCTAGCACTTTGGGAGTCCAAGGTGAGATGATTGCCTGAGTTCACGGGTTCAAGACCAGCCTGGGCAACTTGGTGAGACCTCATCTCTACAACAATTCAAAAAATTAACTGGGCATGGTGGTGCGTGCCTGTAGTTCCAGGTACTTGGAAGACTGAGGTGGAAGGATGCCTGAGCCCAGCAGGTGGAGGCTGTGGTGGCCGTGAGTGTGTCACTGCACTCCAGCCTGGGCGACACAGTGAAACTCCAACTCTAAAATAAAATAAAATAAAAAATAAAATAAAATAAAAAGTCATGGAGAGACAAGTTAGTATTTGCTGGGAACCCTCTGTATGGGACTTATCTTACACATATTGTTTCACTTCATTGGCACACTGACCTCATGGGATAGCTACTTTCCTTGAGAAATAAGGAATCTGAGACTTAAAGTGAAATCATATTTAATCAGTTAAAAAGTCACAGTCAGGATTCAGTTCAAGAGTTCCTTTCCTCTACACCAGTGGTCTTCAAACTACAGTGGTGTTTGAGGTGCTACAAAGGTCTGATTCAAATATAATTTTTAAATGTGCATTTATAATTGTCAAAGCTGGCTAGGTGTGGTGGCTCAAACCTGTCATTCCAGCACTTTGGGAGGTCGAAGCAAGGGGATTGCCTGAGCGCATGGGTTCCAGAACAGCCTGAGCAACTTGGTGAGACCTAATCTCTACAGTGAATCAAAAAATTAGCTGGGCGTGGTGGCATGCACCTGTAGTTCCAGCTACTTGGAAGGCTGAGGTGGAAGGATCTCCTGAGTGCAGCAGGTTGATGCTGGAGTGGTCATGAGCATGCACTGTACTCTAGCCTGGGCAACACAGTGAGACTCCAACTCAAAAAAAAAAAAAAAATGTCAAAGCTGTAACATAGAAGCACACATCCAACAATTGATATGCCAAACTGTAGCTCACTGGAGTGTTCCAGTGTGTTGCCATGCACTTCTGTGTTATGTCACGTCTGTGCAGACATCCAAGGAAAGATTTTCTTTTGCCATCTCCATATTGACCATGAACATCAGGAAAATGGGCTCACTAATTAGAATAGTTAAAACGATTAAAGAACTCTTTTAAAAAATCAGACATGGGCATGTGCACACTCATAAAATTATTCAAGTGACTATATTAGGGAAAAATGTGTGCCTGGTATCCTTGGGTAAACACTGAGTAGGCCAGGTCACTGCTAGTGCTCATCAAGGTGTCAACACAGTCATGTCCTACAATGACGGTGGGGTTTGCAGCGAGCTTGGGGGTGTTTGTAATGTGACCAAGCTCTGATGAGCAGGTGTTACCAGGCTTCCCACTGCAGACCAAATGCCCACAACAAACCTGAAACTTAAAGCTCGGTCCCATGTGTAAAAGACAGCTTTGGCACTCACAAGGATGCTCATTATTTTATAATTAAATCATATTATAAAATACTAAATCATAGGGATCCTAAACTCACCAAAGAACCTATGCATTTGACTTCTTCCAAAGTGTACATTTGCAATTCAGAAATACCAATATATTGTCAATGATTCACTGTTGGAACAGAAATTTTGTACTGTGCTTTCAAGCTGTTTGACGGGTTTAATTTGACACATATCGTGGGATTACTCAGGGAGCCGTTATAAACAAACATCTGCAAGTGGCAGCCTTCGGGGAGACTCTGATGGAGGTGGCCACAGCCTGAGGCTGTGTCCTCCTGCGCAGACTGCAGAAAAGATAGGATTCTGAGTAGGCCTCAGCGCAGGGGACAAGGTCTCATCACTGCTTACCCCACGTCCTCAATGCTGGTCCATGCTCTGAGGGGCAGAGTGGAGGTTGGGCCGGGGGTTTCAGGTGAATAAGGAGGCCCACAGGATCACACGGTTCATTTCTTCCTTCTCTTCTGTAGAAACTGAAGTTGTGATATTTGGGAGACATTATTATGGATAACGAATTTCAATTATTACAGAGAAATAGAGAGACAATGCCAGAAGCTTGAAAACATGGAAGAGAATCAACTCACAAGACTATTTTTAATGAATATATTTCTTTGGTAGAAAAGTATACTGATGCTGTAATCCCAACACTTCAGGAGGCCAAGGTGAGAGGATTGCCCAAGTCCATGGGTTCAAGACCAACCCGGGTAACTTGGCGAGACCTCGTCTCTACAATAAATCAAAAATTAGCCAGACACAGTAGCTCACGCCTGTAGTTCCAGCTATTTGGAAGGCTGAGGCGGAAGGACGCTGGGGTGGCCGTGAGTGTGCCACTGCAGTCCAGCCTAGACAAGGAACGGAGTGAGACTTCAACTCAAAAAAAAAAAAAAAAGAAAAGTATATCGATGAATAACAGCTGGGGCATCAACATCTGCCTTCACCACATCACAGCACCACACAAGTGAAGGGGCTGGTACAGCTCAGGTTTTACCATTTTCTGGCTTTTAAAGAAATGCTTCCAGAGTAGGGGGCAGAAAAAGAAGGCCAGAGCAGAGAGTAGACATCAGCAGCTGCTTAGTGGCAACATTTTCATGCAAATCATCTTCTGTACTACCCTGCCAGAACAATTGTGGGCACTAGCTTCCATCTCTAGGCAACAGGATTGTTCTGGGAATTGTTGACCCAATAGGCTGAGAGAGGTTTGGGCTAATGACGACAGACCTTCACTGAGGTAAGAACCAATGAAACAAAGAAATGACCTGACTCTCCCAGGACCTCTGTTTCTCCTGAAATACTGTCTTGTATTCAGTCCTCCTGCTGGAGTAGGTGCCTCTCAGCTGTTTCTGTGTCAGACTACAGTAAGTCCTCTACATACGAACCTTCAAATTGTGAGCTTTCAAAGATGTGAATGTGTGTTTGTATGTCCAACCATGTAAGTTAGTTCACGTGTCTATAGTACATTGTCAGGTACGTGCATCCTCTACAAGTGGCCGTGCTTTTGTATACTTTACTGTACTGTATTATTTGTGTCAAAGGTATTATAAACCTATTACAGCACAGCACTGTATAGCCAGCTGTGTTTGTTGGGTGCCTAGGCTAGCTTTGTTGGACTTAAGAACAAACTGGACTTACGAACACACTCTCAGACGGGAACTAGTTCGTATGTAGGGGACTTACTGTGCTCTGAGCAAATCCACTTCCCCGGTGCGTCAGAAATGTAAACTAGCTCCCTGCTGTCACACACCCTTTTGTCCCAAGTACCACAGAAGGCTTTGCACAAATTTTAAATTTTCTATGCACTCTCAGCTCTTTCACTCCAGAGCTTGTTCTTCAACCCCTATGGCCCAACTGTTGAGGGATGTTTGAAATTGTTTTTCTGGGTATCACTCAAACCAGCTGTTCCATCTTAGGAATTCTGAAGGGCCTGTTATCACAGCTAGTCCTGGCTGCGAAAATGAACGTTTGTATGAATAACCCTGAATTGTACCCCACATCTTTAAAATAAAAACAAAAAAAACCAAAAAATTATAATCATCATTCAGCTGGTGCTACTATACTCAAGGCCGAGTTCAGAGATATGAACCACACTTCATTTTAAACTACACCTCTATGCTCATGTTTGCTGAAGATGGATGTAGAAACCATACAAAATTAATAATTTAGCTAGCCTAAAGGATAGAAGAATGGGAAGAAGTGTGTCTTCTCAGATAAAAACAGAAAAGGAATGTAATATGCCTTTTAGTGCTCAAATTTGTTATTGTTCACAGCAGATAATTCCATTTTCACAATTAAGTTTATAAGTTTTATTTACATTACAGGTTTTATTTTCATTGCAGGGATATTCACTTGTTCTTGTGTAATATAACCAAGGGAATTTCTCAACCTGAATTCACAATTCAGCTATGTGGATTAATAAAAGGGAGAGTAAGAATCTTTAAAAACCACAGGTGCTTTAAAATGTCAGTGTAACCTCCACGGCTGTTATTCATCAATCCTCTTATCCATTTAAAAATATTTATCATAACTAACTTTTGTATCAATGATAAACCTGTTATCTATGACATACCTCTTATGACTAATCAACTTTATTCTCTTACCCCATGTTCCTTCCACTTGTACAAACCTTCTCTCTCTTTCAATGTTGAACTAAAGCTTGAAAATAGAGCTTTTTGTTTCACACTGTGATTGTCTCTCTCCACTACCAGATTCATTTCTCTTTATCCCAAGTACCTTGTCACTTATATCTACAAAGCAATGTATAATGCCTGGTTCATAGCAAGTACTCAATAAATGTCTTAAATAACTGATTGATTGAATGTTAGGGAGTGAGAATAAAGTTAATCATTCAAAAAAAGAAAAAGAAAGTGAATTGAAAGAGACGTCTTTCTTTTGTTTTGAGTCGGAATCTCACTCTGTCACCCAGACTGGAGTGCAGTGGCTGCTCCCGGCCACCGCAGCCTCACCTGCTGGGCTCCAGCGATCCTTCCGCCTCAGCCTTCCAAGTAGCTGGAACTATAGGTGCGCGCTACCACGCTCGCCTAGCTTTTTTTTTATTTATTGTAGAGATGAGGTCTCACCAATTTCCCCAGGCAGGTCTCGAACTCAGGCAATCCACTCATCTCAGCCTCCCAAAGGCGTGGGATTACAGGTTGAGCCACCGAGCCTGGAGAAAGAGATGTCTTTCATCGAAAAGTTACATGTGAGCCAGGCTCGGTGGCTCAGCCTGTAATCCCACGCCTTGGAAGGCTGAGGTGACTGGACTGCCTGAGCCCGCGGGTTCGAGACCCGCCTGGGAAACTTGGCGAGCCCTCATCTCTACAGTAAGTCAAAAATTAGCTGGGAGTGGTAGAGTGCGCCTGTAGTTCCAGCTACTTGGAAGGCTGTGGCGGAAGGATTGCCGGAGCCCAGCAGGTTGAGGCTGTAGTGGCCGGGAGCGGCCACTGCACTCCAGTCTGGGCAACAGAGTGAGACTCCAACTCAAAAAAAAAAGAGAGAAAAGTTACATGCAAAAAACAACTCATAGTGTTGTCTTTGCAATCCTCTTAACACTATGTCTTCTGCTAGTCCTGATAAAGTCTCATGATTTCTAGAAGTCTCTTTTGAGCATAATTTTTAGAAAAAAAAAATACATCCTTTTATAGATGACTATTCAGACTCCACTCGGGAATCTAGTCTTGAAATTTCTTTGCCCTATTACGAATTAAAGCACTATATGTTGGGTGTTTTTTAGTTGCTGGTGATTTAAAGCAAAACCTCTTTCTACATTGGCGCTCCTCTTCTGCAGAGCGTCAGTGAACGTATGCTGTGTGCTAGAGGCAAACCAAAAGTTATCCTTTCCCCACAGCACAGTAATTGTGTTTGTGCATGTTTCTTTAAAATATTTTCTGCATAAGAAATTGAGACCCTAAATAGACCAATAACAATCAAGGAAATCGACTACGTAATAAGAAAACTTCCTACAAAAAAAAGCCCTGGTCCAGATGGCTTTCCAGCAGAATTCTACAAGACATTTAAGGAGGAGCTGATACCAATCCTACTGAAGGTATTCCAGGTGATTGGAAAAGATGGAACTCTCTCCAAATCATTTTATGAAGCTAACATCACATCAATACCCAAGCCAAGTAAAGATCCAACAAAGAAAGAGAACTACAGGCCAATATCTTTGATGAACATAGATGCTAAAATTCTCAACAAGATCCTAGCAAACCGAATTCAGCAATAAATCTCAAAAATCATTCATCATGACCAAGTAGGCTTCATTCCTGGGATGCAAGGCTGGTTCAACACTCATAAAACCATAAATGTAATTAAATACATCAACAGATGTCAAAACAAAAAACACATGATTATATCATTAGATGCAGAAAAAGCTTTTGATAAAATCCAGCACCCCTTCTTGATAAAAACCCTTGAACATCTAGGCATATGGGGAACATACCTCAAAATAGTAAAAGCCATCTACGAGAAACCCACAGCCAGCATACTCCTAAATGGACAAAAATTGGAACCATTTCCCCTGAAAACTGGAACAAGACAAGGATACCCACTCTCACCCCTCCTGTTCAACATAGTATTGGAAGTCCTGGCTCGAGCAATCAGAAAAGAGGAGGCAATCAGGGGTATCCAAATAGGAAAAGAGGAAGTCAAGTTATCTCTCTTTGCAGATGATGATTGTGTACCTTGAAAACCCAAGAGAATCTGTCAAAAACCTCCTTACACTGATAAAGGCCTTTGGCAAAGTCTCAGGATACAAAATAAATGTACAAAAGACAATCGCATTTCTCTACACCAATAATAAACAAACAGAAACCCAAATAAAAAACACAATTCCATTCACAATAGCCACAAAAAAAATGAAATACCTTGGCATCTTCCTAACCAGAGACGTGAAAGACCTTTACAATGAAAACTACAAAACACTGCTCAAAGAAATCAAAGATGACACAAACAAGTGGAAAAATATCCCATGCTCATGGATTGGAAGAATCAACATTGTGATGATGTCCATCTTACCTAAGGCAATCTACAAATTCAATGCAATACCCATCAAATGACCAGCAACATTCTTCTCAGACCTAGAAAAGACAGCACGAGAATTCATATGGAAACACAGACATCCAAGAATAGCCAGAACAATCCTCAGCAAAAAAAAAACAAAACAGGTGGTATCACATTACCAGACTTCAAACTTTACTATAAAGCTACAATCATCAAAACAGCTTGGTATTGGTATAGGAACAGGCATATAGATCAATGGAATAGAATTGAGATTCCAGAAGCAAAACCTCAATTTCTCAACCAACTCATCTTCGACAAGGCCTCCACCACCTACCACTGGGGAGAGGAGAACCTATTCAGTAGATGGTGCTGGGAAAACTGGCTGATCACATGCAGAAGATTGAAACAGGACCCCTATCTATCCCCATGCACAAAGGTTAACTCCAAATGGATCAGAGACCTAAATGTAAAACCTCAAACCATAAGAACCTTAGAAAATGAAGGAAATACCCTCATGGAAATCGGAACTGGTATCCAATTCCTGAACAAAACCCGAAACACACAAGTCATAAGAGCGAAGATAGACAAGTGGGACCTTATTAAACTGACAAGCTTCTGCAAGGCCAAAGAAGCCATCAAGAGAGCAGAGAGACAGCCTACAGACTGGGAAAAAGTATTTGCCAACACCGGGTCTGACAAAGGCTTAACATCCTGGATCTACAAGGAACTAAAACGTGCTGAAAAGAAAAAAACAAACAACCCCATTATAAAATGGGCAAAAGATATGACAGACATTTCACAAAAGAGGACATCTGAGCAGCCAACAGACACATGAAGAAATGTTCAACCTCACTAATCATCAGAGAGATGCAAATCAAAACCACACTGAGATACCACCTAACTCCAGTCAGAATGGCAATTATCAACAACTCAAAAAATAACAGCTGCTGGAGAGGGGGTGGTGAAAAGGGAACACTTCTACACTGTTGGTGGGAGTGTAAACTAGTGCAATCTCTGTGGAAAGCAGTGTGGCAATTCCTAAAAGCTCTAAATATCAACCTCCCATATGACCCCGCAATCCCCCTATTGGGAATATACCCTGAAGAACTCAAATCACTCTATAAAAAAGATACCTGCACACGTATGTTTATCGCAGCATTGTTCACAATAGCAAGAACCTGGAAACAACCATGCTGCCCATCAAAAGAGGACTGGATTAAAAAAATGTGGTACATATACACGATGGAATACTACACAGCCATAAAAAAGAACAAAATCATGAATTTCACAGCAACCTGGATGGAACTAGAGTCTATAATACTGAGTGACCTCTCACAGAAACAAAGATCCGAGTATCACATGTTCTCACTCATATAATGGACCTTGAACATCCAATGTAATATTATAAGAAAATGACTGACGGTACTGGGAAACTATGGGGCGGGGAGGGAGATGGGATTAACAGTAGCAAATATCTGTCTGAGGATGGGGAAACACCTCTTATCAAAAGGGTGCCTGAATGAAACGTAATTGTACACCTAACCCTTAACTGTACCCCACAAAACCATAATAAAAAATATTGATTATGAAAAAATATATATATATATTTTCTGTATAAACCAGTGTTAGGTGTTCTGTTGGGGTGACTATGAGTCTGGTTTTTTTTTTAATAAAAGAAAAAGATGACTGCAATTACTTCTTCTTGTGAAAATCTCTCCTACCAAGATGGTGTTCCACTGGTCTAGCTTAGCATAAGTAAGAAACACCGCAGCCCTAATGCTCATGTAACTGGCTTTGGTTTAGTGCAATGCTTGGTGAACTTAACTGACCAGAACCCATGTGTGTAACATACTTTAGAAAGAAAAACATGGTATGTTGTTTGTTTGGTTAAGTATGTCATTTGTAGTTATTCCTTTGTGAATCAAAACTATCTCAATACAGAACAATTCAACTATAAAGCAAAATACAGACCTAAACAAGGTGTGGAGGCCAATATATGAGCCATTGATAAGCCTCAGTTCAAGTATAAATTCATTGCAACTGCCTTAGTGTATTCAGTGACTGGTTTTAGCATCAAAGATTGTTATAATTTGAAATTGTAAAATAAGTTTGAACTAGCAAAATACTACCTGTGTGTTTTATATATGAGCATTTTTCTGAATAACTCCTATATTTTCTAAAGAGTGTTAAAAATTTAAAAATCATTGCCCTGTATTAGGCTTCCTTTCCAAACAAAAATATTAGTTCACAAGAATTGAAACCACCCTGCTATAGTCTCCAAATGTTTATATTTCCTCAAAAGTCATATGTTGAGCCTACTCCCCAATGTAATAGTATTTGGAGATGGATCTTTGGGTGGTGGTTAGGACATGAAGGTGGGGTGACTCCCTCTGCCCTCATGAATGGGACTAGTGCCCTAATAAGGAAGCCCCAGAAAGTTTTCTTACCCCTTCCACCATTTGAGCTTACAGCAAGAAGAATGGCTGTTTATGAACCAGAAAGAATGCCCTCACCAGTCACTGAATCTGCCAGAAGCTTTGATCTTGGACTTCCCAGTCTCCAGAACTATGAGAAATAAATGTCTGTTGTATATAACCATCCCTCTTCCCAGTCTATAGTATTCTGTCCTAGCAGCCCAAACAGACTAAGGCACACCCTCTGTACAGAGAAAGAGTTTATTTTATTAAACCATTAAATTATGAGTGTGTCTGCGTATACGCATAAGCCTACATGTGTGCACGCATATGCACGTGTGTATTGCATATAGTCATCACATTACAAATACTGCTTAGATATAAGCAGACTCTTCTCAAAGGGGCATCGATAAAGTGGAGCATCACCTTGACATGTAGCATATTCCTTCCAGGGTGTTAGTGCTGCCCTATCTATGTCTGTCCTGTATATCATTACACAGGTTGGTAGAAATGAGAACTCCTAGAGGCAGATTTCTTCCATGCTGCCCTGCCCTGATAACACATAAAAAAAACCATACTATTAACCCAGATCTAAGGACTGGGTTTATTCCGTGTGGCCCATGAGACTTTTGACCCAAATAAACAGTTTAGCAAAAGGCATCTCAAATACTGGCCCTGTCACTTATTAATGATATGTTCTTAGACAGCTCACCTTGCGCCTCTAAAATCTCCTCACCCCAAAAATGGAGGCAAGAATCCCTACTTTGCAAGGTTATTGCAAGTACTGAATGAGTTATAGAGGCAGCATGCTAGAATATAGAATTGCCTGATAAACATATTCTATTATGTATTGCATTTTGTAAAACAAATTCAGCTCCTTGTCCTTCAAGCATTGTCAAATCAGTTGGGATACTTTGCGCCCTCTTCAAAGTTTTTACTTTCTACTAAAAAAGCAAGAAAAATCATTCCATGCTTACTAAAAGTTTTCAAATTTCTTTTTTGACAGAAAACATTTTCTAGTGTCTGCTGTTCTTGATGCAATATTTAGAGCACCTGGTGTTTTTTCCACCTAAAAGAAAATTTGAGACAGTTTTCAACATTTTATCATTCAATCTCCCTCTTACAATCTTTAATAAACCCTTTAAAACAACAAAAAAAATTGTTTCTCCTCTCTTTTCCATGGTTCTTACCGCTCAAACACACACTTAAGCAAGTGTCTAGCCCTGTCTCATGCCCCAAGATGAAAATTCAAGGGGGGAAGTCTGTGACAGTCAGAGATCCACTTCATCTTCTTGTTGAGGGACATGGACGAGTCATCCGGCCTGCAAAATGAGCAAAGCCACACCCTACCTCCCAGAGTTGGTGTGAGGAGCCCATGGCATTCTGGAAAAGGAAATTAAGTGTGGAAGTTGTTCTGCACATGTGCTTTCCTCTACTTACCTGTCTTCCCAGGAGGCAGAGTCATTCAGAGGGGAACAGTGTTTTGCACAGACGTACAGGGTAGGAAACACAGGGCCTGTAGTCCCTGTGGTTGTGTAATGAGTATATGAAATGCATATACTCATCACATTACAAATACTGCTTATATATAACCAGACTCTTATATAGACATGTCTCTAAGGTGGAGAGTTGCCCCTGCTTCAGAGATGCCATCTTTGCTAATGTCATTCTCACCACCTTTCTAGGACTGCAGAGATGTGTGAAGAAGCAATTTAGATCAGTTAGGAAGAAGCCCCTGCAGCTGCTACACAAGAATTCATTCCACAAACTTTCTGATCCCCTGCTCAGGGTCAAGCCCAGTGCCTGGCACAGAGAACGACACAGGCTTTTATATCCCACATATTTCCAGAACATCTATGTGCCAGGTGCCTACCAGGTGCTGGGGACACGGCAGAGAGTAAAATAAACAGGTACCTGTCTCATAAAGCCTACGTTTTCAGAGAGACACAGAGGATGAAAGGGAAATATATTCCTGTTATTATTTTTGTTTTAGTATTTACTCCATTTTTCTGTGATTCTTTTGTTTTGTTTTAGTTTTTTATTTTAAAGATGTGGAGTACAAATCAGGGTTAGGCATACAAATGTTCATTATGCAGGTACCCTTGTTGATGAGGTCTGCCTCCACACCCGAAGATTGACACTACTGCCAATCCTTTTCTCAGAGTATTACAATAATTATTCAAGGTCCACTTATGAGTGAGAACATGTGATACTCGGTTCCTTGTTTCTGTGATAGGTCAGTCAGTATTATAGCCTCTAAGTCCATCGAAGTTGCTGTGAAGTTCATACTTTTTTCCTTTTTATGGCCACATAATATTCCATTGTGTAATATTCCATTGTGTATATTTTATCCAGTCCTCTTTCAATGGGCATCACAGTTGGTTCCACGTTTTTGCTATTGTGAACATTGCTGCAATAAACATGTGTGCACAGGTGTCTTTTTTATAGAGTGATTTGAGTTCCTCCAGGTAATATTCCCAGTAGGGAAATCGCAGGGTCACAGGGGAGGTCGATTTTTAAATCTTTTAGGAATTGCCACAGAGGCTGTTTTCCACAGAGGCTGTACTAGTTTACACTCCCACCAACAGTGTCAAAGTGAGGGAAACCTATTTTAAAGATAATTTTAGAAAGTGAAAAGGGTTATGAACAAAATAAAATGTGATCATGTGATACAAAGGAACGTGGAGTCATTTTGAGGGGATGACCAGGGATGAGGATGAAAACGAACCAGTGACACCTTTGAGAGTTTGGCTAGAGGATGGAATGTGGGAGAGGCAGATACCTTTTTGGAGCATGTACTTGGCTGGGCTTGGTGGCTCAGCCTGTCATCTCAGCACTTTGGGAGGCCGAGGCAAGTGGAATGCCTGAGCTCGCGGGTTCGAGACCAGCCCGGGCAACTTGGTGAGACTTTATCTCTACAAGAAATCAAAAATTAGTTGGGCATGGTAGAGCATGCCTGTAGTTCCAACTACTTGGAAGGCTAAAGCAGAAGGATCCCCCGGAGCCCAGCAGGTCAATGCTAGGGTGGTCATGAGTGTGTCCCTGCACTCCAGCCTGGGCGACAGAGTGAGACTCTAACTCAAAAAAAATAAAAGAAAAATCATGTACTATGGACCAGGGACCATCCTGTGTTAAGACATTTGCACTGATTTTATCTTCACAGGCAACAACAATACCAACTTTGGTCATCAGTGACAAAAGTAATATATGACACACAACAAGTATGCCAGTAAAAATGAAATGAATGAGACAGAATTCATCTACCCCATTTTACAAACAAGGAGGCCGAGGCTCTAAGACACTGGGTTTTTCAAGGGCACACACTACGGACCACAGATATAGGATAGTTGATCCTGGGCCTGTTTTTAAAATGTCTGTTTTTTTGTAAAAGTAGAATGTTTTTACTAACATCTTGTTTAAGATGATTTATATTTATGTTTAGCAAGTGAGACCAGCCTACCGCTTTCCTTTCTCAAACTACCCTGGTCAATTTGGTATCAAAGTCCTTCTAGGCTCATAAAATGCACTGATTTTTGTTTTTCTATATTGCTATATTCTAGAAGTTATTGTAAAAGTAGGGATTGGCTGTTGTTAGATGTAGTTCACCTAAAGAACCCTTCCAAACACTTGTTTATTAAAGGGAGGGGGTAGTTCTGACTATCTTTATTGTTGGTGTGTGCATTTAGCCCCTCTGAATAAAGTTCCATCCTACAACTTGGGGGCATAGAAATAAAAATAAAGTTCCTTTTCTGGAACCTATTTTGAAACAGTAGTCTATATATATTCAACAATATTTACTGAACATCTGTGACATGTCAGGCATCCTTTTAGGTAATTTGAACATAGCATGAATAAAACAGGAAAAAATAATCCCTGCCCCCGTGGAGCTTATATTCTAGTGAAGGGGGGTAGATAGTAAACAGAAACAAGTAAAAAAATACAGACTTAAAAGGTGGTAACACTCTACAGAAATAAGGCAAGGAAGGGAGATGAGAAGGGAGAGGCCGGTGGAAGGTCACGCTTTTGAATGGGTTGATCAGAGAAGGCCTCCCTTTGGGCAAAGACTCGCAGAAAGGAAGCATTGCAGAGAGGGGAAAAGACATTAGCAAAACCCAGAAATGGGAGCATGTGTGTCACATTTGAGGAACAAGAAAGAGGTCAGCATGGCTGGAAGGAAGCTCAACAATGGAGAGAAAGTTCTCAGACAGCATCACAGAGGGAAAGAGCCTCTGGAAGAACTCGGAAAAACTCTGAATCCTGCTCTCAATGAGATGAAAAGGAATTAGAGGGTTTTGTGTAGGGAAGTGATGAAACCTGATATGTTTTAGTGAGATTATTGTGACTTTCACATAGATAGAGAAAAAGAGTAGCAGCAAATTGGCCATGAGAATGTTACTACAGGCATCCAGCCACAGGACAAGGATGACTTGGACCATGGTGACAAGAGTGGAAATGGTTAGAAGTGACAAGAGTCCAGCTATATTTGAAGTTTAACAATAAGATGTGCTGCTACATCAGCTGTAGGGTTGATGTTAGAATAAAAAAAAATTCTTTAGCAACTAAAATAATTAAATTGTTATTAATTTTGGTAGAAACTCACCTCAATTGATAACTAGGAGTCCCATGCCAGGCATGTAAAGTTTAAGTTATATATATATAAGTAGAGACGTTCAGTAAACAAATGAATGCGGGGATTTGGAGTATAGAAAAGACATCTACCTCCACATCTCATTCCACTGGGAGGTCTTCAGGGGCAATAACACCCATGGAGCCGTCATCTCCTGTGATAACAATGCCTTCTCTTGGAATACCTCCTGAAGGACCCACCTGAGGGAGTTTTATAGCTACCTTAAAAAAAAAATAAGTAGAAGGAGTGTACTCTAAAATAATAATAACAATATAGCATAATAAATACATAAAAAAAGAAAAGAAGTCTAGGCTGGAGATATCAATTTAAGCACTATTATCTTTAGAAGTCATTTTATATATATATATATATATATTTTTTTTTTTTTTTTTAGTTGGAGACTCACTCTGTTGCCCAAGCTGGAGTGCAGTGGCATACTCACGGCCACCACAGCCATGATCTGCTGGGCTCAGGTGATCCTTCTGCCTCAGCCAAGTAGCTGGAACCACAGGTGCCTGCCACCATGCCCAGCTAATTTTTGATTTATTGAAGAGATGAGGTCTCGCCAAGTTGCCCAGGTTGGTCTCGAACCCATGGGCTCAGGCAATCCTCTCACTTCGGCATTTCAAAGTGCTGGGATTATAGACGTGAACCACCGTGCCCAGCCAGAAGCCATGATATTAAGTCACATAATCATAGAAATGATAGAGATTTTTTAAAATAGGGGAGTCCAAGGAATAAATCCAGGGGCACTTCGTATTATGAAGTTGGACATAGGAGGAGGAATCAACACAGAAGACTGAGGAGTAGCCAGTGAGGAAGGCAAAAAGCCAACACATTGTGTCATATCAAAAGCAAAGTGGACAAAGTATTTCAAGGCAGGGGAAGTGATCAGTTACATCAAATGTTGCTGTTAGAGCATTAAGATCTGTGGATCTGGACCGGAATACTGAGAATTGACCAATGGATTTAGCAACATAGAGATTTTTGGTGACATGAGCAGTTTTATCACAATGGTGAAGGCAAAAATATGATTAAAGTAGTTTCAAAATATAATGATTGGGTTAGACTGCTATGGCTGCCATAACAAAATACCATAGACTAGGTGGCTTAAACAACAGAAATGTATTGTCTCACAGTTCAGGAGGGTAGAAGTCCAAGATCAAGGTTCTAGAAGGCTTGATTTTTTCCCAGAGTCCTCTCTCTTGGTTTGTCGATGGCCACCTTCTCACTGTGTCTTTGTCTGGCCTTTCTACTGTACTTGCATAGTCCTGGTGTCTCTTCTTCTCTTTATAAGGACACCAGTCTTATTAGGTTGGGTTCCTACTCTATGACCTCATTTAATCTTAATGACCTCTTTAATAAGATCCTATCTCCAGACAGGATATTGGCAGTTAGGGTCTCGACACATAAATTTTGGAGGACATAATGGAGTCCATAGTAGTGAAAGAGGGGTTACTTCCTTTTATGGTGGTGTGAAGAGACCCATAATTCCTCCCCATGAGAAAGTATAAAATTAGACAAAATGGTCAAAAACAAGAATTTTAACACACTATAAATTGGTCAAAGTCATACAACAAATTGAAAAATATTTGTTCTTAAAAACTGCAGTTTCTGCTGAAATCCACAGGAATACATGACCTTCTTACCTGTTCCCATGAGTTCAGACAGTGAAAAGGGTAGTTTTAGCCGCAAGAGACTGGCCTTGACAATAAGCAGCTTTGCAGTCAAAATTCGAATGGAATTTAAGGCAGAATGGGATTGAAAAATATATGATCTTGTCAGGTAAAAATGGTACAAAAGTTGATTGGAAATCAAAAGAAAAATATATTCTAGCTTTGCTATCCCAGAACTGTGATCCTAAATGGGATGAGTACTGGACCAACCATAAATCCTGAAATTGAGATAGCCATAGAAGGGTTGAGATAAGCTCTACACGCATCACTGGATGACTGGGAAAACTACACATATGTTTAAGAGAGACCAAAAAAGGCACAGCAGAAAGTAAAAAATAAAGGCAACTGGAGAACTGCCTGAAACTTTGGATGCATTCCCCAACCCACACACATATCAATCAGTACATATTGGGAGCTTAGGGGCTCATGACGGTTGAATACAACGTGTGTCCAAATCATTGGCCAAATCCTAGGTGTCCCCCCTAGGAGCCAATGTTACAAAGTAAAAAACAAGAATAAAAAACTAAACAGAGACATCAGTGGCTGCCTGTTACAGAAAAAATAGATTCTACAGTTGAGCTCCAAGCAATTTACTTAAAAAAAATTAACAACTCTGTAGAAAATAAAACAGAATCCTCAGTTATACAATATATTATCCAAAATGCTGAGTTTCAATAAAAAGTTGTGAGACATGTAAATAAATAACAAAGTATGGCCCATACTCAGAGAGAGAAAAAAGTAGTAAATTGAAACTCATTCTGATGTACTTAAAACATTTAAAAGCTGTTATAAAGATGTTAAAAGAATCAAATGAAACCATGCACAAGAAATTAAAGGAAAATGTGATGACAATGACTCAATAAATAAGGAATCCCAACAGAGAAATAAAAACTACCAGAAAAGTACAATAAATAAAAAATTCACTAGATGGGCCAAACAACTAAATTCGAGATGGCAAAAAAAATTAGTAAATGTGAAAATAGATATGTAGGAAGAATCCAATTTGAATAAAAAGAAAAAAAATGAATGAAATGAAAAATGACTATAGTCTCAGACATTTGTGAGGAAATGCCACAAATCTCAATCTCAAAAAAGAAAAAGAATGGAAAAGAAAAATGCCAAATTTGATGAACCGTGTTATCTGCAGATCAAAGAATCTCAATGATCTCTAAGAAAGGTAAACAAAAGAGTAGCATACTTATATCACAGTGAAACTGCTGACAGTCAAAGAAAGAAAAAAAATCTCAAAAGCAGAAAAAGAAATGAATGACAATACAATTAGTGACAGTCTTTTTATTAAAAGCAATAGGACCAAAAGGTAGTAGGGTGACATTAATGACTCTATAAGAAGAGAAAGAGAAACCCAGGCAGCACATTTATCACCCTCACCATGCTGGTCCACCAACAAGAAAGCCCTCACTAGATGCAGCAATTTAACCTTGGACTTCTCAGCCTCCATAACTGTAAGAAGAAAAATCTAGCAACAAATACTTTTATGCTCTGTGAAACTAGTCTTCAAAAATAAAAGTGAAATAAAGACATTCCCAAACAAAAACTGAGAGATTATATTTCTAGAAGAACTATTCTTCAAATAGTATTAAAGGATAGTCTACAGGCTAAAAGAAAATGCCCCCAAATGCTAACTTGGACCCACAGGAAGGAATAAAAAATACTTGAATATCCCTGAGAGTAAATATGAAAGACCCTGTGTATGTGTGTATTCTCTTTTAATTTTGCAAAAGATTACTTAAAGGAATAATTATAAGACTGTATTGTTGGGTTTATAGCATATATACATGTAATATATTTTTAAATAAAACAAAAAAAGAGGGGACAGGAAAAGTAGCTACGTTGAAGCAAATAGAGTGAGGCAAGAAATAGAGCTACAATGAGGCAAACTTCCCATCAAAATTTAGTCATTTTTAAACAGATGTAGATTGTGAAAAGTTAAATATGCATCCTAGAATCCTTAGAGCAACTTCTAGAAAACAACTCAAAAATATAGCTTCAAAAGAAAGGGAGAAATCAAAATTAGACATAAACACACAAAAATTAATATAAAAAATACAGTAAAGGAAAAATAAAGAACAAAAAAGACCTGAGACATGTTTAAAAACAAATAGCAAAATTGCAGTTGTAACGACAACAATGTCAGTAATTACATTAAGTATTAATGAACTAAAAACTTTAAATAAAAGGGAAAGATTTTCAGACTGAATTTAAAAATGTAGACTCTCACAACATGCTGTTCAATATTGCTGAACAATATGTTCTGGATGTAAGTTCTAAAACATCAGGTCAAAGTAAAAAAGTAGAAAAAGATTTACCATGCAAACACTAACCTTGATATATTTGTGTCAGAAAGATGGTAGACTAGAAATCTCCGGCCCTCATTCACCCATAAAGACACTGAATATTAATTTATTGCTAATTATTGTTTAAAAAAAATACACACCAAATCATTTTGTGAGAACCATAGAAATCTGTTAAACTTGCAGCAACTAAGAAAACTACTTATGAAGAAAAAAATGCACCCAAAATGGTCAAAAATTTTGTTGTATTTTGCTTACCATTGCCCGTTCCCCTATCCATGATAGCATGGTGTATTATGGGGAAATTTCCCAACTCTCAACTTCTTGAGTAACCTCTTTCAGGTCCCTCTTGCTGTGGAGCTTTTCTGTCTTCTTAATAAATCCTACTTTCTAAAAAAAAGAAAGAAAGAAAAAGGAAAGAAAAGCTTGAAACTGATTAAGAATAAGTAAATGTGAAAGTTTATAATATTGTCTCCATTGTCTGGCAGCTGCCTTAAGAACTGGTTTCTGCCTCACCTGACCATAGGAAATGGTGGTATAGTTTGAATACCAGGTTGGAGATTGCCAAAAGCAATGAAAGTTACCATATTGCTTTAGAACTGCAGGGAGTCTGAAGTCTTATGAACATCTGGGAGAAAGACATTATGGGCAGAGGAATACAATAGAAAACCTAGGCTGCTGAAAAGAAACAATTGCAAGATTCTGGGCAAATTAAGAAATATAAAGCAGGTAATTATTATTACCAGAGACAGAAATAAAAGTACACGAACAAGATTTATCTCTAGAAAAGATTTGAAAGGATGTAAAAACTCTGTGGCATCCATAGAGCTTCTATGCCATGAATATCTTTCTCTACACAATGCCAGTCCATAAAGACTGAGAGAGGTAAATTGTTTCTTCAAATGTCCAAGAACAACAGAAGATTATACAGCATACAAAAAAACATAGGAACACAGCCCACTTGATGGAATAAAATAAATCTCCAGATACTTACACTAAAGAAATGCAGGCCTCTGAGATACTGAAAAAGAATTAAAACAATTTTCCTAAGGATAAGAGCTAAAGGAAAACCCAGATCAATATTTAGATGGGATTAGGAAAACAATGCACAAGCAAAAGAAGAACAACAATAGAGAGGTATAAATCAATTTTTTAAAGTACTAAGCAGAAATTCTGAAACTGAAAAATGCAGTAACTGAATTGAAAAATACACTATTTTTCAACAGCAGGCTAGATAAGGCAGAAGAATCAGCATACTTGAAGATGGGTCATTTGAAATTAATAAGTCAGAGGAGAAAAGGGAAAAAGAATGAATAAAAGTGTACAGAACCTAAGAAACTTGTATGATACCATCAAATGGAACAATATATGCATTATTAAAACCCCATAAAAAGAAAAAGACAGAGAGTTTATTTAAAGAATGACCAAAAACTTCCCAAATTTAAATAAAGGAAGCTCAATGAACTCTAACAAGAAAAACTCTAAAAGACACACACCAAACAAAACATAATCTAATTGTCAAAAGTCAAAGAAAGAAAGCAAAAATGTAACATATCATATGCAAGTCTCTATAAGATTATTCGCAAATTTCTCAGTATAAATTTCATAGGCCAGAAGGCAGTGGGATGGTATATCCAAAGTGCTGAAAGAAAAAGAAAGTCAATGAAGAATACTATGTCTGGCAAAACTGTTTTTCAAAGATGAAAGAGAAATTAAGGTGTTTACAAATAAATAAAAGCTGAGGGAGTTTGTCACTACTATGCTTGTCCTATAATAAATGTTAAGGGAAGTCCTTTAGGTTTTTTCTTTAAAAAAAAAAACGATGATGGAGAGTAACTCTAAAATCAGTCAATGTAATGTGCCACATTAACAAAATGAAGGTGGAAAAGATATATAGTCATCTTGAATGATGCAGGGAAAAAATGCATTTAACAAAATTTAACACTTTTTTATGATAAAAACACTAAACAAAGTAGAAATAGAGGTAACTACCTCAACATAATAAAGCCATGTGTGAAAAACCAAGATTGAATATTATACTCAATGGTGAAAAACTGAAAGCTTTTTCTCTAAGATCAGGAACAAAGCAAGGATGTCAATGGGCCAAAATAATCTTGAGAAATAACTAAGTTAGAGGACTCACACTTTCTGTTTTAAAAACTTTCTAATTATGTATCTGACTAGGACCTAACATACAGGATCTATAAGGAACTCAAAAGAGCAAAAGAAAAAAAACAAACAACCCTATTAAAAAATGGGCAGAGGACACGAATAGACACTTTTTAAAAGAAGACATACAAGCAGCCAACAGATACATGAAAAAAATGCTCATTCTTACTAATCATCAGAGAAATGCAAAGATACCACTGAGATACCACCTTATCCCAGTAAGGATGGCCATCATCAATAAATCAAAAAACAATAGATGCTGGCACAGGTGCAAAGAAAAGGGAATGCTCCTATACTGTTGGTGGGAGTGCAAGCTAGTCCAGCCTCATGGAGAATAATGTGGTGATACCTAAGGAAACTAGAAATTGACCTTCCATATGATCCAGCAATCCCTCTCCTGGGAATATATCCAGAGGAGCACAAATCATTCAACAGAAAAGACACTGCACACGCATGTTCATTGCCGTACTATTCACGATAGCGAAAACATGGAACCAACCCCACTGCCCATCAAAAGTAGACTGGATAAAGAAAATGTGGTACATATACACGATGGACTATTGCACAGCCATAAAGAAGGAAAAAATCATGGACTTCTCGGCAAATTGGATGGAATTGGAGACTCTCATTCTTAGAAATCTAGCACAGAAACAAAGAACCAAATACCACATGTTCTCACTCATAAGTGGGACCACAATAACACAAAGGAGAGATGAGTAGTCAAGGAACACTGCCAGGGAAGGGAGGGAGGGAAGGAGGGAGGCTGTGACAATACAAAACGTACCTGATCCTCTACCAGTCATAGTGAGGACCAGTTGGAGGTCCAAATTTCACCCGCACATGCATTCCATGTGTACCTAACCCTAACTTGTACCCCACACCTTTGTCATAAAGTAAAAAAAAAGAATTTTTAACTTTCTACAAAGCAACTATAATCAAAACAGTGTAGTTATGGCGTAAAGACAGACATATATACCAGTGGAAGTGAATAGAGAACCAGAGATAAACCCTTGTATATCTGATCTAATGATTTTTACCAAGGGCACCAGGAACATTAAATGGAGAAAAAACTGTCTCTCCAAAAAAGATATTGAAAAAACATGATATCTATATACAAAATAATAAAGTTGGATCTTTACCTAGCACCATACATAATTATTAATTCAAAATGTATCAAAGAGGGTGGGGCACTGTGGCTCATGCCAGTTTGAGAGGCTGAGGTGAGAGAATTGCCTGAACCCACGGGTTCGAGACTGGCCTAGGCAACTTGGCAAGACCTCATCTCTACAATAAATCAAAAACTTAGCCAGGCATGGTGGCACATGCCTATAGTTCCAGCTACTTGGATTGCCTGAGCCCAGCAGGTCAAGGCTGCAGTGGCTGTGAGTATACCACCACACTCCAGCCTGGGTGACGGAGTGAGACTCCAACTCAAAAAATATACACATATATCAAAGACTTAACACCTAAAACTAACAACTTTTAGGAGAAAACAGAGAGACTTCTCCATGACATTGAAGTTGGCAAGATGTTCCTGGATATAACACCAAAAGTATACGTAATAAAAGTAAAGGTAGACAAAATGAACAACATCGATTTTTTTAACTGTGTGCATCAAAATACACAAACAACAGTTTAAAAGGCACACTAAAGAATGCAGAACATGTGTAGATCATAAAGTTAATAAAAGGTTAATATCCAGAAAACAGTCATGCATTGCTTAACAATGGGAATACGTCCTGAGAAATGCATTATCAGGCAATTTTGCCATTGTGCAGATCTCATAGTGTACTTACACAAACCCAGATGGTGTAGCCTACTACACACCTAGGCTATATGGGATCATCTCTTGCTCCTAACTTCATACCAGTACAGCAGGCTACCGTACTAAATACTAAGGCGATTGTAACACAATGGTAAGTGTATATCTAAACATATCTAAACAAAAGAGTAAAACTATGGTATAAAAGACAAAAAAAAGGTACATCTCTGTAGGGCGCTTACCATGAATGGAGCTTGCAGGACTGGAATTGCTCTGGGTAAATCCTTGAGTGCGTGGTGAATGTGATAGCCTAAGGAGTAACCGTACACTAATAATATAAACTTTGTAAATAAAACCTAGCTTACAGCAGCTTTTTTATTTTGCAAACTTTCAACTTTTTTATTCTTGTCATAACACAGCTTAAAACACATATTGCACAGCTATACAAAAATATGTTATTTCTTTACATCCTTATTCTATAAGCTTTTTATTTTTGAAATTTTTATTTTACTTTTTAAGTTTTTTTTTTTTGTTAAAAACTAAGACACAAACACACACATTAGCTAGGCCTACACAGGGTCAAGATCAGCAATATCACTGTCTTCCACCTTCACATTTTGTCCCACCGGAAGGTCTTCGGGGCAATAACATGCATGAAGCTGTCGTCTCCTATGATAGCAATGTCTTTCTCTAGAATATCTCCTAAAGGACCTGCCTGAGGCTGTTTTACAGTTAAGTTTTTAAGTGGAGACAAGGTCTCACTATATTGCACAGGCTAGTTTTGAACTCTTGGGCTCAAGGCATCCTCTTGCCTCCACCTCTTGAGTACCTGGGATTACAGGCACATGTCACCACACCTGGATCTACAGTGAACTTCATAAATATATATAAGCAGAAGGAGAACACTCTAAAATAATGATTAAAAGTATAACATAGTAAATAATAAACCAATAATTTATTATCATTATCAAGTATTATGTACTGTACATAATTATATGTTATATTTTTATGCAGCTAGCAGTGCAGTAGGTTTGTTGATAGCAGAATCATCACAAGCACATGAGTAACACATTGCACTATTAAGTTACAGTGGCCACATCACTAGGCAACAAGAACTTTCCATGTCTATTATAATTTCACAAGACCACTGCCATATATGGTCCATCATTGACCAAAATGTCATTATGAGACACAGAACTTTATATAATTAACTCCTACAAGTCAACAACAACAAAAATAACTCAATTTAAAATGGGCAAAGAACTTCAATGAACATTTTTCCAAAGATGATATACAATGACCAACAAGCATATTAAAAGATGCCTCACTAATCATCGGGGAAATGCAAATCAAAACCACAATGACATATCACTGCAAACTCATTAGTACAGCATATTATTCAAGATAGATTATCAGCTTGACCAGAAAAGAAATTTCAAAATTTGAGATTATACAAAGTATGTTTTCTGGCCATAATGAAATTAAATTAGAAATCAACAGCAGAAAATAAATCTAGAAAATTCTTAAATATTTGGAAATTAAACAACATATTTCTAAATAAACCATGGGCAAGGAAGAAGTAGCAAGGGAAAATGTAAAAAGTCCAAACATGGCCAGGCACAGTGGCTCACACCTGTAATCCTAGCATTTTGGGAAGCTTAGATGAGAGGATTGCTTGAGACCAGGAGATCGAGACCAGCATGGGTAATATAGTGAGACCTCGAGTCTACTAAAAAGAGAAAAATTTTAATTAGCTGGGTAACACACACCTGTAGTCTCAGTTACTCTGGAGGCTGAAGCAGAAGGATCACTTGAGCCCAGGAATTCTAGACTGTGGTGACCCACTCAATCTGGGTAACAGAGTGAAACCCCCAATTCAAAACAACAACATATGAAAATATATGAGGTATAGCTAAAACAGTTTTTAGAGGATAATGTATAGCTTTACATACTTACAGGAAAAGAAATCTATATATCAAAAATCAATCATCTAATGTTCTACCTCAAGAATCTAGAAAAAGAAGAACAAATAAAACAGAAGGTAAATAGAAAGTAAATAGTAACAGTAAGAACAAAAATCAACAAATTAGAATAGCAGAAATACAAATAGAGGAAAATAATAAAACCAAAAGTCAGTTCTTTGGAAAGACCAACAAAATTTTTGTACCATTAACTAGACTGAATAAGAAAAGAAAAAGAAAGACACAAATCATCGAAGTCAATAAAGAAGAAAGAAACATTACTACAAGTCTATAGAAACTGAAAAAATTGTAAGGGATAATTATAAACAACTTTATGCCAACAAATTAGACAATATAGATGAAATGGGCAAATTGCTAGACAGACACAGATTACCAAAACTAACTTAAGAAAGAACAGAAAATCTGAATAGAGATGTATCAAGTAAAGAAACTGACTTAGCAGTTAAAAATCCTCCCATCTTGAAAGCCTAGGTCCAGATGCCTTCACTGAGGAATTCCTTTAAGCATTTTAGGAAGAAAATACTACACACACTCTTTCTGAAAATAGAAAAGCAGAGAAAACTTCTCAATTCATTTTATGAGGCTGGTGTTCCCCTGATACCAACAACAGACAGACATCATAAGAAAGGAAATCCCTCCTGAACACAGATTCAAAAAATATTTGTCAAATGTTAACAAACTGAATCCAGCAACAAATAAACATAGTCTGTAGGTTGGAATGTTTTTTTTTCTGCCTACTAGACCTAGCAAGACTCCAATACTGACTACCTGAAACACCTTTTAGCAGATGCTGTTGATATCTGTTGATACAGAATCATGGAAAATAATGCCCTTGGGTGCTTTTCCCAAGCATCCATGGACAAGAATTGGTGATAATTAACCCTGCTTTCTTGCCCTTTGATTGAGATGATGCTGGGTCATGTGGTACTGTCTCACGGGGCTATCAGTGGGATTGTGCCTCAGTAGCAGGCAATAGAAACCAGTCTAAGAACACAATTTGTATGAGTTTCCTTCCCTTTCCTGTTCCACCTCCCCACTCCCCTGCTGGTACTTCCTGAGATCACCTCTTCAAAACTATGAGTACTGAAATCCTTGTCTCGGATTCTGCTTCCAAGACACCCACCTTGCCAACTTCTTTCTGCTATCGCACAAGCTGAAAAGAGCGTAAGAGAAAGTCTTCAACAAATTTTAATGAAGTTATTTAGCTTGAAGCCAAAAAAGACAGATGGCACCTCAGATTATAACTGACTTTCCCAGGAAAAGCCTGCAAAGAGAAAAATTCATTTGGGTAGAGAAGAGGAAAATTCAACAACAGAAGGAATTGGGTCGCCCTTGGCATTTGAGCTTTCATATCTCAACAGGCAGAGCTGATGTGTTGATTGTGAAAATCCATTCCAATCATCATCTTCATTATACACAGCAGCACCATGATATTAGTAGTCTTTACCCCAGCTATCTTGGCTATTACCTGTTTTCCTTACCATTTTGCAAGGCAGTTTGCATGTACCACTCCACCCCCCAACCCAAGGCCTGATTGCCCAATTCTGTGTATGATCATTCCATATCCAAGAAGAAAAACAGAATGATAATAAGGATCCCAAACTGTAAAGGACTATTCTGCTGTCTTGCCTTTAAGCAAACCCCAATGCCCATATCCATGAATACTGGGAAGATATGGAAATTTTTTTAAAAAACCTTTCTGAAGAGTTTTTCCAGACCTGGTTTCACCAGATTCACTCTTTCTTATTTATTTCTTCAACAAATATTTACCTGTGCACCAACTATGTTCCATCTCTGTGATGGAGTATAATGAATACATCCCAAGGTGACTACCCCCAGTGAGTTACAACCTTGTACAGCAGAAACAATAGAATGTGGCAGTGGTAATAGGATGTCACTACCTTGACTATATGAGACTTCATCTTAGCATCCTGAAGTGGAAGAGACTGTCTCTTGCTGGCTTTGATAAAGGAAGCAGCTGTGCTTTGAAAGGGGGGTACATGACATCAACCCAAGTGCAACCTCAAGGAACTTCAATGGCTTCTGGGCAACAGTCAACAAGAAAATAGAGATCTCAGTCCTATAACAATAGGGACATTTTTTTCTGCCAACAACCTGAGGGAATTTGAAAGCAGAATTTGAATGTTCACCATTCAATCCTCCAGAGAAGAATGCAGCCCAACCAACACTTTAATGACAGCCTTGTGAGATCCTGATTAGAGGACCCAGCTAAGCCATGCTTAGATTTCTGACTAGTGGAAACACTGATAGTAAATGTGTGTTGCCCAAAGCCATTATGATTTGGGCAATTTGTCACATGCTTATAGCAGCATAATTCACAATTGCAAAGATGTGGAATTAATCTAAATGCCCATCAACTGATTAGAGGATACTGAAAATGTTATAAACATATATATGTATAATTCCATTACATATACTATATTTTGCACTATATATGATATATATTTTATATATATAATGGAATACTACTCAGCCATAAGAACAAAATAATGTATTTTGCAGCCACTTGGATGGAATTGGAGGCCGTTACCCTAAGTAAAGCAACACAGGAACAGAAAAGCAAATACCGCATGTTCTCATCTATAAATAGGAGCTAAACTAAGAATCTGCAAAGGCATAGAGAATGGTATAAAGGACATTGGAGACTCAGAAGGGAAAGGGTGGGGAGGGGAGGAGGATTGAAAATCCTATCGGGTACAAGTGCACTAAATGGGGGGGCGGTGATGGATGCACTTAAAGTCCAGACTTCTTCACCACCATACAAAGCAGTCATATAACCAAAAGTAATTTGTACCCCTAAAGCTAATAAAAAAATATATTTAAAAAAAAAAGAAAATAGAGTAGTTAACATGGGTTATGGGGTGGAGCTATTGAGATATAGTATCCTGTTTTACTTGTTACAACATGCACATATTTCATTTGCAATTTGAAAAACATGATCCAGAAAATGTTAATTAAAATAAAATTTCAATTTCAATATTAAAAAAATTTTTGGTAATTTGTTCTATTGTGTCAGAGAGGGGCTGATAACAGTTAAAAGTATTCCTTTTAAAGATCAATCTGCAAGCTCCGAAAACCAGCTAGACAGGTTTTACTTGAGAAAACCAAATAGCCAAAGATGACTTTCCTGGAAATTCAAGAAAGTAACCAATTCATGACCTTAACCCAAGTCCTCTCTTTGTGAAGTTATCGGGTTTACAACCTCTGCTTGTTATGCATATCCTGGAGACCCATTTGTTCTTTGAAAATCTGGTTTTGCTAAGTACAACCATGTAAGTTCCAAAGAAAATGTATAGACACACAACCCGACCCCCTCCCTTACCTAAACTAAGATATAAGACCCCTCTCCTCCCTCCCTGTGGTGCTCAGCCTTGGAGCATTAACCCCCTGAGTTGCGCTGATGCCAATAAAATGTTACTTCCTAAAATAGCCTCAGTGTCACGACCTCGCTGTTTTCCCCCAACACTACGGCATAGAAAACTAATACAAAGAACCAGGGACACTCCTTGGTTCTTTAATACCTTGCCTTTGGGTCTAGTTTCCTTGCGTTTAACTCAATCAACATCCTTGACATCCCACGTTGGATGTATCCCTCAGCCTCAAGCTCTGAGGATTTGGTATCTAACAGACAACTGGCAAAAGGAATCCAACTGCGGCCTGCAAAGGCCAAGGTGACTTGCAGCCAAACTGCACTAAGGGAAGAGGAAAAGGCCATCACATTTGTGCTGTCTTGGTCAACGTTGTGAGTGCCCATTAGTATCCGAGTCCTCACCTTCTTCCTGAGCACAATGTTAGACCATGTCTCCCAGACACGGCTAGGGATAACACTGGTTCTCATCAATGGAATATTATCTTCCAAAAATGCTGCTGCCACATCTAAGATGAGCTTAGAGTGAGTTTGCCTTTTCCATGCTTTATTATCTTCTCTCACTCACCAGCTGAAACAATTCCAGTGGAAAATTCTGAGAACAATCCTAAATTCATAGAATCACACGCTAGAAGGTGGTTGGGTCCATGAAAGACAGCATGGAACTAAGTTTCAACCCCTTCCCTATCCCTTTTTGACAGGTCTATCAGTCAGTGTTCAACTAGAAAGACAGGATCAGTATTACAGCATGCATCGTAAGGAACTGGCTCGCACAATTGTGGAACCTGGCTAGGCAAGTCTGAAATCCTTACCACAAGGCGTCAGGAAGGGCAGGAAGAAACCCACCAGACAAGCTGAAACATCAATCTATAGGTAAAATTCTTTTTTTTTATTTTTTAATTGATACATAATAATTGTGCATATTTATGGAACATGTGATATTTTCATACATACATACAGTGTGTAATGATCAAATCAAATATGAGCACCACGATACCCACCACCTCCCACACTGATCATTCCTTTGTGTTGGGAACATTTCAGATCTTCTCTCCTATTTTAAAATATACAATAAGTTATGATTAACTATAGTCACACTACACTAGACAAAAACATAGCTAGGTAGTTGGATCTAGAGGAACCTCTCAGTTCTGCCTTTAAGGCCTTTCAACTGATAGAATCAGGTTAACCCAGATTATCTGGGATAATCTCTCCCAGTCACAGACAACTGATTGTGGATTTTAATTAGATCTACAAAATACCTGTGCAGCAATATCTGGATTAGTGTTTGATTTATTGGGGACTGTAGCCGAGCCAAGTTGACACAAAAAGCTAACCATCACAATAGTGATGGCAATTAGTAAGTACAACTTCAGTGTTAAGCCACTGTTGCTTGGGATGAGAGTGTAGCAGGAAAAATTAGAGAGATCGTGACACCGAGACTATTATAGGAAGTGGCACTTTATTACGCTGGCTAGCACTAGCAGCGGCTAGCAGCGGACCCGAGAATTTCATGCATTCAAATCAAGCTCAAGCACCCCAGAACAGGAGATGTGGGGTCTTATACCCTCGTTTAGGTAAGGGAGGGGGGTCGTGTTGAGTGATTACATACTTCCTGTAGAATCTTACAAGGTTGTACTTAGCAAAATCAGATTTTTCAAAGAACAAATGGTTTCCAGGAACTGCAGGCTTGTAAACTGCCAACTTCAGAAGGGGGGTGTTTAGATAAGCCTCTTTTCCATTTCCATAAAGTAGCCAGTCTCTGGGCCATTTGGCCTTTCTTAAACAAAACCTGCCTGATACCGGGCGGGCCTTTAAAGTTGCAACTTGCCTTTCAAAGGGAAATACCTTTAACTGCTATCAACCATTCCTTCTTGCCGCTGGGCTAGTGGCAGCCCAGGTGAGGCCAACTGCTGATCCCAAATCAGCCACATGTGTTTCTGTGTTTATTCACTTAATCACACAAGAAATATATTTGAGCATATGCCACCTCCTGCCACAAGAGTAGGGACTACCCTGACTGATATGAGCATGCCACCATTCATTCTTCAAGGCCCCCTTTTTTGTTTCTAAAGAATAGAGATCATATCTCATTTGGGGGATAATTAGTAAAGGTTACCACTCCCCAGATTTCTGGATTGCTTTTTGGGACACTGGTGGGTTTTCTTCCCATCGGTCCTTGATTTCACAGCCAACTGCTCTGACTCTCCAGAGTGTCAGCACCCCCAAAGCCACAACCCTTCCTCAGATCAAGCCTCTTCATCTCTCACCTGGGCAATATGCCAGTCTCCTAACTGATCCTTCTGCTTCCAGCTTCCCCTTCCAGTTTATCCTCCACACAGCTACATGATGAGACTTGCATGCCCAAACATGACCATGTTGTGTCTCCTCTTAGTTATTTCTATCATTCTTTTTTGCTCTTATGTAAAATCCAAACCCCTCGTTTCAAAAGACACTCCAAACCTTACAAGTTCTGCGAGCACCTACCACCCCCGGCCCTGGGTCACCGTGCCTTACGTTCATCCTACCCACTGACAAATCTGCCCCTGTGCCTAGTGACACTTTGTTCTGTTATATGTCTTGGCTCTTCTTGAAAGCGATCTAGGTCATTTATTTGGATATTTCTAATAATAACTAATGTACATTATCTCTTAATTTTCCTAACACCCCTGTAAGGTTGGAATAGCATTGCCATCATTGCCATCATCTCATAAAAGAGGACACTGAGACTCCCAAGAACTGAATGACTTGTCTAAGTTCTCTCAGTTTACAAGTATCACATCTGGCATTCAGACCAAAATCAGTCTAACTCCAAAGCCGACACTTTTAGTCACCACACTGAACTGTGTCTCGAGTCTTCATGCCTGTTTTTTTGTTTTTGTTTTTTTTTTTGAGTTGGAGTCTCACTCTGTCACCCAGCATGCACTACCACGCCCGGGCTGATTTTTTGATTTATTGTAGAGATGAGGTCTTGCCAAGTTGCCCAGGCAGGTTTCGAACCCACGGGCTCAGGCAATCCACTCTCCTCAGCCTCCCAAAGGCGCAGGATTACAGGCTGAGCCACTGAGCCTGGCTCACTTCCCTAATTCTTACCTCATTCTCCTGAAAGATTCACCCTCACCCTTTAAGGCTTAGTTCAAACATCACAGAGTCAGTAGTGTTTTGCCTTCCACCACCAGAAACCTGTGCTTTATCCCCCACCATCAACGCTGCTTCCCACAAGATGAGTACCTATCACCCTCATGTGCTTTCTCTTTTTCTGATAGAACCTTAACCAATCTACGGTCAACCGCTATAGCAATCTAGAAAGCAGTTAGATCCCTGGTATCTCCCTATGGACCTTTGGAAAGTTGACCTACAGAACTGCCCATTAGGCTGTAAATGCTGCAAAAATAGCCAAGATCTTTGGCATTTTGGCATGCAGATGCTCTTATTTAAAAGCAAAGGTGTGTAGGTCAAGTGTGGTGGCTCTGATGTGGCAGAAAGTGGGGCTGGTAGCAGTTAAAGGTATTTCTTTTTGAAAGGCAAGCTGCAAGCTCTAAAGACCTGCCAGGCCGGTTTTGTTTGAAAAGGCCAAATGGCCAGAGACTGATGGCTCTCATGGAAATGCAAAAGAGTAGCTAATTCACAGACTTCTCCAAAACCCCTTTTTTGAAGTTGATGTTTACAACCCGGCTTGCAGATCCCGCTACCTTGCATTTCCTGAAAACCATTTGTTCTTTGAAAAATCTGATTTTGCTGAGCACAACCTTGTAAGATTCCAAAGAGAATGTGTATTCGCTCAACACGACCCCCTCCCTTACCTATACAAGGGTATAAGACCCCTCTTCTTCCGTTCTGCGGAGCTCGATTTGGACGCATTAGCCCCTCGAGTCCACTGTGCCGGCCAGCGTAATAAAGTGCCACTTCCTGTAATAGTCTCGGTGTCACGATCTCTCTGTCTTCCCCCTACATATCTGGTGCATTGGCCGGGAAATGGAGAGCTTGGAGACGGTGTGTTCCACCTCCTTTGTCATCGGGGTGCGACCTCCAGGCCAACAGGAAGGGCAGTCTCGACTGGTGCGCAATGAACTTTTTGATGCGTAGGAGGGAGGCCCCTCCCAGCACACTGAGACTCAGACCACGAAAGCACAACAGGGACCCAAGAGGCGAGGAACTGGCATAAGGGCGACCACCTGACGGAAAGGACAGAAAGATCACCCAACGGAAAGTGTAGGAATAAGGGCCTTTGCATAGACCTGCCAATGGATGGCAGAAGGGGAGCTTGATCACCTCCCGGAGCCCGCTAGTAATCTCTAGCCTGAAGGAAAGGGCTGAAAGGCAGTGGAAGGAAACACTATCTGAAGATGAACCTGTAGACTCCTAGGATTAGGACGGAAGGTTGAAGAATGTGCTGTGTGATTGTGTGTGAATGAGACAGACAGCGGGAGGGCTCCACAAAAAGTTAGTCTGCTTTGGGGGTGTACCAACCTGCCAATTGCTGATAGGTGTCTGAGATATCTTTGCGAGGAGTATGACTGGAGGGGAACAAAGTGAATGTTTCCCATACCCCTCATTCTCTTATTTGTATGTGTCTGTCGTTTTGAATCTGCTAAAAAGCTGGTTGAGTGATTATGCTTTGTTTGATGGGACATGTCATCTTTTAAAAACTTGATTGGCACATGTTTCTTTATGTCATTTTATGTTTCTCTTTATTTGTGTGGTGTTTTCTCCCAAACCATTGGCACTGTTAAAATTTCTGTCTTTTGTTGTTGAGGTTGTGGGAAAATTGCCTCCTGCGTATATGAAGTGTTACCAGTTATCTTAAGTTCTTTCCGGGGACCATGCCCCCTCCCTTCCTTAGCCTGTGTTCTCCTTCATAAATTCTGAAGGAGCTCATTCTAATCCACCTGTAAAGAAACGTAGAAATGTCTCTTATATGCTACTTAGCCTTTTGCTAACTCAGTGCAAGTTAATGCTAGCCTTGGAGAAAATAATTTTGTAATCTTTCTCTGGCAACTAAGTGAATGAATAGGCTTTTCTTATTTTCAAATGCTAAAAGCCAGGTTAGTTGAGAGTAAGTTAGGCCTTGCCTAAGATGGTAATCGACTGCTTGTCCCTGTAAAACTGTTGAGAAGTCTCTTAGAGTTGTATAATGTATGCTGAGTCCCTATTTTATATTGTAGTGCTAAATAACACTCATGCTTGCGTTTTTTGGTGTGCCTGACTAGCACACCTCTTACAAGACTGGTAAAGATTTAAATGCTGAATATTTTGTAGGACTTAATAAGACATGGGAACTGGCCATTCCCACCTGATTAAGTCACCTTGTAGGCTCA